>CM041296.1:52860337-54060337 GCA_023052935.1 Piezodorus guildinii | reverse complement strand
GCATCTATGAATACATGTTGACTACAAGTGGGCAGTATAATGTTAATTACTACCTAATTTAAACTTAAGTATAAACATTTTTATTTTTAAATACGGTAATTTTGAGAGGTAAGAAGGTGTTGAAATAATGCTACAGAGAGACCACGGCGGATGTTTGAAGAGAGATAATTCCAAAAGCTAGTGGTGCAGACAAGAAAGAATGTTCATATGTTTTGGTTCTGTGGTAAGGTGTATGAAGGTCTCATAATTGGGATCTAGTTTTTTATGTATGGATTGAGAGTTCGAACCGCAGGAGATATAGGCTCGGAATTAATGGTCTAAGTACAAGAATGCACATTATTTAGATAATTATTATTTCCCAAATTTTATGACTTTTAGTTTATTTTTTTTTTAATAAATCTTTGTAATTAAACAAAAAAAATACTCTCCCCTCTTCATAAGTTAAGGCCTTACGTTGTAAGATACATAGATTCCGAAAAAAAAAAAGTCGTCTGTACGAACTTCGTCGTTATTGCTATTCGATGGAACAATTAATGCTGTACAAAACACAAAAATAATCATTGTGATCGGTTTGGAAATAGAAGAGCTATAGCGTTTTAAAATTGATGATTCGACATTTTCTATTCATTAATTTATCGCGTTTCATGTTAATTAATTGCCTGTAAACTATCTTTAAAAGTATCATACCCTAATATAGGTATTTGGAAATAACAAATTATTGTGTTATAGTTTTCGGTGTATTTATTTCCTTAATAAATTATGTTCCGAAAATTCTTTTATTTTATTTTATTTTTTTAATTATTCTTTTATTTATTTATTTTTTTTGGGCAAGTCATCCATTGATGTCCTATACAACCCTAAAAGGATTTATGCCTCTGAACGCATCATGGCATATCAGCATCAAACACTTAAATTCTTAAAGTTTATACTTTGTTATTAAAGTTAAAAACAACCACACGTACTAAAACACACTTCTTTTATTTTATTTTTTTTTAATTTTATTCTGGTATCAAGACCCCATAGAATAATGACCATGAACAAAAATACATCTTAATGGTCTGGTTACAAAAACATAAAACATACATATATATAGTGTGTGTGTGTGTGTGTGTGTGCAAAATATAAAACATGAACTATTCAATATATATATATATATATATATATATATATATATTATATATATATATATATATATATATATATATATAAATCTTTGCAAATTTATACACACCTATATTTATACGATATATACATATATATACAATGAAACAGAAGATCGAGATACGAGTAGGTAGTGGAAGAGTTGATGTTTGAAGGAAGAAAGAGAGGAGGCTTTATGAATAGGGATAGACTGCGAATTCCAGAAGGATGAGGAATTAACGAGAAATGATTTGTGTAAGGATGCAGTTATATGTGATGGAGTATAAATATTGATTCATTTTGTTCCAGTATTCAACGAATAGATATCAGAGCGGAAGATGAGGATTTTAGTTATGTAGGTTTTCTATTTTTTAAAGTTTGAACAGGTATGAACCAAAGAAATATTGCCGTCGTTCGTATATATATATATATAAATATTATATATATTATATATTATCGAGGGAAAGTTATAAGCTTATATTATTTGAATCAATACAAAGGCAATATTTTATGAGGGATGGACTAGCTGCCAAGTGGTAGACTGTTGAGCATTCATTTTTCTCTTGAGTTCTATAAATCTTGGAGCTGCCTGAGACAGTCCCTTGAGAAGCTCCTGCCGCAGTGAAGAAACTATGCACCTACACTTGCTCCTCCTTCAGATTTTGCTGTCATTAATCACAACATGACGTCCAAGAATCCCTCAGCTTTGTAATGAAGATAAATTTCGTCACAAATTAGTCGAAATGTCTAAGGTCATGTTTCCTAACTATTTATTTCGGTTGCTATTAATTTAATATTGACCTATACATTACGAAATCGGAGACTGATTATATTAATGTCGAATTACGCCAAGATGAAAATCAAATATCTGAAGATCCTCATTTTTTTATTATTATTGTAATTTCTTTTTGTTTGGATGGCTTCTTTCCATGATGTTCTATCCTATATAAAGTCTAGTCTTCTTGTAGACTATACCCATCATGGACTCTTCTACTTCGTCATCTCAGGTCTTCCTGGACTTCTTTGGGTAGTCTTTCTTCCGTCATTCTTTTCAAATGTCCATACTAATTCACGCATTTTTTTAAATCTCTTCCAGAGTGGTCATTTCAGCCAAGATAAATATTGAAGAGATAATGTAAGGTACATCCTTTTTTTGTGTAATATGTAATATTCTATATTAGAAAATAAGATATGTGATTTTTTCCTCTTTAGTTATTTACATTTTTTCTCTCTATAACTACACTTATTTTTTATTTATTGTTATTTATAACTGTATTGATTAATATCCGTAGTAAATTAGCTGTTAGATAAAACACAGGAAAAAGACATGAAGTGAAACTGCCCATTGGCAGCACTCCAGTAACTACGCCTCGGCAGTCAGACGCCTCGGGGGATTGTCAGGAATGGATGAGGATGACAGAATAGAAACTAGTGAGTGGATTAGAGTGGAAATGGAGTTTTTCATGGAATGATTGATACCTGGTTCGTGCTAATTCAGAAACATATGGGACATTAAGGTCTTTATGGATGAGCTTATTCGTGACAAAGTAAGGAGCGTTAAGGATTTTACGAAGGATTTTGGATTGTAAGGATTGGATACGAGAAGAATTCGATTGTTTAGTAGAGCCCCATAGCACTATTCCATAAGTCCATATTGGTCTTATGATGGTCATATAAATAAGTCTTTTGTAATTAAGTGGTAGGTTGGAACGTTTGTCCAGTAAGTGTTGAAGTAGTCGAAAACGTCGGGCAGTTTCTTGTCGTTTCAGTCTTGTATGGGGATTCCAAGTTAGACGTTTGTCAAGGTGGAGTCCTAGATATCGAATCTGTTCAACAGGGGCTAGTGGAGTGTCATTAAAGGATACTGTAGGGCAGGAAGTCATGGGTTTACGACGAAGGGTAAATGTTATCTGGTTGGATTTGTTAGAATTAATTTTAATCCTCCAATTCTGGCACCATACTTCAAGGTCTCGGATGTGGGATTGAAGAGTGTGGGAGGCTGTAACAGGATCATTATCTACTGATAGCACACACGTGTCATCAGCATAGGTCGAAAGGAAAGTGTTTGGATGGGTTGGGATATCAGCTGTATAGACTGTATAAAGAACGGGTCCTAGGATGCTGCCTTGAGGAACACCAGCAGATTGAGAAAACAGGGAGGAATAGGAACTATTGTGATTTATTTTAAAAGATCTATCAGCGAGTTAGGATTGGATAATTAGAAAATAGGTAGGAGGGAGGAATAGACGGAGCTTGTAAAGCAATCCCGGGTGCCAGACTCGGTCAATAACTACATTTAAAATTTAAACATTAAACCTTTGTTGCGCATATTATATAACCAAAATATATATAACTAAAGAAATGTTGTCAGAATTATTGTTTTATTATTTTATGTATCCCTTTCTCACAATGGTACCACGCTTCTTCAACACTAGCTCCTCTCATTTTGATAAGTTTCAAGTGAAAATTCGGTAGAATTCAATTTCGCTGTAAGTTCTTTATCCCTTCGTTGATTATTTACAGCGTTTCGGCTCAATTGTATCTCTTTATTGGCTCGCTCTACAATCAATAAAACTTAATATTACTCTCTCTTTTTATTTTATTGAATAAATTATAAGAAATCAAGCGATTTCAATCTCGTTTCGTACGTGGCTGGAATTCCATTACAAGATAGACTTGGCTTTACCCAGCCCGGAAGATAAATGAGAATTTTCAGTCAGAATGAATAAACTTCAGTTGAGAAGAATGAGTAGGAAACAGGTCGCAATTTCATCCTGGGACTGTGGAGTCCCTTGTAAGGGGTATAAAGCAAATTGAAAAAATAACAAATGACCTCCCTCAACTGGAATACTGTTCCAAGCTGGTTGAGACATATTCCAACACTTTCTAAATAGCGCCTCGTACCTTTTACTAATTTCCTCTCTTTCCTTGCCTCACATGGGGGCTTATCTACACCTTTGGATTAACTTAGTCACAATTTCAGCTGTTTCTATAATAGCTTTATTTTCTTAGATTTGATCAATATCTTCTTTTTAATATACGAATTCATTATAAAACTCTATTTTATGATGTGTAATATACATAAATACTTCAGTTTTTAGATAATTGCATTAATTGAACAAGCAGTACGTTTAATTGATTTACTTTAAACATTTTTACGCAATGTACTAAATATGTTTTGCCAGAAATCAACCTTATATCATTTTTTAAAAGACATCAACGAATGATAATGAAAATTATGAAGTCCTGAATTTATTACCACTTCTGGGTAGACCAACAAAAAAAAACAAAAACAAAAAAAAGAAACCTAAAATACATGATTGTTTTTTTCCCCTTTAGTTGGTTATAAAATTCGTTCATCTTGTATATCTAGTCGTTTTTTATCAGTTCTAATAAGATGGTATGTTTCTTGTTGTTTTTTTTTTTTTTTATCTACAAAATTAAGTAAAAATACTAAATATTACCCGTTAAAAGTTCTATTTTTACTTTCACTTACCTATATATATATATATATATATAATATATATATATATATATATATATATATATATATATATATATAAATACATAGTAATTATGTATATATATAATGCTATCTATATAATACATATTTTCGTTTATTACATAATACAATTTTCGAGGAGGAACTACTACCAGCTAGAGGAGAAAACTTAACAAATATGTTTTTTAATCCAATATTTTGTTTTTGAACATTAAAACAGTAATATTCATGTATAATATTACCGTTAGAAAGCTAAAAATTTTAGAAAAAACATTATCTTGTTCTCAAGCTTATAAAGAGTGATGAAAAGCCGATAAAACTAACTGATTATTTTAGATAATAATATAATCGATTTTTTAATAAAACACATGTTTATAAAGAAATTCAATTTAAGTAATTGTTTAATAGTTTCACTCATTTTTATCTCTAACTGTATTTGAAAGTTCTCTAATCTATTTTAAAAACGGAGGTAAGTTAAAGTCGTGTATTCCCTTCACCAGATTTAAAAAAATATGATTTATGTCTTAACTAATATAAGACATCGTCATTTTTGCAATGACGATTAGTACATTATTGTAAATTTTCAATTTCTATTGGTACAAACAAATAAATATTTAACTTTCCCTATTGCAAATTTAATATTCCGTGAAGACATCCAAGATAAGACAGCGTAACATAAAAACTACTTAAGTAAATTTTTGAACTATTTTTTTAAATAAAAAATTATACTTCTGCGGCTTAGTGTTAAGAATTCCACGCAGAGATGAGTAATTCATTTGGAGAGCTTCATATTATATATAAATTGTTCTCTTTCCCTAGTCCAGATCTTGACGTACTGTGTACACAGTGATCTGTAAAAATTTTATTACCGTGTGAAAGGGAGGAAGTAAACGATGACTAAAGTAGGATCTCAATGAGCCTCTGACAAATAAAGAATGTGAAAAAACCCATTCAAATTAGAATGACTGCTTTTATAATTCTATTATATTCAGTTGTCACAATAAACTAGGCCCTTTAACATGATCATTTTTATAACAAATGTTTGAAATAAAAAGGTATACCGCATTCATTAATTAATGTTTTGAGGAACGTGAGAGAAATGCTTTGTTAATTAGGCAATGCTGTATAAATACATCAGGTTGCTTAAATAACACAGCATACTTTATCAATCCCTTGGACATAATTCACATATATTTAAATTTTTTTTATTATATTTTTTTTTGTCTATTCTAATACAAATTTCTAATATTTACAAGATTTTCCCTTTAGTTATTAAATTACTTTTTTCGGGCAATCAACTTCTAGGTTATTATGCCCTTAGTGAATTTCTTAGTATAGCATGTAGTTATGATTATAAATACAATAAAATAATAAGATTAATTTTTAAGCAATTAATAGGTTTTGTATGCATTTAGATATATTTAACATATTTCGATTTGGTTATATTTTTTTCATTAATGCTTCTTAATAAAATCAAACAAACAAAAAAAAAATATAAATAAGTTTTAGTTATTTACATTTTTTTATTTATTTCTATCTAAAACTATATTTGAAATTTAGACCTCTGGTGCGGATATTACACAATCGAAATATAATTATTATTCTTTAATTAAATAAATTCTTTCTCATAATTTATTTTCAAATATTTAATCGACGTTTCGAGGTTTCTTCTCAGTCTTCAAGGTATGCTTGCCTGGTCGGGTTCGAACCCAATGAGAAGTTTAACAAGACATTGGTCTGTATGATCCCTTGCTTGCGCCTGAAATGTGTCCCTGTCAGCTTTTCTAAAAAAAATCATTATTACAATATCTGCTTATGAACCATTTTTTCTTCTTATTCTATAGTATTTATCGAGGTCTCTAGTTATTAATTCAGTATACAGGGAACGGAGTGGTTCGGAATATAAATTCTTTATATTCTTTCTCTTCTTAAAAATAATTCCTTTGACCTCAATTTTTTAAAATAATTTCCTGCACTTTATTTGTTTCTATATTGGTCATTATTTCAGAGTAAGAGCTTTTTAAATTTCCAGGCTCTGCCCCAAGGTGAAATGCAACTTTATTGAGGGATACAAAGTAAGAAAGAATATAACACGTTAGTTACTGGTCCATGAAAATTTTAAATGTTAATATATCTGAGTTTGCTGTTATGACAAAATTAATTTATAACTAAATTTTTCTTCCAAACATTTTTTATTTAGATCACTCTTTTCCATATAAACTAAGGAAAGATGGAATAAATTGGAATAGACAGTTAATATACAAAGAGCTAAAGTAAGTTAGCTGATGTATTTTCGACAGGTTACGGTGTATGTACTCCTATTACTACTTATCTACCTGCTTCTCGTAACCTCTTGTCTGAAGCGAACAATTTATATCGAAATATTTTATATTATTACTCTTCAACCACTCCCTAAATAGCCACCATATTGAAATATAGTTTTCCTTATCGGGTATTGTAGATTTTATTTTTTTTCAGTGGCACCGCAGGCCGTGCTGGACCTGGGCCTCGCGGTGTTATCTCCTGGGAGATTACATTTGCGTTTCACGATGCAATTCGTAGTGTAGGGTCATCACTCCCAATTTATTGTATTTATTTATATCTATTATTGTAGCTGCTGGTGATATTTTGTTTTCCAATTATATTTTACTTTTACCAAGAAAAATTGAAAACAAAAAATAAAAAAGCTAAATAATTATTCTAAAACACTTATTTAATTAAAAAAAATAATGTAATTTGATTATTTAATTTAAAAATTATTCTAAACACTACCAGCATATTGTTTGTCCCATTATATCATTTAAATACTTATTTATGCACATTTACTGGTTATTAATAATGAGATAAACTGTATTGTTCTATTTTTTATTACTATTATATATATAAAATATATATAGTAAGGTAAAGGTGTGTTTTGAATATTTTTACAATTTTCATAAATTTTTATGTATTTCGCCTTATTGATGTAAATTTTAATGTTCTTTAATATCATGTTGATTAAACGCTGATTGAAATATTCTGACTGGACTTAAACGCCGATATTTTAAAGTTTCTTTTCCTTAATTACTATTAATTTTACAGATTCGGAATCACCCATATGATCTTATTATGATTGATAAAAACCGGCTAAATATACAAGTTGAACGAATTTATTACTAACTAAAGGGGTATAGAGCATAAATATTTGTTTTATTATAATTTTTGTTTCTTTGAACCTAAAAAGACCAACATAGATGTATAATGTACCGTTGGAAAGCTAAAGATTTTTTGAAACAAATATTTTCCTATTAAAAAACTTGTAATAGGTATTATAAAGTCATAAATAGGGCATGCAATAATTACTGATAATCATACGTAACAATTTGAGATTGCTATATTATTTAATATAAATCAAGTGTTTCCAAGGAAATTGAACAAACTTTTTATTTAAACTAACTTTAAAATTTTTAAGTTTAAATTCATACAATAGTTGTTAAATATATTTTAACAGCCGAGGTAAGTAAAAGTTGTTTGTTGCCACCAGATTTTTTTTATTTTTATTAGCAATACCTTGGTTAATGACCACAACTGCAGTTATATTCTTTCGTAGCTCTGTGTTTGTTATATTTTCACCTCGGTTCTATCAACATGTCAGTTATAAAACTTTGTTAACAGTGAGTTTACCATCAACTAAACACTTAAATACTCACGTATAGTGAGGTGAGTGACTATTCGTACCTATATTCTATACGTTGTAAACTGATAGCTATCTGGTTGAGAAAACAACGTAGTCCTAATCCTACAATTTTCCTACTGCAGAAAAATTATCAAAAATATAAATTTAAAATTATTTAAAATGGATGACACTTAAGAAATTCAAAGATGGATTTTTTCAAACATTAATTCAAAGTTGGTTCTTAATAAAAATGTGACGACGAACTTAACATGCAACTAGTGTCTTCATATTCACGGTCTTTTTTATTCAGGGGAGTGGAGGTTTTTAATTACTGCGCCGCTATTTTCACAATTTATTCACAGATAATTTAAATAACAATGCCGTTCTAGTTTGCTACATACATTTTCAAATTGAATAGTAATTTAATTGAAAATATATTGGTGCTGAATGATCAATAATTTATATGTGTTGATTAATTTGGCTTACTTGATTGGAATTGTTTTATACCCAATTTATAATTTTATTTATTTTAACAGAATGATACAGCTTTTAAATACTACGTTTGAGCTCTTGGTCAAAGTTAATGTTTATTTCACTATTCCAAATATTTATGTTGAACTCAAATCGGGTATGCTCGGGCGCTAATAATCTAGATGTTTTGCGCATTAAACATAAAAACAAACAAACAAAATCGGGTATGATTAATTATTATTTAAATAAATTTTATGTTAATATTTGATAGATTTTATGTATACAATAAACTATGGTGAATTAACTTGAATAAACAATACTAAGAGTACTTTAGAGGAAAAAAAAATGAATTTAATTCTTATCAGAGGTATTATGATATCGCAGCCTATTTAATTATACATCGATATGAGTTCAATCAAAACGCATACAGTTTTTGAAATAAAGTTAAAAATTTGGAGGATTCGATGAATGACACTTTCTGATGCTGTGATATCCCAGGTTCATATGTACTTACTTAAAACATTTAAATAAGTGGTTTCCATTTCCTACTTTTTCTCTTTCTTTTCGTTTTAAGGTTTAGTTACCGTACACTGAATTATACATGTAATATTTAGGTTAATGAAAGTAAAAAATGAGTATGTGTGTTTTATATAACTTTTCTGTTTATGGTCAAAAAGGTACATAGAAAGTTTCTAAAATAAATAAATAAAAATAATATAATATTTGTGCTGATCATTCCGGATGGATAATCATTCTATCCTTTTATCGAAAACAGTTTTATTTTAAAATAACTCTCAATGAAATGTTATTTACATTTGTTCTTATTATTAATAAAATTAATTATTCGGAAGAAACATGTATTAATAATAATAAGGCGTTAATGTTTCGGGATCCTTGCCCATCTTTAGGACTCACTACAATACATTAAAAAATTATCGTTTATTATAAAAAAAAATTAATTTTCTTTATAATGATAAAAATTCAATAATAAAACAAATAACAATGTTATATAACAGTCTATTTACTTGACAGCAACATAAATAAATATGACTTTTAATTGAAATTTTGTCTATAATAAATTATATAAAAGTTGTGAAATTTTATTAAAAAAGCTAGCTGTAAGCCCTTATAAATATATTTTTTTTTGGCTCTTTAAGGCGGATTTTTGGTTAAAATAAGAAATAAATTAAGGGCATATATGTACATTTAATTTTACATTATGCCTTTAATTTATTTCTCTCTCTCTCTCTCTCTCACTCTCCCTCTCTCTCTCTCTCTCTCTCTCTCTCTCTCAGTTGTGTGTGTGCCATGGTAGTGTAACTATCTCCTAATCCCTACCCAGTGTCAGCCTTCAAGTTATAGTTTTTAATAGTGCCTAGTATCTGTTATATAACTTAAATTATAACATCAAGGATTATTATTATTATTTAGTTAAAATTCAAATAAAATTTATTTCATTAAAATGCCGCCTAAAACTCGTCGTGCTAATGAAAATGAACAGGTCTCAGGTGAAACTAACAAAGATATGGCTGCAATATCACGTGACCAAGATGAGGCGATACAGGTTATTATAAGAGAAGAAATTGGTCAAAAGTTATTATCGCCGGAATTTATTACTTCTCTAACTACAAAAGTGATGACAGTCATTCGTGGAGAAGTTTCTAACCTCATCAAAATTGAGGTAGAAAAGAAAACTATTTCTTTAAATGATGAAATACAAAAATTAAAAGATGAAATAGACCAACAAAATCAAATCAGAAGGGCAGGTTGTTTGGTAATTCATAAAAATAGTGAAATAGATATTTCGAAAAAAGAAAATATAGTCCAGCTTACATCTGAAAAAATGGAACTTGACATAACAATCGCAGACTTCGAGTTGCAAACTATTGGTCGTAAAAAGAGTAATGCAAATTCTGTAATACTTGAATTCAAAAACAGATACCAAAGAAACCTAGTTTATTTTGCTAAATCTAAACTAAAAGGCACTGGCATATCAATCCACGAAGACTTAACGCCCACGCGACGTTTATTGTATAAACGGGCAAAGGAGGCTTTTGGTTACAAGGAGGTCTGGACAAATAATGGCAACATTTTAGTAAACCAGAACGGAGAAAAACGAAAAATACGTACGGCACGAGACCTCGCAAACCTTCTCAAATTATAACCACACTAGGCCCTGTTTGCCATTATCGTATTACTACCCGCTATGCAAGTTAACTATTTATAAAACACATAAATGATGCAATAGTAACACATTTACTGCCTGAACTGACTCAAATACTGAAATAAACAAGGTCTCGATTAAAACAAATAAAATGAAGACTTACCTCATAGGATCACCAGTAATGCAGTTAAGAAAATGAAGTGCCGTAAGCCCTAAATTCGCAATATAAACCATAGCATCAAGCACCGATCTATTCATCATGCACCATATAACAGGAGAAAAAACAAAACAAAAACGAACAGCTCATATGAAGGGGTCAACACAACTAACTTTAGGTTTCAGAGATATGAACACATAAAGGTCTGTTATTAAAATCTTGTTTACTAAGTCACTGATAAATCTGTTTATATTATTGTTTCAATAGATTGGCAATCACTACTTTCTTAATAGCATAAATATTTACGTAACTCATTCACGAAAGCTGTAAATATTTTTATTTATTTTATTATCATTTTTTTAAATTTTTTTATTACTTACTCATGTATCCTTCTTTTTAATTACTTTTATATAATTATTAGAATCTCAATATTGTTTCGTTTTATTTCTATGTATGTGCATCTGAAAATATTAGATCGAATAGACTTTTCAAGATCTATGTTATTCTTTACCAAGTCAATGATTACAATGATTTTGAAGGAATTATAATTCAAAAAATTTTTATTATTATTATGTAACTTTAAGTTATTACATTTTGTTATCTGTTTATAATCTTACTAATTCATTTAATTTCATGGTTTAAACTCTCAGGTTTTTCGAGAGAGTCTGACAACATGTATTGTCCTACAAATCAACATACCATCATAAAAGAATATTTACTTAATTTTATTTATGATTATTATTGTTTAATTTCCCTTTCTCTTTCTATTCTGCTCAACCCTATAATGGACGTAGAGCTAAAATTCGTATAGATATAATTTTTAAATCAAATATTTTTTCTTTCAAATCGAATTATATCAATTTTTATTTTATCATTTTCATTATTATTATTATTTTTTTTTTAATATAATCATATGGTATGTGATAAACTGCACTATTTAAACAGTTTTAGATCTTTCCAATGTTATAAGATAAATTTAGGGAATGTGAGGAAAGTATGGGGATTATGTGTCTATTTTATTCTCAATTAACTTAGCCCTAAAACACTGCATAATCATTGGCCTGGGTGATTGAATAGTGTAACGGACTATTCACAAAAACTGTATTATAATATAAGTATCTAACTGCTAAATATTCTTATATAGTGAATACGTTTTACGTTACGTTATACGTTATACCACTTCAACTATGAAATATTGATTTAGTTTTTATTGATTTCTGTATATTTGTATGTCTTAAAGAAAGATAAATAACTGGAAAATGAAAAATAATAGAGATGATACTTGTGACTATTTTCATAATTAATCTGTCCTTTAATTTATTTTTGCAATTAACAGGTGATTTAATAATGTAATTTAAAAAGCCATTGGCCTGAGTTGTTGAGAACTACAAAGGACAGTTCATAAAGCTATTCTAATAACTGCACCCTGATATTAATTCGTATATTCTCTATGGTACATTCATTTGCCATATTTTCTGTTCCTACCTATTATGTTTCGTCATACTTATTTCATCTTCATATAATTAGCACAACTCTATAATATTCTTTGTTATTTGTTGGTAAACAAACCCATCAAATATTTTTATTTTAATTTTTATTCATTTTATTATTTATAGCTCACACAATTGTAATCTATCTATTTAGCTTTATATAATTAAAGTATATTTTATTTTACATTTTAATATAGCATATAAGTTTATATACTGGTTTTGAAGGCATGACCTGGGTCACACACCCCACTTTTCTTTCTCTCTCATGTTTCTATTTATGATTTTCCTAATTGATAATCATTTTCTATTGTTTTCCTTACATCTATACCTTCCCATTATCTTATTTCCTATTTTCATTTACTTTAAATATGTCCTAGACTTCCACTTCCTAAACTTTATTATAACTTCCTGGTCATTTGTTTCTTTAGAGGTTTGCACTCGCACTGGTCTCCGTCACACTGTTATCTATGGTTTCTTTTCTTGACATCGGCATGGGCCTGTGGGAGGAGGAGCTTGATTTGGCGCAGGATATGACGCCTGTGGTTGGTCCATTCTCCGACCTATCGAGGATTGTGGGAAATGATGGTGGGGTGCTGAAGGTGGCACATATTAATGCGGAATCCCTGCCTGCACACATAGACGAGGTGAGACTGATTCTTCAGCAGGCGAAGTTTGACGTTTTAGCCGTAAGTGAGTCCTGGCTTGTCCCGACACTTTCCTCATACAGCGTCGGCATCGAAGGCTTCAAATTATTCAGGAATGATAGAATAGGAAAACCAAGAGGTGGTGTTGCAGTATACGTTAGGGTAGATTACCCGGTAGTCGAGTTGGAGGCCTCCACATACCAACAAAATCATCCTGAGTATTTATTCCTTGAAATTCGTGCACCAGGCGGGAGTATTTGCATAGGAGTTGTCTACCGCCCGCCTAAGGGTGGATATCTTACTGATATTGAAGAAATATTACAGTGTTACAAACACAAGTTTCTTAACGTTATACTGCTCGGAGATTTCAATGCCGACCCATCGGGTGACTCATTTAATTCCTGCCAAATGATCTCTCTGTTTAGGGAGCTTAATCTAAGCATTCTTCCTTTCCAGGCCACGAATCATACCCATACGGCAACCATTGACTCTGATACTTGGATTGACCACATTGTGGTGTCGAATCCTTCAAAAGTGAAGCATCACGGGCAGGTTCAGGTTCCAGGAATTTCTACCCATGAACTTATTTTTGTACTTTATAAAAGGGGACCTGAATTATGTAAAGTTTCTCCTTCCTATAGTCGAAATCTAAAGAACATAGATAAAGAGGCCTTTAAATTGGAAGTGATGATGATCGATTGGTCTGAGTTATATAACTCCAATCATGTTAACGACAAAGTTAAAATATACAGCAAGAAGTTAAAAGAGGTGTTTGATAAGCACGCTCCACTTAGGACCTACAAGAGGCGAAAAACAAGGCCCTCCCTGGATGTCCGAGAATATCAAGTTACTGATGGCAAGGAGAGACTTCTTCTTCTGGATGATGACACGAGGCGGTTCTGTTGAAGATTCATTGCAATACAGGCGCTACAAAAATAAGGTAAAAACTGCTGTTAGAGACGCCAAGAGAAGGATTTTAGCTAGAGATCTTAGTGATTGTGCCCCTGGCGTAATGTGGAAACAGTTGAGGGACCACAGAATCGTCAAGACAAAGAGAAGTGAAGCAGATGTCCATTGTGATCTTGATGAACTCAATCAGTTCTTCTCTTCCCATCCATTAGTCAAGACACAAGATACAAACAACATGCTACCTACTAACGAAGAAGTAGACGACCTCATTTTTGAAGAGATCTGCGAAGAAGATGTAGCTTGGAGTATCAGTACGGTCAGGTCCGGTGTGGCGGGAGATGATGGTATCTCGAAGGTAATGATCGGATTAATGGAGAATAACAATGTGCTTGTCAACATACTAAATGCATCTCTTCAGCAATATAGGTTCCCAGATGCGTGGAAACGTGCAATTATTAGACCAATTCCCAAGAAAACAAAGCCTAGTGAACTATCGGATTATCGACCGATCGCTGTATTGCCGGTTTTGTCGAAGGTTCTTGAGAGATTGGTTGAGAGGGACCTAAGGAAATACTTAGAAGACAACCACCTTCTGTCTCCACATCAATCGGGCTTTAGACAGGGTCGTAGCACATGTACGGCGCTCCACACTATTCTGAAGGATATAAGGAAAGCTACGGACGATCGAATGGTAACAATATTTGTCTCGTTAGACTTTACAAGGGCATTTGATTCGGTCGACCATGTTACGCTGTTACGCAAATTCGGAAGCTTTGGTGTTGGGGAGCCGGTCTTGCAATGGCTCAAGTCGTATCTTAGCAAGCGGCCACAACAAGTAAGGACTCTAAGTGACGCGTCGGGATGGTTGGAGTGCAGTGCAGGTGTACCACAGGGTTCAGTTTTGGGACCATTATTGTTCCTGTGTTACATCAACGACTTAGCAAATACACTCAAAAACTGCAGAGTACATATGTTTGCAGATGACGTATTTATTTGGGCTTCTGCGTTTCCTGAAGACGTAGTCTCGACCTTGCAGCGAGTGAACAATGATTTAGAAGAAGTTCGGCTCTGGGCAACTAAAAACAGGCTTTACCTCAACAGCAAGAAATCAAGCTGGATGCTGATCGGCAGCCCTAAACTGGTGGTGAAAGCTGAAAAGGGTGCATTGCTGCCTCCACTGACGATACTTGACCAAATTATTCCGCGTTGTGTCAAGATGAGGGTCTTAGGTGTAATTATCAACAGTACCTTGTCTTGGCGAGACCACGCAAGTCAAGTCGTGAGCAGAGTCCATGGTGTGATGCATTCCCTCTCACGATGGAAACGTTTGTTGCCAGTCGAGGTAAAAAGAAGGATAGTATCAGCTCTTATATGCCCTCTAGTATGGTATTGCGATTCGGTTTACTTGGACATTACTGACGCGGAGGACAGCAGGATTCAGAGAGCCCTAAACACCGCAATCCGATTTATCTTTAACGCCAAATGGGACGAGCATATAACTCCATTAATGAAAGAATTAGGCTGGCTGCGTGTCAAAGAATATCGCCGAATCAACCTAATGTGCCTAGCACGTAAAATACTAGATACAGGGATTCCGGAGGCACTAAGAAGTGAATTCGTGGAGGTGCGGAGCGAGAGAATGCAGGGTCTATTCCAATTACCTGCCTGCAGAACCGAGACCTTTAGAAATGCTTTCCACGCTGCGGCCGCGAGAGAACTCAACATGCTTCCGGTGGAGATCAGGTTTGCATCCTCCTTCCGCAGGGCATGCATTCGACAATTTCTAGACGGAGACTCGACGAGTGCGCCTTGAAGCCTTATGCTCTCTGTAAACCAGTTGTCATTTCCTATCCCTTTCCTGATATTCCTTCTTCTTTATTATTCCTATTCATTATCCTTTATTATTAGCATCATTCCTTTTTTTTATCTTCCTTCAGCATATTGCCTATATATTTTTTCATATTTTTCAAAAATTTGGAAAAGATAATATGTAAAAATTTTGTCTGTTAATTATAAACATAAACATTGTAAACTTAGTAGATAAGTAATTCAACTATATTTTAAATGGCACATTTGTACGTAAAAAGTTTATAATTTTGTCTGTAAGAAAGGGCCTCTGGCCCTAAGACAATAAAAATCAATCAATCAATCAATCTCTCTTAAGTAAGGACTCTAAGTGACGCGTCGGGATGGTTGGAGTGCAGTGCAGGTGTACCACAGGGTTCAGTTTTGGGACCATTATTGTTCCTATGTTACATCAACGACTTAGCAAATACACTCAGAAACTGCAGAGTACATATGTTTGCAGATGACGTATTTATTTGGGCTTCTGCGTTTCCTGAAGACGTAGTCTCGACCTTGCAGCGAGTGAACAATGATTTAGAAGAAGTTCGGCTCTGGGCAACTAAAAACAGGCTTTACCTCAACAGCAAGAAATCAAGCTGGATGCTGATCGGCAGCCCTAAACTGGTGGTGAAAGCTGAAAAGGGTGCATTGCTGTCTCCACTGACGATACTTGACCAAATTATTCCGCGTTGTGTCAAGATGAGGGTCTTAGGTGTAATTATCAACAGTACCTTGTCTTGGCGAGACCACGCAAGTCAAGTCGTGAGCAGAGTCCATGGTGTGATGCATTCACTCTCACGATTGAAACGTTTGTTGCCAGTCGAGGTAAAAAGAAGGATAGCTTCTTCATAACTTCTTCAAGGATAGTATCAGCTCTTATATGCCCTATAGTATGGTATTGCGATTCGGTTTACATGGATATTACTGACGCGGAGGACAGCAGGATTCAGAGAGCCCTTAACACCGCAATCCGATTTATCTTTAGCGCCAAATGGGACGAGCATATAACTCCATTAACGAAAGAATTAGGCTGGCTGCGTGTCAAAGAATATCGCCGAATCAACCTAATGTGCCTAGCACGTAAAATACTAGATACAGGGATTCCGGAGGAACTAAGAAGTGAATTCGTGGAGGTGCGGAGCGAGAGAATGCAGGGTCTATTCCAATTACCTGCGTGCAGAACCGAGACCTTTAGAAATGCTTTCCACGCTGCGGCCGCGAGAGAGCTCAACATGCTTCCGGTGGAGATCAGGTTCGCATCCTCCTTCCGCAGGGCATGCATTCGACTATTTCTTGACGGAGACTCGACGAGTGCGCCTTGAAGCCTTATGCTCTCTGTAAACCAGTTGCCATTTCCTATCCCTTTTCTGATATTCCTTCTACTTTATTATTCCTATTCATTATCCTTTATTATTAGCATCATATTATTATTTCACATCATATATACACCTATATATTATTTCATATTTTTCTAAAATTAGGAAAAGATAATAAGTAAAAATTTTTCTGTTAATTATAAACATAAACATTGTAAAATTAGTAGATAAGTAATTCAATTATATTTTAAGTGGCACATTTGTACATAAAAAGTTTATAATTTTGTCTGTAAGAAAGGGCCTCTGGCCCTAAGACAATAAAAATCAATCAATCAATCTCTTTCTCTCTCTCTCTCTCTCTCTCTCTCTCTCTCTCTATATATATATATATATATATATATATATATATATATATAATATATATATAATAATATACATATATGTATTTTTTTTTTGCCTTGTCCATTGTTTTGTTAGTGTCTCCTGTAAAGGTAACAAATAAAAAGCATAGCCAAATAATTAAACAATAGGATACTGTATCTCAACAGCGTTTTGTAAAATATTATTGCTTTGGATTTGTTGATTTTTAATTTATACTTTTAGCTGTATTTTAGAATAATATTCCGAATTAATGTATATTGTATAATAAACAAACAGCCTTTTTTTTCAATTGAATAATATTACAAAATCTCTAGACATTGTAAGATAAGAAGTGCATTTTCAATTTACTTCAACATAGTAATCATAATATTCAGTTTTAATTGTCTCTCTTAGATGAATTTTATTTATATTTTGAAAAAAAAAATCGGTTAAAGAAATAGTTATGTAGAATTATTTTGCAATTAGTTTAAAATATCACGATTCGTGCTTGCAACATCATATTTTTAGTAAAAGATCATGAATTAAACACACAAAGAACAATTTTTCTTCGATATTGATTAATGGTGAGACAATATTGTGAATTTCGTTTATAAATTCTTCCTTTTCCATTGCTCCTCGAGAGCTCCTAACAATTTAATAACTCAAACACTTCATATCTTAAATGCCTACAGGCTTCTTCTTTGATCTTTACGATATAGGATTGGAGAGGTATTTTATTACTTTTAAGTATATTTAATCTTCTCCTGTTTTACATTAATTTTATAGATTTTTACCCAAGAACTTAATATTTGGAGTTAATGTAAGGTGTTGTCTTCGAAATAGAAAATTTTCTCAAATCCAAAATAGTATAGTATAGTTCCAAAGCAATCGAGACATATATTAAATTATTTTCTCTTGATGTCTTTAGAACACGCCCGAATTTCTGTTTCTAGATATTAATATTTATCTATTCTTGAATATCAATATTGTCAGAAATACTCAAAACATAGTTTACAGTCAGCTGATAACTGATTTGTATCTGAATCTAGTTTGAACTGATTGTCAATCAGCTAATATCTCAAATAGGACCAGTAATAGAGATAAATTACAGGTCTGCTTCAATTCCATCAATCAAGGGCTAGTAATTTGCACTGTTTTGTTTACGGAAGAAATCGCAAGTCTCTAGTACTAATTCCAATTGTTTAAAGTATATTGCAAGTACAGAAGCTGACAATTCCTTAGATATACTAATATGTAGTACAGTATTTTAAATGTTATTAAAATCTTGGATTAAACACTGCATACTATATAAAGAATGTTTAGATTGTGTTAATTTATGGAAGTTTTGATGATTAATCTAAGGTTTTCGTTGTCTCTTCATTTTATATGACAACTGATATATTGGGTGGTCCTTAAGTCTATTTATTTACCGTATATTTCAAAATTATAACTTTTTTATGATTGTCTATGTTTTAAAAAGGGAGCTATAATTTAAATTTGATTAATTTTTATTAATTATATGTTATCTGTTTGATTGAATAAATTTATTTTTAGGCTCTTTTTAAATAAACAGACGATCCATATTTTACACTCAACAATCCTTTTATTTCTTTTTTCTCTTTCCTACGTTTCGGCCTTCGACATTTTCAAGGATCCTAATCTAATCAGTCCTCCATATTGCATATCGAAAAATATATATTGTCATATTATAAGAAATATACACTGTAATGTATTGAGGATACTGAGGGGATAAGGATTGGATAATTATTATATAAATTGAATAAATAATTATAAGCTTTGTCGGCAAAAGTCAGAAGGCATTTCCCAATCCCTCTTGGATTGCCCGTGGGCATGGGCTGTTTGAGGGCTACCACATGCGGTACACCTGGTACTTTCTAGACCCTAGCTACTAGGTTGGACTGGGCACTTCCCATACCAGCCCCGCCTACTCGATATGAGATCGGCGGCAATTTTTAAAATATTGGAATTTTGAAAAGAAGAGAGGAGAGAAGTGACGAGGTTGTTCTATCCTCAAGATGAAATGAGTCGTTTACCATCCACGAGAAGAGAAGAGTCAAAGGTCTTGAGGTCCGTCGGGGATCTAAGAGCCTATAAGGGACCTCTGAGACAATGTCCACCTCCGCAGCCGACTAAGTTTCAGAAGGTAACCTTTTATTGTAATATAGTTTGGCAAGGCTAACTATAAGAAATCCCTCAGTATTCTCAGGCATATTTTTATTATATTGTATATGTGTAAGTTGATTTTAAATAATAATGTCATTTATTAAACTTGTTTAATTTAATATTCTCCTGCATGCCACCTAACACCAATTTGGATTGGTAAACACGATATCCTTAGAAAAGAAATGAAATGGTTTCATTATACATAGTTTTTATATTGATTAAATATATCAATTAATCTGGTTTTTGAAGGTAGCGCTGCCTTAGAAAAGTAGCCGATCAAAAACATACTTTAGGACTAAACCAGCCTTGTCAGCTTCCTATTATTTACTGGTAATAACAGATAATAACAAGCTGACATGGCTAGTTTCAGCCTAAAATATTTAAAATAATATATAAATATTATTATTATATTACATACTAACATATTATCAGGTTCGATAGAGGCATATACGGAAAAGTAGTATCTTGTTACCTGTTTTGTTGAAATATGTTTTGTATTTTATATTGTTATGTAGCCGGATCTATTTGTTATAGATTACCCATAAATTAAAAGAAGTTATAGGAGAGAAGTTAGTTAAGGGTGCAGCCACGCAAACACATGTTTATTTCATTGCTTCTCCAACTAACTTCCTCCCTTTATAAACACAGTCAATCATTGTCACTTCACGATAAAAAAAAGTAATTTCTATTCATTCATTCATTCCTATTCAGTTATTTAACAAAATAAAAGTGAACATAACCACAGCAGAAGAGTGGATGAGGCATTGCAGGAAGACCATTATTAACAAGTGGAAAACCGAATGGGCTACTTCCAGTACTAAACTGAAAGAGATAAAGCAAGATGTATCTCCTTGGACCACATCATGCAGAAAAAGTAGAAAGGAAGAGGTAGTGTTAGCAAGGCTGAGGATAGGCCATACAGCCTTTACTCACGGATATTTAATGAGAGGCCTGGATCCGCCATTCTGTGATACATGTAACACAACACTGACCATAAACACATTGTAACATCATGCACACTGTACACTGACAACAGAACAAGACATAACATACCTTCAAACTTAGAAGAAGCATTACGAAATGATGAAGACATAATTCTAAGACTGTTTGAGTTTTTTAGAGACATTGGTCTGTTAAACTCAATATAAACGTAGAGAATCAAGACCTGCTAATGACCCGAAAGAGTAGATGCGGAATAGAAAATAAATAAATAAAATAAAATAAAAGAATATAGTTTTTGGTATTATCAACTTTTGTCACTTAAGTATTTTGTTTTTATTGGTTATTTTTGGTGTCTTAGTCATCATACAACTAATTAAATATTAAAAAAAAAAAAAAATTATTATTAATTTAAAAAACTATCACCGATTGAAAAATAGATTAATTGCGAAAAATGTATCTTTCTATTTACAATTTAATTTTTATTACTTACCTCTCTAATTCTAGTGTAAGATTCATTTTTGAAAATCGCATCTTTCTCTACGTAACTACATTCAACCGTTCATCATGAATTGCTAATGTTTGACGTGGTTCGTAAGTCAATTATTATTAAATTTTCGAGAAACAAATTTGTGACGAAAATTCATTGTTCAATTGTTGCCTCACCTTGAAAGTGTAAGATTGTTGTTGTTGTTGTTTTAATTTTAAGAGCAAAATACTGCTGATGGTTATTATCGCCCTCACATATTTACAAAAAAACAAAACAAAAAGAAAAACGAAGATGAAGATAGCAGAAAAAAAAAATAGTGAAGAAACAACGAAGAAAATACTCAAACAAATAAATAATACTAAAATAAGTGTAAGTTTGTTATTCAACACTAGTAGAATTTTCATTGCATGGGTGGAAGCATGTAGTGTTCTTTGGCGTTCGAAAGTTTAACTCTCACAGACCTAATTGCTATACTTACTGTTCCCCGAACTTAATTTTGTTTCATAAGCTTCATTAAGCAATATGGTATAATTAATAGTAAGCTATATTATTTATACAAAACACTGATATTTTAGCCATTTTATTTATTAATATTCAAATGACAATTGTAAATTTTAAACTTAATTATTTGCTCCATGATTAATTATTTTTTTAAATTTATATAATACAATTAAGAGTTAATTTAATTTATTTTAAGACCAAGATTCTTCTATTAATTCTTTTTACATAAACATGATTCGATACACTTTTTTTACCTCGCTAGCTTTGGATAGACTCGCCCTCGCTGTGCTTTTATTTTTACAAAATTTTCAAATAGTCATAACTAATAAAAAAAAAAAATGAGACAATTGGACGCTACCCCGCTCGCACTGAGAGTGAAGGGACAGATTTTCAAACCCGTTAGTTTTTATATCCTGCAATATCTGTGTCTAAAACTGCCAGCAATCGATAAGAGAAAATATTTTCTTTCTCGTTGTGAATAGAAGTTATAACTAACTGTAGGTGTTTTTTTTAAATTTTGTTACGTGTTTTTAGTTATTTAAGGTTTTTACCTCTTATCTAAATAATATAACTTTATACATATGCAAACTCCTGGAATTTCAAGTGCCTGTCTCTCAACTGGGTCATTTCCTTTAAAAATCCTGTAGAGACAGCACTATTGGACAACATTTTGATAAGTAATACATATATTTTTTATATAAATAGGCTTATATCAATACTTTAAATAAGGTAATGTACAGTTAGAAAGTCTTAGTTACTTTCACTACCTTATCATTAAAATAAGATATTTGAAAATTAAATTATTTGTAATCATATTGATTTCAATTAAGCACAATGTATATTTCATTACTAATTAAAACATACGTTTTTTGTTTGATTGTGAGAGAAACTGAGGTTATCTCTGTGAAACAACTAAGGAGCTTATTCCTAAATGTCTTAATTTCCTTGATACAAATGGCTGGTACATTAAAAAAAAAAAAAAGTGCTGTGCTCACCACTATTTCATACAGTCTTCTGTCACATTTAGATTATGATGAGGGATTCCAAGATAATTCATCTTTTCAGAGTAATGATGTTTTACAATTAAATGAAACAATAATAAAACAACATGCATTCTCAACATAATCTACGAACGTACTCTTCTTTTCTACAAAATTCTTTTTTCTTTTAGAAACAATTTTTATTGAGTAATATTACAGTCTGTCCTTATTAGGACATTTTTAATAGTGATAAAGCACAACAGTCATACTACATTCACACAATATATACAAAATAATAAATTCATAAAATAATAATACAATATACATATATAAAAAAAAGAATCAATAAGAATATGTACAAAAGTCACTCACACCTATATACAATCCTCAAGCATTCAGCACGTGAGTGGAGAATCAAGCTAAAGCTAGAAGAATTATAATACAGATTATAATTCTATATGATAAGCAATTAAAATTGTATTCTATGGGATCACTTGTAGCTAGGTAGCTAGCATAACAGCCTTATATGCCAAAGGTCACGGGTTCAAACCGGCAGGTGGTCCTACGATTTTTTTAATGGAAGAAAAAAATTCTTAGTTATACTGTCCTTCAGAGGGGAGGTTTAAATATGGCCCCGAGTCAGTGCGATGTCAGGTACTCGTTAAAGATCCCTATCCTAATTAGGGTTAATACAAAAACCGACATTTTAGAAAACCGAATAGTCCGAATACTTTCGATTAGTAATTTTCACGGAAAACCGATTTTAACCGGTTTCAAATTTTCATAAAATAGTTTTTTGCCAGAATATTCTGTGATTTGAACAAAATAATTTAAAAGAAAATTTAGAGTATTTTTTTTTTTTTTTTTTTCTAGAAGCAATTCTTTATTGAACAATATTACAATCTGTCCAATTTAGGACATTTTTAATAGGGATAAAGTACAACATTCATACTGCATTCACACGATATATACAAAACAATAAATTTATATAATAATACAATATAAATAAATACAAAACAAAATCAATAAAAATATATACAAAAGTCACTCATACCTATATACAATTCACAAGCATACAGCACGTGAGTGGAGAATCTAGCCAATGCTAGAACTCCAATATCCATGTTTACAAGAGGTCTCGAGGCCACTGTCGTTTCAACCTTCTAGGAGGGTGGTAAGGGCATGTGGAGCTGGATAGGGATTAAGCTAGCGGATTGGGTTGATGGATAAGGTTCTGATGGTATTTAGAGAATTTTGATAGTATAAGGACTAAAATAAATGGAATATTTAGGTCGCGGTGTAAAGTAAGGTTGGTGACGTAATAAGATAATGATGTTGAAAAATTTGGCTGTCCCCCACAGTTTAAGTCCTTAGGTCCAGATAGGTTTCAGTACTGTCTTGTATATTGGCAGTTTGTTTTCTATGGATAGTTTAGAATTTCTGTTCAGTAGTCCGTATAATTGGCCGAATCGTCGATTAAGTTCTTGTTGTTTAAGTCTAGTATGTGGGTTCCAAGTTAGTATTTTTTCTAGAAGGAAGCCAAGAAGAAGTGGGCAGGATTGTCTTCGAAAGGTTAAGGTGATATTTTTGCATTTGGATTGATTGACTTTGACTATCCAGTTGTTGTTACACCAACCTTCAATTTGAGAAAGGTGCGTTTGGAGGCCTTTGGATGCAATTTCGGGATCTATGTGAGAGGATAGGATAGCTTTGTCATCAGCGTACGTTGCAAGGAAGGTATAAGGGCAAACAGGAATATCAGACGTGTATATATTGTAATGGATAGGACCAAGAACGCTGCCTTGAGGAACACCGGTTTCGACTGAATAATAATTGGAATATTCTGCACCACAGCGAACTCGGAAGGAGCGGTTTGATAGATAGGATCCAACAAAATTCTAGCACAAATCTAGAATTTAAAAAAAAAAAAATTCACTTCTATCGGCATCTCCTATGACTGCCTGAATTGCAATTTTCTTTCAAAATTGTCTAGAATTTTTGGTGTAGTGATGTAAGTCACTTTCTCGGTCATGAAAAATTAACATCCGTGGAATGTTTGTCTGCTATTTTAAGCCACTATTTCAAACACTCCACTATTTCAAACACTAAATAAATACGATTAAGTATAAGGTAAATTGAGGTTTAAGATAAAGATGGGAGTAAAAACTTTGAGTAAGTAGACAATAAAGGAAGTAGAAGCTGTTAGAGGTTAGTTCCGCATGAGGTAGGGCAAAGCATTTTACCTTGCCTAGTTTCCCACTGTCATCGCTTCTATAGCTTCCTTTCACACCTCTTGTTTCCTGGGACTGTTTGATCACTTTTTTAATTGCAATGACGTTTACTGAACTGGAATTCGTTCTTTTCAAGGGGACGATAAAGCTATCGTTTCATCAGTATTATATTCAAAATGAAAAAAAAAAAACGTTTTCCGGTTTTTAGATATGCGAAGAAATATTTGAAGAAAAAAATTATTTTAAGTTTAATAATATTTGATAGTTTTTAAATATTATGTTAGTTATTATAACAAATTTTCTTTGGAACGTCAGCAACATTACTCTACATAGGGATCTTCATATGTCATTAGTCAACGAACAGATTCTGACACTCTACAAACTTTTCCCGGCAACTTTTACGAACTTACCCGCACATCGATACAATACATGGCCACTATGGATCCATAGAAGGCTGAAAAGAATTTGTCTAAGGGCCCTCATGACATAAATGCAAAATCGGAATCACACTTGGCATTATTCTATCCATCACGCCTATCCCACCACATTCTCTGATTCTCAACTGCATGACAGTCGGGAATAAAAATACATTAGGATAAGATGAGATTGAATAATACAAGAAGTACATTTATTATGTAGGACGATAATGTATATGTATGCGCTCTCTATTACATTTAACGACTTAATAATTTGGCAGAATGGCACACACAAGTCTTTACGTTACTGAAGCATAAGGAAAGTTTATTAAAATTTCCTTATAAACAAGAAATTTAATTGATAATTAATAGAAGAAATTATACATTATTTTCATTATTCTAAGCACGTTCAACAAACTACCTTTTAACAATTTTAAACAATATTTTTCTATTATTTAACTTATTTTTCTACGTTTTCTATTTTCATTACTCGTTTCTGTATTTTTCTATATTTTAGTTATGCACAAAGCCAAGCTTTTAAATAGGAATATTGGTTATAGTATAATATGGAAATTGCGAATATTTCATATCCGTAATATTATTAGTGATTACAAATCTTAAATTTTTAAAAATTAAAAAAATGTGTAAAGATTATAAAGGTTAAAATGTTTTAATAGCAAAGAAAGAAATTACCTTAATGTCGTAATAGCTATGTATCGAAAAGATTATTATTAGACTTTCACTATGGAATCTTCAATGCGGCCATTGGTCTAAAAAGTTTTAAAGACCGTGGATCTAGGCTAACCCGGTTGTGAAGGGAAGTAATCTACCCCTCTTTTTCTTCAGAACACACCCAGAAGAACAATAAAAAATAATCTTTAACTTTATATATATATATATATATATATATATATATATATATATATATATATATATATATATGTGTGTGTGTGTGTGTTTGTGTGTGTGTACTTATGTATAGTTTAGGTAGTTTTCTTTTATCATTAAGTTTCTTATTTACGCTTATTCTTATTGTCGTTCAAATTTTTGCGTTAGTTATATATGTTTAGGACCATGATACAGTAACGCAAAAGGAGGATAAAACTTATGTTTTTTCAAGTTCCTCTGATTTATTTTTCTAACAAGCCAGACCGCATTTCTCGCTTCTTTCTATACAATTAATAATAATCTCGTTAATGATGGAAAAATTGAGGCGTTGATTTCCAAAAGGTACTATATCCATTCTAGGAAATTTTACAGGATGCGCGAAAATCTCTCATTACTATATTATTAAACTAGCTAATTTGGGACTTTTTTGCATTAAAATTTAGAATTATATTTTTACTATAATAATAACATTATATTAAAGTTATGAAATAATTTTTTTTAGAATGATTTGGAACAAAAATTATTGCGTATTTAGTAATTTTAAAAAATGACTGCATTTCTAAATCGCGTTTTTTAAAGACTCGAGAGTTCATTAGATAAAATCAAATAGAAAATTAAATGATGAGAATACAAATATGTAAAAAAATCAATTTCGTAAAAAATGTCCTTTAGTACCTTTTGGAAATCAACGTCTCAATTGTCGACCGTAAATAGTATATAAGGAGAATTTAGTTGAGAGTGCGGTCATTGCAACACTTAAAAAAAAGTTACCTTAATATACTGTGCCAACGTTTCTTCCTAAATATTAGACCATCTTCAGGACCATGAAAAATACAAGATAACGACTAGTTTTGAAAAAAAAAAATATATATATAGGACAGTAATTGGTAGGCACTGATGTAAAGTAATGAAAATTACTAATAATTAGCCAAAACGAGAATATATAATCTTACTGTCCTTCAGAAAGTCATGGAAGCTGACACGCAACTACGAAAGGCTGTTAAACATGTGGAAAAGATAAATCCTCCGAAAGATCTTTGCCCCTAGAAAAGGATAAACGAGGAGTTTTGAAAGCTGTATAAATCACCAGTTACCACATTTAAGAGTGCTGGGATAAGATTACTGGGACACGTACAAAGGATGGAAAACAGTAGACCAAAAATGATGATGGAGGGAAACCCTGGTGGAAGAAGGAGCAGGAAAGACCTAGACTTTGTTGGCTGCAGCATGTAGAGGTCGTTGGGTGTCAGCGGTGGGGAAGGGCAGCCGAAGAACACATGTAATATAATTTCTTTGTTGTATTTTCTCTATCTATAACTATTTCCTATAACCTATACCTATTTTTGAAAACTGATCATCTTATCGTATTTTATAGCCCTGAAGGGCCGAAACGTTGGCACAATAAATAAAGTTGCTTAATAGAAGTGTTTTAATTACCGCGCCCCAACCACTACATCTATTGATCTCGTTAGCCTTTTTACTTTATTTCTTTGTTATAAATCGTTTCTCTTCTTCCTTCAATTGGAGAATAAAAAAATACTGCTCTTTCTTTCAAATAATATTTACTATTGACAAATTATGGGCACATAAACGTAACATTCTTCAACATAAGTATTACTTCCTAAAAAAAACTTTACTCACTGTTATATTGTATGAAACACAGAAGAAAATGTCGATGCTGAGTGTACTAGGATAATGATAATAATAAGTTATTATAAACTAGGAATTAACTATAGTTTAACAACTATTCACAAAATGTATATTATACCATAGTATGAAATGGTTTTCAAAAAACATTTTTTCACCAAAGCCATTGATACAAATTGACTATACTAATAATTTCTAGGTCCTGAGTTATATTTGGGCCGATGAAAATAACTATATATACCATAGATTGGCCCTTATCTGATTCTTCGAACTGGTTACTTGTAATAGGGAAAATCTGGTAGGCTCAGCGTGTATTCAGATCCAGTGAATACCGAAATGCTTCAAACGGATTTGAAGCGAGTCAGCAATTGGGCAGCTGACAACTAGCTCAATTTGAACGCTGATAATACCAAGGCAATTTTGATAGATTCCAATCCCTTCCTTAAAGCCCTTCCACCGATTCCAACTCTGTTTCTGAATATCGATCCAATCAAATTCCACCAAACAATTAAAAACATTAGAATCAAATCCTTTCGTGGAAAAAAACATGTTTGCGAAATCTCCCAACGTACATTATCCACCCTATGAATTACCTACGTCTTCTTCTTTCAATCGAAACCTCTTAGCTCTGCCTTCAATCGATCTAACTGGGCGCAGTAAAACTCAGTATTTATAGTTATGCAAGCCAGCCTTTGGTGTTGGAAGCGGAGTCGTTCCAGGCAACCCCCAAGATTTTTTTCGGCTGGTGTTGATGTAGAGAATCCATTTTTCGTCACCAGTAACATCTCGTTTCGAAAATTGACCCTCCACATTTTTTTTTAGCAGCAAATCACAACATGAAACCCTTTCAGAAATGTTTTTTTTACTGAGCTCATGGGGAACCCAAAAGTCGTAATGACAGACGTAAACAAACTGTTAACCTCTTGCATCTTAAAAATAGTTGTCCCATACTTGGATTCGTATATGTAAATGAAATTGATCTTCGGGGTCACCAATATGTGATTGTATCATCACAAAAACAACATCAATAATGGGTTATATCTTTATTAAAACTCTCACCACATATAACATTGTTTTAAACACAACAAGTATTTTCGTAACACAAAAATCATGGTTATGTCTCCTTGGCAACCACATTTTTTTTTATTCCTATTGATAGTGATTAGAAAAATAGTAAAAAAAGAAAAAGTATTGATAATTATTAAACTAATTAGAAAATTATTATCGAAAATAATTAAAATGATTAATTTAAATAATCCTACTAAACTGAATAAAAATAATATAATAAATACATTTTTGGGCTGCATATTAATTGAAGTTCCTTCTTAATTGAATGATCTTTCATAAATCTAACAAATAGTATTTTTACCTAACTGAAATTGAAGCTAAATATTACGTATTGTAACTTCTGTAAATTAAGAATTTAAAGAAGATAAAATGCAAGAATTGAAAAAAAAAAAATACAAAAAGTCAAAAAAGCAGCAGGGTTCTGACACTTTGACCAATTGGTAAAGGAAGAGTTAGAAATTCCACAGAGATTAAACCACTTTACCACTTGAGGGTGAAATTAAATTTCAAATAATACCTCAATTCTCCCTTCTGTCCTCAAAATGACATTCCGCCTCGCCTCTTCAGAGGTGGTGAATAGGGAACGAATGTTTAATAAACATTTAAATATAATAGTAAATGTGTGATTTTTATTACACAAATAGAAAACAAAATGTGAAGAACATTTTTATGATAAAAGATTAATGAAAATAGGAAAGGAATGGAAAGAGGCAAGAAATGAAACACAAATTTAATTATACAAAAAATAATAATGTATTATTTGTATATGTGAAGATTATTTGATTTTTTTGCAAATTAATCTGAATATAGAAAAGTGTTTAGACAAAATGAGATAGCTAAGCAGGAACTCGTATATTACTTGAGGAAAAAAGAAATTAATTTAAATATTTTAAAATTATATTTCACTTTAAACCGGTTTTCTGTTTCTTAAAATGTTTCTTTTTCTTACAAATTATTATTCAGTTGCAAATTACTTAGCTCGTGGCTTCTATCAAAAAACTTAAAGGTAAGGATTTATAAAACTATTATTCCGCCGATGGTTCTTAACGGATGAGCAACGCATTAAGGTTTTCGAAAATAAGGTACTACGTAAAATATTTAGTCCCAGGAGAGATGGGCCATTGGGAATTCAGGAGGTTTGCGGAAATTGAATTCTGTGAGTATATTTGAGTTGATAGCATTGCGTAGACTCAAATGGATGTGTAAAGTTGTTGGGCTCAGTGAAGAACGAATTCCTAAAAAGTTGGTATTCGTTGATCCGATCGGAAGACGTCCGAAAGAAAGGCCGAAGCGTCGCTGATATGATTTTTTTATGTCTGATCTTGGGGGCATGTTCTGGAACGGTGATCGTTGAACGAATCTGTGTAGGCAGTATTTGGTGGTACCCGCATTCAACCTTAGGGTTCGTTATGTCTATAATTATTATTATTATTTAGAAACGTAATCGCGAGGATGTTTCCAACATTGTAATTTACGTTTGAAAAAAAAATCTGGTGCGGGCAACACACGACTTTCACTTACCTCCATTTTTAAAATCAATGAAAGAATTTTCAAATACATGAGAGATAAAAATACGTGAAACTATTAAGGAATTAATCAAATTGAATTTATATAGAAACATGTGTTTTATTAAAAATCTATTATATTCTTTTTCATCACTCTCTATTAACTTTTAAAAGCTCGACTATAAGATAACATTTTTTCTAAATTCTTTAGCTTTCCAACGGTATATCATAGTATATTACTGCTCTTATGTTCAAAAACGAAAAATTGCATTAAAAAAATATTTTTTCAGTTTTCTCCTTTAGTTGCTTTTCAGATTCCCTCAACTTGCATATTTAGCTGTTTTTATCAGTGGTAACAAGATAATATAGATATTTTTATAGAATCAACAAAATTAAAGGTACTTTAGAGAAAGAAAATTTAAAATATCGGCATTTAAGCCCTATCAGATCATTTTAATCAGAATGAAACCTGCATGATATTAAAGCCCATTAAATTTTACATCGATATAGCGAGTTTAATCAAAATCGTGGAACCGTTTTCGAGAAAATCGAAAAAAGGTGCAAAATGCGGGTAGAGGTGGGACATTACAACAATGATTGGTCTAAACACAAAAAATCATTGTTTAAAAAACACAAACAACCCTTCTCCAATCCCCCTTAAGATGGCCTACAATTTAGGCCGAAACGTAGGCGAAAATAAATTAAGTTTCTACTAAATTTAGTGTTTTAATGACTGTACTCCCGATGGACTTCTCAATATCTACATAGTAAACAATTCTTACTTCATAACTGTCAGTTAATTTTTTTAAAAAGGATGTAGGGATTGTTTACCACACTTGGTCTTAAAGAATTTTAGATTTGCCTTAACAAATAGATATGTAAAAATAAAACAACATAAGATGGATTTAAGGATCTGTTATTGACAGTAGAATAAAACATTTGCTCTTGGCCATAAAATGTCAGTGTATTTTTAACCTGCTCTAGTTTCTTGTATTTTATTTTTCTACAAGAAGTTTCAATGGTAAATCCACAAATGTATTTCTCCATTGTCTTTTGAGTTTAATTTCATTAATCAGAGTTTTATAAATTACATTAAATTAAATGAGTTGAACCGAACTCGGAATAAGAAAAAATCACAGTAGTATAATCGGCGAGAAAAAGGGATAATGAATTCATAAAAATGTAATTAGAATATCTGGATTAAGCACGAGGAGTTCTTTTTGACCACCGGATTCCTCATTTCCCTTTTAATATACTGCAGATATATATGCTCATAGTTTCCTTATTAACTTCCCTGCTTTATTTTTATCTTTTTTCCTGCACGAATATCGTTATTTGACAAATTATGGGCACATAAACGTAACATTCTTCAACATAAGTATTACTTCCTAAAAAAAACTTTACTCACTGTTATATTGTATGAAACACAGAAGAAAATGTCGATGCTGAGTGTACTAGGATAATGATAATAATAAGTTATTATAAACTAGGAATTAACTATAGTTTAACAACTATTCACAAAATGTATATTATACCATAGTATGAAATGGTTTTCAAAAAACATTTTTTCACCAAAGCCATTGATACAAATTGACTATACTAATAATTTCTAGGTCCTGAGTTATATTTGGGCCGATGAAAATAACTATATATACCATAGATTGGCCCTTATCTGATTCTTCGAACTGGTTACTTGTAATAGGGAAAATCTGGTAGGCTCAGCGTGTATTCAGATCCAGTGAATACCGAAATGCTTCAAACGGATTTGAAGCGAGTCAGCAATTGGGCAGCTGACAACTAGCTCAATTTGAACGCTGATAATACCAAGGCAATTTCGATAGATTCCAATCCCTTCCTTAAAGCCCTTCCACCGATTCCAACTCTGTTTCTGAATATCGATCCAATCAAATTCCACCAAACAATTAAAAACATTAGAATCAAATCCTTTCGTGGAAAAAAACATGTTTGCGAAATCTCCCAACGTACATTATCCACCCTATGAATTACCTACGTCTTCTTCTTTCAATCGAAACCTCTTAGCTCTTGGTTAGTTCCTAGATATTTCCCCACTTTGACTACTGCTATACGGTATGTGTATGGTGGTGTCTCTGGGGATCTCGAGGGCAAACTATAACGAATATTTAAGACAGTGGCTCCGTGAGATTCCTTTGGTAAATAATTTTTAATTGCCTTAACTTCAAATATTTGTGAAGCTTTTGCATTTAATAAGAATTATACAAGGTCTACACAGAGACACTCAACGTTGTAAGTGTTCATTGACAAGTGACTGCTACTGCACAGTCACAATCGTAAAATTGGTCATTTTATAACAGTTTGAAAATCTTGAGCCTAAATGGCATTTGTAACTTCGCATAAGATAATGATCAATATTTGATTTATTTGTGAGTATTTTATTTAATACATTTCTAGTGTTAGTTTTAAATATGATTAGTTCAATGTTTCTCTGATTAAAGTCAACTCCTAGAACCAGATTCTTTTTTCTTAGTTTCATTTTCCCCTAATAGGCCATTTCTGGCATACTGAGTTCTAGTAGCAGTAATACTTTGCATGAAATACGCAGCCCTTTACAAATTTAGTTTTTTAGGATTTTAGGGGTCCTTGCCATTTAAATAATTGGATGAAGGGGTCCGCGAAAAAGTTTTGTTGGGAACCTCTGTTTTAACAGTTTTATGCGTTTTAACTTTGGGATATCAGAGAAAACTAAAAAAAGTATCAAAACCTAGCTCCACCTTTATCGAAAAATAGCCTTACCCTTCCTACCGCCGTATTTCTTCGTATACTTCGTCTACCAAATTATCCAAACCATAAAATTATAAAAACAGAGTCCATTTTATATCTCGGATCTTCTTAAATTGAAATCATCTATTCACTCCTATAACACCTGCTCGCGGCCCTCTGTGGATCGATGAGCTAACGTCTGATCGATCTACAGCTTTCGATCGATTATTCTTAATCCTGTCCGCATTCCTATGGGATTTCATTTGTTCTTATATCCGAGACTCCCCAACTCTCTCAACATCTAAATCCCGTATATTCAGTCATTCCATATCCATTCAAACACCAAATAATCCCAAGTATATGCTAATTTCTGGGATAATCAACAAATAAAGCTAGCAGATACGTTTATTTATTTATTTAATTTTCATTTTATAGTGTACATTCCAAATTACACCAATTATTATTTAAAATCATTAACTTTTTCAAAGATGTAAGATTGAATTATATATTATTTTACAAGCGCACTTTGTTTTCAAAAATCTATATTTTTACAATTTTGTGTCATGTCTTATTTTATTTTTTGTTATATATATTTTTCACATAGTGGATATAATCAATTGACTGTTGATAATTACTAGATCTTATGATATATTTGGTATATATATATATATATATATATATATATATATATATATATATAATATATATATATAATTTTTTTTTTTTACATGTATGTAATTTTCTGTACATTTTTATTATAATTTATCTTTTGAGTTTTTTTATTTGTTCATTTTGTTAGTTAAATTATATTTTTTACAATTATGTTACTCTAAGGCCCTAAATTCCAATTTTGGTTAATTATTTTCAATAATGAACCTTTGTAATCAACCAAACAAATTAAAAAAAATTATCCCCCTTCCCCACAAATACAATAAAAAATTATAATTATTCCGACAAATCACCTCTTTGCCTAACTGTTGGCAAATTTATTGTGGAAATAGATTTTTTTTTAATTATTTTTTTTCATAGGTGAAGTCTACATTGAAAATTAAGTCTCGGATATTTCGTTTTCATTTTAAGCTTGTTTATTCTGTTTTGACGACTGTTTACTTGCCATGACATCACCGAATTCAGAAAGTTAATTAATCGCAGTTTAAGCCGAGGTCCCTGGTCTGGCGTCATGTCAGCCGTTTTATCTGAGATTTATCGTCGCAGAGATCCTGTACAAACAGCGCTTTCATTTGAATGACAAGCGCGAGTATTTGCAAGCTCGGCAAGTGTAACTGGTGAAATTATTAGGCCAAGTCCCTGGTTAGTGCTGATACAGTTATGAGGGTGATATATTAAATTCGTGGGTTGGATGATAGGTAGGAAGTATGCATTAATTTCTTACAAAATCAAGATTCGTATATAGATTTTTTTTTACCCTTAATTATTTATATGTAGTAAACTGTATAATCACAAAAAATGAATGTTTTTATTTACCTGTCAATACCTAAAATAAAATCTGCTCTATAAAATAAAGCACTTCAAGCTTGTTTTTGTTATAATCTTAATTAGAACATAATTTTTCCAGCATAACTTTTTCTAACTACATCATTATTAATTCCAGACCTTTTAGATATTGCCTGATAGTATTTTATATAAAGTTGTTTTTATTCCTTTAATTTTTTACATTAGTTAGGGATACTAATTTTTTTATAAGGTTTATCATGTCATTTTCTTCTGTATTCTGTATATGGGTGATTAGAGCAATAATTGAGTAAATTATTACTATTTTTCTGTTTTTTTACCAATTTTTTTCTATATTTTTATTTTCAATGATTCTATATCCTCAGTACATATACTCAGAAGAGGTCTCATGTGACCCATTTTTACGACGAGTTAAAGTGGCTCCTTACCTCCACCTGCAGACAATATTTCCTAGGATCATACCTTTACCATTCCATTAACTCCCAGCATCTTGCCTACATCCACAGTCTCTTACAATTTAAATCTTCAGTTCTCTAACTTGAAACGAGATCGCGCCATTCTGACCTTTTCATTCTTACTCGTGGGACGAAACTTTTGACTGTACGAACCTGTAATTCTTTAGCACCTAGTCCTAGAATAATTTTTATTTTCTATTGTATTCTATATGTATACCTTAACATCTGAATTCGTTTATGTTCGATTTCTTTATTGTAAATTTTGAGAATTAAACTCTTTAAAACACCTAATTAAGCAGAAACTTAATTAAATATATTGTATTTTAAATTAGTTTATTTTATTACTTAATTCAATATATTTTATTTTTATCTTATTTATTTATTTATTTTTTTTGAACATATTTATTGATATTTACAACTGTATTAATATAAAATACATCTAGTAAATGTGATGATAATATACAAAACTGTCATGAAAAACATGTAGAGACACTACCCAGTGGCAGCACTCTAAAAATATTTTAAACTAGAAGGTCCCGGGGCTATTTCCTTTTCAGGCGCCTCGGAGGATTATCCGGAATTGAAGAGGAAGAAAGGATTGAAACTAGTGGGTTAGAGTGAGAATGGAGTTTGTCATGAAAGGATTGATACCTGGTCCGGGCCAAATCAGTAACATAGGGAACATTAAGGTCTTTATGGATAAGTTTATTCGTGACAAAGTAAGGAGCGTTGAGGATTTTACGAAGGATTTTGGATTGTAAGGATTGGATGCGGGAAGAATTTGATGGTTTAGTAGAGCCCCAAAGCTCTACTCCGTAATTCCAGATTGGTCTTATAATAGTCATGTAGATGAGCCTTTTGTAGTTAAGAGGAAGGTTTGATCGTTTGTCTAGTAAGTGTTGAAGTAGCCTAAAGCGGCGATCTTATTTATTAAATTAAATATATACTTGATCAAGTGTATTGATGAATGCTCTGCGAAATAATCTATATACAGTCAAACATTATATATGTAAACAAAAAAAATAATATATGTATTTCTTCATTTTAAATTTGTATTAATTAAATCATCCCACTTAAATTAAGTTTATATATTTTACCATAAAAATTAAAGAGATTACATTTTTTTTTTTTTAGCTCTTTTATTGATATTTACAACTGTACTAATGAAAATGCAATAAGTAAATGTGGTAATATATTACAATGACATGAAATACATGTAGAGACACTTCCCATTGGAAGTAATCTAAAAATATTCTAAACTAAAAGGTCCCAGGGCCATCTCCTTTTCAGGCGCCCCGGAGAATTATCAGAAATTGAAGAGGAAGAAGGGATTGAAACTAGTGGGTCACAGTGAGAATGGAGTTTTTCATGAAAGGATTGATACCTGGTTCGGGCCAAATCAGTAACATAGGGAAAATTAAGGTCTTTATGGATGAATTTATTTGTGATAGTAAAAGCTAAGTTAGAATTTTACGAAGGAATTGGGATTGTAAAGATTAGATGTGGGAAGAAATTCGATGGTTTAGTAGTAGAGCTCCATAGCTCTACTCCGTAAGTTCAGATTGGTCTTATAATAGATAAGCCTTTTGTAGTTAAAAGGAAGACCGTTTGTCTCGTAAGCGTTGAAGTAGCATAAAACGGCGATAAAAGAAATTAAAATATTTTAAAGTTTCATAATTAAAATAAAGACATTATAGTGACTTTTTCAACACAAATAATATTGCTCTATAATGGTATTTTTTTTCAAATCGCATATTTGCTTTCCAGAAGCAGTTAAACTCCCATGGTTTTTCCTAGTTATGTTCGTCCATAAGGTCTGTACCCCTAACAAAAAAACAGGAAATTCCTGTATGTCTCGCAAGCCATGTAATAATGGCTGCAATAAATGAAAGAAGACACGAAGTACTTGAGAAGTGACAACGGAGAAACATAAGAGTGGGTAATTAGAAGATTCGCTGGGAGCCCTAAAGTTTTCTCCTTAGAGGGCCTTGTGTAACAAGAAGAAACATTGGCAGTTGGTGAAGTTTAATTAACTTGTTGAGAACCTCTCGAGGGGTCTTCCTCTGCCCCTTACATCACTAAGGGGCTTAGCTAAAAAAAAAAAAAAAAAAATCTTTAAGGAAATTTTAAATGAAAAAACAACAGTCCGGTATTTCTGGTCATCGATGCGATATATAATTGTTAGGGCTTGAAGTGTTTCAAGTTTTATTAAAAAGTTTATAATGAACTACTTTATTAGAGGCAAATGGCTAAAATTTTACTTAATTAATTAATTAAGGCAATGTTGCTAAGTATGTACATCTAGACAAAGCGAGAAATACTAAAGTCGTTATTACAAGATATAATAATTCGGAGGAGGGTGCAGCCATTGTAACACTTCAATTATGTGATATTAATTTATTGTACCAACGTTTCGGCCTAAATAGTGGGTCCCAACAAAGTATTTCGACCCCTTCATCCAATCTGTACTACGGCAAGGGCCTCCTAAAATTAAAAAAATCGCGGTTTAGAAAATTTCATTTCTTTTTTAAAGTTATTTTAAGTGACATAATATCTCTTGATTTTATATACATTAATTTTGGTTTATAGCAATTATAATTAATCATCAAAATAAACATATATAAATATGCCTATGTTATCTTAGGATTTCTCCCGTTATTAATTTAATTTCGGAATTAATCGAGGACACACAACTCGAAAATGTTATTAATATAGATAAAAAAAACAATTTAAATTTGAATTAAAAAATAAACAAATGAATTGGCGCTATAACATTTCGTATTATTGTTGCCGTTTTCTCTCACAGTTCAATTTAAATACATTAAAATATATATTCATATATATATAAAAAAATAGAAGAAATGGCTAACTGTAAAATTTGCTCCAAATCTGTCGGAAGAGACGAGAAGGCGAAGTTGATCTGCCCTGTTTGTCAAAATATTTTCCATATAAAGTGTGTCAAATTAGATGCCACTAATCCAGAGGCTTATAAAAAGTGGGTTTGCCTCGACTGTGAAACGACTTCGCGACCAACGTCGGCCCACGAGCCCGCTACCATGATTAACCTATTAATGACGCTCACCGAGGAGGTTAGAGAGATGAAGACTCGGCTTCAAGGGATCGACGATTTAAAAGAAATTAAACAAACTCTTGAAAAACAGTCCGAACTCTCGTTCGAAAACATGGAGAAGCTTCAAAAAATCGAAAGCCTCCTTGAAGAACAAAAAGCCTTAGCGGAGAAGTTATCATTGGAAAATAATTTATTAAAAGAAAGAATCTCCGTTTTAGAAGACAGGTTAAATATCTCAGAGCAAATTCAATTAAAAAATACAATTGAGATCAGAGGGATCCCGGAGAGGCCAGGTGAGACCGTGACTGGCACCATAGTCGGCGTCGGCGCAGCGCTGGGCGTGAAGCTGGGCCCGGAAGATCTGGACCACGCTGTACGCCTCAAGCCCAAGGAAGCGGGAGCCGCGGGGACCATCATCGCTCGATTCGTCCGGCAAGCGGTAAAGGACGATTTAATCCGACAGAGAAGAATTAAAAGGGACCTTTCTACGCGCCACCTGGGTTGGGAAGGAAATAATAGCCATTCTATCTACCTCAGCGAGGCGATGACACCCACTAATAGACATCTTTACTGGCTGGCCCGGCAGAAAAAGGTGTCGTCCAAGATAAAATATGTATGGTTTAGTGGCGGGCGCGTCAGGTGTAGGAAGTCCGATGGTTACCCGGCGGTAATGGTAAATAAACCATCTGACTTAGACATTTTTATTTGATTCATGATTCCCAGTCACTACAATATTGTATTAATTTTATTTTATTTTTTTAAAAAAGATATCTTATTTTTTTTTAATTTTGCTCTAATCTGTCTAAAAGGTATAAGTGCCATTTATTTTTTAATTTGGATTATTTTTTATTTACAGTGTTATCATAGCTATAATTTATTTACACTATTCTTTTTTATCTATCGCTACCGCAATCTAAGTGTTTTATTTCCATGTAACTTATTTTTTTCTAAAACTTTAAGTCAACATTTTCATTTTTCCTCACAAAATGCAAATGCCACTTATTTTTTAAATTGGATTATTTTTTATTTACAATGTAGTTACAGTTATATTTTATTTACATTATCTTTTTTTAACTATGGTTATCTAAGTATTTTATCTGCATATAATTTATTTTTTTCCAAAACTTTAAGTCAAAATTTTCATTTTTTCTCACTTCAACCAGAGGAAAATTTATTTAGTTACACAGTTAAGAATTTATTTATTTTCTTATTTCCTTCTGCATATGATGGATATTTTATTTTTTATGCAATAGACTTATTAATTAGCTATAATGAAGATTTTTCTATCTTTATTTATATTGTAAATGTTTTACTTTCTTATTTAATAGTTTTATCACTTTTTTATTTTTTTTTTATTTCCTAATTATTTATGTATGTATCATATTTTTTGTACACAGAAGAATGTCTTTTCATTTACATATTATTTTATTTTTTGAGAGGCTTCATTTTTATTTTCATTTTTGAAATAGAAAACACTTTATTCTCTTACATGGAAGATGTTTTATTTACTCACTTTATATTAGAGATATCTATTTTTATTTTGACCAAACCTCATTATCTATTATTATATTTTATCAGTTGTGATTATCATAGAAATGAAACTAAAACGTCTTATCTGTACCATATTCAATCTTGTTTTATTTTTTCATTTACTAGTTCTTTAAATTGTATTTGTTCCATTTATTTTCTCTGTATTATCGATTTTTTATTCTGGTATTTACCTCAGCATATTTATGTTATTTTCATATCTATTTTATTTCGACCTATAATGAAGAATTTTTTTTAACTTTATTTATTTATTTATATAGTAAATATGTTAATCTTTTATTTTATAGTTTATCATATTTTCATTTTCTAATATTGTTAGTAAATACCAATTTAGTTATCATATATATATATATATATATATATATATATATATATATATATTTTTTTTTTTTTATCTAGAAGACATTGAAGATTTTTTTGATTTTTTATTTACTCACTTTGTATTAAAGATATATATTTTTTATTTTTACCGAATCTCATTTTTACATATTATTATATTTTATTAGATTCCATTGTCATAGAAGTGAAAAAAGGACAGCTTCTCTGTACCACATTGTTTTTTTTTTTCATTTAACAGTTTCTTAAATTATTTTTATGTGATTTATTTCTTCTTTCTACTATCGTGGAATTTTTATTTTTATTTTGGTATTTATTTAATCATATTTATGTTATTTATATATGTATTTTATTTCGATCCAAAATAGAGTGCTGGACGAAAAATTGTTATATCCTATCCTTCAGTCCTAATGCTTTTTTTCCGTTTTTCCTCTTCTCAATCCTCCCATTATGACTAATATCCTAACTTCCTGTCACATAAACGCACAATCCCTCTTAGCCCACTATGATGAATTCCAAAAATATTTCCTTGACAACTTTTATCATATAGTAGCCGTCTCCGAAACATGGTTAAAACCATTTATCCCTTCCTCTCAGGTTTCCCTTCTAAACTACTGTTTCCTACGACATGACAGACCTGATCGCACGGGAGCTGGAGTCGGGCTGTATATTCACGATAGCCTGAAAGCCAAAATCCTACTGAAGTCCCCTCCTAATCCCCTTCCTCACATAGAATACATGTTTGTTGAAATTTCAACCATCTCCTCACACTTGTTATACGCCGTTGTCTACCGACCTCCTCATGTTCCATTTGATGACCTCTTCCAATCCTCCCTTGTCCAACTGGTCTCAGCATATAATAATATAATTATCTCTGGTGATTTTAATACTAACATGTTATCTGAGTCCAGTGACAAATCCTTCCTCACCGATTTAATATACTCCCTCAATCTGTACCTCGTTCCTTATCATCCTACTCATCATTCTCAGTATACTGATACCTGGTTAGACCTACATATTTCTGACTCTCCTGTAAAAATTATTTCCTCATCGCACCATCCCGTTCCTTTCTTATCATCACACGACCTTATCCATATTACTTATGATCTACCTGTCAAATCCTACAACCCAAGAATCATATCATATCGAAATTTAGACCTTCTTTCCTATGAATCTCTTCAACCTGATCTGGACTCTATCCACTGGGACACGATATACTCCGACAACTCCATTGATCCTATGGTCTCTACTCTTACCTCAAACCTACGATCCATACTAGACATCCACGCTCCCCTGAAAACCAGAATCTTACGCCGTCCTACTGCGCCTTGGCTCACCCCCGAGATAAAGGATATGATGAAGAGAAGGGAAGCGGCGAGACGCAAATTTCGACGCACCCGTTTGCAAGAAGACTATGTGTCTTTCAAGAAGCTCCGTAATGAAACCCAATGCGCAGTGCGACGTGCTAAATCCCTCCATATCCATTCTGTCCTTTCCGATGCTCCTGATAATAAATCCAAATGGAAAATCCTTAGAAAATTGTCATTTCCCGAACCCAATAACCCCAGTTCTTTCCAAATCACGCCTGACGAACTCAATAACCATTTCATATCCTTTGCTTCTGATTCCTCGACGGCTCCTGACATTACTTACCGAAGCTTCAATCCCAACAGTTTCTTCTTTTCTCACGTGTCCTACGACGAACTACTCAATGCAATCTTAAAATCCCGTACTATCGACTATGGACCGGACAATATTCCAGTAAAACTAATAAAATCCAGCCTCCCATCTCTCATACCGGCATTATATCATATTTATAATTTCTCTTTGCAAAATTCCACTTTTCCTTCTTCCTGGAAAACCGCCCTCGTCCGACCACTAAATAAAGTTCCGAATCCTGCCTCACCGCAAGATTTCCGTCCTATCTCTATTCTCTCCAATCTATCAAAACCGCTCGAACGCCTTGTACAAACCCAACTATCAAATTTCCTTGAAGAAAACTCTCTCCTTAGTCCTCTCCAATCCGGGTTTCGACCTGGTTATTCTACCCAATCCGCTCTCCTTAAAATAACACAAGACCTCCAAAATGCCATTGATCATCAAAAATTAACTATACTCATCCTCTTAGATTTCTCAAAGGCGTTTGACACGGTTGACCATAGTATCCTTCTTAACAAACTCCAAAATCTACCAGTATCCAACAGTGCTTTACGCTGGTTTCAATCCTTTCTCTCCGATCGTTCTCAGTATGTAGTAGTGCCAGATCAACCTCCTTCCAGTACCCTACCTCTATCCTGTGGTGTCCCTCAGGGATCGTCTCTATCTCCTACCCTATTCGCTATCTACATTAATGACCTCCCTCTCCATATCAATCACTCTAAATACCACCTCTATGCTGATGATTTCCAAATATACCTCTCCTTCCCACCTTCCGACCTATTACTAGCTACAAAAAAATTACAAGAGGACATAAATCAAATAAGCCACTGGGCTGAAGTGAATAAGTTAAAATTAAATGTTGAAAAAACAAAAGCAATTGTAATAGGATCCCCTCACCTTCTGAAAACCGTTCCTCATATTCCAACCTTGTTCCTCAATAGTAATCCTATAAAGTTCCACCCGACTGTCCGAAATTTGGGAGTAACCTTCGATCAAAGTCTATCCTTCAAAAATCATATTTCAGAAATCTCTCGACGTACCCTTTCAACCTTAAAGCGACTGTATTCCCTCCGTCACCTATTTCCGCTTGAAACCCGAATACTCCTCGTTACCTCCCTAATATTCCCCCACTTCGACTATTGCTGTACGGTATATGGTGGTGTGTCTGGGGATCTCGAGGTAAAAATAAAACGCTTAATCAATTCCTTTGTTCGCTTCATCTTCGGGGTCCCTAGATACACCTCTGTATCCCAACTTTATGGAGAGTTGAAGTGGCTTAACCCTTCCAATCGTCGCAAGTATTTCCTTGCGTCATTCCTTTACCAAATTATCAAATCCCGCCGTCCATCATATATTTTTGACCTCCTACAGTTCAAATCCTCTGTCCATTCCCGTTCTACACGCTCCAGGCCTTCGGATTTATACAGTACGGCCCACAGAACTGCACATTTCGACAGATCCTTTCTCATTCGATCCTCCATCCTATGGAATTCTATCCCTTCCTCCATCCGTCACTCCAATTCTCTTTCTACCTTCAAATCCCGCATATTTGATCACTTATTGCACATCCAGGCTCAATAGAATTCTAAATAAGCTTTTTATTTTTTTTTTTTTTATATATATTTTTTTTTCATCTCATTTAAATATGTATATTTTATACCATTAATTATTAACTTGTTTATATTTAATTAATTTACTCTAAGACTCTAAAGCCCTTTTTTTTGTACATTTTGTATATTTGTTCTAAAGGGACATGTCCCAGAATAATAAAGAACTTATTATTATTATTATTATTAACTGAAATTTTCCCTAAATGGATAAAGTAGCTTTTGTCTCATCATTATCTCAATTTTAAGGCGTGTCCGACTCAAATTACCTTTTGTTATTGAAATAATAGACACAATGTAGTGACCGCGAATTAAATAAATTGTTTAAGGTAATCCAATATATTATATTCAAACCTAGATTCTATGAAACGGCTAGGTTCTGCAAATCACTGTTCTCAGTTAATTATTAAGATTTAGAAACACAATATAGGTACCTATTTATTATCAGTTACCGCTTAGCTTTATGGTTTTGACCTATTTCAGTTTTTTTTTTTTTTTTATGAATTGAATGAATAAGTGAAAAATTATTTTTTTTATAGGCAGCTAATCCCCTAAGAATAATACAAATGTACAATCAAAGATTTTTCTTCTGGCTATTGTTATTTTACAATATAATATAAATAGTTTAAAGGATAACAAATTATACTCTATATTACAAATTTATATTTACACTCATACAAATATGTACAATTATATACAAGGTACTATTGCTACTTTAAATAATTAAAAAAAAAATAAACATAATAAAGCACTGAACAATAACAATAAAAGTTGAATAACAACAAAATTAAATAGTGCAAATTGTCAAACTTGCAAATGCATTGTTGTTATTCAAAGACATGGATAAATAGTTTATGCTTAAAGGGTCTTGTAGGAATGGACATGGGCAAGAAATTTCAAAATGAAGAAGCAAGAATGACGAAGAGTCGGTTAAAGTAAGCAGTTCTGTAAGAGGGAATGAAAAGGTAAGGGGCTGTGATCTTGTGTTCATGGAGTAGACAGGTTGTAGGCATAGAGGGGTTTTTGGTTCTGAAGGAATGGTAAAGGTAGGTTCCTAGGAAGTATTGCGTTGGAATTTCGGGTGATGCCAATTCAACTCGGCATACCAGGTGGAGAAATGAGAGCGCCTGGGAATTCCGAAGATAAATCCAATGAAGCAGTTCAGTCTCTTTAGCCTCATCTCCAGTGTATCCGCCAGTTCGCCAAACACATCAACATTAAGCTTTTGACCATTCTTGATGGCCCATGAATTGATGCTTGATGTCTTCTTGTCATAACCCAAGGCTTCGGAAATAATGTTTATTAAGTTAATTTATTCATCTCGACAAGGAACTCCAGTGCATCGTCCACGAACCACTTGTTGGGTTGGGAAGCACTGACATAGATCATTACTAGCACCATTAATTATTAAATTTTAATTATTCTTTTGATGAAATAAACTTAATTAGAATACAATTAATTATCCGGTTATTGATTAGGTGATGTTGTTTACAAATATTTGATGTATACATTTTTTTTTTTTACTGTATTCTAAAAATGAACCTTACTAAGGATGTATAGTGGACTGTAGAAACTACTATAGATGGAAATAAATCAGGAGTCAGTCTTTTCTTAAATACTTTAATTTTACCGACGTTTTGGCTCAAGCTTGTGACCCATCATCAGGGCTACAAACATCAGAACAAAAGAGATACATATTAGTGTAATTATGAAAATATTTTTTAATGTAGTGGCAGTAATAACATTTAAAATAAAACTGAAAATATACCAACATACTTAAATATTATAGATACAAATAATGAATAATCATAAACAATATGATGATGATAAGCATAAAAACAAAACTTTAGACATTAATATGGAAGTAAAATTGCTATGTATGAAATTGTATCATTGCCACTACATTCAAAAATATTTTCATTATCACATTAATATGTATCTCTTTTGTTCTGATGTTTGTAGCCCTGATGATGGCTCACAAGCTTGAGCCGAAACGTCGGCAAAATTAAAATATTTAAAAAAAGACTGACTCCTGATATTTCCACCTATAAAAATGAACCTGATTCATCAAACAATAAAATAAAGGTACTAAAAGTTTCTGGTTCATTTCTCTTACTACTATTCTACGTGTTTGTATTTTCTCTGTTAATAGAAAAATATTCAAGTAATATATTAAAATTATCTCTGGAACACTGACTATCCGTCTGGGGCCGGAGGCAAATGCTGCCCTGATAAGGCTCAAGTTAGGACGAATCACGTGACCGCGAGAATCTAGATAGCTATAATAGGTTTTCCTGGGTATATTAAACACGTTCCCGCTCCCTGGGAAATTTTATACAATAGCGAATGAGAAAGTTTTTCTTTTTGTTAACTATTCAAATACCATTTTTAAAACACAGTTTCCAATAACCCTGTAGGGTAGAGGCCAATAACAAAAAAAAAAAAAAAAATAAATAAAATTCCTAAAAAAATATATTATAATAATAATTATCATCACTTTCTTACATTATTATAAAAAACAGGTAAAATCAAATGACTTTAGTTATATATTATACAAAGTCTATATTTGTCACATATTTGCTGTAGATTGATTTTTGGGAAGATAGATAAATAGTGTTTGAAAGTGGTTAGGGATGACGCTTTTCGGAGGAAGACGGGTAATGAGTTGCACAGTATGGTAGCGCGGATGATAAAGGACTTTTCAAAGGACGCTGTTCTATGAGAGAGTAGGTATATATAGGTAGGTTGGGATCTTGTATTTAGGTTGTGCACTGAAGAGCGCGGAGTAAGGAGGTCAAAGATATAGGAGGGTGTTCTGGTTCGCAAGGATCGGAATAAGAACATATCAAAAAGTGTTTTCCGGGATTCGGGGAAAAGCCACCTTCGACCAGAATACCAGGTAGAGACGCGTGGCAGTCTAGAGAGGCCATCAATCTTATGAACCTATTCATTAATCTTTTTGGCCTCCTCTCGTTTTCACCTCTGCATCCCCCATATAATAGGTATCCATAGTCATTGTGGGGGAGGATGAGAGAAGACCCTGTGTGATGACGGGTTCTTCTAGGAAACGTTGTCTCGGAAGCGTAGGAGCTGTTTGATGGTAGAGATGGATTTTCTGGTAATTTGGGAAGTTTAGTTACTTCATATTAATTGTTGATCAAATATACCTCCTAGATTTCTTATGGGGCTTTAGATTTTTTTTTTTTTTTTTTTTTTTTTAAGAGTAGTGGGTAGTAAGGAATTGAATGGAGGGAAGGTTTTGAGCCCGTAAGCATTACCTTTGTTTTCGCTGGATTGAGGCTCAGTTTATTTTCGATTTTGTTGTCTGTGGTTATACCTGAAATAAATATCTCCAAAGAGTCATCAATAGAAGGTTATAAAAAACAAATCAAGTTAAAGTTGTTGGTCTAAAGTTTCCTCATAGGTGATATTTATAATGTTGAGAATTCTCTTAGGACTTTGGATTATCAAAAAATCTTAGAACTTATATTACGCAATATAAATAGAATTCTGATATGTTGTAATATAATGACGTCCAATTGTAAAGATCTCGTATTTAAAATGCATTAAAATTATTGAATGAAAAAACTAAATATTTATTTTATTCTTTTTTTAAACTCTTCCAAGAAAAAAATGTTAATACATTTTTTAAACATTTTCAGTGGAATAAACCGCTACGAAGAATCCATCTCAAATATTATTTTTTACTTTTTTCATAAAAACATCTGGCTTCCACGGGTAGCTTTGTAATGAAATTACTCTGAGAAATTGTGTAATAAAAACCTCTGTTTATTTAGGCGTTGATAAAGTTGGTTATAAAATAATATCTCCGAAATATTTAATTTTGTTTTACTTGTACTGATCATACCCCATATTAATTCAGGTGAAAATTTGATAGTTTATTCATATTTACGTAAACAACTAATGGAATAATCGTGATAAGATTTATCCTTTTTTAATATTATTAAAATAAAAAACAAAAAATGTGTTGAATATTAATACTCTTACTATGACCCCTATCAGTAACATGTGACTTCTATGAGTAATCAATCAAGTGAATTTTTAATCACGTAAAACATTTATTCCTTACTTTTTGTTTTATTGAACAATTCAGGAAAATGATTAAAACATAGAATAGACTAACGTGGAATATAAAATTATTTCAACCCGTTTTAGAAAATTAAGTAACCAATTAAAATAATACCTGTTTTGTATAAAAACATTAGAGCTCAGCTACATACATTCGATTTAGATGGTGTATAATAACAGTCATCAGACTGCCTACATCTAACTCGTCCTCGATTAAACCCAACATGCTTGATTTTAGCAGTTACCTTTCTCTATCTTACTAACAAATAGAGATGTCTGTTGGCCTGCGCCATTGCTCCCGTAACATATTTACGCTCAAATCATTTTCTTTCCGTAGTTGTCGAATGTAAAAGTTTATTTTTCTAAGTTAGTATGACTTGGGAAGATTTTCTTATTTATCCATATTAAAACTAGCAGAATTTTTTTCTTCCATCATCTTTTTTATTATCATTATTATACAATTCGTCAAATATAGCCAACGTTTCGGGGCTCTTTCCCCATTATAAAGACTAAAAAGTTTTTAAAATATTTTACTTTTTGTTACGTTTATTAAATTTTTTCTATATTTATATATACTAATTTTCAACAAGTCACTTATTAATTTAAAAAGTTTTCATAATATACAAATTACCATTTTTATCCATACATATTATTTCCTTTAGCTAACTGCAACATCCACTTATAAAAGTTGACTATTGGCTCACTGTTATATTTTGTTTTTACTATTGCAAATTTTGTACATAGCTAGTTATATTGTTACATTATTCTAATTCCCGAGGTCTATATTTATTTTTATGTTATTATTTTATTTTTCAGTTTTTTATTGTTCTATTTTTTCCTCTCCGTTGGTGTCGGGTAGAAAAGTTTATTTTTCTGTTGAAGTATGATGCCCCTTAATTACTCTAACCTATTTTTTATGTCGCTTTTTTTTTTTTTTTTTTTGGCACAAACTAAGCAATTACAGGATCAGAATTTCTTTCTGGTTTGGTTACAAGACTTACCGCGTGATGCAGATCGTCCAGTTATAGAATGAGACTGATTTTTCTACCATATCAATTGTAAATAATACCTTTTTAAAATGTTACTGTTTAAGTGTCCTTTGGTCCTACCTCCGATAGCCTTGAACCAGTAACCTAGGAGTTACCCAATACCGACAAAGGAAGCATCACCTTTACTTAGGACACTATAACCAATACCTGCATTATCCATCATAATATTAGGTAGCTGAAGGATGGAAGGTCAATCCATAATCGTTGAGTCGTCTTCTCACGGTTCGCTCTGAAATTTGCCCATTCCTGAACCTCTGGAGGAGACCACGTAGACTGTTACCGGTTGATCGGCGATCCCGAAGAGCATGCATGCAGCTGCAATAATCCCTCGTCACGGTGGGAAGTTGATCTCGGACGGCCTTGTCGAACTCTTCTTGTATGCCCTCCAGTTTGACGGTGCCTATTAAGCACCCTGGACACTACGGATTGTGACCGCTGGAGCCGTTGCGCAATATGCCTTTGAGAAAACCCTTCTTCACTCAAAGCAACAGCACGAATTGATTCCTCTTCGGTCAATGCTCTTCTGTTGGCCATCATAACGTTTTTACTAAACTCACAAGTTAAAACTAAAGCCTCTTAAAAGTTAGAAAATCTTCAATAAGATGAATCTTTGCTAACAACTAACCATTTACTGATAGGAAGAAAGAAAAGAAGAGGATTAACTGACCCTTTTCTCCATAAACGGTTGGGAATATAAACAGTTAGAGGATTAACTTGATAAGATAAAAAGTCCAGTCTGGGACAAAGGAATTCCTATTTTTCTCTCTTATGTAATAATAATATAAATATTTGTAAGTGATCCTTTAATTTTGTCCGGCAGTGTATTTAATACATATATATAAGATTTTTACCATAAATATGTAATGTTATTGTAAAAAAAAAAAATTGAATTAATTTATCGGATCTATACCTGTCCTATTTGATGGTAGAACTAAGGTATCGGACAATCTATGAGGGATGTAGAGGCTAAGGGTGTGGCTGCGGTAGGCCACCCTACAAATCAGAACCAGCTGCCGCTACACTTTGCCCGGCCCTAATCTCTATATTACTATTTCACTAGCAGCTTAACTAACTCCAGCTTAGCAAATACATTAATTTACATACGATACCCTTCTAATTACTATAATAAACCGGTAAATTGAGAATAAAATCTACCGTATCCCGTCCTAATGCTTTAACTGCTTAGTCGTTCGACTGTGGTCTAAAAACCACTCTTATCGTTCTGAAAATCAAATGGTTAGGTTTGCTAGGTTTTTTTTTTTTTTTTTAATAACAATATTAATTTATTAGAGAATGAAAAGTTGGCTATAGCTATTTTTTTTCTTTTTTTTTTTTTTAATGTAAGAATAATTTAAACAGAAGTTTTCAAAGGAAAAATTGTATTGTATAACAGATAATAGTAATAATAAATAAATTCTTTACTAATCTAGGCCATTCCCATTTGAATAAAATTTACAGAATATAAAAATGGGCTTCAGAGGCTTACAGCGAATAAAATAAGTATAATCAAGTTATCAATTACTAATACTAGAAAAAAGACATAGACAAATAAGTAGAAAAATAAATAAATGAAATAGATCCTTATTTACAATTATATTATTACTTGGTGGTCATGAGATCATCGAGACGTTGATTTACAAAAGGTACTAAAGGGCATTTTTGTGATTTTTTGACATTTTTGGATTCTCTAAAACATCTATTTGATTTTATGAAATACCCATCAAGTCCTTTACAAACGTGATTTATAAATGCAATTATTTTCTAAAGGTACTAATTTCACATTTAATTGTGTTCCAAATTGTACTAAAACCTTTCATTCAACTTTAACCCTTCTAAAGTAAGGTCGGAACGTCTGTTTTTTGTAAATAGCAATCGGATAATAGCTTTGAAGACCACTGCACTTTAGGTGTCCTATGAGTCATTCTTATTTCCCATTATACCGGAGTGGGCTTTCCAATTGGTCGCTTCCTAGGAACAATTATGTTTCTTTTAGCTCGTTTACTCTCAGGACAGGTCGTAATCCCATCTTACTCTGTATGTTCCAAATTTTTATAGGCCATAGATGTGAAATTCTTGAATTATCAGTTAAATTCTTCTTAATTGAATCTTAAAACTATTGTTGAACGTCTTGATCTTGTTTATTTTAACTTCCTTGGAGAGGAAAACTTCAAATCCAGAAGAGGATTTAAAAGAAATGCGACTTCAGCAAGAGTGATCTGACTATAAGGTTTTTATATCTGATGTGTCAAATTCCGATGACGAAAATTGCGTTTTAATAAATTATGATATTCTGGATATTTCCACATTTTTTTTTTTTGTTATTTTACCTAATGTTTTAACTATGTTAATGACTTCTGGTTATTATAATACCTTTTTATTTATTTATTTATAGTAATTTACAACTATACTAAAGAATACAATAAGTAAATATGTACAATGAATATAAAAAGTCATGAAAATGTCTTGACAAAGAACCACCCAGTGGTAGCACTTCACTAACTATTTTAATACAGTAGGTCCCGAAGCCACCTTCTTTGCAGTCGCCTTGGAGGGTAATCAGGGATATCTGAGGAAGATAAAATTACGGACAAGTGGGTTTGTATGGGCAGGGAGTTTAGAATGGAAAGAGGAATATCTATCACGGGCTATGTCTGCAACAAATGGGATGTTTAGGTCATTATGGAGGAGTTGATTTGTGACAAAATAAGGAGCATTCAGGATTTTGCGAAGGATTTTGGATTGTAAGGACTGGATGCGGGAGGAATTGGATGGTTTCGTAGAGCCCCAAAGCTCGTATAATACCTTAAATAATTTTTTTAGCTATTGTATTTGTTTTATTCCTTAGTCGTTAGACATTAGGAATCACTTTTAAGTATTTCGATAAATCTCCTTCAGGTCATATGTCAAAACTGTTACAATCAAGCATTTAACGCACTTGAAGCCTCGAACGATGATCTCGCATTAAACACGGTTGAACATGAATCAGTGTCGTCCCGCTCCACGAAACTTGAGCAGCTATGACAGTCACGCCTCTTGCGAAAGAATCTTGACATTCGCCGTGGCGTGAACGTGTTGATAAATTTAACTAACAGATCCTGCATAAGGATGACAAACAATCGTGAAAGCTACCACGTCTTATTATGAAAAGGGACACCGTGGCTGTGTGTCTAGCGCGCTTATCTTCCTAGCCAAAGATTATGAGTTATAATCCTAGCCTGTACCTGTAAGCCTGTCTTGTATCGATCCAAAAAAAAGGCTTACGGAGTGGTGCATTTATTCTTTAGCTAATCATCGTAAATCGCAGTGTATCCGCCACTGCGGCCAGTCGCGCAAACAATAGAAAATATATAGGTTATTTATGCGAGTTAGAATACTATTAGTTTTTAATTTAATTTTTTTTTTTTTAAAGTATGACCTTACTATTATTGGGAAATCTATTACTTCTACTAGTATTAATAATTGTATTTAAAATATTGCTTTATTGAGAAATAATACAATCTGCCACTATCTTGGGCAATAAGTATTAGAGTCAATAAGTCATTCATTCTATATGTACAAAGTGAAACAAACAAAAAATAAACCAAAATAAGTTAACCTAAATAACAAATGAACAAAATGGAATAATAAAATAAATGAAATAAATTAAAATAATTATAATATTGGCCACATTCATTCCTATATACAATATTTACATACTGCCCCTGGGAACTCCGAATCGAAGCCCTAGTTCCAGAAATGGATGCCGCGTCACCAATCTAGTCAGTGGAGACTGAGTGAGGGCGCTAGAGCCACACACTCTCTAATAATTTTATTAATTTACAAAAGATAATTTTCATTCATATTTCTTTATACTAATTTGGTCTTATTATTATTATTCTTGCTTTTACATATTCTGAACTGAATTTGATGGATTGGTCCATTCAAAAAATTAATATATTCCATTTCCTAATGTATTCTTCCACCTCTAATATATTCCAATATTCATGAATTTTTAGACTATTCGAGTTTCCAATAAGACCACCTCTGGGACCTTTCCCAGAAGGTTGCGGATGTAGCTCTTATGTACACAAGTAGTTGCTAACTTTCTACGCCTGCTACAGTAACCTTGAACTCAGTCCATTCCTCAACATCACGGCTGGCGTTACCTCTACGTTTTACATGTAATACAGTTGCTTAAGTTCATCTGTTGATCCCTGATACTTACGGAGTTTCTCATCCACCATTGAGCTCATTGAGCAATGTCATTTGGCATTGCCACAGCTATCTTTTCTTTAAGATCAATCAGGTCAGATATGTTCTGACGCCAGTATGGTCTTAAGATTATATATATAAATATATATATATATATATATATATATATATATATATTAATATATATAATACATTTATATTTTGCAGCTTGTTTGGAGTGTATTTGTGGTATGGATATATTCGGCTATAGAGATATCCGGCGGTGACATTCTAGGTGATTTCAATCGTCGCTGAACATTGTCGGTATTTAGCGAAAACATCAGGGTCTTTTGGGACGTATTTATTATTATTATAGATGTTCTTCGATTTATCAGAATATTTACCTATCTGAACCAAATTCAAGGATAAGGCAAACATTTCAATTTCGAGAGAAGAGAAAATACTAGGGGTACTCACTACGTTTGCTATAGCACATTTTTTGTGCTATTATGCTAAACCCGCCTAGCATGTACTGCAGAAACTCGACAGGTTTAGCAAAATAGCACAATAAATGTGCTATAGCAAACGTAGTGAGTACCCCTATTGTATTTATAAAGCAGTGCTGCCTAACTATATTGGGTTGCTTAAAACACAACATACTATAATTTTGTTAGAAATATTTCTTTAACATAATCATAATATTAAGCATAGCATTAATATAACGTGATAATGTTATTACTTTTTTAATATAAATTATTTATTTATTTTATTTTTTAATTATTTTTTTTTTAACTCCGTAAATTCCTGCCTCCTACATACTTCCTCATTATCCAGTCCTACCTTTCTGACAGATCCTTCAGAATCAATAACAATAGTTCCTATTCACCCATTTTTACCCAGTCTGCTGGTGTTCCTCAAGGGAGTATCCCAGGACCCATTCCTTATACAGTTTATACAGCTGATATCCCATCACATCCTAATACTTTTCTTTCTACTTAGGCAGATGACACTTGTGTATTATCAGTCAATAATGATCCCACTGTTGCCTCTCAAAATCTCCAATCCCACATCAGAGACCTTGAGGTATGGTGTCAGAATTGGAGAATTAAAATAAATTCCAACAAATCCCACCAAATTACTTTCACCCTACGTCGTAAACCTATGACATCCTGCCCTACAGTATCCTTTATATTATTCCGCTCGTTCCAGTTGAACAGATCCGCTACCTAGGGCTTCTACTTGACAAACGTTTAACATGGAATCCGCACACTAGACTGAAACGACAAGAAACTGCTCGCCGCTTTCGATTACTTCAACACTTACTAGACAAACGCTCTAAACTTTCACTTAACTACAAAAGACTCATCTACATGACCATCATAAGACCTATCTGGACTTACGGAGTTGAGCTATGGGGCTCCACTAAACCATCAAATTCTTCCCGTATCCAATCCTTACAATCCAAAATCCTTCGAAAAATCCTAAACGCTCCTTATTTTGTGACGAATAAGCTTATCCATAAAGACCTGAATATTCCCTTTGTAGCTGATTTGGCCCGAACCAGGTATCAATCCTTCCATGACAAACTCCAATCCTACTCTAACCCACTAGTTTCAATCCTTGCTTCCTCTTCAATACCCGACAATCCTCCGAGGCGTTTGAAAAGAAGATGGCCTCGAGACCTTCTTGTTTAGATTGATTACTAGAGTGCTGCCAATGGGCAGTTTCTCTTCAGGTTTTTCATGTACACTATCTTTAATCAGCATATTTACTTGATGTATTCCTATACAGTTGTAAATTTGAATAAAATATAATAAAAAAAAAATTAATTTAGTTTTATCAATACCACTGTCTTGAGGAAGACATATCCCAATCTTCAACGTAAACAGTCTGACTTAACTGACCGTTACCATGTGTAAGATCGTGAGTGATGACAAAATCTTTGATGACAGAGACCGCTTGAACTATTTTCATGAATATCCGATACTCATGGTCACTCCAGCGTAGGCGGCCATCGTCCAACCAGAATCTATGCATGGCTTCTGTGATACGCCAATGCGATGGTTCAGTAGCTGGTGGTACGATGTATGACTCTGCAGCAAAACCAGGTAGATTTTCAAGCCTGGCCCCAAGTTTCTGTACGTGTGCATTGATGGGAGCGCCAGTCCGTAAAAGGTCGAGTAGTGGTCTCATATGGCGGGGAGCGAAGGATAGTGAAAACGCTTCATCACCGCGACGAGGTTCAACCAATAATGGAGTGACAACTTGTCCATCCACGCTACAGTTACCTATCTGCTCAAGTAAGATCGCAAGAGGGAATGGTAGCTTATGTGACATAGCCGCCAGATCTCGCAACTCCTCATCTGAATACCGTTTTCGATCTGGAAGGTCTTCATCCGGCTTATCAATGTGTTGGCGCTGAGCCACACACACTTTAGCTTCGCAGAGGACTAGCATGCCTTTCTTGAATATGGCCTTGTTTTCTGGTGTATTCAAAGTTGAAAACGGCCTAGGTCCTCTTGCTTCCATAACATCCCATACTCGATCAGTGTACTCGGGCACATGGGCGAACGAAATCGGAACAGTAACAGGGTGCTGTTCCTGCGCGATAGGTGTACTTGGTAAGGTGGTAGGGTCCGAAAGACCAAGCCGACGGAAGAGATCAGACATGATGTTATTATGTGAAACTTCGTTCTTTTTCATTCGAAATTCCTCAAAGCGCTTCTGCTTACTGGGTTTCCCCTGGCGAGCTTTATTCGCATTCTTGTTACCTGATGGCTTCTCCACAGTCTTGGCTTCAGTGCCTACTTCCTGGGTAATGGTTTGGTTACTCATGATTCAGTTGACGTAATCGGCTCCAACAGTCGAATACCTGAAACAGAAAAACCGTCATACGTTACTTCGTCTCTCAGATTTTTGCTCTTTTTAGTAGGAATTCGCTTGAGTTCAGTCTGGAAAACATCACTAGACTTCAAGAAAACCACAGCAGTGAATATTGGAGAAATATCGGTAAGCAAAGTTATAATTTACTTTGTAGAATCGCGAAAAGTGAAAGGAGGGTCACTGATCAGCTGATTGCCGCTAGCTCGGCAAGCTCGGGCTTGCTTTTCTTTAGCTTATCTTTCTTTTATTATCTTTCCTTCCCATTCTCATCTCATTATTTATTTTTTATTTATTTTTTTTTTTTTATTTATTTATTTTTTTTTTATTTTATTTTTTTTTTAATCAATGAGATATTTCCATCAAGTTATGTCCTCAAAAGCTACAAGTAAAAGATCTAGATCTGCAGGTTCAAACTCGTCTCCTACAAAACAGAGACCTCGCCGTGAAAATAATAAAAAAATGATTCCACCAGCGACCGCTTCAGCTACCTCTTTAGGATCTGAACCACAGCCTAGCACATCATCACAAGGATTAACTGATGAATCGCCGTTTTTTACACCGAATCCATTTCTGATCCTCCAAAAAGAAAAAGAAACCATGGAATCTTCTCCTATACCCAGGGAACCACTACCTCCACCAATATTTGTTAAAAATATTAAAAATTTTCAACTGATGTGTGCGCATTTAAACAAAGTAACTGATCCTAATAGTTATTCTTGTATAAGTAGAACCAGTGATACTAAAATATCCCCGACTACCGCCGAAAGCTACAGAAAAATAGTGAAATATCTGACTGAGACCAAAGCTGATTTTCATACCTATCAGTTGCGCCAGGAGAGAGCTTTAAGGGTTGTAATTAGAAACCTACACCCTTCGACACCAGTTACAGCTATCAAAGAAGAACTGACGGAGATAGGCTATAAAGTGCGGCAAGTGACCAATGTCCTAAAAGATAAAATTCCACTGCCTCTATTCTTCGTGGACTTGGAACCATCAGCAGGAGTTGAAAAAATTTACGACCTCAATAGGTTGTACTATACTAGTGTAAGAGTTGAGAAACCTTACACTAAGAAAGAAATAGTTCAGTGCCATAATTGTCAGGCATATGGTCATACGAGAACTTACTGTCACCACACACCACGCTGTGTGAAATGCGGTGAGCAACATAAATCAGAAGAATGTACACGATTAAGATCAACACCCGCTGTATGTGCTCTGTGCCTAGAGGACCACCCGGCTAACTACAAGGGATGTCAAATCTACAAGAACCTCAAAAGCAGATACCAAAAACCTCAGAATCTGGATGAAACAGCTGAACCGATCAGAAGCAGAAGACAACCTTCAAAAACAATTGATTCCAATGTAACATTTGCCCATCTACTTGGAGGTGGGAACCAGAACAAAGAGGCCCTGCCGGAACAACGCCTACTTCAAAATCCTGAACCCCTTCCACAACCACCTATTCCTCAAAATTTACCCAACCCTCAAAAACCTCATCCGCATCAAATTTCTCATATTCCTCCTCCATCAAATGTCACAGACCTTACAAGTTTGATGACATCCTTCATCACTGAAATCAAATCTCTTGTTATGCCGCTAATATCACTACTTACTAATCTCGTATCAAATTTAATCCCTTCCTTAAAAAATCCTTAAATGACTACACCTAACTCCTTGTCCATTCTCCTTTGGAATGCGAATGGTGTTAGAAATCACACTGACGAACTTACAGCTTTATTGCAAGACAAAAACGTTGATGTAGCACTTATTACTGAAACTAGACTAACCACTAAACAGATCTTTAAAATACCGCAATACGTAACATACCGTACAGACCACCCAGACGGAAAAGCCCATGCCGGTACTGCTGTCATTGTGCACCAGTCCCTCTCCCACCATATACTCCCAGTTCCCTCCTATGATTTCCTACAATGCACCGCCATAGTAATCAAGACTTTTTCTTTTCCGATCACCCTCGCATCAGCGTACTGCCCTCCTAAACATTCCATCTCCAACATTCTATTCGAATCCTTCCTCAATGCCTTAGGAAACCACTTCATTCTGGGTGCAGACATGAATGCTAAGAACCAACAATGGGGTTGCAGATCCACGAATTGTCGTGGGCGGAATTTACAGTCTGCACTCAGCTCTAGACGTTTCAACCTCCTGCCTCCTGACTCCCCTACCTACTGGCCAACTGATCCTAACCGTAATCCTGACATCCTTGACTTCTTCATTCACAGCGGATTAGGCTCCCTAAACATGTCGGTGACTCGCCTTGATGAACTGTCCTCTGACCATAGTCCATTGCTCCTTAAAGTATCCCTAATTCCTATTCCTAAACCCACCCCACCGTCATTTATCAGAGGACCAGTAAACTGGGACCTTTTTCGCCAAATCCTGACCAGTGATATTGACCTCAGAGTGAAACTCAAAACTCCAGATGACCTTGACGATGCCGTAAACTCCTTCACCATCGCTATTCAACAAGCTGTTTGGACTGCCTCCTCTCCTAAGCACTCCCAGATAAGTCATAACCAAAATCATTTACCACAAAACCTCATAGACCTCATCCGCACCAAACGCCGATCCAGATCCTTATGGCAACGCACCCGTCACCCCACAGATCGCCGCTCCTATAACTTTTATTGTAGACAATTAAAGAGGGAGTTGGCGACCTACCGTTCCCAATCCTTTAGTTCCTTCCTTTCTTCTCTTTCGGCTTGTGACAATTCCCTGTGAAATGTCACCAAGAAAATTCTAAAATCCCACCATATTTCCCATCCCCTCCGTCGTAGTAATGGTTCCTGGGCTGCGTCTGATGAAGACAAAGCCGAGGAACTTGCCAACTACGTTTCCCAAGTATTCACACCTCATCCAGAATCCAATCCAAACCACACTTCAGTAGTGGAACAGTTCCTTCAGTCTCCAATCCCGCTTTCATTACCTCCTAAAGCAGTTAATCCCTCTGAGGTCAAATATCTTCTCCGAAAACTTGCACTCCGTAAATCTCCTGGATACGATCTCCTCACTCCTCAGATTCTCAGACAGCTTCCATCTAAAGCCGTTATATTTCTTACATATATTTACAACTCCATTCTACGCACTACTCATTTTCCTCTCTTATGGAAACATTCCACAATAATTCTCTTCCTAAAACCAGGTAAACCTCCTAACACTACGACATCATATAGACCTATCAGCCTACTCCCAATCCTTTCAAAAATCTTTGAAAAAATCCTCCTCAAACGAATATTACCATTATTAGAATCCCACACCATTCCTTCCCATCAGTTTGGATTCCGTTCCCAACATTCAACCGTTCAGCAAGGGCTCCGAGTCGTTGACCATATTTCCTCTGCCCTTGAGAACAAGGAGTACTGCTCGGGTGCATTTCTGGACATAACGCAAGCATTTGACCGGGTGTGGCACCCGGGATTGCTCTTTAAGCTCAAAAACCATTTACCCCTATCCTTATACCTAGTCCTCCGATCCTATCTATCAAACCGCTCCTTCCGAGTTCGTTGTGGTGCAGAATATTCTAATTATTATCCAGTCGAATCCGGTGTTCCTCAGGGTAGTGTCCTTGGTCCTATCCTCTACAATATATACACGGCTGATATTCCTCTTTGCCCTAATACCTTCCTAGCAACGTACGCTGATGACACAGCTATCCTATCCTCTCACTTAGATCCCGAAATTGCATCTACAGGCCTCCAAACACACCTTTCTCAAATTGAAGACTGGTGTAACAACTGGAGAATCAAAGTAAATCAATCCAAATGCAGACATGTCACCTTTACCCTTCGAAGACAATCCTGCCCTCCAGTTCTCTTTAACTCCGTTCCGCTTCCTTTCTCCGACACAGTCCGGTATCTTGGCTTCCTTCTGGACAAAAGACTAACTTGGAACCCGCATACTAGACTTAAAACGACAAGAACTTAATCGACGATTTGGACAATTATACAGACTACTGAACAGAAATTCTAAATTATCTATCGAGAACAAACTGCTAATATACAAGACAGTACTGAAACCTATCTGGACCTACGGACTTGAACTGTGGGGGACAGCTAAATTTTCTAACATCAAACGCATTCAATCCTTCCAATCCAAAGTCCTCCGAACAATAGTTAATGCTCCTTATTATGTATCCAACCATACCTTACACCGCGACCTAAATATTCCATTTATTTTAGACCTTATACCATTAAAATTCTCTAAATTCCATCAGAACCTTATCCATCACCCTAATCCCCTAGCTCAATCCTTATCCAGCTCCACACATCCTTACCATCCTCCTAGAAGGTTGAAACGGCAGTGGCCTCGAGACCTCTTGTAAAATGTATATTGGAGTTCTAGCATTGGCTAGATTCTCCACTCACGTGCTGTATGCTTGTGAATTGTATATAGGTATGAGTGACTTTTGTATATATTTTTATTGATTTTGTTTTGTATTTATTTATATTGTATTATTATTATATAAATTTATTGTTTTGTATATATCGTGTGAATGCAGTATGAATGTTGTACTTTATCCCTATTAAAAATGTCCTAAATTGGACAGATTGTAATATTGTTCAATAAAGAATTGAAAGTTTTATCAATGTATTTTTATGCTTATACAAAAACTCTCTTTAAAAAAGCAAAACAAATACTTTGCTCATTAGCCTTAACATATTCAAAACATATACATGTGCACATGCCCTCTGCATGTTGAGGAAGCGAGATTCGGACCTAGGCAGAATTATACAATTGAAAAATATTTCGGTTTTGGCAAATCAAGGAGGTCTGAATCCTACAGTCAGTATGTCTCATTAGATATAGAAAAGAGGTATTTACAACTTCAATGAGTAATTACTATTAATTGATAATTAATAAGTAATTTAATAGTTGTTTAACCATTTAAAGGATCTTTTTTAGTATTCTGAACTTACATTCTCTATAAGTTATACTCTCTTGCCACCCCTGCACCTAAAATGAATTTATTCTATTGGATGATAAGACGTTTTATTTATTTCCAATATCCCCTTTATCGGTTGGACAGGTGAGAGCCCTCGGGGATCAATATAGCGGCCCAGGAGGACGAGGATATGAAGATGTGACAGAGGTGTGGTGATGTAGTGGAAGGTGTGAGGGTGATTGACAGCTGGGATTAGGGGTTGGGTTCCTGCAGCCCTCCTCCCCCCAACACCGTATCTCCACCCTCCCCCTCTCACCTGCCATATTAGATCCCCTTCGGCCCTAGAGCTTCAATAGGGGTCTTCCGAGTTTTTATGAATGAAGTGGAGGATGTTTTTCTCTCTTGAAATGTTTATTCTTGGTTGTTTTTGAGAACTATTTATCACTAGAAAAGGAGTTGAACTAGTTTTGTGACAAGGATAATTCTAGATCCTTCCTTTATTCAACTCTAAATCTAATCTTAATCTATTTAATACCTTTAAACATATAGTTTTTGTTAAAACCTTTAAAAAAAATATCTTGTGCCCGCAGCACACGTATTTTACATACCTACGTAGTTAAAATCTATTAAAGAATTCTTAAATACATTTAGAGATTAAAAAAAATAAATCTGTTGTAGCCAACACACGACTTTCACTTACCTCCGTTATTTATATCAATTCAAGAATTTTTAAACAAATTTATAAACGAAAATAAATTGTTAAAAATGATTTAAATTGGATTTTAAAAGAAATGTGTGTTTTATTAATTAATCTATTATATTATTATCTACGTCAATGAGTTTGTTTTATCGGCTTTTCATCACTCCCCGTTAGCTTTTACAATAGTATGAATAAGATAAATTTTTCTAAAATCTTTAGCATTCCAATGGTATATTATACCTGTATATTACTATTCTTAAGTTTAGAAACAAAAAATTGTATTAAGAAAGTATTTGTGCAGTTTTCTCGTTAATTTGAATATCGAATTCGTTCAACTTATCTATTTACATGTTTTTTAGCAATGCTAATATCTATTTACATGTTTTTCAGCAATGCTAATCAGACGATATGGTACATTTTTTCGAATCTAAAAAAATAAAGGTACTTTAGAGGAAGAAATTTTGAAATATCGGCATTTAAGCCCTGTTAGACTATTTCAATCAGAATGAAACCTACATGATATTCAAGTCCGTTCAAATTTACATAAAAATAGCGAGTTTAATCAAAATCGTTAGATCCGTTTTTAAGAAAATCGTAAAAAGTTGCAAAATGCATACTATAAAGTGGCTCTTCTGGTTAGCTGATTTTGATGAAATAGGTTTTGTAACGTCTCTGACATATATTTGTCTTAAATATGAAATTTCAGTTTTATAGGACTTTTCGTTTTCGCGCGGGAGTTACCAAACACACACACAGACCTTTTTGCGGGACTTGGTCATTTGGATTTAGGGAACCCCAAAATGTGTATTTTCAGAAAATTTTCACGATCGCAATACTTTCCCTTACTATATATCTCATATATATAGGTAAGTGAAAGTAATAAATTAAATTGAATTTCAAAAAAAAACATTTGTTTTATTTAACACATTTATTCAGGTTGGCATGCCACAAAGCACACCTTTACTTGAGAAACCTCAGGACAGTCTCTCGTCTCAAGAGTTGAGCACTTTCCTCAAAAAGTGCTTTATGCTGCAATTGATGGCTGGCCAGGGAGATTAAATGCCTGTGTCAAGGCTAGTGGGGAAATTTTGAGTATTTTTTTTTTGTTTACTGTTTACAGATGTACATTTTATTTCCCAGCAAAGAATTTTTAAAAAAATATTTTTTTGTTGAAATATGTAAATATTGCCTTGTAACAATATTCATGGTAGAAGTATATACCAGGAGTACAATATCTATGTAGGTAAACGAACGTTAAAAGATAGATAGGAAGTATTAAATATTAACGTTATGAGTGAGCATGAATCTAAATTTGAGCTGTACTGATAACTTTTTTATTTTTTGAACCCAACGAAAATGTAATTTAGCAGTTCAATAACGGAAGCCGTTATTAAATATAGGAAAAATCTAAATTAATTGCCTTGGAAGTGGAAATTACCAATTTTGGCAACAAAGGTAAAGAAATCAATTCAAACCAGATAATTCTAGTTGAATGAGCCTATGTTTTATTTTAATATTTTATCATGCCGTTCCTAACCATTTACAAGAAATATCTAAAATTAATAAACAAATTACTTCCCTATTCTGGAGGAAATGTTTCAGAGGTTTGTAATGGATAATAATAGTATAATAGATTAAGATAAGGGACACATATCTGGTAAAGTACTTGGATAGGTGAGCACCTAATGAGGAAAACCACGTAATCTGGATTTCCCTATTGAACTTCCTCTTAACTATGTGAGGTCCGTAGTCTAATGAAGGCGACGCACAACTACCTAGAATAAGAGTAACGAGGAATAACTCTACTTGTCATGTGAATCTTCCACGTCAACCGTCTGTAGTTTTGGTCGAGTGATAATTTTATTTTATTATTGGGGAAAAGAAATATAGTTCCTCGTAGGCCTCCTGACCTATATCATCCAACTAAATCTTCAAATTCCAAGAATCTTTCACTGCCTTTGGTCCTAAGGGATTAAGAAGTTAAGGGAGGTTGTAGATGATCTCAGGAACAGTTTTTCTCTAAGCCATGGAAATTATGGTCTGTAGCAATGTAAGGTTGGATGACGCAAGTTGTCTAGCTACCACAGTTGACCAAAATATTGAAACCAAAAATAAATTACATGAGGAAGATGGTTGGGGGTGCGGTCATTAAATAAAAACACACATTAAAACAAGTGCTATTTTAATTATGTGCCGACGTTTCGGCCTACATTGTGGGCCTTCATCAGGGCTAAAAGAAACAAGATAACAACAAATGTAATTATAGACTTAATAATGTGTTAGGTATATAATAATATGGTGGCAGTAATATAATATGGGAACATAAAAAAATTAAATGTAAAATGATAATTTGAAGTTACCATTGTTTATTTTCTTTACTTAATATTTTAAAAGATACTTTTAATAATAAATATTGAATGAAATTCTGTCTTGTTTGTTTGGATCTTTTTTTCGAGCTAGAAATTCTGTCTAGCCCTTTAGGCGAGTTGGTTCATGGAAGTGAGTTAAGTTAGCTGGGATCGGTTACAAAGTATAAAGCCAACAAAGGAAAATCCTCTCAGGAGGAGAGGCAGAATTTTTTATTATGTCATCAAAGGAACTCTTCAACAACACTTATTTTAACAGTTGGAGATTATGTGTAGGATCATATTTTCTTCTTTTAATAATTTATTACAGTTGTAAAATTCAATAAAATATGAATAAAATAAAAAAATTATAATTAATTAGTTAGAAATGCGTAATGTGTTAAATAATTGGATAACTGTGGATAGAACTTAACATTACATTCCACAACTTTGTATAGAACATAACATTTTTTTTTCTAAAATCTTTAGCGTTCTAACGGTATATTATACGTCAACAATACTATTCTAATGTTCAGAAAAAGAAAAAAAAACACCGACATTTGTACGGAACTTTCTCGTTTGAAATCAGGGGATCCTAAAACTTCAAGATCTCTATACTTTTACTTGCATATTTTCCAAGATCGCTATGCTTATTTCATATATAAGTAAAAACACATAAGAATATTGTCTTAGTTGTTAAAATACACAATATACTTTAATAGCACATTACATGCGGCCATAATCTCAAGCATACTTTTAGACGCTACTGGAAGTACGGAGTGTTGTCATAAGATCTTCTTTAGGTTAATTTTCATATTCCTTTAAAACAAAAGATAAAAAAACATATAAAATAATATCAAAATGTTATCGGAGAAAGAAAACTCAAATGTAATCATTATAAGTTGTAGGTTTCCCCATACCAAAGCAGCCTCAGCGCGTACTGCTAATACTTTTCTATATGACGTTGCCATATTGATTGAGTCATATAAGTCATCATACCCAAAATGTAATTAATGTTTTATGTTATAATTTTTGCTTTTGAATTATTTGCAGATTTTTTGACGGGAAGTTGATAGAATACCATTGAATTCATTAACTATTAATTTTGTAACAAAACTTTTTTTTTTTAAACATATTTTATTGGTTTTTACAACTGTATATATAAATAAAATGAGTGAAATGGCTGAATTAAAATAATAGGCATATGAAAAAGCTATCCAGTGGTAGCAATTCAAAGTTTATTTTATAAGCAGGTCTCGAGGCTTCCGCCTTTTCAGACGCCTCGGAGGATTATCGGGAATAGATGTAGTTGAGAGGTTACGGACAAGCGGGTTTGAGTGGGCTGGTAGCTTGGAATAAAAGGATAAGTATCTATCGCGAGCTAAGTCTGCGACCGGTGGGATATTTAGGTCTCTATGGATGAGTTTATTAGTTACAGAGTAAGGAGCTTTGGGGATTTTGGATTTCGAGGACTTTGATAGTTTAGTGGATCCCCATAGCTCATTGCCATAGTTCAAAATAGGTCCGATAATGGTTATGTAAATGAGTTTTTTGTAATAAATAGGGAGTTTTGATCGTTTGTCTAGTAAGTGCTGTAGTAAGCGGTACTGTAGGCAGTTTCAGTCTACGGAGGTAAGGTAACGGATCTGTTCAAAAGGGATTTGTGGAATGTTCCTAAATGATACAGGTATTTCAGGGCAGGTAGTCATCGGTTTGCGACGAAGAGTGAAGGTAATTTGGTGGGATTTTTTAGAATTTATTTTAATTCTCCATTTATGACACCATTCTTCAATGGATTGGATGTGAGACTGAAGGGTTTGTGGTGCAACTGTTGGGTCATTACTTACGGATAACACACATGTGTCATCGGCGTAAGTAGTGAGAACAGTGCTAGGATGAATAGGAATATCAGCTGTATAAACGGAATAAAGGATTGGGCCTAAGATGCTACCCTGAGGCACACCCGCGGTCTGAGAAAATATGGACGAGTATGAGAGGTTATAGTTTACTTTAAAAGTTCTATCTGTGAGGTAAGAATGAATAATTTGGAAGTATATAGGAGAAAAATTTTCGGAGTTCGTATATCAGTCCTGGGTGACAAACTCGAGCCGTTACAAAACTTGAAATTATAAAATTTATTGTATCTAGAAGAGTATGAAAAAGTTTTGTAATGGGCACAACAGATTTAAAAAAACATATTTTGAGAAAAATTGTTTAAAAAAGAGTTAGGTCTTTCCCTGATTTTTTAAAATCATTGGAGTATAATCCACTAATTAATATAATAGTTTGCTGGTTCTTTTCATAAATCCTTTAATTATTTATTTTATTTTTGTGTATATCAAGCGTTATTAAAACAAATTAAAGTTATTGATCTTGATATCAATAAGTCAGAACGGAGACATTATCACTAACCATTGAAATGATTCAATCCTTAAGTTTTCTAATTTCATCTCTTTGAAGCTCCGTGATTTTATTTATAAAAGTGGAATATTTTCCAGGCACACTCACACCCCCTTCTCCCTTTTGCCGCATTATGCATTCGTCTCCATTCCCCTGTCGATCCATCTTTCTTTGGAGTGAATATTTTATGCAGTACTTTACATTTTTTAAAACCGCAAGAAGTTTTCAGTCCTCACCCAGCAAAAAAAAAAAAGAAAGAAAGTTCAGACTGAGAAAAAATTATCAATTTATTTAATTTTTCCTTAACCACTACTTACTGCTTTGAATGAATCGTATCAGAATTTAGATTCTAGATTCCTTACTCACACAATTTTTACTTAACTCCGTTCTTAAAATAAATTTAAAATTTTTTAATACAGTTTGAGATGAAATATACAGGTAGGTGAAAGAAAAAAGGTTGAAGAATTAATTATATGAAGTTATTTTGATAGAAACAAAATCAGGGATTGAATCAATTGATTTGATAGAAACAACAGAAATCAGTTAGTTTTAACTTGTAATCATCACTATCCATAACTTTTCACGGTTTTCTATATAAGAATATATTTTTTTCTAAAATCATTAGCTATCTAACGAGATATATTTTAGTTGGGATTGAATCCGTTCAACTTATGTGATTAACATTTTTTTTATCAATCACGATAATATGTTTTTGTTTTTTTTTTAACCATAAAACTAAAACTACTTTAGAGGGAAAACAATATTCCCATTTATGCCCTGTCAGAATATTTTAATAAGAAAGAAATCCACATGATATTAAATCCCATTAAATTTTATATCCATATAGGGAGTTTAATTAAAACAGTAAGAGCCGTTTTTAAGTAAATCGTAAAAAGGTGCAAAATACATGGTATAAAGTAGCTCTTTCGTGTAAGCAAGGCTAGCATGAAAACTGACATTTCATATTTGAGACACCTATAGGCTCGAGATGTCACAGGAAGTTAAAATTGGCTGATCGAAAGTTTTACTTAATACTATGTATTGTGCACCTTTTGGTGGTTTCCAAAAAAACGTCTCTAACGATTTTAATATAACTTGCTATATGGATGTAAAATTTAATATCATGTGAATTTCTTTCTTATTAATATAGTCTGACGGGGCTTAAATGCCAATCTTTTTTTTTCTTATGGTAATTTTATAAAATAAATTAATATCTTTTCTGTTATATCTAAATCCTTATTTTCAGTGTTCTAAAATTCAAAATGATCATTTCAATTTTATCCTTTGACATGCATTGATATTTAATATAAATTTTTATAATTTCTGCCATTATTTAAATTTTCAAGTAACTTAAATTAATAAATTGTCTTGTAAAATTAAAAAATCACTTCACGTTCGCAAAATTATGTCAATTTAAGATAACAATGTGATAGAAAAGAAATACAATGAGGTCGTATGTTTACAAAAAGTATGTTTTTTTACAAGAAATAAAGGTATTGATTAAAATAGTTATTGCAAAAGTTTGAGAAACTTTTTTCATACTTATCAACCTTTTCATGGTAATACAGTTCCTTTCCTCCTTTTCACTCAGATAAACACAAAAAAATAAATAGAATAATAACTAGGTATTAAATGAATTTATTGGAGCAAAATGAACTTATTGAGAAGTATATTTATAAAGAGACAACTGTGAATAGAAACTTTAAATGAGTTAAACGAAGGCAAAAGAAAAGGAAGCCGCAATTACTGAAACCAAATAACTGCAAAGATTTCTCCTCAATGCTCTCTAATTAGAGGAAAAAATACTTTCATCAAGGAGAGGTGATTAATTTCGAGTAATTTCATTAATTAAGTTCTAGAAACCTACAAATTTGTCTACACCTCTTCATACTTTTATTTTATGTCCTGAAAGGGAAGACTCAGTTATGCGATTTTCTTTTAAGTAATTTGTTTACGATGACGCTTATTCAGTCATTGTTTCATGTAAAAACTAAAAGTGCCAAACTCTTAAATATTTCGACTAGAATTTTAAAAACATTAATTTTATTATAAATTATTCCATCAATAAACTTAATACCCTTAAAAGGGCGAATTTCGGAAATTCGTTGGCTAAAAGAAAGAATTTCCGTGGTGCGCTGACATTCGGTAGCATTCCATTGAGTATCAAAGGAACTGGGTCACGCGGCCTCATCCTATTCAAGTGCTTTGGCAGTATTATCAGGGCTTGTTGGCGGAGTAAGTGTGGTTACTTTAATGGTTTTAGGATTAAAAAAAATATTTGTGTATTGTTTATTTGTAATTATATCTTTAATCTATAATACACTGCTTGTGCTAATAACTAACAAAGTTCTCAATTATATAACGCTGCAATAATTTCCCTTCATTCTTCCCATCGCATACAGTCCACTACACTCAAAAACTAGCGTAACCACTTATAACCATAGAGGTTTATTGATAATATTCCCACAGAACGAGAATGTTAATAAAACAGGAGGGTTTGAAAACAACTTTCAAAATATTCTATTTTAACCCATTTAATTTTAGTTTAGGGGTTTCTTCACCATATTTATTATTATTTTTATTCCGGTAAAAAGATTCGAATTCTAAATTTAAATTCATTTTTAAAGGCAGCATTCTAGAACCCATTCTTTATAAAGTCTAAACAGGTGATATTCCAACCCTTCCTTAATATTTCCTCTCTACCTATGCTGATGGCACTTGTGTGTTATCAAATGATAAAGACCCAGTCCTTCCCTCTCACACTCTCCAATACTATATCACAGATCATGAAGTATGGTGTCAGAATTAGAGATTTAAATTTAGTCCCAACAAATCACATCAAATAACCTTTACTCTTTGTCGTAAACCTATGACTTCCTGCCCCACAGTATCCTTTAATCGCACTCAACCTGTTGAATAGATCCGATACCTAGGATTCTATCTTAACAAACGCCTGACTTGGAATCCTCATACGAGAATAAGACGACAAGAAACTGCTCTTAGTTTTCGGCTTTTTCAACACTTACTGGACAAACGGTCGAAGCTTCCTTCTTAACTACAAAAAGCTCATCTACATGACTATCACAAGACCAATCTGGTCTTATCGAATCCCTCTCGTACTCAATCCTTAAAATCCAAAATCATTTGTAAAATCATCAATGTTCTATATTTAGTCAAGAATAGACGTATCCATAAAGACCTGTTCTACACATGTTCCATATGTTACTGATTTGGCCCGAACTAGGTATCATTCTTTCCATGAAAAACTCATTCCCACTCTAAGCCACTAGTTTCCATTCTTTCTTCCTTTTCAATTTATGATTTAACTTCCAAGAGCGTCTGAAAAGAAGGTGGCCCCGAGACCATCTAGTTTAAATGTTTCATGTCCACCGCAGTCACTTTATTTATTTTTATATAGTTGTAAATATCAATAAATACATTTTAAGTCTTTAGACAACTAAAATCGATCTATTGTAAGACATCGATTAATTTTTCTTAACGTAAACATTCCGAGTATTGAAAATTAAGAAAGCCATATTCAATGGTGTTATAAGTCACGCCACCATGAGGCCATAGTGCACCTGCAGATCACACCATATTCCTTGAATCTTATTCAGCAGTCCTATTAACCTATATATACCCTGTCCCTTCTCCCAGGGAACAGACACACACTCTCTTCAAGTCCTCGCAGTAATTACGGTACGTAATCTATGTCAGATCTAGTATAGCCATATTGTTATTATCAAGATTGTCATTATTGTCTTTTAAAGTGTTATTACCGATATTTTGTAACTTTTGAATAAATAAAATATTTTTTTTTTTACAATAACGAGCACGAACACCAAAATTGGCGCCCAAACAGGGACTGCATATTTTTATCGCAGTTTTAAGAACCGAGTTTCCGCAGATCCGAACTTTTTCCGCAAATCCAGAATTAGGACTACCGCCTAGGATTCCTCACCTGTGAAGACTCAAGATTTTGGCTTACCTACCGAGGACTACCAACTTCGAGATCTTCAGATTCTGGACGAGTTCACTCACCCCGAGCATCTCGCAACGCAGGCAAAGTCTCTTATCTGCACTCAACCTTGGCCGGACTTCACTGTCGTCAGGTATCCAGCTCAAGGACAGATCTTCACACCCCGTCGAAGATTATTTTGACAGCGTACTCAATTTTTGTAAGTTAATTTCCTTTACTATTGTAATTTTATGTCTGATGATTATTTAAATTCTTTAATCCTGCGAGTAAATAATTTAATATTAACTACAAATATGGCAAGCTTTCAAATTAAATCGGCAGACTACGATCATATCCCTAATTTTAATGGAAATCCACACAATCTGTTAAAATTCGTGACAGTTTGTAGACAAGTTTACCAAATCGTGTGTAAACCGGACAACTCGTTTAAGGAACTAAACGAACAAAGATTATTAAGTAAACTTTTAGCAAAACTTACGGATGAAGCTGATTATATAAATACAACGTGCGAATTTAGTCGTGTTGAAGAATTACTAAATTATCTCGAAAGAACCTTCAGAGACAGCCGCTCAATTGAACAATTATCGCATGAATTATTTAATAACAAAATACATCATAAGGAACACCCTCTTGATTTCCTTCAAAGAATTGATAAGATCCGCACTTTAATAATTTCTAAACATCGGATAGAAAACACACCAAATAGAGAAACAATTATTAGCGCATTAGAGAAAAGTATTCTTTATTTTTTTTACACTAACATGCCCCTTCACATAAGAACATATCTTATGACTAAAGCAGAAAAGTTAAGAACATTAGATGATTTGAGAAATTTAATTCAGAATGAGAACCATCTACTCTTCGATGACCTCATAAATTCGGGAAATATGAGAAGACCCGGAGAACATGATTACAAAAGAGGCTTCGACCATAAGAAAAAGTTCGATAAAAAACATCACAAACGATTTAATAATTGGCAAAATCCCAATAACCCGTATAACCCACATAATCAAAGACAAGAGCATCAATATCGACAACAAGAACCTCCACAAGACTACCGGCAGAATAATAATAATAATAATTATTACCAACAATGGCCCCGTCAAGAACAACAAAGGTATTTCAACGGTTCAGGTCGATACCGGAATCAAAATTATAATAATAATAAGAAAGATGAAAATCCAACTGTATCCATGAGAACAGTTAGCGCATTCGGGAATAAACCGAAACAGCCTAATTTCCAAATTCAGCAAGAAGACCCGAAAGACCAAGAAATCAGAGAATTAAGAGAGAAATTAGAAAAATTAGATCCAAATAATTCTTTTTTAGAGAAAGGCCCGCCAGACAATCAAAACACATAAAAGAAGAGAATAAAAGCCAACTGCCTTATGTTAAAGACCACGCGAATCGTAAATGGCTTATTGATACCGGATCTTGGAAGAATTATATAAGACCAGACATTGTACCACCAGATGTTGAAAGAGAAAAAGAAAATTTTACAATAAAAACAGCAACCGGAGAAGAACTTGGCACGGAATCTATTTCAGTTTATTGCAGAAATAATTTTCTTAAAAACCCCGAAAAAATAAAATTTTATCTATTTAATTTCAGTCCCAATTACGAAATACTACTAGGAAATGAGACAATGAGGGAAATGAAATTTAATATCGATTTCGAAACCAACAAAATAAAAACTCGCTATACAGAGTTTGATTTTATTATGGAAGACGAAGTTTTAAAATTAGTTTTGAAAGAAGGCGAAAATCAGATAAAAGTAGAACAAAATAAAAATCTATATTTTATTGACTATGAAGATGATAAGATTAAAATTAAACCTGGCATCTATGATCAAAATATAATAATCGACAGTAAAGTTAACGAAACCATATATTTACCTTTATACTATTTGCAAAAAGAAGAAGTAGAATTAACAGATTCTAATAAAAAAGGAAACCATGAAATAATAAAACAAATCCCCCAACTAATCAGAACCGACCATATACCTCCTCAAGAAAAATCAAATTTAATTAAATTATTATCGAAATATCCATCAGTATTTAAGACTGAAAATGATCCCCTTTCAGCCACTGATTTATTGGAGCATAAGATTAAAACAAAAACCGAAGACCCGATATATTCGAAAAATTACAGATATCCCCACCAATTCAAAGAAAATATTTAGGAAGAAATTAAAAAGATGTTAGAATCCAAAATAATAAGACCCAGCAATTCCCCTTACAATTCTCCCGTTTGGATTGTCCCGAAAAAGCCAGACGCATCAGGAAAAAGAAAAATACGAATGGTGATTGATTACAGGAAATTAAATCAAGAAACAACCCCGGATAAATTCCCCATTCCTAATATTGAAGACCTTTTAGGCAAATTAGGAAAAGCGACGATATTTACAGCAATGGACCTTTGCTCAGGCTTCCATCAAATAAAAGTCGAAGAAAGTTCTATCCCAAAAACAGCATTTTCTACAGATCAAGGCCACTTTGAATTCCTTCGCATGCCATTTGGACTCAGTAATGCCCCAGCAACGTTTCAAAGAGCCATGAATATCATTTTTTCAGATTCTATTAACGTTTTAGTCTATATGGACGATATTATAATTTTTTCTGAAAATTACAAAGATCATTGGAAACATTTAGAAGAAACTCTTAAAAAGTTAGAAAAACATAACTTAAAGATTCAGCTCGATAAGACAGAATTTTGCAAGAAAGAATTGTTATTCCTCGGACATATTATCAGCGAACGCGGCATAGAACCTAATCCAGAAAAGATAAAAGCAGTAAAAGATTTTAAACTCCCTAAAAATGAAAAAGAAATTAAAAGCTTTTTAGGATTAACTGGTTTCTATAGGAAAATGATACCAAATTACGCAAAGATAGCTTCCCCATTAACGAGATGTCTTCGAAAAGATCAAAAAGAAATCAAACCAGAGTTATATGAAAACGCTTTTGAGAAATTGAAACAACTTGTATGTAGTAGCCCCATTTTGCAAATTCCAGATTTCAATCAGGACTTTTTCTTAATAACTGACGCAAGTAATTTCGCCATTGGTGCAGTATTAGCACAGAAGAAAGATGGAAAAGAACTCCCTGTATGTTTTGCATCCAGAACACTTAATAAAGCAGAACAAAATTACTCAACAACGGAAAAGGAATGTTTAGCCATTATTTGGGCTTGCAATCATTTTCGACCCTACTTATACGGTAGAAAATTTTTCATATATTCAGATCACAAACCTTTAGAATATTTAAGAACGTGTAAAACACAGAACGCCAGATTAATTAGATGGAAATTATTGTTAGAAGATTTCGAATATGACATAAAATACATTGAAGGAAAGGCTAATAAAGTCGCCGATCATTTATCCCGTTACCCTATTGAAGAAAGGAAATTAAAAGAACCAGAATTTGATATTTTTCATACAGAAAATTCTCCTAATAACTATTCACAAGAAATCGTAGATTTATTACAAGAAATGGGAATAGAAGAAACCCAAGAAGAAGCTAACAATGAAAACTTAGAAGGAATTAATAATGATGAAAACATAGAAGAAAATAATAATGGTGAACACCAAGAAATAATTCAAGATGATATATCTTCTTTAGCAACGCAGCACTCCACAGAATCCTCCGATAACAGAATCTTAATAGTTGATGATAAATCTAGACCAGTAAATGTTGAGAAAAATCAAATAATAATAAAAAAGGGACACGCGAAAATTCAACGCGAAACAATATTCAATAATAAGCAAAGAACAACAATTGAATTTACTTGGCCTTATCATGAAAAAGATTTTGAAATAGAAGAAAAACTTTTAGAAATCTTAAGACCAAATATAACTTACGGCATATACTGCTCACCCATATCAGATTCTATAGAAAGTGAAAATAATTGGTATAATGCATTATTTAATAAAGTTGCATCACTCATTAGAGAAAAATTTCCCACAAATAGAATTAAAAGATATTATAAACTATTGCCAGATGTAAAGAACACGGAAGACCAGAAATTACTTATCCTTGATTATCATATCGCCAAGACATGCCACAGAGGTATAAATGAAACATATTTAGTTTTGAAAACCAAATTTTATTGGCCCAATATGAAAGATCATATCACAGAAATTATAAACAAATGTGACACATGTGGAAAAGGCAAATACGATAGAAGACCTATAAAACAAAAATTTAAAATTACTCCCACACCTGAGAAACCCTTTACAGATTTAATGATTGATACCTTACACATGAGTAATTATTACATTTATTTAATAGTAGATACTTTTTCCAAAAGAATATTTTCTTATTACGCAACGAGTTATAATGCCATAGAAAGCATGAAAGTATTGAAAAAATATTTAGCATATTTTCCAAAACCCCAAAAAATATCATGTGACAACGGAAGAGAATTCGACAATAACTTGTTTAAAGATTTTCTAAACTACTTAAATATTGAATTACATTATACTACCCCCAATCACCCTAACTCTCTTGGATTGCTTAATCGAGCAAGCTCTTCGTTATTAGAAATTTTAAGACTTATAAACATAGAAAACAAAGATGATAAAGAGGAAGATAAGTTAGAGCAAGCAACGACAGCATATAATAATTCCCTTAATCAAGATCTTAAAATGACCCCTAACGAAATAACTTTCGGTATCACTAATGAAACTTATAATGAATCCCCGGAAATAAAAGAATATCTTGTTCATGAGTACCATCGGAAAATGAAGCAGCTTTTCGAAATAACTAAGAAAGGTATAGAACAAAATAAAGAGAGAAAAATAGGCAAGTTAAATGAAAATAGAGAAGACATAGAAATCCCGGAAGATGTGTATATAAAGAGACAACAGAAAAAGAAAATAGATCCTAAATACGAAAAAGGAAAGTATGTTGATAAAAGATTTCAAAATAGAAATAAAGGCAGAAAGAAAAAACTCCACCCTGATCAAGTCAAACGACCGAAAAAGGTCACTAAGAAAAAGAAATCAAATAATAATAATAATAAACCTAGTACAAGTCAAAAAAACCCAGAAATAACTGATGAAGATATTGAGAATGTCATAAAAGAAATAGAAACGTCTAATGTTACAGGAGTCAGCCAAGATGACTTTGAGTTCGACGACGAATTGTTTCAAGTATCTTCTGATCGCAGCGCTTACGGTTCAGATACAGACCCTGCTAATACAAGATTTATCTGACGGACCAGGAGCATCCATCGTACAAATTAATCCATCTTTTATAATTGAAGATTGGTACACATTTTTTCATTATAAGAATCTTACAAATTTAACAAGAGAAATTCAAACCCTTAAGATTAGCATTGACGTATTAACAATTAGTAATGAATATAAAACTTTGCATAATATTATTGAACAAAAATATAACAAGATATTAGAAAAAATTAATCATATTGTAAATATAAATCGGAATAACCGATCAAAAAGAGGTTTAATTAACGGACTAGGCAATGCTATTAGTTGGCTCACCGGCAATATGGACGCCGATGACAAAGAAAAGTATGATAATATTTTAAATAAAATCGAGAGAAATATGTATCACATAGAGCATAATGAAAATGTTAGATTAGGATTAAATAAAGAATTAACATCTAAACTTAATAAAGAAATAATTGTTTTAAATAAATATAAGGATAGTATAGAAAAAATAAATAATTTTACAGATTTAGCTCTTACTAAGTTAATGTATCATGATTTATTAGCCGTATTAGATTTAGTAGAAAATCAATTAAATGATATAGAATTTTCCTTAGAACAATGTAAATTAGGAATTACCCATCCAAGCATATTAACGACTAGAGAACTAGAACAATTAAACATACCGTTCGGAGAACCAATCACAGAAAATGTAGAATTAAACTGGTTACTTAGCTCCACATTTTGTTCCCTATCAGATACAGGATTAATTTATTATTTTATTAAAATCCCTTTGAGATCATTGCCAAAAACAACTTATTATGCTATGTCATATCCAGTTACAAGGAATAATAAAGTCATTACTCTAAAGATTAAAGAACAACTAATCATTAGATTTAAAAATTCGTTTTACAATGGAAATTGTATTAAATTCAATAATCATCATTACTGTAAAGACATGATAGAGATTAAGGACAAATGTATTTTAGAATTATGTAAGAATATAGAATTAAATGATTGTAAAGCTGTAGAAATAAGAACAAACCCTATAATCAAACTTATACCCACATTACACCAATATTTAACCTTTAATATTAGCAATGTAACAACTAGTGTAACAAACACACAAATGTATCATCTACCATCTACTAGCCTCCTTAATCTTAATGAAAATGAGAAATTTGTAAATATAAATGTACCACTTTCTTATGTTGACAATGTAAATATTCCTTTTATTTCCTATCATTCTGTTAATAATAAAACTATTGTATCAACAAATTTTACTTTTGAGGAATTACAACAAATAGACTTAAGTAATATAGAAATAGAAGAATTAGAACCTTATGATATAACTGTATCCCAATTTATTTCTTATATATTTTATGTAATATGTTTATATCTTTTATGCTATAATCTTTATCGTCAGTATTGTAAACTGGAATTACTGTGTTCTAATCCTTCAAATGATAATCCAAGTACCCATCCTCAACCACCTGAATGTTTTGATGGCAGAGCCAGAGCTTGGTTTCAATATTTACAGAATAGACAAACCGTCCCAAATCCTTAAATTTAGAGTTCAGTGGGCTTCACTCTCATAAGGACGGAGGAGTCACGCCACCATGAGGCCATAGTGCACCTGCAGATCACACCATATTCCTTGAATCTTATTCAGCAGTCCTATTAACCTATATATACCCTGTCCCTTCTCCCAAGGAACAGACACACACTCTCTTCAAGTCCTCGCAGTAATTACGGTACGTAATCTATGTCAGATCTAGTATAGCCATATTGTTATTATCAAGATTGTCATTATTGTCTTTTAAAGTGTTATTACCGATATTTTGTAACTTTTGAATAAATAAAATATTTTTTTTTTTACAATAACGAGCACGAACACCAAAATTATATATTAATATAAATACATACACATGGGAGTAAATTATGTTAGTAAATGAGTAATCTTAATTTAAATGAGATAATAAAAAATGTATAAATTAAAACACAAAAATAAATGAAAAAATAATTCTCACTTATGCTTCTAAGCAGTGTTTCCAGTCTACCAAGAGATTTACTCTTCAGCGTGACATGAAAATACACTTTCGAATAGGATTATGTAATTTTCCACAATGTGATTACATTTTGTGTTCTTCACCTCCAGCGGTTTTATCTTCTTATACCCTACCCTCCCGATTTTATTTTATATAACATACATGATTAAACTGTTCGTTTTTTTTAGACTTAATAATATCGCTCTAAAATGTCTGAAATAACAAAAGAAACAGTAAATATAGGAAATTTAAAACAAAATCAATAAAAAGCTCTACAGACGTTAGCTGAAAATTAATATGTTCATTTTTTCGATTTTGTTTTTAATGAATTCGTTGTTTAAACTTTTGTTCAACCATTCCTTATTCCGAAAAAAAACGTCCTTTGAAAGTGAAAGTTAAAAAAAATATCAAATAACTTTGTCAAATATTTAATGAAGTAATATTTTATATAATATAACACGAATAATAAAATTAGTTATTAAAATTTTAAATTATCATTTCAATCACTGTATATAAATAATAAATAAATTAATAGAGCAGAATATTTTTAAAATATACATTTAAATGAAATAATCTATTTCATATCGAATAGTGTCCTACAACATTTATGGCATGGCCTTTTTTCTTTTCCATGTTGTTGGCTTAAGAGCAACTGATTACCGATAATGCAATAAAATGTTTGGAATGCTATGATACGATTCTTTTATGAGTGCTTTTCTTAATAGTTCTTAATACCTGTTATTTTCAATAGTTATTAAAAACTGTTTCTTGACAATCAACAGTAACCCGATTACGATTGGTTTAAATGATATAAATTTGGTCTTTGAGACTAAGCTGGAAAAAGCTATACATATTTATATTTGAATAGCTCTATGTCATTGTTTATTTTTAAGCTTTATTTACTCAATAACTAACAAGAATACTGTTTGACCATGTAGCGGAGAGCTGGGTTTGTATTAGGGGTGGGCAATAATCGAATGATCGTCATAATCGGATTATCGGACTTCGATGATTTAAATAATCGAATGATCGAATGATTAGTATGCCTTGTGAGAGACGATTTATGTGACCAGGAAAAAAAAAAAAAAAAGTCGTGTTCGATTATCGGAGCTCCTCATAATCCCTCGATTATCGCTAAACAGTTGAGTTCGAATGCTCATTCGGTTATCCACACCGATTAATCCGAATGATCGTAATAATCGAATGATCTGATAATCGTCGTTCGATTATGCCCGCCCCTAGTTTGTGTACTAACCATTTTCAACATTACCACAAGAAAACAAAAATATAAGTGAAATAGGTGACGTAAATAACATACATCGATTGTAACAGGGGAATGCTTTTAGGTTAATTGTAGTTTTTGAGTCCACTGGACCAGCGTAGATGTTTTATGTTTGGCCACACATAGGAATATATTTTCAGTCTGACCGCTCTGATATCTGTGTCAGTTAGTGGCTTCGCTCGTTTCTATTGATTTATCTTATTTATTTAAGTGCTAGGAAATAGTAAATATTTCTCGTCATTTTTATACATTTTTTTTTTTTATCGATGTGTTTTACAGTAATTAAATTTGGCAGTGTAAACCATGAAATGTATATAGGGCAAAAAAATATCTAGTTTAAGTTAGCAGAGGCCAGCTTCGTCTCGGATTTTGATCTAAAGATTATTATCGAACTAGGTGGTTTGCAATAGAAATTTTGGTATTAATAAATTAAAAGAGGTATATCTATGAATAAAATTGAAGGCAGATATACCTTCATGGAATCCGACATCCTATCGGACATGAGGCTCCTGGTTGTAAGCTTCCACTCACTAGATATAATTGTTCCTTTGCACCTGAAGATGGAATTTTAGCTGAAACGTTGTACATTAATTTTTAATAAAAGAGTGGCGAAGTTATATATCAGGCTCCCATTTTATTCACATAATTTGACCTTCACCTAAAAGAATCTACACGAGGATAGAATAGAATCTATTCTATGTCTGCGAGAAACGAGGTATTTAGGTCTTTAAATATCATCAATAAAGACCTAAATTGTTGATGACAACGAACGTATCCTGGATTTTTGGATTTCAGGGATTAAATGAGGGGGAGGGGAAGTGGGAATTCATTGCCTTAAATTTTCAGTGAACAATTTCTACAAGCAGTTTGTTGAGGTAGCTCATTTCAAGATGATGTTTCTTTTTTTTTTTTTTTTTCTCAACTAAGAAATATGATAATAAATATAAATTGTCTTTTATTCTGAGAACAGTAACTTTAGGATAATACTAGAAACAAAATAAAAAATAACTTTTTGTCTTATAGTAAAAACAAACTAAAGATAATAGTAATAACAAATGAAAATAAGTAATAGTAATAAATTAATTTGTAGCTTCCGATAATAATTCAGCAATTAAACTAGACAAGAAACGAAATATAAAGATATATATATGAAGCCGCATTGTTTTTTTTTGTTTTTTGTTTTTTTTTAAGTAAACTCTATTCTATTTCCTCTTCATTTCACAAAAATAACAACCACGCTTCACAACAGGGAACTTCCAACAACAGGAAGTCCTAACACAAATAAAATACTATCAGGAAAACCCGTAAATAAATACAGCAATTACTAGTAACAGAAGGAAGCTAAAAGTTTAGTGTGAATTGATATCATTTATTTATATTTTTATATTGCTGCCACTGATTTTTTTTTTTTTTTTTTTTTTGTATACATAAAATTTATTTTCGTTCTACTAAATGTTTTATGTGGAAGTGTCAGGTAACATAATGTGTAGTTAGTGATTTTAAATTTGGTAACCTTTTGAAAATAAAATTTGGTAGCATAATATACCAATCAATAAGAATAGCATTTTACTCATATTTTCAGAATTGATCTTGAAATTCCATAGGACTATATTGCTTGAAATACTAAAATCAAGGGTTTGTAGCCTCATATTCATATCCTAATTCCGTTAACATATTTCGTTGTACCACGAAGCCATCTAAAAAAAAAATGCTTCTTAGTGGAACATTGTGATAAATGTATCGTTTTTACCTTTATAACGTCATCAATGTCTTATATTATGTAATTAGAATATGAGTTGATAATTTAGGTTTCATTATATATATATATTCAATCTGAATTAACTTGATATTTTTTCTCTCACCTTCAAATACTTCATCATATTCTCAGAATGCTTTAAAGAATCAAATTACACTTTCTTCTTCAACGGTAATACATTATCGTTAACTTCCACATTTGTATATAAGTATAACAAAAAGTACATAGTACATAACTAATAGTCTTTACCATCTTCTTCTCCACTGCCCGTCATCTAATGAATACAGAAGAAGGTACCTACTCCAGTACATTAAAAACTCACCACGTTTTGAAAATATAGAGAACATTGTGAACATTGATAGCATCAAAAATTTGCTAATATTTATCCGTTTTTATTATCAATATCAAACATATATTCTTCTGGGGAAAATTAGATAATAAGACTAATTATTTAAAAATAAAACTATATAAATAGTTAAGACTCAGAAGTGTATTATTAATTTATTGTAATATAACCTGATATGTTATGCTATTTTATGTATTATGTTATTCCACTACGATAGGCGGAAAACAACTCTATTGTATTTGTATATATTTGAACAAGATTATTTTCTTTAACAAATAAATATTTATCTACCTTATAACAAAAGTAACCTACCCCAACTCAAATATTGGGTTGTAAAATAAATTCGTAACGTATTTTTAATATTTCAATTTAATCCAAAATATTCAAAATAAAATCATCTTCACTAGGTCAATAATATTATGCATCTTTTTCAATTTGTATGCATCAATTTAAACCGAGATTCTTTACTTTTAAGTGGTATTTTGCTTTTTCAAAATGGAACAATTTTTTTTTTTTCAGCATTTAATTATTTTTTATATCCGAAAAGGAAACTCAGCTGCACAGACGGTTGCAGTGTTTAAGGCGAAGGTTCCTTATGACATAGCACCGTCCGTAAGAGAGTTGTTTTGTTCAAAACCTGAAATTTTTACTTAAAAGAGGCCAGATCAAGAGAGAGAAACCTAGTTTCAATAATTACCTGGAAGATTGCAATATGTAATAGATAAAAATATGTCGTATATAATTGATTAAAAATATTTACAAGATTCTGAAGATTTTATTGAAATCGCCAGTAAAAAAATTTTGTTATAACCGAAGAATATTGGATGAAACATCCTAAAAAATTCAGTAATAATACTAAGCAAAAGTTGCAACATTTGCTCTGCTTAGATGTAGTATATATCTTGGGCTGCCTCGCAATCATGCGCTAGTCTTCCCGAATAAAAGATTTCGTTTTCCAGTCCGTTACTCATTCTGTTGAGGTCACCCTCTACATCCCAAGCTATGTTTATGTGGCCGTCCGTTTTTTTTTTCTTCCAAATATTTTTTAAGAAGTATTTTTTTAAACATTTGTTTATATGTGATATACTGATTCTACAACGGTCTCTTATTTCATCTCCGTGATGCCTCTTATTTGTATGGTATGATTTACCTTGTTTTGTTCAGGATTATTTACACGGCCTTCTAGAACGCCGATTTCTTTCTTTTAAGGTGGTGTTTTCAAGCGTTATTTTTCTACCCGATTTTTCGGTACTTCTGGAAGGTTTTCTAATTTTTGATGTCTTTTCTTCCTCTTCGTCTTTTCTGGTCTTATTTTCGTAGGAAAGATCTGATTGTTTTTGCAGGATTTGTTTAATTTCTTTAAGCCCCTCTATCCCTTGAAGCTTAGCTTTGATACCCTGACATCCTCCACCGGTGCATTCAACAGGTCGATGACAGACTGATGATGTCTCAAACCTTGGAATGATTAATATTTTATATGGTTAAAGGTTCACTTATTCTAATTTAACACATTCTGTATGAGACAAATTTTGACAGATCATACACACCAGTCGTAATTTGTCGTCACGACCTACTGATTTGTTGCACAATTTCCAGTTTACCATCCTTATTAGTTATATGATAGATAATAGCAAAGGGAAGCAGGAATATTGACAGTAATTATAATAATAATATTCTGTATTTACGCTAAGCTTGATGGGATTGTTAACAGATTGTCCTCTGTACAACCGCTGTGACTCGTAAGATCTTTAAAGTTTTTGTTTTTCTACATCATAATATATTAGCAACAATAGTTGACAAGAAAGTAGCATTTTACAAGAAAGTAATCGATATAAATCTTGAAATAAAGGACAAAATAGACAGTATGGAGAATGTACTGAAGGGGAGAATTATCAAAAATCAATGATATTCATCTGTAGCAGGCGAGGAGATGTAAGAAAACTATATTTTTATAAAATGTGAAATATCAATTATAATGCAAAATTATATTCAACATTTATTACACAAAATTATATTGAGTTTGAAAAAATTCACTTAACTATAAAATCACATATTTACAAATAACTACCAAATTAAAACATTTAAAGATAAAATTCACTTTAAAGTTACTAAATATATTTGTGAATGAGATTGCAGTGCAGTTTTGAATTAGCGCGAGAACTTCTTCTCTGGCCGTTTTATACACTTCACCCTTCCAAGCCTCTTACCTGATTTTGATTGGCAGAAATAAGCGATATCTCCAGAAGAAAATGATATCATTCCAGTCCGTGATATAAAGTAACGGTTTCCGCTGTTGGGGTCTTCTGAAACAGAGTCGGCTTGCTTTCTCTTTGTCGGGAAAATTCCGATTCTAATCTCATAATTCCTTTGGATCTATGAAGGGCTTCCGCTTCCTTCCTTCTTTTCCTCTCAAAATACTTTTATTTAACAATTCCAATAATTAATAAAATATAATGTAATCTTTATTATGGTATAGTCAACATACATATATATATTCTAACCGCCTCTACCCCACAGGGTCATTGGCGTTAACAAAATATATGTTGTAGTATCCAGAAATCTTATAAATTCTATCAGTACGGATGCTTGTTTACCATCTTCGCATTGTATTTTGTCAATGAAGGAGCTAATCCTTTTTTTTTCCTAAATCTTTAAATTGTGTGCACTCTATTATTGAGTTTTTAACAGTTTTGAGAGTATTATCACATTTTAAACTATTGGGTGCTCCTAACGTATGCATGTGTAAAATGACAGTGTCTATGAGTCTGCTTGGGATGATTTCTTCTACCCTTAAAGTTTTGGCCACTTTTACTGTTAAAAACGTTCGTTTTACAATAAATTATTCTTAAAAAAATATCAGATATCAAAAATTAATATGAATTAAATTAGTTTACCCACAATAATGTCTCAAATTTATAGAAATGTTTTATTAATAAACCTATCCATATTTGTTCTACTTGCTTTACGGATTATGGTCAATATGTCATATTCATACTTTAATCTATAAGAAATTAATTGTTCTAATGCATCATGATTTATAAAAAATTAAAAAAACTATAATAAAAAATAGAATCCAGGATTATAAATTGCTAAATGGAGCGGTTTTATGTGAATCATGTTCATGGGTTGTTAGCATAGAATAAGTCAAGGGCCATCAAGTCTGGTCGATTTACAGTCTTTCATACAAAGAGTGAAATCCTATATTGTTTTAGCTTTTGTCGGTTGGAGATATATCTCTAGTCTGCGTTGGAAATTGGGAACTGAGGATGTTTGAGCGTGATGATTTACTTGGCATCGGATTGACCTAAGTTAGTTTCGAAAGAGTAAATTATGAAAAGAAAAAAGCATTTTTTTTTTAAACTTATTTATTTAAATCAAAATACAGACATTTTACATTGCAAGTAGAAGTCACTTTTCCACTAAGGCGAGCCCGTGTGTAAGAAAGGAGTTCACCTGCGGCAATTCAATAAAAGTAGAATAACAAACATTGACAATACAATACTTAAGTAATATAACACAATTTTTATAAAGAAACACTAACACACTACACAGCAAAAAACAATATAATACTTAAGGAACATAAAAATACAATTATAAAGAAACAGTAACACAGTACACAGTATGAAGCAGTAATTGACTAAGCTAAAAAGCTGTAAGGAACACATATAATATATATATACAAGATATAAAATTAAGGCATGCAAATACAAAATTGATTTATATAATAATTAATTAATACAAAAAACAATTATAAGAAACTGTAAAACAGTACACAGAAATAAACATCAATTGACTAAAGCAAAAGCAATTAAGAATACAAATTCATATATACAAGTTATAAAATTAAGGCAAGTAGATACAAAATTAAATTACTTAATAAGCAATTATAAAGAAACATAACATAGTACACAGTAAGAAGCAATAATTGACAAAAATAAAAGGCAATAAAGGATACATATACCTGTATACAGGATAAATATCAGAATGAGTGACGCAGGAGCATTGAGCATTGAGGAGAAGTCTATAGCGATGAGTAATAAGGATTCAATAATTGAGCTATTTTTTCTTCACTGAGGGATTTCGCCCATATTTTAACATTGTAGTAATAATTTGAATACTTTGGAGGATTTGTGGTTGATATTGGAAAATTTGGAGGAATATTTTGGTAAACAGTAGCAATGGAATAACAAGTCTGGTGTGTCGTCCATGTATGTTTTGGTCTTGGCACAACTAAGCTATAGTTATTTTTCAGTCTTGTAGAAAACAAGTGGTCAATCTTCCCGACTAGCTCATTCCGTCTAAAATATAAAAAACAAATAAAAGTGATTCATCTTTGTAAGGGATCAAATTTTTGCGTTAGATCTTATTTAGATGAATTTAAGAAGTTTTTTGTGAGCGTTGCAAGCAGTGTGTTTGATATATAGTCGTATATGTATTTGTCCAAGTTACCCTTGTTGGTGTAGGATTTCCGTTTAACGGAATGTGCTAAATATAATTATCTGTTCAGTATGTTAATTAAAGGGAAAGCGAGCAGTGCATTAATTAAATGCAATTGGATAATAAACTTTTGCAGCTTTAATTAAGATCAAATAACTAAATTTACTATGTATAACGATACGATAGTAAAACAAACGAGTTGTTTATTTTATTATGTTCACTTTATAACTCTTTATAAAATACATAGTTAGGGAAAGTAGCGTGATCTCAAATATTTTCCTAGTTTTCCTTAATCTTAGTTTTCAATGGAAGTTATTTTTCATGATATATGAGTTTCGAAAATAGCCTTTTTGAGTCTTTTGTAAAGCTCACAAAAAATGGGAACTCGGACGGAAATAGAATCATATTTTTAAAATATTTATACATGTACTACACATTTTGTTTTAATTTATTTTAACAGTTATAACGATCTTGTTAAAACTCGTTTCATCATTTTTTTTTTTTTTTTTTTTTACAAAAAATGAGAATAGTTATACATGTTTTAATATATCATAGGAAAACTCAAAATATTTGTTAAATATTGGGTTATCGGAAACATGCAGAATTTTAGGTTTTTCTTAACCTGCCCCCTATGTAATAAAAGGTTTATGTTTTCTATCTTATTGATATTCAAGAATTTAAACATTTATTAATCCTCTTACAAAAGAAAAGGTTTGTTTCCCTCTGTAGCATTTAGCTACTTGGAAATAATCCGGTATTTACCAAGAATTTCGAGAAGCATGAAGTTCGTATAATATTATTTTCGAATTTAAAACTCAGCTGATGCGGGGCCCAAATCAAAGCTCGCAACATCAGCTAATCTAGGGCTTGGTCAGTATTAGTGAGACCACCGTCCAACGGTTGACCAGGGTTCAGCGCTTTGGTGGAAAGAATTCCCAGAATAACTGTTCAAAAGCTCGCAAGAGTTGACATCCTCCTTTTTAAAAAAAAGGGAGAAAACGTTTGAAAATTGTTTTGTTTTTTTCGCTTATTAATGTTTTAATATTAATTAGGATTATGAAATTCGTGGTTAATTTTTTTGTTGAAAAAAAGATCCTAGATAATTGTACAAAAGTGTGGGAATAACTGTTTCAGAACTATATAGATCTGAGGCAAAACTGTTGTCTTGAATAGGATAATGTCCCATTTAATTAGTAGATGAGGAAGATAGTTGGGGTGCGGTCATAAAAAAACAAAACATACATTAACATGTACTACTTATTTTAATTGTACATTTTGGGCCTTCATCAGGGTGACTCTGGGACGGTGTCTGAAGAAGTCATTCGACTGATGTAGTGTCTGAAGAAGGACTTCGTACCTAAATCATAAAACATCCTTAGTTCCCAACTTCCAGCAAAGAATAAAAATATATCTCCTCCCAACAAACTCACATTAACAAGTAGTACTTATTTTAATTATGTGCCGACGTTTCGGCCTACATTGTGGGACTTCATCAGGGTGACTCTGAGACGGTCACTGAAGACACTTCATCAGTCGAATGACTTCTTCAGTCACCGTCCCAGAGTCACCCTCATGAAGGTCCACAATGTAGGCCGAAACTTCGGCACACAATTAAAATAAGTACTACATGTTACTGTGTGTGTGTGTTTTTTTTCTGATGACCGCACCCCCAACCATCTTCCTCATCTAACATTCTCAACGGTCAACTAAACTCCATCATCATTAAATTAGTAGAGTTTATTATTTGAGTTTTAAAAAAATCATTCATCGTATTGAGGTAGGCTGACATAGGCATGGTTTTTGAGATTCTAGAATCTAGATCAATCATAACCTCTTACGAATCTTCGACCAATGATAGAAACCATGAATGATCGGTGTTCATGGTGTACTTCTCCCGCGACCAAACGCTGGCCTGATAATATCCAACATCGGGCTTGCTCAGCCTTCACAAGTCGGGAATCAAGAAGTTCTCCGTAAATATTTCTGGTTTTGATTGTCAATCCACTGATGCGATGTTTCGGTTTGATCACGGGAACCACGTAGCCTTATAGCCACACTTAACTGATATTTATAAGTTCAAAGCTGTAGAGAGACAACCGTCGCCAAGTAGCAATAGGTTCGCCTTTTAACCATTTTAAGCCTTGTTCTTTCTTCGTTCAGGAGCGCTGAATTTTCTTATTGACATGATTTTACAATTTTTATGGTCACTACCCTTAGGTATTGGTATAATAATAGATTCGTAAAGAGATATCTTTTTCTTCTTTTCACACTAAATAAGTAGGAGCTAGAATGTTTCTTTACCTTTGATCCCCATGTATTTAATCAGTTTTCCGATTTTAATAGATGTATTTTAATAATTCAATTAATTCCGTTCTCTTTTTCTGCTACGTAATCACCTTCCATGAAGCTCACTTTCCTTTGAATTCCATCCTAATTTTCCGTTAATATTCCGCTGCTAATAATATGATCTTTCAATGATTTTTTTTCGGATAATGTTATTACTTTCCTCTCTTTATTCCTGATATTATAATGTATAGGTGGCTTCTCATTGCCTATATTCGTATGTGTTCTGTAAAAGTCTCGAGTCATCCTAATAATTTGCTTCTGGTTTTGTTGGATTTTCTTATAAAAAAAATGTATTTTTGGCTACTTCTTATCAATTCGCTAAATGTACATTCTTTTCCTGTTTTGTAACATATGAGTTTTGCATCGTGCTTAGCATTTTATTTTTTTTTATTGTTATTTGTTTTTGCAATAATTTCTTTTTAATTAGAAATTAAAATTCTCAAAACGCTAAATCTAACAAGATATTGCCCGCAAACTGATTTAATTCTCATCAATTAATAATTCACTCTACTGGCTGTGCTAAAGGGTGCTTGTTTTGCTAAAGGGGAATACTCTGTATCTACCAAAGCATTTCCAGCTTAATCAGAGATAAACCTGCCCATCCCGAACGAGACGGAATATTCAAACCAAATTCAAATTAGGTATGGAGTGTCGGAATATCCAGTTGGAAAAGTTGGTAATTTCTCAAGCCCTTGGTTAAATATTTTACTTAAATCAAATTAGCATCTCAATGATTATAGTTATAAAATTTCTATAAACAACGTACGAAATCATTCTTCATGAACTGAATTAATTATTCCTTATTTGCATAAATCTTAATTGCAGCATTGTATCTTATTTCGGTGGTGTTTTAAATTATTTTCGTTTTGAGCATAGGCTGTATCAATAAAGGTTAGATTATGACAAAGAATGTAATAATTGCAAGTTCGTTTGGATAGATTAACATATTCAGCATTAATTATTTTTTCAATAGCCATCTTTTTAAATGAACGAATTAATGAAAATTCTTTGCTGATAATTATGGCCCACACAGTCCTTTCTTATGGTTTATAGGAAGAACAATTTCTTCAAATGCTATATGGATGCTGCAGCTCTATTGTCAGATCATGAGTAATCGGCAAAACTTCCCTAGACACTTTTTATTGGTATCCATATTTATTAGAAATTCTTCATCACAAAGATCGTGACCTAGATGGTCAATGAATAGGTTGAACTACGAGAAAGATGCAAGCCCTTTTGGGGTACCCCACGCAGCAATATGATCTCGCTAGTAGAGTAGTCAACGACATAAATTCTAAGGCCAACCGCAGAATAGTGGAGCAGCGGTAATCAGATTATGTCTTATTTTTATTCCATCACTTGCCCTTACGACCTTTTCTTCTCCCTCATTCAAGGAATTTTCTGTTCATTAGAGGAGTAAACAATATATATACATATTTCTTTTAAAGTATAATCCTTTAATATACCTAATATTAATTTGATTGTTTCTTCAAGGTTACTTTATGCTGCTGTGGCGATTCGGACGATGCTACAGTGGGGGGAGTGCTAAAGTTTGCCTATCCAGGTTAAATTCGGATAGGGACCTTTAACGAGTACCCGACATTGCACTATCTCGGAACCGCCTGCGGGTTTGAACCCACGGCCTTCAGCATTGAAGGCTGTTATTCAAGCCACTATGCTACTAGTGATTCCGCATAATATTAATTTATTTACAATTAAGAATAATTTACTTTCACAAGTTATATAGGATAGGTTATTTCTCGAATAACATATATAATGATGTAATAATAAAACCATGACCCTTGCGGCTGAAAAGCTCTAATAAATAAATAATAAAACCACTGATTGATAGCTCATATTTCGTGTAATATCTCTAAAAATTACTGCATATATCCCCAAATCGCATCGTGAAGCGTGACAAAATCAAACATTCTTAACTCCTTGCTCGCTGTTCTCTGCTTGATGCTTGCATGGCTGCCACACTATGCGTGCACCCTAATATTATTAGTACTTAAGAGAGAACATGTTACTTTTGAGATCCAGCGACAACCTCTCGATTCGAGAGGAAATCACAAATTGTTTACGGCGAACATTGTCAAACTTTAAGAAAAACCACAGCGCAATAACTTATTTATTTTTGCATGTCATAATAGCGTATATTATTCTTAAGTTGGTGTGTTCCCTGCAGTTCATTTACAAGGTGACCAGTTTGCTTAGCCCATGGTCCTCGACCTATTCTTTAATCGCAATGGAATATATCGTAATTGGTAATATAGGGTGATACTGCTTTTACCGACGACTAATATCTGCTTATTTGGCCCTTTGCGGATTCGACACTGTTCAAGCAAATACTATCCTCTTTAATAGCCTTTTTTTTTTTTACTCATTCGAGCTTTTCCATTTGAAGTGGAACATGCTTACGGTCTGATTAAAATCCACTGTAAATAGTTAAATATATCATAATGGTTATATGTATTATATAATGGTTATAAATATGTTATATATTTTTTTATAATTATAATGCTTCTGAAAATAGCAGACCAATGACTTTACCGTCATTGTCTCATTACTCAACTCTCTTTAGGACCTTTGTCTCGGCGGCTTTCGAGGAATCAACCGTTTTCCCTTGTACCGCCTTCTGTGTCGGACCATTCAATTTGTACTGAATCCTTTCTACCGCCCACTGCAGCAGGCACCGACACCACACTGGCAACAAATGTCTTTTGAATTGTCCTTCCAGTCCACCGAACCCCATAACCTTTGACCCATTTTAATTTTATTGGATGATATAATATTCAATTCAATTCATGTTTTCTTGATTATTAGTAATACACAAGACAATATTAAAACCTAAATACAAGTTGAGAATTTATATGTAAATAAAATAGGCAGACATGGATGAGCAGACTAAAAAATTTATAAAAATTGAAAAAAATAAAAACTAAATATAAAATAAATATTATATGTACTATATAAATTATTTATATTTTATATATTATATGTACTATATAAACAAAGGGACGGGCAACAAGTCAGCTCTTAAGAAGCTGAACTCTATACACAATACAGCTCTCCAAATATGCACTGGAGCTTTTAGAACTTCCTCAGTGGAAAGCATTTATATTGAGTCCGGAGAACCCTCCTTAAAAATGTGCAGGGAATACTTGCTCTTAAAATATATCTCTAAATTGAAATCACGCTCCCATCACCCTCTAAATACACGTTTGTTCGCGGAAAATACAGAAAACCGAGGCCTTAAAAATATACAAAACTGTGCATTTAGTCTTACAGTACACGAATCTTTGTGTAACGTAAATATGAAAATAAACAAGATAAAACTCATCCTAGACATGAAAATACCTCTATGGAAGGAATATCACCCGATCATAGATAGAACAGTGGAAAGATATTCAAATGGACATCCATTGGAAATACGAAATTTGTTCTTAGAACTATTAGAACGATATTATACTTTCAAGGTGATATACACTGACGCTTCTAAAATGTAAAACAGTGTGGGCTGCGCTGTGATTATATATACTACTACAAATTTCTGTTTAGTGTGCCAGAGGAATGCTCCGTCTACACAGGAGAAGCTACAGCTATCTTGAAGGCTCTTCATTGGGTAAAAAGTTCCTAAGCCAAAAATTGGGTCATTGCCAAAGACTCAAAGAGCGTTCTAGAAGCCATAGACAGTCCATATCGTATTAACTCCATAATACGGGAAATATTGAATCATGGCTATCTCCTCAGAGGCCTGGAGGCTCCAACATGTGAATATTGCAACAATACGTTACAATCAGTGAAACATGTCCTACTGGAGTGTTCCTCTATTTGAAACAAGTAGACGAAAATTAAACTTACCGGAGACTGTAACGAAACTTTTAGAGGACAAAGAGGAATCAGCTATGAAACTGTTCAAGATCCTCAAAGAAACTAAATATTATAATAGAGTGTAATTTTCAAAACACGCCAATGGCCCTCTGGGGTAGAGGCAAATGAAACAACAAAACAAAAATAATAAAAAATTAATTTTTTATTTGGTTTACTACGATTCGTTTCAATGGACAATAATAATATTGCTACAATATCACATTCATACAATATAAACATAAGGGAAGTCACATTGCACTAAAGAAAACTGAAATAAATAATGGTATATAATAACAAAATTTATAAATTAAATAAATACTAAGTTAACAAATAAATAAACAAAACATGAACAAACCCATACTGCTACCCTATAATATTTACAGTCTGCTGGAGAACACCGGACTGGGTCTGTCCCTCCCCATTTGTGGAAGGAGAAGCAGAATCCGAGGGATCCCAGTGCCTCTCTCTCTGCCGCCACACTGGTCACAACCAGCGGAAGCTGAGTGAGGACACTATAGAAAATAAAGGAGTGCTAGTAAAGCTATTTATAATAACACGACACTTTTAAAATAAATTATATGCGTTTATTTATCACCAGTCCAACCTAAAAATGTTACGACAAATCTAACTTTAGAGGGAAAACGTAGAAGATAAAGTAACATAAAACACACTTATCCCTCGCTGCAACTCTGTGAAAAAATAATGTTAAATTATAAGCCAACTTTTTATCTTTACATCTATACCATTAGACTTTTAAAACTATTAACTAATTTTATAATCAAATAATTAATTTTAAAATAATCTTATCAAATTTAATGTGTTTTTTTTTCACATTTCATTTGTTTTATATGCCTACATCGAATTTATTGGACATAATTTAAACACACTGGAATAATCTGGATAATCAAATCAAAATGTCCTTTGTCTAATATTATAATGGTATCATATTTACAATTCTGTTGATTTCCATTCGTTGATGAATGGATATTAAAGAGTGAAAAAAGAAACAAAATGTGAACCATTATTAGAATAAAATAGACAATAAGAATTATCCTACTGTTGAAAAATTTTCTCAATTTGCCCTTCACATAAAGCATATTTTGAGGGCAACTTCAACATATCATTTCTTTCTCTCTTTTTTTTTTTTTTCCTTATAGGTCCTTTTTTACATCTTTTAGTATACATTCAATTAATTATTTTCATTTTTCCATTTTATATATGCATTTTATCCTTTTTAAAAACATGATTGATAATTTTGTTTTATTAACTATATTTACAAATATATTTCTTTATTATGTTTACGGTATTTATTTGTCTTTTCGTGTTAATTTAGTTTGAATTGTGTCACCTATATTTTAAAAATTTGTTTTATTTATAAATATTCAATAATTAATATATAATAAGTTGTTTGGAGTGTATTTGGAACAAGACTATATTTTCGTTTTGTTGGCTATTAAAGATATCATTTATTATTAAAATAACTATGTAAGGTCAATCTGGGCGTTTTTAAAAAAATTATTATCTATTAACTTATTATATATTTTTTTCTTTCTCTCCTTTGAGTCAACAAACCACAGATACTAAGGTCGACAAAAAATACTGTAAATTAAAAACAAAAACATTTTAATTTTGACATGACAGATTTGTAAAAGATGCAAGTTTTTGTGACAGACAAGATAATAAAGCTGGATGAAATCTATTTTATTTTTTTTTTTTATATCCACTGAATATCAAGTTAATAATTGTTTAAAAAATATTATTTTAAACTTGAAATATTTGTTTTTTTCTACACGTTTCGTGGTAACTTAACAAAATTAAATGTTACATCGGATAACATGATCAGGCTGATGTAAATGAACTGTAATTCGATTTCCCTTCTGCTCATTGAAAGAAAAATCTAATTTCAAGATCCCTTTTCGGTAGATTAGGGTCCATTCAGTATCCCCGTATCTCAGGTTAATACAATCATGGATGTAAGCCGGGAGGAAGTTATTCAGTGGAATTTCCAATGACTATCTTAGGTTATTTTATTGTTTTTAATTATTAAAAATGTTTAAAATAAGATAATTTTATGGATTTTCCCTACATGAATTTTTTTGTTTTAAGATGTTCATGTAAACAATACTAGTCTGTGTACAACGATCATGAAAAAAGTATGAATATGAAGTAAGTATATAAATACAATTTATTTGTTAGTGTGTGTGTGTGTGTGTGTGTGTGGGTGTGTTGCATATAATTTTAACAAATATTAACATCAAAATTTCATATATTCCTAAAATGAGGAAACTAAAATTTTTTTTTTAACATAATTTATTGAAATTTACAACTGTACTAAAAAAATACAACAAGTAAATATGATATAAGAAAAATGACATGAAAAAGACTTGTAGAAGAACTACCCAATGGTAGCACTCCTGTAACTATTCTAAACTAGAAGGTCTCTGGGCCATATCCTTTTCAGACGCCTCGGAGGATTGTCGGGATTGAAGAGGGAAAAAGGATTGAAACTAGAGATTGGGTGGGAATGGAGTTTGTCATGAAAGGAATGGTATCTAGATCGGGCCAAATCAGCAACATACGGAATATCTCCTCCTGCGGGCTCCTCGAATCACCGCGGCTGTTTCAAAATTGGAGTACAATACTTAAATATAATGATTAACTTTTAGGTTAGTAAAAATAAATGAATTTTGAATGAATGCCAGGTCTTACCTTTAAACAGTATTTTAAAATCTGGTTAGCGCAATACATGACTTACAATTCTCTCTGTTGTTTAAATCATTCCAAGAACTTTTAAAGTTGGAGTTGAAAAAAAAGGTAAAGAATTGCTGGGAGCTTCCATGGAAAAATGGTTTTATGTTTAGAACATGATATAATGCCATAGGTGTCCCTTTTTCTTTTTATGTGTAAACAACTCTACCTGTACAAATAGCGAGCCACCTTATAAACATAAACGATTGGACACCAGAACGTGAAAACATTGCTTACTGCAAATCTTTTTTTTTTTTTTTTTTGTTTTGCAGATGACAAGTAACAATTTGGGTAAAAAACAGTTAGTTTAAATAAAAACAAATTCTAATATTCAGAAAAAAAATTTTTTTTTATCTTTTCTCCTTCAGTTGCTTATGGAATTATTTAATTTCTTACATGTCCACGTTTTTTTTAAACTAACCACCAAATAAACCCTAACAACATAAAATAGTTATTTGAATATACAAAATTAAAGATACATAAAGAGAAGAAATTTTAAAATATGGACATTTAAGCCCCATTAAAAAATGTAAATCAGAATGAAACCAAATTTGCATAAAATGCTATTTAATTTTGCACCTTAAAAGATTGAGTTTAATCAAAATCCTTAGAGCCGTTTTTAAGGAAACCATAAAAAGATGCAAACGTATGGAATAAAGTGGCTTCTTCGGTTCGCCGATTTTGTTGAAAACGTTACTGTGATATCTCTGATATATATGCTTCAAAAAATACGAAATATCAGTTTTATAAAAACATACCTTTTTCGAGCTAGATTTACCACATACACAGATCATTTTTGCGGGACTCGATTTTTTGAATTCAGGTGTTTATATCAGGTGAAAATTGGAATTCGAAAATTAGCACGCTAGAAATACTTCAACTAGATTAATTCTGGAATTTATAGTTATTTATGTCTAAAAAGAAGTAAATAAAGACGATGAAAGTTTTGACGATCTTTATGGGTTGGAAAAAGTTCATGACAACGATAACGATATGAAGTTCATACTAGTTCATTACTCCCCAGACTGTTCACCTCCTGGAGGCTGAAATATGCAAGCTACGCTGCGGTTACACCAACCTCTCTTAGGATTAAGTTAACCCCTATCCTCAGAAGCTTATTAAACTTCACCTGTTCTGGAGGGCTAATGTCAGTCAGCTCAATGCCTTTACTCGATGAACCCGCTGAGTTCCTCATTGATAACGAGTCTAAAACGTTTTCTGATCATCTTGTAATGTCGTTATGATTAAGTTATTATTGTCCGTTGTGAATATATAATGGAGAAGTTGGTGAAGCGTGGTTTCATGAAATAAAACACACTAATAAGATAAACTTACTTTTATAAAATAAAATATTCATTTAAAATTAATTTTCCATATATATAAATAATTTAAGTTAATATTTAAAAAAAACCAAAACAGTAATTTAATTATGTTAACATCAACAAGATATTATAGATAAATAAAAAACAAAAAAAACAGACTTTAATTTGATTTTTAATCTAAATCGGAATAAACAGATAGAACGCTTATTATTATTGCATTTATTTTAGTATACTGTATATTATACTGTAGTTATTATTTAAAAAAAAAAAAAAATTTTAATCTTAGTACCTATTTACATATTTTTGTATCTTGTTTCTTATCTTCGCTATATTGATATATGAAGCAGAAGCTGGATTCTCACAGAAAATCAACGAAGCCGAACCACCGCTACATAAATGAAGTTCCTTAAAAGGATAATTGGAAAAAGCAGGAGAGACTGCATCATAAATTAGAAAGTCATAAATCCTATGATAATTTATGTAGAAGGAATAGTGAGGAAACGGGGAAAGTCTAATTGCTCAGATGAAAAATTAGCAACGGATAGCTATGGCTGGAGAAAGTGAAATAAATGTTCAATAATATTATTTGAAGTTAATTTCGAATTTATAATAAGTATTAATATTTATTTGTGATTTCCATTTTCTTTTTACTCGAAGACTCTAAAGTTTCTGTTTTAATTTTCTTGTAATATTACATTACAAAAAAAATATATGAAAGTAATCTAAAGGGACTTTTCATATAATAAATAAATAATTTATTATTATTATTGTGTACAAGTGTTCCCTGATAAAGGCTCTATAGGCTAAAGGATATCAATATTGGTTGAGCCTAGATCCAAACTACAATACCTATTCATATGGCTGTTAATTAGTACTGGTAATTTCTCACCAAGTATTGTACTGAGGCCTTCTGGCGTTAACACCCATATTGCTATTATCCACTCTTGTATGTGAAATTAAAATTGTATTAACTAGTTATTATTCAGAAAATAACGACTTTATTAAAAATAATTACCTAAAAATTGAAAAAAAAAAAAACTGATCAGGAATTAATGTGTAATCAACATAATATTATAAAACTTTTAAAGAAGAAAAAAAAAATACAAAATAGGAAGGCCTGCTCGAGCTTTTTGCAGGTTTTATGTCAAATTACTTGAATTCAACGACGGGATGATCCGTTATGAATGATATGATGGAAAAGATGGTTGAGGGTGCGGTTTTAAATTGAAACACACTAATAAGACAAACTGAATATATTATGTGTTGACGTCTCGGCCTACGTTCTGGGTCTTCATCAGGACTAAAAAAAGCAAGATGACATTCAATAGAGTTAATAGAAAAATAATAATATGTCTGCTCAAAAATAAGATAACAGTGCCAATGCTTGAATTACAAACAATATTGTTTATTTTTTCTAACGAGCTAATGATTCATGATACAGACTTATATTAAATTTATTTCATTTATAAAAGTAAGACTGAAACCATTATTAAAATTTTGCATATTCTCAATTTCAAAACTTCGGGATCCTCAATCAGCCGAATATTTTTTTTTTTTGACAATTAATCTTTTATTATTGAATTTAATATTTTCATATTGTAATTTTCTATATACCTTTATAATATTTTAAATTAAAATCTGCTATAACTTAACTAACTCGTATAATATCACGAATATATTGCATATATTATTATCATTAACGCAGTCTAGTTTTATATTTCTAGATGTATGTTCGTTGAAGTAGTCAACCATGTAACTGGCTCTTGGGCTAACTGGGCTGCCCTCTAAGAAGACGCTTTCATGGCCCTGTAGCTTTCATGGCCTTAATTGGGTCGTTTTCCTCTTTCATTCTGCAGGCATGCCTAAACTACTCCAGCTGTCTTCTCTCGATTATTTCCAGTAACAGGACCACATTGAGGTCTTACTTTTTCATCTCTAATGCAGTTTTTCCTGTTTTTTCCCATTATTATTCTTAAAAACTTCATTTCAGTAGCGATGATTCGGTGTTTTTGAGAATCCAGCTTTCTGCTCCATATAAGCATAAACACCGATTAAAAAATATGTAATTTGACTTCTCGCCCGATCTTCCTCTTGAATACTTCTGTGTTGGAAATCCTGCCAACTCTAACTCAATTGATTCTTAGATTGATTTTAACAACTGAGGCAAGTGAAAGTCGTGTGTCGCCTTTACCAATTTCTTTTTTAAATATATTGTTAACTTCTATAATGTTTATGTAAAATATTTGTAACATGTCATTTATTTTTAAGAATGAAAATAAACGGTTCTTTTCCACAAGGCTAAAAGAGTGTTTCTCCTTGTTTATTTTATTTTTTAAAGACATGCAAAGTAATTTATTTCTGGTCGAGACCAGTTTAAAACGGAAAAGAAAACACTTTTTTTTATTTATTATGATTTTATTGGTTATCTTGTTTTTCCTAGCCCTAATGATGTCCTAAAATGTAGGCCGAAACCTTGGCATACAATAAAATATGTGTGTCTTATTAGTGTGCTTTATTTTGATGATCGCATTTTCAACCAATATCTGCATCATAATGTCATTAGGGATCGTCCTCTTTATTTTGCAAGGAATTTAGTAATTCTTTTTTCATGTGTATTATAATTTTATTAGTCCTTTCTAAGTTCTTTTATTCATTGTTTAATTTATTTATTTTTACTATTATTTTATATATATATATATATTATATATTATATATTTATATATTATATATATATATATATATATATATATAACATCTTTGTTAATTTTAATGAAGTCGTTATCCTATGAATAGTAATCAGTTTATAACATTTTAATTTGACTACAACACATAGGATGTTTCGATATCCACCTACTCGAGCCACCAATATTGATATCATTTACCCTATCGAGCCTTTATTAGGGAACATTTGTACAGAATAATAATAGTAATTATAATAAATTGTTTATTGATTCTGTAAAAAGTCCCTTTAGAATAATATAACAAGAAAATTAAAACAGAAACTTTAGTATCTTCATGTGAAAAGAACAACAGAAATTACAAACGAATTTTAGTATTATTAATAAATCAAAAAGTATCTACAAATAGTAACACTGAAAAGTAAGCTAAATAAGAAAAAAAAATTATCAGATTTACTGATTTATAAAAACACTTTTCTCTATCTTCAAAAATAACGGAGTTATTAGCGTAGGTATGTGAACATTTTCATTTTTTTTTTCCTTTCTTTTTTTCTTTTACGAGTATATAATTGCTCGAAGTTTTTTGGTTAAGATCACTAATAAATTTTTTTCTATCTCGAAAAATAATTAAGTTATTGAATAAAATACTTTGGAACGGCTGCCATTTTGAAACTAACCAGCTGATATCAACGTCTACGTGTGAGGATCAACGTTGAATGGACTAGTTTTTTTGTGGCGAATTTCAAAGAAATTGGTCCAGTTGTTTCGGAGAAATGACACGGACGGCGGACAAACGGATTTTTTTTTTTTTCTTTAAACGTAAGCTCTCAAATTTTGAGCAGAGGTAACTTTTTTTTTTAGTCGATTACAAAGGTTGATTACTGAAAATAATAAACCAAAAGAATTGTTCCATATAAAAAGGATAGGGTTCGGGAAAATCTGTTGATAAGCGCATATCGTTCGTACATATAGATTTGAAAGCAGCGAGCATGTGTATTGGTAGTAATCGGAGGATTTGAAAAGAAAGATATCCAAGATGTATAACGGACGGCGATCAAAAATTAAAAAAGTACTTAAAAATTAAATTAGAAGGGATTAAGCCAATTCGAAAATTCGGTTGACAGAAGTATCCCTTTATACCCCAAAGATAAAGCACATTAAGCAGTTACGTACCTATGTGGGTATCCTGCATCTAAAACTGATACTTTTGTTCATTGATTCATAACAAGCTTTCATTTTCTGTATAAATGATTTAACAACAGATATTTATAAAAGGAGTTTTTTTTCTTTATATTCTATGAATTAAAGGTATTGTATATTCTTTGGAATAAAAATGACAAATATATCTGGAATAAAAAGCTTTCTCGAGATATAGAGAAGGATTCATGGTCCCCAAAGAACACATGGGATGTATACCTGGAATGGAGATTCAAAACGCAAAGCTTAAAATGACATTGACCATTGAAGTTAAAGCATATTTTTCATAAAATTTTATACTATCAACAGGAAAGTTTTGTTAAACAGATGAGGAAAGAGCTTTGCACCTCCAATATTACAGAGGATTATCTTGTTTGAAAAAATAAAGATAGGGAGTTTTTAAAGGGGAGAAAAACAAAAATATCAACTCTACTCAGGAAAGAGGATTCACGAGGAGTTTCTAAAAGAAAATAATGAAGCAATGTGAAACCAGGTTTAAGTGGTCGTTGAACGCCTCTAAATATTAATATTGATACAAATTGATTTTAAAAACAACAACAATTATAAAAATAATATTTTAATTTAGTTTCAATCTTATTTAATTTATTTTAGCCAGTTAACAAAACACATATCAAGCACAATAAATAATAAAAAAAAACAATACGAGGGACTATGAAATGTTAACATTTAAAAATATATAAAAGAAACCACTAAAGATTCAGACTATTTATGCATAGAGATAATTTTTATTTTATTTTTCTTTTCTTTTTTTTTTTTTTTTTTTTTTTACAATAGAAAGAATGTTTGAAGACCGGTTAGTTTCTAGGCTACGGTCAACTGGAAACTGTGAATGCTACTAGAACTTAGTTGTAAATAGGGATTATCTTTACACATAGTACTGCAAATATATCTTATTCGAACTTTGTCATACAAGCTCTCATGTAACAGAATAATTTGTTTCACTACGTCTAAATGAAACATGAGCTGGGAAGTATTGTATAAAACATACATAAAACAGATTGTTTAAGAGAAACTGCATTACGGATTGTTCATAGGATATTTCAACTCATACTTTGTTTTGTTTTTTAATTAAATAGAATATGTAGATTCTTGGAATGCAATTAAGTCTTAAAACCGGCGAAAAAGACAGATTAGAATGCGTAGGGACATTAAGTAAGGAATGGTCTTTTCCGTTTGATAACTCACTTGGCCTACACAGAGTTCTAGGATTCCTAAGCAAATGTGGTTGGAACCCATTAAATCTTACCAGCCTCTTAAAATTGTTGAATCCACAGCCTTATGCGTTGGGAACTAGAAACAATCGATAAATATATAAATGAATTGGAATGTTTTGATGGATTTATTTATATTTAACTGTTGTACATGTCTCTGGCACTTGTCAGAGAATGGTCCTCTGTTCTGTTTGATGCTAACTTCAGCTACTATCCGAGCAAACTTCATGAACACCAATAAATATTTATTTATTTTTTTTATCAAAGAACAATTTTTATTAAGTAATATTACAATCTGTCCCAATTTGGACATTAATAATAGTGTTGAAATACAACAACCAATACTACAACATTCATATAATATTTTCATAGCAATAAATTTTTTAAATACTAATAAAAATGTAATTTTATATAAAAGTATATTATTTGTTTCAGGAGTAGTCGATTATCCTTTAAAATTCTTATTGAACTTTATTTCTGTATATCAGGGTTCTTTCCCCTATCTTTAAGGCAAACTATAATATAATAAAATTAATAAATAGTAGCAATAATTATTACATAAAAATCTAATAATATTCAAAAACACTTATTATAAAATATAAATATATTTTATTATATATATTAATATAAAAATATACAAATATTTTTTTAAATAGCAATGGCACATAAAGTTTTTTTTACCCGTTAATTTTTTTTTTTTTTTATTCATATTTTATTGAATTTTACAACTGTATTAACATAAATACAATAAGTAAAACTGTTGAATTAGAATAAAGGGCGTGAAAGGCTTGAGAAGAAACTACCCAGCGGTAGAACTTCGATGTTTATTTAAGTAAGTAGATCCCGAGGCCATCTTCTTTTCAATCGCCTAGGAGGGTATTCAGGAATATGTGAGGTTGATAGGTTGCGGACAAGAGGGTTTATATGGGCTGGGAGTTAGGAATTAAAAGTGGTATATCTGGTACGAGAAAGGTCTGTAACAAATGGGATATTAAGGTCATTATGGATTATTTTATTTGTGACGAAATAAGGAGCATTTAGGATTTTGTGAAGGAGTTAGGATTGTAAGGATTGGATACGGAAGGAATTAGATGGCTTCGTAGAGCCCCAAAGCTCGATTCCATATGTCCAGATGGGTCTGATGACGGTAACATAAATGAGCTTTTTGTAATTAATTGGAAGTTTTGAACGTTTGTCGAGTAAGTGTTGTAGTAATCGGTATCTACGGGCAGTCTCTTGTCGTTTTAGTCTCGTGTGAGGATTCCATGTAAGACGTTTATCAAGATGGAGTCCTAGGTATCGGATGTGTTCAACAGGTATGAGTGGGGTATTGTTAAAGGATACAGTGGGGCAGAAGGTCATCGGTTTGCGATGAAGGGTAAAGGTAATTTGGTGGGATTTATTAGGATTTATTTTAATCCTCCAGTTCTGACACCATTTCTCAATGGCTGTGATGTGGGACTGAAGGGTTTGGGATGCAGCGGTTGGATCATTATAGACGGATAACACACAAGTGTCATCCGCGTAAGTTGTGAGGACAGTGCTTGGATGGAGTGGAATATCAGCTGTATATACCGTATAAAGGATGGGACCTAGGATACTACCCTGAGGTAAACCTGCAGACTGAGAAAATGTGGAAGAATAGGAAAGATTATGATTTACTTTGAACGTTCTATCAGTAAGGTAGGAATGGATTATCAGGAAGTATGTAGCGGGAAGGAATTGACGGAGTTAATAAAGGAGTCCTGGGTGCCAGACTCGATCGAACGCTTGTTCTACGTCGAGAAAAGCACCCGTGAAATACATTCCACGTTCCAATGTGCAGGATATAACATCCACCACACGGTGACATTGCTGAATTGTAGAATGGGATGTCCGAAATCCAAACTGATGGTCAGGAATTACGTGATTCATTTCTAGGATCGGATACAGGCGTTTCAAAATGAGTTTTTCTTGGATCTTTCCATGATGGGCAAAAGGGAGATCGGACGGTATGAGGATGGATGTTCAGGAGGCTTTTGGGGTTTTGGGATCATTTTGATTATTGACAGTTTCCATGGTTCAGGGAATTAGGTGGTTCGGAGAGTAGCGTTGAATATATAAGTGAGGTAGAGGATTGCTTTTCGAGGTAGCTGTTTTAGGATATAGGATGTGATGAGATCATGACCATTACCCGTTATTTAGAGTTTAAGATTCATATTTTATTCTATTGTCCATTTTATACTTCCGTAAATTTAAAATTGAAAATTTCGAAAAAATTAATAACTTCACAATGGTGGAGAGTATCCAAGTAAAACAACTGTATTAGGGGTATCTTTATGACTTGAGATCAACTATGAGAGTTCTATATTTACAATTTTTTTATTGCATCAGCATAATGATAACTATAGTGTCTTGAATATATCTTAAAATTAATTGTTTCGTTTTTATTTGTTTTTAATTCATTTGAATACTATGTAGTGTTATTGCAGTGATGTTTGTATTTTTATTATTTTCCAATTCAAATTCAAGTAAAGCGGTACTAACTAAAGTCGTATATAATTTGTTCTTTATATCACTTATTCACATAGACACATTTTCCTGTTTTTTCTTTAAAATCTTACATCAGCTAGTCCAAGTTCAACATTTTGCTAATAAAAGACAAAACTTCTGAATTGTATAATATCTGTTGTCCCAAAGTGTATTTGAGAGATAACAAGATATGAATTATTTATAGGCCATAAATTCAAATGTTATTTAAATATGGCTCTCCGAAACCCAGACTTTGGAAATTCTGTTATGTCTCTGCCAACGGGTACTAATATTTACTTTAATATAAGTGTTTAATTATTTAGAAACGAATAAACACTTAGTATTTTAATTGATTTAGGCCCGGAAACTCCTGAAACTTTTTGTGCTTTTATTGAAGCATTAAAATAACTTTACTATAATTCTTCTTAGGTAATAACTCTTTTTATTTCCTTTACGAAATAAGAATCAATGTTTTACTAAAATACAAACATTTTAATAGATCTAAAGAAATTTCTTGTTTAAGTTTGAAATATATTTTATTTCCTTTTTTATATTATATTAGCTGGTGATCGCCGCTTCGCACAGATGCAATTCAAATGTAGTGTCATTTATGTAAAAAAAAAAAAAAAATAATATCACAGTTCAACTAATTTAGTGTTCATCACTTTGAGATTATAAGTTTATCATAACGAAAAGTGCACTTGGCCTGTTTTTTTTAATGTTTATTCCGTAAGGTATATTTATTGGTCAATAAGTCAGTAATATAGATGTATAATATACCGTTTGAAAGATGGAGATTTTAGAAATAAGTATTGTCTAATAAATAATCTAGTAAAAGTTAATGGGGAGTGGTGAAAAGCATATAAAACTAATTGATTGTTGTAGATAATTGTATAAGAGATTATTTAATAAAACACATGTAATAATATAAGATAATATTTGATAAAACACATGTTTCTATCTAAACGTAATGTAATTAATCCTTTAACAAACCATTAATCCCTACTGTAAACATCACTAAAGTGTAATATGTAATTGGTGCAACACCACAATATGTTTAAATTCTGAGGCGTCTGGCCAAATGTAGAAGTATTGAAAAAATAAATATCTAAAAAAAAATCCTTAACTATATGTTTTCATCTTTAACTGTACTTTTTAATTTTTTCTTTTTTTTTCTTTAAGAATTTCAAAATCGATTTTATCAACGGTTACGAACATCAATTTTTTATTTATTACATCTCTGTCTATTGAAGAAAATAATTTCGATTCAGAGATCTCCAAAAAATATCTAATTTTACAGACTTTTAATTTAAAAGTTAAGGTAATAAATTTCTTAATATGTTTACGACTAATAGTAGCCTGTAGACTGCTTCTATTGATGATTAAATTCACTTCGCTAATTAACATCAGAAATTAATTATCAATAATATTAATTTTTAGTAGTAAATTTATTTTTATTATAACATATAATATAATTTAAATATACACCTAAAATGTAATAATAATAATTTATTAATATTTCTATTGAGATCCCACTTTAGCTCTTGCTTCTGGTAGTTCATGATTCTGATTAATTATAAGACGCTATAAATTATTATTTGTGATAGAAAGGTGTTCTAAGGCGTAGGAAATATCACTAACAGTCAACAGTTTATTGTATACAAATAAAGACATTCTATTATCATGGCATTACGCAGTTAGGGGAAAGATTGGAAACATTCCTATTAAATAATGTGCAATATATTGTAGATGGGTGGATGAAGAAGGGTTATGTTGAGGCAGTGATAGTGATATAAAAATTTTAAAAATATTAAAAGTGATAATAATAGTAGTTGTTCTTATATTTCTGTCTGTTTTTGGTTTTTTAAGATTTATTTTATGTTTTGTTTTTAAAAATCATCAGAAGTTTTATTTTATTTATTGTACATATTTTTCACCGTACACTAGACTAGAATCATAAGGTTCCTCCCATAAGGTAGAGGCTTTTGTCTTTTAAAAAGATGTCAATAAAGCTTAAATTATTTATTTGTTCATATTGTAGATTAAAATAAATTGTATGTCTATAATAATACATTTAGTTCTATTTCACTATGATGTAACCGAAAGGACTTATTTACCAACCCAATAAAAAATATGCCATTTAAAATATGTATTATTAATAGAATACAGCATTTATCTCTTATAGCATACCATCAGTACGGATGTATAAACTTAATATTTGTCGGTAATGAATTGTTAGTTTTGACTTATTTCGTAGTTAGCCTCGTACAAGCCTTAAGTCCGTTCCTTTCACAAATCATTAGTCACAGAGCACGTAGGCATAATTAGTTTTACCCAGGGCTTCCTTCTCTCCAATTGTGTGTACTCTAGGCTAGGAGGGTATTGTTGGATAGTAGAGTACCAATAAAGAGAAACAACTGAATTTTTACTTCTTGTGTGTTGTAGACAGAATATCGATTAAAGTTCAATAAAAATAAAAAGAACTAGAAGAATTTCAGCCCTGAAGCCGGAAGACTTTAAATACTTAAACTTTTTTCCCATCTTGTCATTTTTAAATAGCAAAAGGTAATATCATAACTGAAATGCATATTAAAATAACCCTTTATTTGGTACGTCAGAAAAACCTTTTTCACCAAAATCAGCGAACTGAAAGAGTCTAATTACATTAAATATTTTCTAAAAAATGATTTGAAAAGTTTTGTTTAAAGCTGAATCAATATTCAATCAAAAATCTTAATATCCGCTTTCCCTCATGAAAATATTCCGTAAAGGGTTAACAAATGATTTTGTTCCTCCAAATATCTTGGACATTTTTTATTCCAAAAAATAACTATCACTTATTGTTAGAACTTAAAATAAATCGTTATATAAACTTTTTTTTTTATCATTACTATCGCTTTTTTTTAATAATAATTGATTTATTAAGATACAATACAATATGCCATATTCTATGGTAAAGAGTATTAAAGCTATAAGAAATCATTCATTCTATATGTAGAGAGTGAAAAGGAATAAAATAAATAATTACTAATAAGAATATATAAAAACTAAATAATAAATAAATATATACTCTAGGAAGAATACATGATGTTTTTTTTCGATCTATAATAACTATAAGGTTGGATTTCTGAATATCTGGGAATAAATGTTATCTATAATTAGTAGGATTTTTTTGGAGAGTGAGGTACTACGCATAAATTTAGGTAGTTGTTGCAGAATGTAATATCAATTAATGTTTCCTTGAATAAAAAAATTCATAGATGTTTTTATAATTTATCTGGCCACTGCTCTTTGATTAACGTACATTTTTCTTTTTTACGTTGGATTGTGATCGTGAAAATTTTCGAATTTTAACTGAAAATACACGTTTTAGGATCTCCTAAATCCAAATGACCCTCAGAAGGGCTGGGTGTGGCAAGACTATCTCGAAAACGACAAGGTGTATAACACTTAAATTTTATATTTTAAGAACGTATATACCTGAGATATTATGGCCACTTGTTCATCAAAATCGGCGAACCAGAAGAGTAATTTATTTATACTATGTATTTCGCACCTTTTCAAAATTAACCTAAGAACAACTGAACCGATTTTAATTAACATCGCTTTATAAATGTAAAAATGAATGACCTTTGATATCACCTAGGTTTCTTTCTGATCGGAATAGTCTGACAGGCTTAAATGTCGAATTTTTATTATTTATTCCTGCTATATACATTCTAAAACAATAACAATGCCATTTTATTAGCATTGATTAAAAATGGATAAATATACAAGTCGAAAGAATTTGTTAACCAAACAAAGGTAAAATGATCAAACAAATACTAATTTTGTGAAAATAAAAACATGTTTTGCGGAACATAAGATGTATAATAAAACTTTAGAAAGAGTTGAGTAAAAAATGCTTTCCCATATACAATGTTGTGTTAGGTAATGTAAAGGGTTGAATATTGCATACACTTAGTGATTATTGTATATAAAAATTTCATAATGTTTATATTATATTCAATATTAAAGATATGTTTCCAAAGAAACTGTTGATTATAATTTTTTTTTTCATATTTCTTCATTTACACCTGTCAGAAGCTTTCTGACAATTAGCAAATGTGCTGTATAATTAGTGAGATCAGACATGGTAGGCATGGGAAAGGAAAGTGTCCCTTTCTAGGCATAATTATTTTAATTTTCATTTCAACTCTTAATTGTATTCAATAGTTCTTAAATTGTTTTTAACAAATTGGGTAAGTGAAATTCGTTTGCTACCTACGAGTACCATATTTTTTATACATGTGTAACGCAACTCTTATATAAATCTCAATATATTCCTTGTCAAAAGTCAGTTCAGTAAAGGTATTCGAAATCCCTTGTCAACTCAATCCTTTGATCATCTGCTGAATAATGACTTCATTACGTATTTTATTTGCAGCTGATTGGAACCTGTAATCAACAATAAGCAAAAATTCAGTTAAAGGGACTTCTGATTTTGATGACGCACTGCAAACGAAATCATTCCACTCAATAAAGGTAGGGCCTGCTTGAATTGTTGAGTAGGCAGCTACCAACTGGTTCAGCATTTGTGGTGATTTAAATTTGATTAGCAACCGGCGCGCTGGCTGTTTTGTCCCTAGACCTGCTCACTCATGCCTTAGGCACATTAACAATTTGAGTTAGTGCTTCAATCAGCTCCGCCTTTGAAGGCTGATCTCTAGATTATTAAGGAATTCTTTAGGGATTAATTTACAACTATGAAGCTGTCAATTATACAATATATAGGAACGCTTATGTCTGAATACATTTTGTTTATTATTTAATGAAAAAATAATATTAAGTCCCCTTAAAATCTGGGGTCTTACGTTTCATGATACGTAGAAATGAAAAAAAAAAAAAAAAAAAAAAGTAAAAACAAAGTCTGCCTTCCCTAACCGTTTTTAATAGATTTTCTGCTAGACAAAAGAAGAATCATTAGAGATATTGTAACTGATTCGTCTTTCTTAAGTACTTTTCTATTTGAAAACTATACGTATAATTTAATTGCCAGCTTTATCAATTGAGATTAGTAGTCTAGACAACAAATCATTTTCAATGTGTGCACTGTTTCCAGATATTTTGGCATAAGATCTTTAATTTGTGGTTAAAATCTTACGTTTTGCTTCGCCGTAAGAAACTTTCTGGTTTACCATATTGTTTCTTATCATTTGAACTTCTGTTTGATACACATGACAAGTTTTATCCCATACAGGATGGTTACCGTCACAGGCATAACATCTAGTTTCTGTACAAGTGTTTTCATGCTTGGATTTTGCACATTTTTCACAGATGGATTCTTTATTACATTCTTTGTGGTACTGATACGTCGGACAGTTGAAGCAGCGATAAGGTATTGGTATGTAACCTTGGATCGGAATAGATAGATACCCTATTTTTATTTTGGTCGGTAGTGTTGGGATTGAAAATGTCAGTTGAAATAAGGTTCGAAATGATTATTTTAACTGAATACGTTTAATCCTACAGACATGTTGGTCCTATTCTAAAATTTCAGCGTCAGTCACGTGATCTAAATCTGAGATAAAAAATATGCCTTTGCAATAATTTAGTGAGCGGTGAGGTTCGACCGTCAATGGGTAGAGCATAAAAAAAATATATATAAAAATATATATAATAAAATATATATATATATATATTATATATATATATATATAATATATATATATATATATATACATATGTAATATCTTCTAAATATTGTCTTCTGAGAAAATAAAATCTGATTTTAACAAAATCAAATTAAAATTTGGGCGGTTAACGAAAATCGTCTTTCATTAAATGTAGATTTTTAGATGAAATTGACATATCATATTTGCTGATCGTCTATTTGGGATGACAGTAGGAAAAGGAAAAGTTGGGATTTGAATGAGGATAAAGAAGTGGCATGGCGGATATTGTTCGGTAGAGAATTCCAGAGTGCAGTAGAGCGAACAATAAAGGAACGATCAAAAGTTTTGGTTCTGTGGGTAGGAGCATAAAGGTCAGAATGTCGGGATCTAGTTTCGAGTAAGTGGACTGAGGATTTAAATTGAAGGAAACTGTGGATGTAGGATGGACGCTGGGAGTTGATGGTTTGATAAAGGTATGATCCAAGGAAATATTGTCTGCGGGTGGAGGGAAGGAGCCCCTTTAACTCACCGTATAAGTGGGTAAATTGAGATCTCCTTGAAGTGCCGAAGACAAATCTTAAGAAAATGTTCATAATGCGCTTTAGTCTGTCTTCAAGCACAGTCGGGAGGCTGTCATATGCCACACAACAATATATACGTCAATAAATGTATAACAACTCAAACTAAAGACATAAATATTAGAAAACTTGGAAATTCAGGTAACCTATTAATTGAATGCCTCGCAAACTATAGCAGCAACAGTGAGAGAGACAAATGAAGAGCGTCGGTAGCTCTACCCATTGACGGTCGAACCTCACCGCTCACTAAATTATTGCAAAGGCATATTTTTTATCTCAGATTTAGATCACGTGACTGACGCTGAAATTTTAGAATAGGACCAACATGTCTGTAGGATTAAACGTATTCAGTTAAAATAATCATTTCGAACCTTATTTCAACTGACATTTTCAATCCCAACACTACCGACCAAATAAAAATAGGGTATCTATCTATTCCGATCCAAGGTTACATACCAATACCTTATCGCTGCTTCAACTGTCCGACGTATCAGTACCACAAAGAATGTAATAAAGAATCCATCTGTGAAAAATGTGCAAAATCCAAGCATGAAAACACTTGTACAGAAACTAGATGTTATGCCTGTGACGGTAACCATCCTGTATGGGATAAAACTTGTCATGTGTATCAAACAGAAGTTCAAATGATAAGAAACAATATGGTAAACCAGAAAGTTTCTTACGGCGAAGCAAAACGTAAGATTTTAACCACAAATTAAAGATCTTATGCCAAAATATCTGGAAACAGTGCACACATTGAAAATGATTTGTTGTCTAGACTACTAATCTCAATTGATAAAGCTGGCAATTAAATTATACGTATAGTTTTCAAATAGAAAAGTACTTAAGAAAGACGAATCAGTTACAATATCTCTAATGATTCTTCTTTTGTCTAGCAGAAAATCTATTAAAAACGGTTAGGGAAGGCAGACTTTGTTTTTACTTTTTTTTTTTTTTTTTTTTTTCATTTCTACGTATCATGAAACGTAAGACCCCAGATTTTAAGGGGACTTAATATTATTTTTTCATTAAATAATAAACAAAATGTATTCAGACATAAGCGTTCCTATATATTGTATAATTGACAGCTTCATAGTTGTAAATTAATCCCTAAAGAATTCCTTAATAATCTAGAGATCAGCCTTCAAAGGCGGAGCTGATTGAAGCACTAACTCAAATTGTTAATGTGCCTAAGGCATGAGTGAGCAGGTCTAGGGACAAAACAGCCAGCGCGCCGGTTGCTAATCAAATTTAAATCACCACAAATGCTGAACCAGTTGGTAGCTGCCTACTCAACAATACATGCCTACTAATTTACCTAGGTATTATATTAGTAAGACAAATATCCCGGATAACAGGATAACATATATATATTTTTTTTTTTTTTTTTGAAGTAATTTGTTTTTTTTTTTTATGTATAGCTTTTCTCCTCATTGTTAATAATTGTATTTGTAAATAATCGTTGTAATTAATAAGTACTCATGTTTATTTTGTCTGTTGGCCAGACATATTATATATTTCTATTGTACATAACTATTATTCTTAGGGGACCTAGTCCCAGAAAATTTTTTTTTTCTATTTCTATTTCTATACGACTAATATTATTTTTAAAAAAATCCAGTTTATTAAATACTCAATACATAAAATCGAGGTAGTAATTTGCAATTCTTATGTGCCTGGTTTTCATTGAAAGTCTGGTCTTCCAATGATTTCTTCATTTCAATATCTTCATTAACACTAAATGAACCTTCTTCCAAGTTTTCTTGAATTTTGTCACAATTATTACTATGTAAAGTTTCAAAATATTCAGAGAGTTTTTTTTCTAGTAACCATCACTTAGCTGGTCAAGACAGCTGTCTATTTCTATTTAATATAATTTGAATTAACATATTAATCAGTGTACAATTTTTGCCTTCAAACTTAAGATGATATTTTTATTATATAAGCTATAATATCAATAATTTGTACTTGAGATATACTTAAGAAAGATGGTATTTATTTACCATTTTATTATTTTTTTTTTATTGACATCCGGACTATATCCCTTATTTATTACGTTACCGTCTCGATCTACGTGAAATTTTCTCAAATATTGCATATTTATTGCGATAACATATTAATAATAAATAACAATAGTTGACCGTTGGGAAATTCTAAAGGAAAAAGCATCCAAATATTAGGAAACAATATTAGTGATTAACTATTTATTGCTTTGCTTATTCCAAGCTTCTGTTCCATGAGGATCTCTGATGTTGGACAGAAATTTAGGTTGAAACATTAGCAAAGCAATAAATAATTAAAAACTGTTTTATTTTTTTATTACTGTTATCCGGGATATTTGTCTTACTAATATAATACCTAGGTAAATTAATATATATGTAAATTTTAGGTAGACCTAATATTTTCACTTCTTATATTTTGTTGAACTGTTTTAGTGTTGAAAATGGGAACAAGACTCCCAAACATCTAAGAAAAAGATATGTTTATAAATATTTAAAAGAATAAAGTTAATGGAAGTACAAGGTGCCTGTTTATATATGTAAAATATTACTGTAAAATTTCATAGGTATTTTCGGCATTCTTTTCTATTTATTAATATAAAATTCTGTCATTTTAGGGACATTGGTAATAGTAATGAAAGACTTCATTCACATAAAATACATGTAGAGGCTTTTTCTAAACGCTGGGAAAATAAAAAAAAAAAAAAAAAAAAAAAAAAACGCGGACTGTATTAGATACAATAATTTGCGAATCAAGCAATAACAAGAATAGAAATCCATTTACCTAATTTCTTTTCGTCCCTCAAAGAATCGGCCGTTTCTGTTTAAATAACAAAAACGTCCAGAGCTCCTCGCGCTGCTAAATCCACCAAGGAAGCGGATGTCGTCTAGTTGGAGTTTTTCCGTCTTCACTGTATCGTGGAAATCTGTAAATTCTGTCCTTTCTTGAACTGCCTTTCTGACCATTAATTGTAATAATAAAATTTAACGACTGACGTCTGACTAATTTCGAAAGATTAAACAACCATGGAAAACCAAGTGATTAAAGAATTAGAAAAAAAACATGTAAAAGTTGACCCACGTGACTGAATGGAGAAATTTTCTTTTATCATAGGTGTTAACAACATGAAACCATAAGCGAACTGTCTTATTGAAATGGCGAGGCTGACTAAAACAAAAAGTTAAGTACCGAAGTTTACGTGAATTAATAATTTTCGGAAGGAATCGTAAAAGTGCATTAATTCGGGATCTAGCGGAAGCACTAATTAAATAAAATTTAACATAATAACATAAGAGACGAATTAAAGAAATAACAACATTGAATTTTTAACAAAAATAAACAATTCCTAGAAAACAAAAAGGATAACACTTCTATACCAGTGTATAAAAAAAAATCTTAATCTTTCATCTTAAAATTTAATATCTAATTATTCATGTTTTATTAAATTTCGTGTGCTTTTTTGTTTTTAATTATTATATTTTTGTTTCATTTTGTTTCAAAATATCAGTACAATTTCTTTTACTTATCATCTTTATATATTGTATTATACTACTGGTTGTTATGTTTTGTTTTATAGCCCAGAAGAATTATTAAATCTTATTGTAATGGTATTTATTTTGTATCTTTTTAGCCCTGATGATGACCCATAATGGGGTTCTAAATGTTGGCAAACAATAAACAGTAGAAACTATTCATTTGTTCATTTACGGACCGCCACGCGGACTAATTCCATATAAAAAAAACTTTTAATTGCTGCAACAATGTGCAAAAAAATAAAGAAAAATTTAAAATACTGTACATCTTGAACACTCGCATACCTATAAGCAATATTCACTGTCTGTCGGGAAAACCAAGCCAGGTATGTATGGGGAGATCCCAGCGCCTCTCTCTCAGCAGCGTCACTGGTTCAAGGGCAGCGAAATTTGATGTATCTTTACTGATATTTTTACTCTAAGAAGGGTGGCAGTAAATTTTAAATATACCATAAAACAGTAATTTGTGTGTTTCGAGAACTTAAGAAATATTATATACAGAAATATATATATCGTACATTTCTTGTTTTTATAAACAGTTCAATTTTTTTTTTTTGTAATAATTCAGTATAATGGTTATTACTATTCTTCGCTTCGTTAAATGATTATAAAACCTATCAATATTCGATTAAATTAAACTTTGCTTCCTTCTGTCTGTACATACGAGTATAAGTTATAGGTAGGAGTACAGTTGTGTTATAAATGTGTTGCAATCCTGTAAAACATGTGGTAGAGGAGAATTCCTGAGGTCACTGCTTGAGGGCATCAATCTAGCCTGTGGTAGAAAATGACCCCTCAAGTGAGTAATCCTTATAATCCAACATCAATGACTAATTTGACGTCATTATAGCAAGTGATGGCTTATGAGTATATCTAAGAGCATGATACTTGTGATTAAATAGAATTATCTTCATATAAAATATTATTTACGTATTTAAAAGTTACATTTCCTATTGTTCTTATGGTTTTTTCAATAGTGAGTCATGAAAAAATTATTTTTTTAAAAACATTTTCATATCTACATGTACATTCGTGAATCCATATTAACATTATGACGTTTCGGGTACTTACATCCATCTTCTGATATACTCAATAAAATATAAGACATATAAAGCAGATAATATATGTTTAGTTTACTTTTTTTAAATGTATGTCATATGTTGTTTTTTTTTTCTTTATTCATGACATTTCTTGCTGTATTTATTCTTTGTACTGCACTATGTTTACTAAGCCAATTTAGTAGTCTATTGCTCGTTTCATTTTTTTTTTTTATACCACGATGTAATTAGGTGGTCTGTTCTATTTATGCTTAAAGATACATCAAAATATCTGATTTTATTGTTAAGATCGACTTTGTCTGTTAATTTTATTTTTGTCCTAAATTGGACAGATTGTAATCTTGTTCAATAAAGAATTGTTTCTAATAAAAAAAAAAAAATTAAAAAAAATTATTTTATCTGATTCTTAATATGATGGTTAGGATATCATTATCGCTTTTTAGTTTATTAATGACAGATTGTTATAGCTGATTTAAGTTATTCCGGCTTCGATTTCAAAATGATGAAAACATCACAAACTAATATTATGAATAAATTTCTTAGCTGTACATTTTGAAAATCACGACAGTGATTATGACTCATGCTCATCGATACAATATCATAGAATCAGAAAATATATGATAAAATACCCACTTTAAGTCTTTTTGTTTGTTAAGTTTTGTTTGAACTTTTGGAGTGCTTAATTCTAACAATCTATCTTACATTTTATACTTCTTCATATAACTACAAACACGTGAGAGGAAATTGGCTCCAAATTTATACACGTGGATCTTACTAACAATGTTTTACTGTATTTTCTAGCGTTACAGAACTACGTATTTGTAATAAAAAATAATAATAATACATAAATAACAATAATAAAAAAAACTAGAAAATGCAATCCTTGGGAATTTTAGGTTTATGTCGTTTATATTACGTTAAAATCCATAACAAGGATAAAGGCTAAAAGTTTATTTTATATTTATTAGAAATCATTAACATAAATATAGTTTAAAAAATCTTTTTAATTAGGTCTTTATTTCTTAATTTTTATAAGTATTTTTTTTATTTTTTTATTTTTTTTTTTTATTGAGTAATATTACAATCTGTCCAATATAAGTAAAAATTAGTATATTTTCTTGGTGAATTATAATAGTAGTACAGGTATAATTTTTACATGTCTCTGTTAAATCTAGGACGTTGAAAGAATAAATAGTTTTTACAGTAATTGTAAATATTTTTTGAAATTAACAATGATTACTTTTTCCCCCATATATTTCACTCTAAAATAGATTATCTACAACCAATAATAATAGGGTTACGTAAAAAAGCGGAGATTAATATTCATATAGAATCCAGTATTTATTGAAATGATCGAAACCATTAGTGATATTTGCATGACATATTTGTCAGGAAAATAATTGATGCTACGTCTCAGTATATTTTGTTTTTAATATGGGAACAGAATTACCGACAATATTTTTATGTGTGAATATTGTATTTAAAATCGAGCTATCTATGTGACAGACATTGTTTTGCCTATATATTTCTTAAAATCTTTCTTCAAGACCTTTCATATATAATTTTTATTATCGGGCACATTTAAAGATCTGCTTAAGGCTCCTTTCAATTCTGAAAATTTTGATAAAAACATGAGGGACTTTCATTGTTTTCTAAGAGAAGCTAATAAAACTCTCCCAGGTCCAAAACATCCAGCAGTACGTTTTTACCAAATGCGTAAAACGAAAAAGCTTGCGATGGGGGGGAAGGGTGAACGAAAGGCTAGCAATCCTCAAAGATCCAACAAGGCCGCAAGGGAAAGGAGGCGCGAACAATACGAATACGACCTGGTCCAATACAAATACTACAACTGCAGGAAGAAAGTGGTTCAGAGTGTAATGAATGAAAATCGCCCAAAGCAGTGTCCCATCGCCATTGAGAAGGCTGAGGATCATTTCAAATCACTTTTTGAGGTAAAAAATGATAACGAAAAAGAAGACTGCCCTTCATCACCAGGTATTCCTAACGTGCAATCAATCGATTTGAAAACAGTACACGGGGTAATAAAAAAATTATCTTTGGACACATCAGCCGGTCCAGATGGAGTTCTTATAAGAACAATAAGGAAAATAGGAATCGCACATATAATGAAGACAATAGTAGAAATAATCCTGAAAATCGGACACGTCCTCGAAATTCTCCGCTGTGGACGAACAGTTTTAATTTATAAAGGAAAAGGGAATAGCAAGGAAATATCCTCTTGGAGACCGATTACAATTTATCCCATCGTGAGGCGTATCGTTAAAAAAGTTCTTGACTTCGAGCTTCGAAAGCAAATTTTATTCCACCCAAGCCAGAGAGATTTCATTATTGGCCAACCGGGGTGTCATGTCAATGCCAGAATAATTGATGCTATTCTCAGGGATGCAAAAAATAAACAAGAAGACGCGGCAGTCGCGTTCTTAGATGTGACTGGAGCATTTGATAACATCGGACACGGCCATATCTTGAGATCTTTGGAGTCGAGAGGAGTTTCGAGCGACTTAAGAAAAGCGATTGAGGGCCTATTGTGTAAAAACACGATAAAGATCAATCTTGGGATCAATAAAACAAACGGTATCCATGTTTTGAGGGGAGTACCTCAGGGTGGGCCACTTTCACCAGTGCTGTTTAATCTAAGTATAGATTCTCTATACACCGAGCTCTGTGATCCAAAGGTAGCTAATGCGTATGGATACAAATTACTTCCAAACCACGACTCTGTTTTACTCACAGGTTTTGCGGGTGATCAAGCCGTGACCTGTCACAATGTGGAATCTGGAGAGATAGCCATCAACTGCGTCCGTAGAATACTTGGAGAGCTAGGATTATCTGTTAATGCAAACAAAAGTCTTGTGTCAACTGTGGTAGCGTTAACATCGCGGTGTGTAGTCTTTGAAGTTTCGGCACCTTTGATAGTGAGGCAGTAGTCTTCAGAAGCCGTGCCGACAACGGATGCTATCCAGCAGCAGATAAGCCCTTGTGGATTTTCTATTGAAAATTTCTTATTTGAATAATTCGTTTATTTTAATTACTTGTTTTTGTTGTTTCTTGTTTGTTTATTACTATCCTTACGTTTAATTTTTTGTTAGTTGAATTTAGTTAATTTTCTTATCTAGTTTAAGTTTTTTATTATTTCTATTTGTATTTCATTGATAGATTTATTAAGCGTTACTATAGACTTATTTCGTATTCCTATATTTACTAACTTTTACTGCTTTTTAGTGTTCCATTGCTTCTCTTTTATTAAGTTAAGTTTTAGTATTTTTTAAGTTGCGTTCATAAATTAAGTTAATTTGGTTATATAGTTAGTGACTTTGATTTCTTATTTAATCTTTATTCCGTCGCTATTTATATTATAAACTTAAGCTGTTTCATTTTTTAAGTTACGTTAATTTTTTTACTTATGCATAAAATTATTAGTTGTCCCCGAGTTTCTCTATTTGTATTCTTCTTATAATATTTTTCCTAAAAATTGTTTACTTCTTCTTTTATAATTACATTTTAACTTTTTTTCTAATTATTTCGTTAATCTATATATATTTCATTGTTTGTTTTTTTGTTTTTTTTGTTTTTTCTTTATTCCTATAGTTACTTACTTAATCATTAAACAGTTTTTTTACAATCTGCGGTTATTTTATTTTTTTATATATTTTATTTTTTCTTTCAATAAATCATAAAATATGGGAGACCAATCGCCTGACTCCATTAGCACTACTAAACCTTCTCGATCCCGAGTTAAAATTCCAACCGAAAACATCATTGCTGATTCTAACATTCAAGTACATCCGACATACTTAATAATTAAAAGAACAGACCAGGAGGGCTTCCAAAAGATCTCCCCATTTTTTATAAACAAATTCATCTCAGGCCTAGTTGGAGATGTAAAAAAAGTTAAAAAATTAAGAGACGGCTCACTATTGGTAGAAGTAGCAAGAGGACAACAATCCGAAGTTCTATTACAGTGTAAGGATTTTGGTGGGCAATTTCCTATAGAAATCGTTCCCCATAAAACCTTGAACTACTCGAAAGGCGTCATTAGGTTCTTTGATTTCCAATACCTCAAAATAGAAGAAATAATGCAAGAATTGGCATCAGTGATTAAAAACATTGTTAGGATCAAAATAAAAAAAGGCGGAAAAGAAATATATACTAACTCATATATAATCACATTCCCAACACCTAATCTACCAGATTATATAAAGATCGGATATGAGAAAATCAAGGTCCAACCCTACATTTCAAATCCGTTACGATGCTTCCGATGTCTTGGCTTTTCTCATCCTACAGCATTATGCAAAAAAAACAGCCGTTTGTATACAGTGCAGGCAGGCCAAACATGGGGAAAATATAAGGTGTGGCTTGGCTCCAAAATGTGTAAATTGTGGAGGCTCACACAATGCGTTAAACCGTAATTGCCCGGAATTCCTGTTACAAAAAGAAATAAAAAATATTCAAACTTCTCTTAAAATATCATTTAACGAGGCAAAAATCATTTACAGAGAAAGAAATCGAACTTCTTCTAACATATATTTTGCAGAAGCCGTTAAGAAAAATATTAAACCTGTTGAAACAAAAGAAATAGGAACTCAGGTTAATCTTGTATCTTTACCTACTGGAGAAACACTCAGAACTTCAATTGAGGGTAGTTCTCAAACGACTGAAATGCCAATTACAAAATCCGTCAGAACAGATAATGGCATTGCCTCTATCCAGCCCTCAGTAACTCTTCCCAAAAACCAACCATCTCCCATAATGTCCAATCCTTCTAAATTCTCTCCCGATAATCTATCAACTCCCGTTACACCCTCTTCTAATATTTTCCCAAATCCTGACCTGCCAGCTCCTATCACCTCTGTTAACCATCTTGTGCCCACTCCAAACCATTTGCCGGTTCGGACTAGAAGTGTAACAAGGACGAAAAGTATGCTCACACCTTCCACCTCTACAACTTCTGAGGAAGATACCTCAGAAAACTCCGTGTCGTGTGGTGAGACAGTTGACGACCAACAGTATAAAAAAGTTATATGTAAGAACAGTAATAAGAAGAACCAATTAAAGGCTAAAGAAAACAAAAATAAACACTTAAAATAGATCCAGCTATACAAATATTTTTAATTATTGCAGTTTAATATCGGTCTATCTAAACGTATTCTACTTCCTCTTCCTGAACTACTATGACCCTAATTCAGTGGAACTGCAATGGAGCCAAAGTACATTACAATGACTTAAAAATATTACTCCGAGACATAAACCCGGTTTGCATAAGCCTCCAAGAAACTCACTTAAAACCTTCAGACATATTTACAATAAAAGGATTCGACATTTTTAGAAAGGACAATGACAGTAACCGCGCTTTTAGAGGAGTAGCTCTTGCTATTAAAAAAACTGTATATTCAAAATTTATAGAAATAGATTCACCTCTTCAAGTTGTAGCAGCCACAGTTCACTTGGGCATAAGTTTTACCCTATGTAATATATATCTTCCTCAAGACAATTCAATAAGGATGGAACATCTTATCCATATACATCAACAGCTTCCTAAACCTGTTATCTATACCGGCGACTTCAACGGCCACAACCCACTTTGGGGATGTAAAGATATTAATGGACGAGGCAGAATGATCGAATGTTTCATAAACTCGACCAATCTTCTCACTTTAAACACAGGCGAGCCAACCTTCTTGAGTTCCACTTATGGCACCTTTTCAGCTATTGACCTATCTCTATGCAGCCCCTCTTTATATCACTCCATAGACTGGACAGTACTACCGGAACTTTATGGTAGCGACCACTTCCTTATACAGTTGAAACTGCCAAACACATCATACAAAAGGAAGCCAAGATGGATAATTGAAAAGGCGGATTGGACAAGCTTTTCCTCTTTAGCGAATCCTCCTCCAGAAATAGCAGATAATCTGGATATTGATCAAGGATGCCAAGCCATAACAGAAGTCATTATCATGGCCGCTGAATCTTCCATACCAAAAACCAAAGGATTTTCCAATCGACCATCTGTCCCTTGGTTTAATAAAGAGTGCAAAAAAGCAATACAAAATCGCAGAAGAGCTCTTAATAAATTTCGGAAAAATATGAACCCTGCAAACTTAATCGAATACAAAAAACAAAGGTCAATATGCAGAAGAACTTTAAACAGCAGTAAAAAGGAATCATGGAAATCCTTCGTCGAATCTATTAACTCTTCAACTCCAGCTAAGGTAGTATGGAATAAAATTAGGAAGATTAAAGGAATAAGTTCTCCCACTGGATACATATTATTAATTGATGGGAAATTGTGTGATGACCCTGAAGTTGTGACACAAAATTTCGCAACTTATTATTCGGAAATATACAACGAACCCACTACCAGCGGGCGTGCAGAGAATCTTGACTTCTCGACCCCAGATACAAATTTGATCTACAATTCGCCATTCACGATGTGGGAGCTCCAGGCTGTGCTAAAGAGTGTTAGGGGTTCTTCACCAGGCCCTGATAATATCCACTACTCTATGATCCAACACCTTCCTAATAACACATTAACCTGGCTCTTAAATTATTACAACCACATTTGGCGGACTGGCGAATTTCCTGACTCCTGGCTTCAATCAGAGGTAATCCCAATTTTGAAAAATGGTCAAGATAAAAGATACCCCACAAGCTACAGACCAATCTTCTTAACGAGCTGCTTGTGCAAAGTCATTGAACGCATGGTTAATAAAAGACTTACCTGGATTCTAGAAAACAACAATTACATCCAAAATTTCCAATGTGGATTCCGTAAAGGTAGATCCACAATTGACCATTTAGTTCAAATGGAGGCAGAACTTCAATACACTTTTATTCAGGATGAACAAGCCATCGCTATTTTCTTTGACATGTACAAAGCATTCGACAAAACCAATACTAAGGTCATTCTGAGAAAATTAATGTGATTAGGATTCCGTGGTAACATGCCGAACTTCATCCATAAATTTCTTGGCCGTCGCTTTTTCAAAGTTCGAGTAGGAAATTCGCTATCCACGGCACATGAACAAAGAAATGGTATCCCACAAGGTTGTGTTCTAAGTACAACACTTTTCACTCTTGCAATCAGTGACCTGGCCACCAATTTACCACGTGGTATCAAACCGATGCTTTTTGTGGATGATTTGGCAATCTTTTGCCGATCCAAATCTTTGATATGTATAAAAGAGAAGCTACAAACGTCATTAAATCGACTAAACGAGTGGTCTCAAAATTCAGGACTAACTTTTTCGGCAAATAAAACAAAATGTTTATATTTTAGTAGAAGAAAAAATATCCCCGACCTACCACATCTCATGCTTAACAATGTTCCGCTACCCTACGTAAATACCTGTCGATTTTTAGGATTGGAATTTGATAGACGCCTGAATTGGGAGAATCATATAAAATCTATAAAAGAAAAATGTTTAAAAAACTAAATATTTTAAAAGTCTTGAGTGGAACAAGTTGGGGTGCAGATCGCAACACCTTACTCAAGATATACCTGTCAGTAGTATGTACAAAGATGGAGTATGGCTGTTTTGTTTTTGGCTCGGCAAGAAAGGACATTTTGACTAAACTAGATGTAGTACACCATGCAGGCATACGCATTGCTACTGGCGCTTTCAGGACCAGCCCTTCACAAAGTCTTTGCGCAGAATCTGGCTTACCACCATTATCTTACCGACGCGATAAACTGGCCATCAACTACATCACCAAACTATTCACACAATCTACCCATCCTACCCACAGATACATCTTTAAACCTAAATACTCCACAAAATTTCAACTAAAGGCTAAACCAACCTTACCACTAGCAGAAAGAATGTTATCCGCCGTTACCCAGTTTAAAATTAATTAATATAAATTCAATAGAAAACAGGACCCCACCATGGACATTTCAAAAACCCCATCTATATCTTCAATTGACAAACTTTACTAAAGAGAATTCCAATTCAAAAGATTTCAAAAAACGCTTTGAGAAGATCATCAGCGCATTGCCTAGCCACAAGTTAATATTCACAGATGGTTCAAAGTCGGACTCATCCACTGGTTCAGCTTTTGTTGCGTCAGATTGCACCTACAAGTCGAAACTTCATAAATTTTGCTCTGTCTATACTGCTGAAGTGAATGCGATCGTAATGGCTTTAGATTATTCTAGAACTCTCCCAATAGAAAATGTCATCATAGCCTCAGATTCATTGAGCGCTCTAAAAGCTCTTGACAATATGTATTCCAGTCATCCAGGAATTTTAAGAATCCTGGAATTGACCAAATCAATGGCTGAAGACGGAAAAATAATTCATTATGTCTGGATACCGGGCCATATGGGGATAATGGGAAATGAAATGGCAGATAAGGCAGCAAAAGAGGCTCTCACTCTCCCTGGTCGTGGTAAAGCACTGTTAACACCATCAGAACTAGCGCGCCCTCTAATTGAAAATGTTTTTAAAAAATGGGATGAAACATGGAAAAACAGCTATCCAAGCAAGCTGAAAGCGATTAAGAGTGAGCCAAAGTCTTGGAAAACCTCAAATCGCATCAACCGCAGAGAGGAGGTGGTCCTGGCCCGCCTGAGAATCGGACATACTAGGTTAACCCATGGGCACTTAATATCTAAGGATTTGCCCCCAAGATGTCAGCATTGTGGGGGAACCCTGACAGTTACTCATATTTTCGAGGAATGTCCCTTCTACACAGGGAAATTGAACCAAAGGGGAATACCACTCAATGTCGCGGTTGCTTTGGGGAACGATATAAATAGAATTGACGAATTGATGTGCTTTCTTACGAAAATGGACTTTTACAAGCAGATTTGAAAATTGTATTTTACTATTATTATTATTTTTAAAATTATTATTATTTTATTTTCTAAATTAATTAATTAATTTTTAACTTTATTTATCTACATACATATAAATATATATATATATATATATATATATATATATATATATATATATATTTTTTTTTTTTTAATATTTATTTTATTTTATTTTTTTATTTATTTTTTTATTTATTTATTTATTTTTTTTTTTTTTTTTGTAATTTATTTATTTATTTTACATTTAGGTGCCGTGTGCCACAACATTAGGTTAGAGGCACCGTTCGTTGTATTAATTACAATTTTTTGTACAAATTAATCTTTTTGATATATTCCATAACTGCATTGTGGAACTTCCTGTCATCTCCTAGTAGTTGTTGTAGCTCGAGCCCGTCGATTCCATTTTTTCTCCTTTCTTCTTGGTATCTGATACAGTCAACCATTATGTGTTTTGCTGTGACTTTTACTTTACAGTTTTCACATATTGGTGGAGTTGTGCCTTCCAATAAATGACTGTGCGTGAGCCTTGTGTGTCCTATCCTCAGTCTGGTTAACAATAATTGATCCCTTCTTTGGCCTGAGATGAGGTTCCAGGGCGTCGCGTGGGCTCTAATTGATTTTAGCAAGTTGCTTTCCTTTACCTCTTGCCAATTCCGGTCCCAAGCTTTCTTAGTTTCCTTTCTTATTTTTGACTTGAAGTCGGGCAAGGGAATGGAAATTCGGGGAACTGGAAAGAGGGTACAGGCCTCTTTAGCAGCATTATCCGCTATATCATTCCCCTCTATGCCTGCGTGCCCTGGGATCCACATGAAATTAACAGTTTAAATTTGTAATTTAACCTGATATATGTTTATCTTTTGCTAATGCTGTTACATTTTTTCTTACTAGTGATTATTCTTATTTATTCTTATTTGATTATTCTTATTAGTTAATTGTTTTCAACTATTTGTTGTTATCAGTTTTTTAGTAAAACAATTGTTCATTATTTAACCTTAAATTAGTTTCTAAAAATGAGTGTCTGGCACTGATGACCGAGATGTTTTGTGCCAATAAAATATAACAACCAACCAACCAAACAAAAGCACAGGTATAATCTTGAAAAATGGAAAGTTGGTTGGGTCAAAGTTTTGTTTGGATACGGGAGAGGAAATCCATTCTATTCAAGATAAAGATTTCATCAAACACCTAGGTTGTAGATTTTCGGGGGAATTGGAATTTGACGAGGAATCCGTCGGCAGGCTGAATCGAGATATGGAAAAGCTTGTAAATTCTAATCTTCTAAAGCCTGACCAAAAAATAAACATTGTAAATAGATATGTTTTTCCTTCCGTGATATACCCACTGCAGACTGCACCACTAACAAAACTGCGCCCATCTTTGTTAGAGGCAATCGATGTCATAATTCGAAGATGTATAAAGGCTATCATAGGATTGCTAGGCAACTCCTGCTCTTCTATGCTGTACTCGCCGCGACGATACAGGGGTCTTGGGCTTCTGCGTTGTCAATGGGAAGCTCCTCTTCAGCATTGGAAGATTTCTCAAAGATTGGCCGGAGTAACAGACGCCCTGTTTCAAAATATTTTCAACTTAACGGAGGAGATCCGCGAGTGCACCGACCTACTGCGGATTGAGGGAAATGCTATGGAGGCCCCTCTCACGGTAAAGAGTGTGAGACAGTTCTTGAGGGAAAAGTCTTTTGAGGAGTGGAGCCAGTGCAAGTGGTAGGGTGTAGGCGTGGTCCATTTTAAAGCCAACCCGAGCGTAAACAGGTTTATGTTCGATCGAAAGATGTTAACAGGATCAGAGTGGACCAACGAACTCAAATTGAACATAAACTACGCACCACTTCGTGGAGTCCCTGGATCAAGATGCCAGGGTAACGAGGCTGTTGGACCCCTCTGCCGCAGATGCGGTCGAGAGTTAGAAACCCCTTCACATGTGTTGGGAAAATGTCCACATAACATGCTTCTCGTTACCCGCCGGCACAACCGCATAAAGAAAGAAATAGCTGAACTTTTGGAAGTGAAAAAGTATAAATGTTTTCAGGAAGTTTTTTGCCTTGATACATATGGGTCGACAAGATTTGTGGATATCTTGGCGTTTAATGCCACACAAAATGAAGCACTGATAGTGGACCCCACTATCAGATATGAAACAAATGACCAGGAACAAGGCAAGAGGATTCAAGAGGAGAAAGAGAACATTTATACAAAATGTATTCCATACCTGAGGGAAAAATTTCGTGAGGAGTTCGGCGAAAGGGAATTTAAAGTCGTGGGACTTTGGTTCGGAAGCAGAGGAACCATCCCAGTAGCCACTGCATTATTCTTAGGGAACTATAGACTCGGAAGAAATGAGATGTAAAACATGGCGGAGACCATAATCTTGGACTCACTGGGAATCCTGCATCAGCATATATATTGAGGCTGGTCTGGATTTTCGGATGTCCAGATCGATTTTAAAATTAGTAAAATATATGTATTTCCTATTTGGCGGAATCTCTCTCCATCTTTATTCTTCTTTAAGATTGTCTTCCGGATTGATGCGGTATGCTGTGTACTGTAGCAACTCAGCGAAGTTGAGCAGCAGATCCAAATTGGAATTTCCTCCTCCTCTTCCTCCTAGATACTCTAGAAGAAATTTGATATTTAGCAATTTAGATTTATTGAAGTCAATTTTTATTTTATTTTATTGAGATTTACTATTGTATGTTATAATAAAACAAGTAAATATGCTGATCATTGATAAAATAAAATAAAAAAATAAAGAGGAACTGCAAATTGGCAGCACTCTTTAGTAGTGAATTCAAACCAGGTTTTGAAGCCATCTTCTTTTCCGACGCAGCGGTAGATTATCAGGAATTGAAGAGAAAGCGAGGATAGAAACTAGTGGTTTAGAGTGGGAGTGGAGTTTGTCATGGAAGGAATGATACCTGGTTTCGGCCATATCAGCAACGTATTTAAGGTATTTATGGATGAGCTCATTCGTGACAAAGTAAGGAGCGTTAAGGATTTTTCGAAGGATTTTGGATTAAAAAAAATTACTGATTATTAACGGAAAAAAAATAATGATTTCGTAGAGCCCCAGAGCTCAACTCCGTAGAAGTCAATTTTAAAGTACAAAAAAAAAAAAGCAATTAAAAAAGAAAGAAACGCAAATACTCTTAAAGGATGCTCTAATTGAGAATGTTAGATAGAAAAACTAAGATGAATTATAAGGTTTAATGAAGATTCATGCAATTTATTTTTTTCAAATAAGAACTGAATAATATTTCTTGCCTGTAAAATAAAAATTGCAATCTAGTTTCTTTTATATTTCGCTGGAAAAATAAATTATCTATTGAAACGTCTTTCAAAATGTATGTCGGATGAGATACTTCTCAGAAAAAAGCTCTTAATTCTAGTGTAATAATTGATTTACTGATGTGTTGCCTCCAAAAACAAAGGTTCCCTTATTGCTTGTTCCAACAGAAGAAAAGTTAGCAACGATGAAGCGTACAAACAGAGATCGGAACAGCGGATGTAGTGACTCTAGCCCCTTTGGCAAACATTCATCTTCTGCTCTCCAAAAAAAAAAAAAATAGGGGAAATTCTTTGTTTCTTTTGTAGATCTTGATAAAGCTTTCGATATCGTTTGGAGTGCAGCAGTTTTTTTACCGTAAAAACGCTTGCAACATTTCCATTTTTTAATTTTCGTGAAAGAAAAGAAATAAACTTTATTTACATATGTACAAAATATTTATAAATGATTTCGGATGAGACATCCTTACAATCAGCAAATGTTTGGTTCATTTGATAGTTATAATCTAATTAAATAATCTATAATATGTGGTAAAATTAAATTGTGATTATATATGGTTATAGAAAAAATTATACAAAAACCTTCAAATAAAAAACGGATAGCATAATTGATAATATAAAATTATAAATTAAAACAAACTAGCTTAAGTTAGCAACACATGTTTACTTCTTTTATGTGTGTAGCGTTTTAGAGATGTTTTGTTATAGTTGCCGATTTCCTTTATTAATGAATTATTGGGAACTGGTGTTTTACTGAAGTAAGAAGCTGTTTGAGTATGGACAAAATGTTTAATTTCTGGAAGCTGCAAGTCCTGGAGCATAGATGATATTTTAGTTTTCGTGAAAGTCTTTATGGTATGTATTGGATAGTTCAAGGTTAAGTTTTCATAGTAGATATTGACGTTTGAAGATTTATCTTGTTATTTAGTATTCACAAAAAATAAATAAATTAATAAATTCAGAATTAATAATTTAATTTAAATATGGAAGGGCCCGTACCAGGTAACACACCTTCCATGAAAAACTCCACTCCCACTCAAATCCATTAGTTTCAATCCTTGCTTCCTCTTCCATTCCTGATAATCCTCCGAGGCGTCTGAAAAGAAGATGGCCTCGAGACCTTCTTGTTTAGACTCACTACCAAAGAGTGCTGTCAATGGGCAGTTTCTCTTCATGTTCATTCCATGTGTTATAACATTACAGCATATTTACTTGATGTATTTTTTGTACAGTTGTAAATATCAATAAATAAAAAAAATAAATAAAAAAAAAATAAAAAAAAAAAATAAATAAAAAAAAAAAAATGGAAGGAGTATATAACTTAATAATCATCGAAAAATAAATCATTATTTTTTATTCAAATGGAAAGTAACATTTATTCTCTAATTTAAGGCTATATTACATTAAACTAGATTGTTTAGGTAAATTGTATATTTCTGATATTGGATCCTTCCTATTAATAAAAAACAGTTCTCGAAATAGATGTTAATATGTCATGAAAATACATTTACATAATTCACTAATGGTAGTAGCTGTTCAATTGGACTTTAATTAACCATTTAAAGTCTAATTTATTTGTCACGTGGCTGCTAAGTTTCTTCTTGGACGACAGTCTAAAACGTAAGAAGTTATCAGATTTTTTCGCTTACACTTACTTGTGTATATATATTATGTATATATGAAATATTGAAAGGAAAAGTGTGTGAAAATTCGAATTTCATTTGTTTTTATTTTGGGTTATGAATAATAAAAAAAAAAAACTGTTTTCCCACAAGCCACGATGTCGGAGGTCTTGTTTTAATACATATAGAGATTTGTAAGGAGCTGAAATCTGTAAAGCCAAGCCATTTTATAAAGACAGGAATACGAAGATAGGAATACGGAAAATACAGGCTAAATAATTATTAAAGATAAATTTCATGATCGCAATACTTTTTTACCCTTAAAATATATTGTATATACTTAAATTAAAGTAAAATTCTGCTACATGGCATGATTCGAATATGATTATGGAGTGATATAAGGAATTGAAAAATACATAAACAAATGTTAACTTGAATTATTATAATTGCTAACCTATCGTATGATTTATCATCGTTTCAAAAATATTGTTAATTTTTTTACATTCTCAATTTCTGAATAAAAAAAAAAATTACGAAAACAATTTTCTGTTTTCTTGTCGTTCCAGGATATTTCTTGAACATTAAATCAACGTTATAACGCGACAATACCCGACTCTTAGTTGAAGGTATTGTTCGTTCGCGAAAGTAACTGTTTCTTTACCGAGTGTGCAACCCCGACTGCACCGCTCGGTAAAAATGAACGGTAATGAGGCAACTAATGAAGAATTGAAGGCCGCGGAACTACCTTCACAGCGTAATAAGGAATCCAAAGCAAAAGAACCCAAAATATTATCTGGTGTTAATGTAGAAACCAAGAAGACCCCAACTCGTTTAACGTATGCCCAAATGACGACAAATCAACCTGTGTCACACCGTGAGTATGCTATTGTCCTACCAACTATTAAGGGTATTAAGCAAAAAGACTATGTAGAAGGTTTAGCGGAACTTGTAGATCCAAAATGTATACGTTTCGCTTCACGTATCTCTAATAATAGATTTTGCATCCACCTAAATTGTAAAGAACAAGTAGATCAACTACTATCCAACCACAGCACTTTAACCATTGGCGAGAATGTAGTTCCAATGAGGCGGCTGGTAAACCCTGCCAAACGCATCATCATATCCAATGCTTGTCCGAGTATTCCTAGCAGCCTTATTGAAAGTGAATTAAAAATATTAGGTATTAGATTACTCTCTCCGATTACGTTCTTGAAGGGAGGATACCAAAATTCTAAGGTCAGCCACATCTTGAGTTTTAGGAGGCAGGTGTTTATTGTACCGGAAGATTTAGAAAAACTTTCAAGTTCAATTGTACTCACCCATGATGGGCTTACCTCACGCATTTTCTTTTCTGAGGACGTATTACTTTGTTATGTCTGCAAGAAACCAGGTCACTTCGCGGCAGATTGCCCAGATTCAGATTCCTCTGATTCTGCGCCAAAAGAAATGCATCCTCAAGCTACCCACCAACCCGATACAGTCACTGAAAAAAACCACCAAGAAACGGAAAATCAGACATCACTTAATAAAAATAGCATAAATATTGAACGACTTGTCTGTGCCCAGATTGAACCAGTAAAACCCCAACAGAAACCACATTGTTCGCGAGATATTGAACCTATCTGTAAAAATGAAAAAATGGAGCAAACATCGGCTCCTCCAGGCGATAATCAACGACATAAAGAATCACCAACGATAGGTAAAACGAACAAAAAACAAGTATCAGACACTACAAAACAAGACAAATTACAACACAAAGCAGATCCACCAACAAAACCTACTGTATCCCAAGCAAAATCTAAAATTCAAAAACCTACAATTAGAGACATTTTAGAACCGGTTCGTATTCAAGTAACAAATGATCATCGATACCCTCTAGCCTTTACGAAATTGTGTCTATTTTTAGAGATGGCCCAAGCCGAAAAACCATCGAACATAAAAGAACTTGCCTCACAGTTTACAAGAAACACCACTGGACTAAAAACAATGCTAACGGAAATTAGACATAAACTAACAAACAGAGGAATCAAGATAAAGGTCTCCAAAATCATAAAAGAACTAAGTAGTGCAACTCCAGATCAAATTACAGAATCCTTTTCTGATTCTAGCGATTCAACACTTTCCGGTGTTGGTTTGGCTAGACAATAAATTTTAATATGCCAAATGGAGCCAATAATACAGTGGAATTGCAATGGTATTTTTCGCCATCATGAATACTTTCAGAAACTATTGAGCGAGGAAAATCCATTGTGTTGCTGCCTCCAGGAAACACACTTAAAAGAAGGTCAGTTATTGAATTGCAAAAATTATTGTGTATACCGAAGGGACAGACAGGGTACCGAGAGATCATGGGGAGGGGTCTTAACATTGGTAAGAGCTGACATTTTCTCAGAGGAGCTGAAATTAGACACCCATCTCGAGACTGTAGCAGCGGTGATTAAAGGTACACAATCCCTGACAGTTTGTAATATATACATACCGCCAGCAATTGAGTTCTCGAGGGAGGACATAGAACACATTGTTGATCAGTTACCGAGGCCATATCTCCTTCTGGGAGATTTTAACGCTCACAGCTTAGTCTGGGGTTCTCCTTTGCAAGATAATGGACATAGAGGACATAAAATCGTAAAATTTTTAGAGGATAGCAGCACAGCCACTATTCTCAATACTGGATCTCCAACCCACTTCTGCTCAGCTAGAAATGGCTTTTCTGCCATAGACTTGACTATTGTAGACGTTAGATTGGCACCTAAATGTACCTGGGAAACCAAAACCCACCTATATGGTAGTGATCATTTCCCTATCATTGTTAGGATCCAAGGATCATCACTACCACATAATTTAAAGCTACATTGGAAGTATGCGGCGGCCGACTGGGAGAGCTTTCAGAAATCCTTCATCGTGAATAGCGAGAAGCTTGAAAGTAATGAAAATGACGTAGACTTTAAGGTAACAATCTTAAATGAAATAATACTGCAAGCTGCTCACGAGAATATTCCAACTGCTTCAAAAGCACAACTTAGGAAAAGAGTACCGTGGTGGAATGAGCGATGTCAAGCAGCTATTCGAGATAAAAAACGGGCGTTAAACAAGTATAGAAGAAGCCGGAATATAGGCGATGCCATTGAATTCAAGAGACTTAGATCCATTGCTAATAGAATTATTAAAGATAGCAAGAAGTCATCGTGGAAAGAATTCGTCTCGTCAATTAATTACGAAACTCCTGCCGCCCTAATGTGGACCAAAATTAGATCGATCCGTGGAATCAGAAACAACAAAGGAATACCTGGTTTGGAAATCGAAGGGGAAATAGTCACTGATCCCACAGAAATAGCGGAAGCATTGGCAAAACAATTTAACGTATTTTCTTTAAGCTCCCACAGTGGAAAGGAAACAGTAGAAAGGATCGAACAGGAACAAACACAAAACGGTACTCATACTTATCGCAATGATTATTATAACGTCCCATTCTCAATGGAAGAAATGGAAACGGTGATTAAAAACAGCCGTAATAATGGTGCACCTGGTATTGACGAGGTTTCATATGAAATGATAAAACATTTACCGTATGAAGGGCGTTCTCATCTATTACGATTGTTCAATGACATCTGGGAGACTGGGCGTATTCCTAGGCTATGGAAAACATCAATTATCGCACCTGTTCCGAAGAGAGATATTTCCATTCATCCCAAGGACTTTCGACCTATATCGTTGCTACCATGTTTCTCGAAGATACAAGAAAAAATGGTGAACACCAGGCTTGTGCACTTTATGCAACATAATAAACTGTTGATTCCTCAACAATTTGGTTTCAGAGAACATTATTCAACGATAGATGCAATAATGTCCCTGCAGTGTGAAGCCGAAGAAGCTTTCGCCCAAAAAGAACATTTGATAACTGTTTTTCTTGACTTAGAAAAGGCATATGACACTATGTGTAAGGAGAACTTGATGCGAATTCTAACAAATTATGGAATTCAGGGAAACTTGTGGTCTTACATAGCCGATTTCCTCAAAGATAGAATGTTTCGAGTCAGAGTTGGATCTTCGTTGTCATCTCTTAACACTTTGCAAAATGGTACACCTCAAGGCTCACCTCTAAGTGCTACGCTATTCCTCGTTGCAACAAACGATTTGCCCAAGATTTTCGAAAGAGCTATTAAAGTTGTATTATTTGCCGATGATATATTGCTCTTAATTCGTAGCAAATCCCTTGAATTCATTAAGTGGAAGCTTCAGAAGGCGTTGAGAAAAGCTCAAATCTGGGCTCGAAAAAGTGGCTTTAATTTTTCTACACAAAAAACCAAAGCCATGCACCTATGCAGATTGAGAGGATGCTCTACAAATCCAACTTTGAAATTAGGAACGGAAGACATCCAATTCGTAGATCATCAAAAGTACCTCGGTCTCCAATTAGATAGAGGTTTGAAGTGGATTCCCCATATCAAAAATCTTAAGAAAGAATGCTTGAAAAGGCTCGGTCTCCTCAAGTGTCTTTCACACTCTGGTTGGGGAGCAGATAGAAGCAGCCTATTAATTGTATATAAAGCAATAGTACAAAGCAAGATTGGCTACGGTTCTTGTGCTTTCGGCACCGCGAAGAAAAGTATTCTGCGGATATTAGATCCCGTACACAATGCGGCACTTAGGATATGCTCGGGTGCTTACAGAACGTCTCCGGTCGAAAGTGTAAGTGTCGAAATTGGTGAACCCTCCCTCGAGTCAAGAAGACATTATACAATGGCAAAATACGGAGCAAAAATAGTTTCAATTCCAAAACATCCATTAAAAAACGTTCTATTCGGTGCAGAACCATTATTATGAAATGGATTTGGAAAAAAAGTACTTGAAATAACCTCATCTCTGAATATGGATCTAGCCATCGTTCAACAGTTACCAGAAGTCTGTAAACCAAGTTGGTGTGCCCCTAAAATTCCAATCATAGAATCTCCTCATTTTTCTAAAAGGGCACTAGTTCCTCAAGAAAATCAAGTAGCCTTTTTAGAACTAATAAGTAACTATCCGGATCATAGCATCCTTTATACGGACGCATCTAAAACAGGAGACTCTGTAGGTTTTTCGGTCATAACGGCGAATGAAGAACTTCTATACAACCTTCCAGAAGCTTGCTCAGTCTTCACAGGAGAGGCCAATGCCATCAGAGAAGCTCTGTTGTATATAAGAGGTTCAGAGCATTATCAAAAATTTGCCATTGTGTCCGACTCAAAGAGCGTTTTGAAAGCTATTCATAGCTCAAAGATTAGGCATCCAGTAGTGGCAGAAATCCACAATATATACTGTGAAATCCAGATGAAGAATAAAGAAGTGGTATTAATATGGGTTCCCGCTCACAGTGGCATATATGGCAATGAAAAAGCCGATGCCGCGGCAAACTCTGCTCGTCGTTTGACTGCACCTCAAGCAACGATGGTCAACAAAGTCCCTCTGCAAGACTGGACAAGGCAGTTCAGATCTTTACAGAAGGAAAAGTGGCAGGTCGAATGGAATGCAAATCCATCTAAATTAAGTGAAATAAAAAAAGATTGTGCCCGTTGGAAGACCTCCAACAGAAAGTCAAGGAGAGAAGAAGTGATCCTCTGCAGACTTCGGATAGGACATAGTGAGTTCTCCCACGGCTACCTTCTGCGAGGTTTAGAAGCCCCAACATGTACAAAATGTGACACAGTGAGAACAGTAAAACATATATTGTTAGATTGTCCAATCTTCAACAAATTAAGAATTGAACTAAAAATGGAAAAAACTCTAAAAGAATTATTACAAGATGATGAAAAAAAAAGCCAATATCCTCTTGAAGTATTTAAAAAGAAGTTTATATTATAACAGAGTGTAAAATGTAAATGTGAACGCCAATGACCCACTAGGGTAGAGGCGACATAAATAAATAAATAAATAAATTTCTGAATAGTCAATGGTGGATTATTTTGCGATGTAAAACAGGCTTAAGTTGATGATTAGGAACCCAAATCCACTCCATTATGATGATTAGCAATTAGCATATCAATTACAGGCAGTTAAATTACAAGCTCAAATCGATGTCTTCATGTCAAGAAGGATCAATGGTAATTAGAAATATTGGAATGAAATGTTAGCCTTTTGCTGTAGTTGAACGTAGGAACTATTGAATGTTCCAAAATATTATATATATGTTTTAAAGTAAAATAATTATTTTTATATTGTAATTTATATTATGTGTAACAAAAACAATTATTTCCTATTAATTTGAATTATTTTCTAAAAGTATATATTATTTTTATTAATTAGTTGTTTCCTTCTATCCTAAAGTAGTCCATAAAAAGTAAAAAATATCAAATCATATAACATGCTTTTTCTCTATATGGGGGAAGTTAGTATCACTATGGGTTTGTAGCGGCGTGGTCTAGTGGGTAGAGCACCAGTCCACTGTTCTCAGGTTCCGTTTTGAATCCTGGCTGTGGCGGGATTATTTATTGTTTTATTTCAGCCTTGGAGCGGCTCTCGGGTATAGAGATCCTCCTGGGGCATACCCTGCCTCTATAAATAGGGTACCCAAAGGTGGGAAATAAACCTGGCGGTCGACCGTAACCTAGGCCTAATCAACTTGTACAACCGTTGGCCGTGAAGACATTGGATTCTCCATAGGTACTGAACCCAAGATCCTTCATGATACATGTTTTTATTTTTTAGCGCCATAGGTTGTATAATGTGCTAATATACTTATCTCACATCTGTGACTTCGAACTGATGGCAGAATAATAATCATATTTTTGTTAATCAGCCGTAGCCTTAGCATCAGAGACCTTGAGGTAGGGTATCAGAATAGGAGAATTAAAATCAATTCCAATAAATCCCATCAAATTACCTTTACCCCTCGTCGTAAACCTATGACATCCTGTCCTACAGTGCCTTTTAGTGATATCCCGCTTGTCCCTGTTGATCAGATCCGTTCTTTAGGCCACCTGCTTGACAAACGTCTTACCTGGAATCTGCATACAAGAAACTGCTCGCCGATTTCGGTTACTTCAACATTTACTAGACAGACGCTCTAACCTCTCACTTAACTACAAAAGAATCATTTACATTACAATCATAGGGACTATTTGTACCTACGGAGTTGAGCTTTGGGGCTCTACTTAACCATCAAACTCTTCCCGTATCCAATCCTTACAATCTAAAATCCTTAAGGCTCCTTACTTTTTCACGAATAAAATCATCCACCAAGACCTTAATGTTCCATATGTTGCTGATTTGTCCTGTACCAGGTATCACTCCTTCCATAAAACAGTCCACTCCCACTCTAATCCACTAGTTTTAATCCTTGCTTCCACTTCAATTCCTTACAATCCGCCCAGGCGTCTTAAAATAAGATAGCCTCGAGACCTTCTTGTTTAGATTTACCACTAGAGTGCTGCCAATGGGCAGTTATTCTTCGTGTGTTTTATCATTGTAGTATATTCACTTGTTGTATGAAAATATACAGTTGTAAATTTCAATAAAATAAAATTAAAAAAAAAGAAAAGTGTTTTTAATAAAACAGAATAGTCGTTCCTTTGCCATGTTACCATCTTCCATCATACATCTCCTATATTAACATTAAATCCTTTATCCATTCTTGCAACAATTGCTCGCATCCTTATGATTGTTATAATACGTCCCCTCGAACCCCAGCAGCATTCGACAGATCTTTTAATATCCGATCCCCTTCCAAATGGAACTCTATTCCTTCTCATATCAGTAATGCTAATAACCCTTCTACCATTAATCGCCGTATATTCAATTAATTCTTGTCCATTCAGTTCCTTAAGAATCCTGATTCTTCCACATTGCGTGAAAATGTTTTTAAAAAAATCGTTCCCTTGTTTTTTTATGAAATAAGCCAATGCAATCATTTCTTTTTTCAGTCGGAGCTATCTATATGAAGATATGATTATTTTTTATTATAACTCATATTTGCTTAATCATTGAAGTTGAATTTATAGTGTTTTTAATTTTATTTCTTAGTTAATTTTCTTATTATTACTATTATTTTTAGAACTCCTTACTGTATTAAATTGTAATATTATAAGGTTAAATTTTAAGTATCCTTTAAACCTATTTTGTATATTATATATATTATATATTATATACATATATATTATACATAATTTCTTAGTACATAAACTTACTTGTGATTACAAATTATAAATTAGAATAAGTTGCTCCTTATCATTCCTTCTATTACCAATCTCATTAAAATGGATACCAGCAGAAAAAAAAAATAATGCTCGGGTTAAAGAAGAATTAATAGAAAATTCTAATTCCATAGAATATGATTAAACAATATATGATGTTATCCTCACCTACCACAAAAAAAAAATATTCCTTTCAATAAAATAGTCAATGATAAGGATTTGAAATTTCAACATTCTTATAATTTCTTAAATATTCTCTCAACTTAAAGAGTTATTTGGCTATACCAAAAATCACTTGACACCGTCGGTATTTGTAATATTTTATCGCTGCTGTATACATAATATTTTTATGTTTTCTTTTACATTATGCGTCTTTTCAAACTTATCCAAGATGCTCATTTATATTTTCTTATACTTTCAAAATCTACTGCTGTTGTTCCAGATCGAGACTACTGGTACGAACTCGGGCGAGCTGCAGTGACCAAAAGGGCCGAAGGAAGCGACCCTCGGCTAAAGGCGAAGAACATGGTCCTCTTGATCGCTGATGGCCTCGGAGTCACGACGAACACGGCTGCCAGGGTATTCAAGGGACAGAGATTGGGAAACACTGGCGAAGAAGCTGTCTTGCTTTGGGACGACTTCCCGGCAGTAGCGCTGACCAAGGTGAGATATTACTGCATATTTATATGTATAAAAAATAATCAATAAATATAAGAATAATATTATAATATTAATTATCTATATATATAAGATCCCGCATGTCTGACTTCTTTTTAGCCCAGTCCGCTGCCTTTTTGGAATCTCACCCGTCAAACATTCGTCATGCACCAGCCCTATCCTCATTTAAATCCCTAATTTTATTATGCCGACAAGTGTGAGGTGAATTATGTGGGTCACTTTTAATGAGGCGTAAAAGTTAAATTTTAGTTTATTTGTTTCTTGACTTTGTACATAAATATTTCACTATGCTTTTTTTTTTCTTTTATTCTTGTTCCTTTTGTTATTTAAACGTAATTATATGTATTTACTATCATCATTTTTGGTGTTTTTATAGTTTGCTATTGTTTGTCAGATATAGTTTTTTTTTTTTGTTCATAAATGTTATTCTTACGGGCAATCGCCATATAATAAGGAGAGGAGGTGGTCCTGGCCCGCCTGAGAATCGGACATACAAGGTTAACCCATGGGCACTTAATATCTAAGGATTTGCCCCCAAGATGTCAGCATTGTGGTGGAGCCCTGACAGTTACTCATATTTTCGAGGAATGTCCCTTCTTCACAGGGAAATTGAACCAAAGGGGAATACCACTCAATGTCGCGGTTGCTTTGGGGAACGATATAAATATAATTGACGAATTGATGTGCTTTCTTACGGAAATGAACTTTTACAAGCAGATTTGAAAATTGTATTTTACTATTATTATTATTATTTTTAAAATTATATATTATATATATATATATATATTTTTTTTTTTTTTTTTTTTTTTAATTTAACCTGATATATGTTTATCTTTTGCTAATGCTGTTACATTTTTTCTTATTAGTGATTATTCCTATTAGTTAATTGTTTTCAACTATTTGTTGTTATTTGTTTTTTAGTAAAACAATTGTTCATTATTTAACCTTAAATTAGTTTCTAAAAATGAGTGTCTGGCACTGATGACCGAGATGTTTTGTGCCAATAAAATATAACAACCAACCAACTAACCAGCCATATAATAAGGTTTTTTTTCTATTCTAAACTTCAAATATGAGTTCAGAGTGTTTTTCCAGTAAATGTCCTAGTAGATTGTACATATAATATGTAAGACGCTTGCCAAGATAGAATCATAGTTGGGAATCTGAAAGTGATAGGTGGAATGTTATCAAACGAGATTGTGACACCGGTAGTAACATTTTCTACCTCTACTTTTTGTTTGTATACTAAATAAATAATTTACGTTTAACAAACATTCTAGACTTTTATTTTCAATACATTATTTTACTTTTATATTTAAAAAATGTTACAAGTAAACCTTAAAATTTTGTTGATCCTTCTGAAGGTTACACATTATCGACATTATTATTATATAAATTAAATTATTTGATAGCATTTATTTTTTTATTCAATTCTATATTTTTGTCCTCTAAAGTAGCATTAAAGTGGGCTCGGTCGTTCTGTGCCTTAATTGAAAAAGTCGATCCACTTGATATTGTGGAAATGTTTACCGATTGGATATGCATTTTTTATAACTTACGGAAAAAAGGTCATACTTGAAACAAATTTGAACTTGTAAAACATGTTGCAATATTTTAAACTCCTTAAAAATTTCTTATGATTACTCTTTACGCTAAATCTTTTTTTTTTTCTTTAATTTTTGTTGTTAAAAAAATCAGCTGATGCGCTCGATGGTGGCAGTCATACGTTGCATCGTCTCTCAGATTTTTGCTTTTTTCAGTAGGAATTCGCTATAATTCGGTCTGGAGAACATCACTAGACCTCAGGAATACTACGGCAGTGAATATTAGAGAAATTTCGGTAAGCAAAGTTATAATTTACTTTGTACAATCACGAAAAAGTGAAAGGAGGGTCACTGATCAGCTGATTGCCGCTAGCTCGGCAAGCTCGGGCTTGCTTTTCTTTTACTTATCTTTCTTTTATCTTTAATTCTTATCTCATTATTTATTTATTATTATTATTATTTTCTTAATCAATGAGATATTTTCATCAAGTCATGTCCTCAAAGTCTGCAAGTAAAAGATCTAGATCTGCAGGTTCAAACTCGTCTCCCACAAAACAGAGACCCCGCCGTGAACAAAATAAAAAAATGATTCCACCAGCGACCACGTCAGCTACCTCATTAGGATCTGAACCACAGCCCAGCACATCATCACAAGGAATAACTGATGAATCCCCGTTTTTTACACCGAATCCATTTCAAATCCTCCAAAATGAAAAAGAAACCATGGAATCTTCTCCTATACCCAGGGAACCACTACCTCCACCAATATTTGTTAAGAATATTAAAAATTTTAAACTTATGTGTGCGCATTTAAACAAAGTAACTGATCCTAATAGTTATTATTGTATAAGTAGAACCAATGATACTAAAATATCTCCGACTACTGCTGAAACCTACAGAAAGATTGTGAAATATCTGACTGAGACCAAAGCTGACTTTCATACTTATCAGCTGCGCCAGGAGAGAGCATTAAGGGTCGTAATCAGAAACCTACATTCCTCAACACCCGTTGAAGCTATCAAAGAAGAACTGACAGAACTAGGATTCCAAGTGAGGCAAGTCACCAACGTTCTAAAAGATAAAAGTCCACTGCCTCTATTCTTCGTGGACTTGGAACCATCAGCAGGAGTCGAAAATATCTATGACCTCAGTAGACTCTACTATACCCGTGTAAAGGTTGAAAAACCTTACACAAAGAAAGACATTGTTCAGTGCCATAACTGTCAGGCATATGGTCATACCAGAAGTTATTGCCATCACATACCACGCTGTGTGAAATGCGGTGAACAGCATAAAACAGAAGAATGTACAAGATCAAGATCTACACCCGCTGTATGTGCTCTGTGCCTCAAGGACCACCCGGCTAACTACAAGGGATGTGAAATCTACAAGAAACTCCGAACCAGATACCAAAAACCTCAGGATACGAATGAAACAGCTGCACCAACCAGAAGCAGAAGAGAACCATCTAAACTTGTAAATTCTAACGTGTCATTTGCCCACTTGCTTGGAGGTGGAAACCAGAATCATGAAGTCGAGGCACTGCCGGAACAACGTTTTCCCCAACAATCTCAATCTATTGTACAACAATCTACTTCTCAAAGTTTACCTAATCTTCAAAAAACTCCTCAACATCAAATTCCTCATATCCCTTCACCATCAAACGTCACAGATCTTACCAGTCTAATGACATCGTTCATCTCCGAAATGAAATCTCTTGTTATGCCGCTTATATCACTCCTTACAAATCTAGTATCAAATTTAATCCCTGCCTTGAAAAATCCTTAAATGAATCCACCTAACTCCTTATCCATTCTCCTTTGGAATGCGAATGGTGTTAGAAATCATACTGACGAACTGACAGCGTTGTTGCAAGACAAAACAATCGATGTTGCACTTATAACTGAAACAAGACTAACCACTAAACAGTACTTCAAAATACCGCAGTACATGACATACCGTACTGACCACCCAGACGGCAAAGCCCATGCCGGTTCTGCTATCATTGTCCACCAATCCCTCTCTCATCATTTACTCCCACTTCCCACCTATGATTTCCTACAAGCCACAGCAATAGTAATCAAGACTTTTTCCTTTCCGGTAACCCTCACATCTGCATATTGCCCTCCTAAACATTCCATTTCCAATTCCGAATTTGTATCCTTCCTGGATTCCTTAGGAAATTGCTTCATTCTGGGTGCAGACTTAAACGCCAAGCATCAGCAGTGGGGTTCCAGAACCACGAATTCTCGGGGACGAAATTTGCTGTCTGCACTCAACTCCCGAAATTTTAATATCCTGCCTCCTGACTCCCCTACCTACTGGCCAACCGATCCTAACCGCAATCCTGACATCCTCGACTTCTTTATCCACAGCGGATTAGGCTCCCTCAACTTGTCTGTAACTCGCCTTGATGAACTATCCTCAGACCATAGTCCACTGATCCTAAAAGTATCTCTCACTCCAATTCCAAAACCCATTCCACCATCATTCATCCGAGGCCCTGTCAACTGGAACCTTTTCCGCCAAATCCTAACCGATAATATTGACCTCAGAGTAACCCTCAAAACCCCAGATGACCTAGATAATTCCGTCTATTCCTTTACCACCGCCATCCAACAAGCTGTCTGGACTGCCTCCTCTCCTAAACACTCCAATATAAATCCTCACCAAAATCATTTTCCACAACATATTATAGACCTCATCCATACCAAACGCCGAGCAAGATCATTATGGCAGCGCACCCGACACCCAACAGATCGCCGCTCCTATAACTTCTATTGTAGACAATTGAAGAGGGAGTTGGCGACCTTCCGTTCCCAGTCCTTTAATTCCTACCTCTCCTCTCTATCAGCTCGTGATAATTCCCTGTGGAATATCACGAAAAAGATCCTAAAATACCATCAAGTTTCCCATCCTCTCCGACGTTGTGATGACTCCTGGGCTGCGTCTGATGAAGATAAAGCCGAGGAATTCGCCACACACCTCTCCAAAGTTTTCACTCCTCACCCGGAATCCCACGCCAATCACACCGCAACAGTGCAAGACTTTCTTATGTCACCAATTCCACTTTCCCTACCTCCTAAAGCTATTAATCCCTCTGAGGTCAAATATCTTCTCCAAAAACTGACCCTCCGTAAATCTCCTGGACACGATCTCCTTACTCCCCAGATCCTCCGACAACTTCCGCAGAAAGCTATTATATTCCTTACTTATATTTACAACTGCATCCTACGCACCACCTATTTTCCTCTGTTATGGAAACATTCCACTATCATTCTTTTTCTAAAACCAGGCAAACCTTCCAACAACACTTCATCCTACAGGCCTATTAGTCTACTCCCCATCCTCTCAAAAATCTTCGAAAGGCTTCTTCTTAAACGTATCCTACCCATATTAGAATCTCAAAATCTTCCTTCCCATCAGTTTGGATTCCGTCCTCAGCATTCCACAGTTCAACAGGGGCTCCGAGTTGTAGACCATATTTCCTCAGCTCTTGAATGCAAAGAGTATTGTTCTGGTGCGTTTCTGGACATTGCGCAAGCTTTTGACCGGGTATGGCACACTGGATTACTCTTCAAGCTGAAAACCCATTTACCCCAGTCTCTATACCTCATTCTCCGATCCTATCTCTCAAACCGTTCCTTCCGCGTTCGCTGTGGTGTAGAATTTTCTAACCTTTATCCCGTTGAGGCCGGTGTTCCTCAAGGCAGCGTCTTGGGACCCGTCCTCTACATCCTTTACACTGCTGATATTCCTACACATCCTGATACCTTTCTGGCAACTTTTGCAGACGACACCGCCATCCTATCATCCAGTTCCAATCCTGAAACAGCATCCTTAAACCTGCAAAGACACCTTTCTCTTGTCGAAGACTGGTGTAATGCTTGGCGCATTAAGGTGAACGAGGCCAAATGCAAACACGTAACCTTCACTCTTCGACGAAACTCCTGTCCGCCAGTTTACTTCAATTCCATTCCGATTTCTCCTTCAGATACAGTCCGGTATCTTGGCTTACTATTAGACAAAAGATTGACTTGGAACCCACATACAAGACATAAAAGACAAGAACTCAACCGACGATTCGGACAGTTATACCGACTACTCAACAGAAAATCTGAACTTACAGCTGACAACAAATTATTAATCTACAAGACAATACTGAAGCCCATTTGGACCTACGGACTTGAACTGTGGGGGACAGCTGAACGTACTAACATCAAACGCATTCAATCCTTTCAATCCAAAGTCCTCCGTACAATAGTAAATGCTCCTTATTATGTCTCCAACTATACCTTGCACCACGACCTTAATGTTCCATTTATTTTAGACCTAATTCCATCCAAATTTTCCAAATTCCACCAGAACCTATTTCATCATCCTAATCCTCTAGCTCAATCCCTATCCAGCTCCACTCATCCATACAACCCACCTAGAAGGTTGAAACGGCAGTGGCCCCGCGACCTGTTGTAAATACATTGGAGTTCTAGCACTGGCTAGATTCTCCACTCAATGTGATGTACGTATGAGTGTGTGTATGTGTATATAGGTATAAGTGAATTCTTGACTATTGTATTGATTCATTATTGTGTATATATTTTATTGTAATTTTATTCCGTGTAAATATTGTATGAATGTAGTATGTATGATATCTTTCAGCACTACTATTAATGTCCAAATTGGGACAGATTGTAATTTTACTGAATAAAAATTGTTGTTGTTGTTGAAAATTTTTGTTGTTAAGGTATTTATTTATTTTTTTGACCTTGACTGCTGAGTCATCCTTTAGCCTAAGTATTAAAATAATTTTAGAATTATAATTATACCTCAGATTATTCCTGTATATTTCTACTATATAGTTAGTAGTTAAATATTTGGTTTTTTTTTTTTTTTTTTTTTTTTTTTTTATTGAGATATATTACAATTTGTTACAAAATGAACAATAATAATATTGATAAGAGACCTCATTCATACTATATATACAGAAAATAATAATAATGGTCAAATTTCATAAAATATAACATAAATTCAAATATATACAATAAAATAATAATAATAAATAAAAAACAAAACAAATCGAAACATAAACCTATTATTGAGATAAATAAAAAGTTGGCAAATAAATAAACATCTTACACACAATCATAACTATATACAATATATACAATTGCTAAAGGGACCCCAGCAAGCGCTTTTTCCTCCACTTGTGGAGGAAAAAGCGGAATCCAAGAGATCCCAGCACCTCTATCTCAGCCGCATCACTGGTCTGAGCCAGTGGAGGCTGAGTTAGGGCGCTGTAGCCACAAACATACCGTACATGAGTGGAGGATCTGACCATTGTCAGAACTCCAGTTTAAATGTTTACAATAGGTCTCGTGGCCACTGCCGTTTCAATCTTCGAGGAGGATTGTAGGGATGGGTGGTGCTGGATAGGGATTGTGCTAGAGGGTTAGGATGATGACTAAGGTTCTGATGAAATTTGGAAAATTTGGATGGTACCAGGTCTAAAACAAACGGAATATTAAGGTCATGGTGTAGGGTACAGTTGGTAACGTAATAAGGAGCATTAACTATTGTTCGGAGGACTTTGGATTGGAAGGATTGGATGCGTTTAATGTTAGAATGTTTAGCTGTCCCCCACAGTTCAAGTCCGTAGGTCCATATAGGTTTCAGTACTGTCTTGTATATTAGTAATTTGTTGTCAACTGTAAGATGAGATTTTCTGTTTAGTAGTCTGTATAACTGGCCGAATCTGCGGTTGAGTTCTTTTCTTTTTAGTCTTGTATGTGGGTTCCACGTCAGTCTTTTATTTGGTTTTAGGAATAATAACTCACTTACCAGCATATTCTAATTAAAATAATAAATTTATATATATATATATATATATATATATATATATATATATATATTAATTGTTCTCATTGTTATCAGAACATTAAAATTATAAAAAAAGTTTTAAAGAATTTACATAATTAATTTGGAATATGATATTATCGGTAAATGTTAAAGCTTTAGACATCTTCAAAGTTGTTATTCAGGATTTTTATTCCTTCTTTTTTCGCTTATGTCTACAAAATTAACAAGAAAAAAATAATAAAAAAATAAACAGGTGTGTCTTATTGTTATTTAACTTGAATTCATTTTGTACTGTGAATATAAAGGTCTCCTTAGGCCCTTCTACCGTGAAAGGAACCGTAGATAACAAGGTTTCTTTTACAAATGAAAGTGATGAAATCCTTTTTCGAAATCTTTTCAGAACATCTCAGTCGAATGGTCTGCATTGTTCCCCTCTAGTTACGTTATGACATACCTTTACGCAACGCTTCTCGTCTGGTGATTTACGGTTATCAGGTGTAATATCCATTTATTTTTTTCTGAATTATAAATTCTACTTCTAGCTTTTATACCTTTTTTCGCCTGATGACAATGTAAATGATTTTTTTTTATTAGTATGAATAATGACAAATTTTGCTTTAAGGTTTAAAATAATTATGTGAATAAAAAGAAAGAACGAAAACACCCTGAAAAAATTAAAATTTTACCTGTATGTATTTCAGTAATTTTTGTTTATAGAGAAAAATATGGATAGAGTTTTAGAACCAGTGAAGCACAAGAAAGATTTAAAAAAAGATAATCGTATGTGGTCAAGCCACAACTTATTTCTATGATAACTTGGTTATTAATGTTGCTAGCGAGGAAAAGTAAGGTGTTCTAAGATCAGAAAATATAATTTTAATTATTTAAATAAAAATCAAAAGAAAAAAAAGAAATAGTAATAAAGGCTTAGATATATGCTTTTTGTTTACTATTTTCAAAAATGAATATTTGTAATCCGTATTACGAATAACAAAAATCCGTTCATCCGCCGTCAGCGGCTTTTCTCCGAAACTACTGGACCAATTTATTTTAAACAAATTCGCAAAAAATACCGGCGAATCCACAATTATCCTAAAACCTAGTTGTTGACATCAGCTGATTATTTCTGTAATGGCGGCCGATGGAAAATTATTAAATTCAATAACTCAGTCATTTTTAAAGGGGTCAAACTTTTTTAGGTCATATTCCTTTGAATTATTTATTGATTTTCATATTACTCTATCGCCTATAATTATCTATATAAAAATTTATGCGCTAATATAGTTATTTGGAAATAATAAACCATCATTTAATAATTTGCAGGGTTTTGGGATCCAAAATAAAATGTCGGCCTTAACAGAAATTATTTACACGACAATGGATCTAGGGTCCTAATAGCTTCTTCATTAAAAATCTAATCTTTCTACCAGTCCTAATCTTTACTGAATTAATAAATCATGAAACGAATTTTGTAGTTTTTTCATAGAGCGAATAATTCTTATTTGTCAAATGTGATCTTTTTTTCTATTTCTATTATTATTATTATTGATATATTATAAATCATTTTATTATATTCTCTTGATCATCCAATGTCCTTCATCGTCCTTGACCGGATGAAGAATACTTGCTGCATTCCTAAAGTCGGTTTGGCTCAGCGCCGAATCTGGCTTCCAAATTATAGATCTAACTTTAGAGCTGTAAATTTTAAGTACCTAGTTTATCTAGCAGAAATATCCAGGGTAAATTACTGAGCTTCGTTGTTCAGTCTATTATGTATTTATTTATTTGTTCAATAACTCATTAAATAAGCAGGAATCATAAATATATCAAAAGGGTTAATATTTTCTATACTTAGTTTCCACTTATGGAGCACTGATTTGGTTTTACTTTTTCAATTTTGAGCCTTTCATTTCTTATAACCTTAAGAATTCACATTTGGTATCTTACTTAATATTATACAGTGGTATGTCAGAGCTTAAAAGATTCTTTTTTGAAACGCCGTATTTTATATATCGATATCCTATACCTGGTGGACGTGTAAATACAGACCGGTGAGCATGCGTCAGTCTAGTATTTGCGGCCTAAGCATGTTGGTGACGGGCAGATCACATGACATGTTTTCCCCCTGCCAAAAATCGCATAACGCGCTGAAAGAGGTATTCACTTCGAAAAAAGAAAGGTATAGGGTAAGGGGTGGTGTCAAAAATACCAACCACTATCCTTCTTCCCTAGAAGAGACGCTGATTCAAAAGAACTAATAATTATAATGAATTTTACGTATTTATTAATTAAGGAATAACTAAAATATTAACAATGAAAGAAAGCGGAAATTATTGTTGTACACTTTTAAAATATAAACATATACATAAATTCATACCAATATAATTATAAAAAAAATTAAAGAAAATTTAACTAGATGGTGTTGAATTAAAGAAAACAATAATTAATTATAACAAATAAAACAAAATGAGAAACAGGGAAAAGATTAAATAAAAAAAATGTCTATACAGATCTATAATATAATATAATAGGAATTGATTTTTATTCTGGGACTGTCTCCCTTGAGAATAACATATTTGCACAGTTTATAATATACAGTATGTCTGGCCAATAGACAAAATGAACATAATTAACTAATGTTTACAATTGTGGGTGAATATATACATAAAATATAAAAATAAAATTAATAAAAATTAAAATAAAAAACAATCCTCAGAAAATAGTTGTGTGGACAAAATGAAAATAAATGAGTTTAAATATAAATAAAAGAAGAAAAATAAATGTTTACATTGTTTTGTTACTAGGTCTTTTAAGAATGACATGAGCTTTGAAATAATAAAGGAACTTAAACTGGACAAGAATTAATGAAAAATAAACCAATTAAACATAAATAAAAATAATATACTACAATGATACTAAACGAAGTCTTCTAATCACATAACAGACATAATAATCACAATATAAACAATTTAAAAAGAAAAGAAAAAAAAACTAACGATTGTAACAAAGAAGTCTTCCTGATAAAATAGTTCAAAAAATAGATAGATACTTGTGGAAAAAAATATAAATATTGAATACAATTTCTGCTAAAATTTTTACATTGTTAAGCAGCGTCATTTTGGGATGCTAGAAAGTACTGGAAGAGAAGGTGTTTGAATCTGGAGAGGAATGGAGCATGACGGATGTTTGATGGGAGGGAATTCCAGAGACTAGTAGAATGGGCCAGAAAGGAGCATTCATATTTTTTTGTTCTGTGGGAAGGGATATAAATGTTGGACATACGGGATCTGAATTGAGGGTTTGAACTGCAGGAGATTATAGATATAGAAAGGATAATGGGAGTTGATGGTTTGGTATAGGAAAGATCCAAGGATGTATTGCCTACGGGTGTGGGTAAAAAGCCAATTTGATTCGGTATTTCTACGATGACGGTTGATAGATACTCTTGGCTAGTGGCTCACTCGCTGCACTTCCAAAAGGTCTCTGTGGCCATGTATCTTGTAGGCCGGACCCGGCTGGGTTGGCTTTACTGTGTTAATATTAAAAGTAAACACACTGCACTGTGTACTAATTAAAGAATGTAGTTAGCTATAACCATATTTTTCGAAAACAACTGAATTATTACTGTTTTATAGCTACATTTAAAGTTAAAAATGATGTCTTTTATACTTTTAATCTCAGTTTTAAACTGACTTAAATGAAAAGTTAAACTAACTGCAATTAAATTATAATAAATATATTTAAATCTAGTTGGACTGGAACAAAAGGAATAAAAAAACTCCTAAATAAGATTGATTTAATAAATAAACCGACTACGGAAATAATTATATAGAAAATTAACTATCATATTATCTAAAACAATTTCGTGTTTTTTTAGTAAATCTTACGTTGCTGAATATTCACATTATTCTGAATGTCGGGAATAATTCTCTCTAAATTTTGTCATGCTTATCAAATAGTTTAGTATATTGCAATAAAATGCTGTTTTGTTTGTCAAAATCATCAAATTATAATTACATTGGAAAATTGGTTGTCACAAGACATCTGTGTTTTGGAATTCATCTTGACTAATCCTTATGGTTAATAATATTACAAAAATTATTTACACCAGAAGGTAATATATCATCACGCTGAAGCCTCCCTCCCTCTCCTTCTCCCTCGTTATTGAGGCCTCAATCGATTCAAAGAGGAGCTCGTAATACAATAGCAAAGCAACCTACGCAGGCGAGGCAACGGCTTTCAATTGACAAATAGGCCTCGGATAGGCTTCAATGAATCCTCAACTTTACCTCTGACAATGAATGGCAGTCAGACCCAGAAAATGGACGTTAATGGCTAACTGCTCATCAATACTAAACAATACATAATTACGAAATCTTATTATTATTAAAATGTAGATTAATAAATATTCAAATATTTTTTTAATGTTGTAGTCTGTCATAGAATAGTCCCTTCACTTATAGTTTTTCTTTCCTTCTACTGTCTCTGAATCGCACTGACTTGCCCACAATATGGAGGACCCAGAATAGGTGGAAGTCTCCCAATTACAACTGCCGGAAATTTTTAGTCATAATATTTTTTCTTGTTCAAGGAGATACAGCAGTTTATTAATATAGTCGTCTTGTTACGATTATTCCTGAAAGTTTAGTCGCTCTAAAAGAGGTTTTCTCCAGGAATATTGCGTGGTTTTCTGATGCTTCATGGGTGGTTGGTTTCATATACCACTGATTATTGCTTATTGATTTTATTTATTGATTTGTAATCTTCCATACATTTTTTTTCTGATATAACTTGATCTCATCCTCACACTAGACTGAAACGACAAGAAACCGCTCGAAGATACCGATTACTACAACACTTACTTGATAAACGTTCAAAACTTCCAGTTTATTACAAAAACTCATTTGCATCACTATCACACGCAAACCCACTTGTCCGTAATCTATCTTTCTTAAATATTCTTGACAACCCGCCGAGGCGATTAAAAAGAAGGTGGCCTCAGGACCTACTACCTTAAAATAGTTAGTAAAGTGCTACTGGATAGTTCTTTCTCAAGACTTTTCTTTACCTTGCATATTTACTTATTGTATTTATATTATTCAGTTTTAAATTAAAATTTATAAATAAAAAATAAATAAAAACTTTATCTCTTTTTAAAAAATATTATAAATCCTTTGGCTTATTACATCCCGTAATCAGTAGACTTATTATCTCGTTGATAGATAACAAGAGAGGAGAAGGAAGCATACGGCGGCACGTATTTGATGAAGCGGTGAGGGTGTGGATGCTGTATTGAGTGAGTGGTCTTCATCCCTTTGCTATTGTATCCTGTCCATCCCCATCCCCATCTTCCCTTAGGGCTCCAGATCCCAGGGGATAACCTGTCAGTTCACGAATCGATGAGTTATAGCTATAGGGGCATGTCGCCTGTCCCACAGCCATTTTATTTTCTTCAGTAATCCAAGGGAAGATTTAATAAAAAAAACTGGTTTAAATTCAAGATTTCATCCTACTTTTTAAAAATTATATTGAAACTTTGATGAAAAAGGGTAACATACTGTTTTATTCTATTTATTTAATTTAAAAAACAACAGGCTACACCATATTATTTTAAGTTGTACAATTTAAGTTAGGGAAAAACAATATATGAATTTGTTTAAAAAAACATATATACTTAAAGATCTTCGCTTATGAACCAAAAATCTGGGGTAAGTCACGCAACATCTATCGAGAATGAAATAGGCTTAGCTCATATTTTGAATATTAAAATTCAATAGTCCAACTCATTTCCTCCCGAAGGGCAAATAGCTCTAAATTGTCAGGAAAAAAAAAAAAATATATATATATATATATATATATATATATATATATACATATATATATATATATATATATATATCTTATACCTTAACAGTAAATAGAACTAGGTTTCTACCATAAACTTTTGTTGAAGGAATTCCGTAACGGCTATGCAATAGTACTAATAATAATTATTTATTTGAAGGTAGATATTCGGGCTGAATAATTTATTCCATAAAAACTTTAAAAAAATATATATTTTTTATTAAATCAACATGACGTTTCGGGATCTTCTGCCATTTTCAGAAGTCTATAAAGCAAAAATACCAATTTCCATTTCATTAAAAAATACTATAGTGAAGTGAATAGTTAAAAACGTTTTGTAGAAAAATATTATAAGTTAGGTGTCCATTATTAACAAAATTTAAAAATATTAAACAACAAATTTTAAATTCAATAGGAGGTATTAAAAACAATAATTTAAAAAATTTATATTTTTATGGAAGAAATTATTCAGCCCGAATATCTACCTTAATATTTATACAAGATCTTCCGGTGTTTTAGAATATATTGATATACATAATGTATTTATTCATTATGAAATATTCTTTTTCAAACAATATTAATGTAAATAATTTTTTTCAATGTCTTACTGTAAAATAATAAGTAATAAAATATTAACAAATAATGTTAAATGATAATTTATCGTGATGTATTTTGGATATCTATATTTTTAAAACAAGGGAGTGGTACTTGGTCTAGTAATTAGAGCACTAGTCTACTGTGCTCCGGGTCCCGGGCTCGAATCCCGGCTGTGGCAGAATATTATTTATTCTGTTGATTCAGTCGGGGGGGGGGGGAGGAGGAGGGAGAAGGCGACCCTACGGTGTGGAGACCCTCCTTAGTTTTTTTTAAATAAAAATAGAAAAAAAATCCCACATCCGTTTTAGTAATTATAGTATTATGATAAGAGTTAAGGACATCTAGGTTCATTGAGATATTTCAAAATATCTTGTATTACGCGTATATGGAACACAGACTCGTGTACATATATTTACTTGTACTGCGTTGCAAACTCGACGGAAGGGTATCAATTGAATAGAGGAGACCTAATGTACGAAAGGGTAAGTAGCTAAATCCTAAAAAAAATATTTATATTTGATTAATAGTCTTTTCATTCTAGGTTTTGGGAATCTACATTTACGTTGCCACTTAAACCGCATTTGTTACAATATTATATTGTGCATTATTTATATAAGTTCATGGCCAGTGTTAAAACTGAATAGGCAAGATTTAAAATGTATAATTCTTCTGTTGAATTATATTTCGGCGTATTTTACTGATTTTGTATTAATGTTTTACAAGACATGTTGAAATGAACTCAAATGAATTTTTTTTTTTTTTTTTTAATTTTAGCCGCCTTTATTAAATATAATATTTTAATGTTATAATGATTTACTTTGTCAGCGTTATTAATCGTGTAATAGGTAATGGATTCGCACGTTATTTTTTACGTTTCCTAGATATATTGTTCAATTATGAAGGAAAACGAAACAACAAATTATTACCATTGTATTAATTTATCTCTTATGCGCTCAGAAAGAAAAGAGAATTTTTGTTTCATTCTTTTTATAAGCATCATGGCCGCAGTGAACCTACAAATAGTTATTGCTCTGTGTTCATTTCTTATCTGTAGTGGTATTAAACGTTAATTTGTTGCTAAAGTTTGTAAACATTGACTATTTACAGACGTGAACAATATTCAATTGAGTTTCGTGGGGTAAGTGTAATAATTGTACTTATTAACAGTGAGAACTATTGAGTGTTGTAAGCGGGTCCTCTCTACCTCGTGGACGGGCAGATCCTCACCTGCTCGCTCCGAGCCTCTAGCTATCATTCTATTGAAGACTAAGCTTATCAACTGACTTATAGCTCACTCGGTTGGAGCGCTGCTTCCTGGTCTCATCTACGTATTTCAACACGAATTCGACTACTGTCATTATCAATATCTTTTATTTTTATTTTACATTTTTTTTTTTTCATTTATTTCTTCTTTTCTCTCCTTTATATTATTTATGTATACATTTATAAGATAAATTTTCTTTTCTTTTATTTTATTTTTTAAAACATTAAAATGAGTAAAACTTCGTGTTTGGAAACTGATGAAGATACAGCCTTCTCAGAAGTAAGTGAGTCCGACTCACAATACTTAACTAGAAGAACTCTTCAAAAGCGACAACGTTCTCTCGAAAATTCACCAAATAAAAAAAAAAAATAAAAAGGGGAAGAAACAAAATTCACCTCCATGTAACTCTATAAATAGCTCCGGCAGTACTTCTGCAGCCAACAAATTTGATTCCTCTCTACCGCAATATCCGTCAACCTCCAATGTACCAAATATTACGACCAGCAATAAGTTTGCAGCCCTCAGTAACATTGATGCAGAGACCACAACACCACATCAAATTACTGAACCTGAGCCTCCCCCCATTTTCGTCACAAATATACAGGACTTTATGGCTCTGGGACAAGAAATCTCTAATCTAATTGGCCAGACGAATTTCCAATGTTATTCAAGATTAAAAGAGGTCAAGATCAACACGACGAACAAAGAAAGTTACAAAAAATTAGTTAGCCACTTAACAGACAAAAAGTATGATTTTCATTGCTATCAACTTAGACAAGAGAAGTCATACCGAGTAGTTCTGAGAGGATTACACAGCACCACACCCACCACAGCCATTAAGAGGGACATCGAAGAGCTGGTTCACAGTGTCAGAAACATCTCCAACGTGATTCACCCAACGGGAAAATATCCTCTCCCCTTGTTTTTCGTTGACCTGGAACCAGCCCACAATAATTCTGAAATATTTCACGTCAATAGATTAGTATACTCCGTTATAAGTTTTGAGGAACCAAGACAGAGAGCAGAAATCGTTCAGTGTACTAGGTGCCAAAGCCTTGGGCACACGAAGACTTATTGTCATCATCAAGCCAGATGCGTGAAATGTGCCGGTCCACATGAGACCAACCTCTGTCTGAAGACTCGAGATACACCGGCTAAATGCGCTCTATGTGGTGAAGCCCATCCAGCTAATTATAAAGGATGCATTATTTATAAAAATAAGCAACGTCAAAAAGCCATCTACACTTCCTCTCATTTGCAAAGAAACGTAGTTCCTGAAGATCTAAAATCTAACCCTTCAGCGCGAAACGGATTGGGAACCTTGGGAAATGCGGTTGTCAATGAAGTTAATAAACCAACGAGCTCCAAGATCAAGACCCCAACAGTTTCGAACATTGGCAGGAAACCTCAACAACAGGTGCATCAAGCTTCTTTACTTCCAACCAGACAAGCTAACTCTCAAGCCTCTCTTTCTCAGCCTTCGACTTCTCATCCTCAGCCACCGATCTCCCATTCCAATACTCAGACTTCTCATCCTAATACTCATCCTAACATTCCGACTTCTCACCCCAATTTCCAATCAAAAACCTCTTTTAATGAAATATCCTCTAAAAGCATATCAAGAGTTAAGTTGCCACCCCAGAATTCCAACCACCTTGTCCTTTCGCAATCATCCTCTCAAATTAACCCTCCATCAGAACCTCAATCAAATGTCGAATATAGTCTGCGATGGAAGGAAAAACCCCATCCCAGACAAATTATTCCTCCAACCCAAGATTATTCAAGCTTCTCCTATCCTAACCAAAATCCATACGATACAGCCTCAATCCTTTCATCGTTCCTTCGTGATTTACAGGAAACAATCAAACCGTTAATCAACCTCCTTACCCGACTCCTTTCAGAAATCCCGCTCAATACCTTACGATGAGTAAAAGGCCTTTAGCGATCCTGTTATGGAATGCAAATGGACTACTCAACTATCGGGACGAACTGGACATATTTCTTCACCACAATTTCATAGACATAGCCCTACTGACTGAGACCCATTTTACTACAAACTCTCATTTCTACATACGTGACTACACTACATACAGAACAGATCATCCAGACAACACATCTCACGCTGGCTCGTGTATACTTATACACAAATCCTTACCTCACTCTTTCATTCCTTCAACTCCTACTGACTCCATTCAATCAACCTCCATTACCTTAACCTGCCGTCCTTTCAACCTAACTTTCTCAGCTGTATATTGTCTTCCTGGTAATACTCTTTCCTTCAGTCATCTTGATTCCTTATTCCGATCCTTTGGTCCGCGCTTCATTGCTGGTGGAGATTACAACGCCAAAGACCAACGGTGGGGATGCCGAACGTCTAATACTCGTGGCAGGATTCTTTCCCAAGTCACTACCTCCAATAGCTATTCCATCTTATCACCTCAGGATCCTACCTATTGGCCTACATCCCTTAAGAAACGTCCCGATATCCTTGATATATTCATTACTTCCCAAATAACCTCCACCCAATCTACAATCAAATCCTTAGATGAACTTTCCTCAGATCATAGCCCTGTTCTGCTTCTCATGCACTCAAATCCTATTAATAAACCCTCTCCTCCTTCACTGATTAAAGGACATATCAACTGGGAGAACTTTCGATATGATCTAGAGAACAAACTGGACTTGAAAATTCCGTTAAAAACTAAACAGGACATAGACTCTGCCATTAATGAACTCACAAACTCAATAGAAACTGCCTCATCACGCCCCGCATCCTGAAACAGCTTCCCAGAAAAGCCATACTCATACTCTGCTATATATATAATGCCACGCTGCGTTCCACTTATTTTCCTGATCCTTGGAAATTTTCAATCATCAAAATGCTCCCTAAGCCTAAAAAGCCTCTTGAAAACCCATCTTCATACCGTCCTATCTCTCTTTTGCCCATTATGGGGAAAATCCTAGAAAAACTGCTCCTTAAACGTATATACCCAATCCTAGATATTAACCATGTGATTCCTGACCACCAGTTTGGATTTCGCTCATCCCATTCCACTATACAACAGTGTCACGTGTGGTGGATGTGATATCTTCTACATTGGAGCGCGGGATGTATTGCACTGGAGCCTTTCTTGACGTACAACAGGCCTTTGACCGGGTTTGGCACCCAGGGCTGCTCTACAAACTTCGCCAATTCCTCTCTCCTACGTACTTCTTATTAATCCGATCCTACCTCACTGATAGAACCTTTAAAGTAAGTCATAACCTTTCCTACTCATCCATATTTCCTCAGTCCGCTGGTGTACCTCAGGGTAGTATTTTGGGCCCAATCCTTTATACCATATATACAGCTGATATTCCAATCCATCCTGGTACTGTCCTCACAACCTACGCAGATGACACTTGTGTGTTATCCGTAAATAATGACCCATCTGTTGCTTCCAAAACCCTTCAGTCCCACATTTCTTCCATTGAAGAATGGTGTCAAAAGTGGAGAATTAAAATCAACCCTACTAAATCCCATCAAATTACCTTCACCCTTCGTCGAAAACCTATGTCCGCCTGTCCCACTATTTCCTTTAACAATATTCCACTCACCTCAGTTGAACAGATCCGGTACCTAGGACTCCATCTAGACAAACGTCTTACTTGGAATCCTCACACTAGACTGAAACGACAAGAAACAGCTCGTAGATACCGCTTACTACAACACTTACTGGACAAACGATCAAAACTTTCCACATACTACAAAAAATTAATTTATATAACCATCATTAGGCCTATTTGGACATATGGGATTGAGTTATGGGGATCCACCAAACCATCCAATTCTTCCCGCATTCAATCCTTGCAATCCAAAATCCTCCGAAAGATCCTAAACGCCCCTTACTTTGTCACCAATAAAATAATTCATAAAGACCTAAATATCCCATTAGTCGCAGATCTAGCCCGAACTAGATATTCCTCCTTTTATTCCAAATTACCCGTCCACTCCAACCCACTCGTCCGCAAACTCTCATCTCTTATTCCTGATCATCTTCCTAGGCGGCTGAAAAGACGATGGCCTCGAGACCTACTTAGCTGAATAAACTTTGAAGTGCTACCACTGGGTAGTTTCTTCACATGCCTGTATCACGCCCACTTGATCTATTAGCACATTTACTTATTGTATTTTATTGTAATACAGTTGTAAATTTCTTTTAAATAAAAAAACAAAAAAACATTCTTTTTATATCTTAATTAGTATTGTTTCAATTAAGGCATTCCGATGATAGCATAACTTTTCTTTTGTAATTTGATTAAAACAAACTCGTAATTTCATCAGTGGTATTTTTTATATTATTTTAAAATACTTTGTGCCTGGTTAATTTAATTTTGTTTGAATGTCGTTGAGTTTAATTAAATCAGCTGATAAAGATGACGAAAACGATGAATGATAAATTATACAGTTTTTCTATCTTACTTTAGGATGGGTATATTAAATAAAAAAATAATTACCACATATTTTCAAATTAGAAATATTTAAATCAGTTTTTTTTAATCGATCAGATTGATTTATTTTTGGGATAATTCAATAAGTCTCCAGTAATATATACGTGCTTCTATCTTAAATGTTTCGTTAGAATAAATAAAAGTTTAAGGTACTTTATTTCATTATTTCTTTATGTTTAGGAAAGATGTGCTGAATTGGAAAAAGGAAAAAATTAAGTTCTGTTTAAATTTAATGCTTGTTTGGCTTTTTTTTAAGGTAAATATGAAGCAGTACATATTTAAAAAAGGTTAATTATAAAAATGTGTTAATTGAAAGAATGGAATTCGATAATAAATAATTAGTTGGTTCCTTAATCTTCCATAAACAGCTTATTACACATAAACATCAAAACGAGTCAACGTTTCGGGGGCCTTCCCCCATCATCAGGACTCACTAGCACATTAGCATGTATTTATTTATATATGTACACATGTATTATGTGTAATAAACAGTTTTTGGAAGATTAAGGAATCAAATGATTATATATTATCAATACAAACTATTTTTTTATTTATGAGTAAGTGATTAAACTACAAGGTTGGGGCACAAAAATGTAATGCTAGCAACATATCTACGTTTTTTACGTTTACTTGCCTATATATGGAATATATAATCAGGAATAGTATTGTGATCGTGAAAATTTTCGAATTCCAGTCTTCAACGAAAAGAGACGTTTTAGGGTCCCCTGAGTCTAAATGACCTAAAGTCCCACAAAAAGGTGTGTGTGTGGTAACGAAAATACCTATGAAACTGAAATTTCATATTTAAGAATAATTTTTTTTTTCTATTCTAAGACAAATATACGCCTAAGATTTTACAGCAACTTTTTCATCTAAATCAGCTAACCATAAGAGCCACTTTATGCTATGCATTTTGCATCTATTTACGATTTTCTCAAAGGATGGGCTTTAATATAATGTAGGTTTCATTCTGATTGAAATAGTCTGACAGGGCTTAAATTGCGATGTTTCAAAATTTCTTTCTCTTAAGTACCTTTAATTTTTTAGTTTTTATATTTTTTAAATTGATCATATCATCTTATTAGCATTGCTAAAAAACAGGTAAATATATAAGTTGAACGAATTAGATATCCAACTAAATGAGATAACTAATATGTAAAAATATGTTGTTAATGCAATTTTTTGTTTTTGAATTTAAGAACATGTATAATATATCGTTGAAATGCTACAGATTTTAGAACAAATATTATCTTTTACATACTGTTGAAAAAGTCAACGGAGAGTGATGAAAAGCCGAAAAAAACAACTAATTGTCCTACATAATACTACAATAGATTATTTAATAAAACACCTGTTCCTATTAAAAATCCAATATATATAACTCATCAACAATTCATTTTCGTTTCTAAATATGTTTAATAATTCTTCAATTGATATAAATAACGGAGGTAAGTGTGTTGCGCCCACCAGATTTTTAAACATGTAAGTCATTTTAAGTATATTGTAAAATGTATATGGGATATTTTTCATTGTATTTCTTAAATATCTCGCTTTAAAATTCAGGAAATATTTTTTAAGAACTTACTTTAATGTTGATTACCTTGGTGTTGAATAATATTAAGCAATTGTATTGCAGAGGTATGCCGAGTAGTATAGAGCTTTTAGCCGCTCTTTGGTGGTTGTGCCCCTAGGCAAGTGGTCAGACACTTAAATTTATTTTACGTTCTCTCCTGCGGAGATTGGCCCTGAGCTCAGGAGACCCTTTTGGGCCACTATCGGTCTTCATAAACTAGGACCCTGTTTCTTCCCCTCCTCTGTGAAAAAAACCCCTGTTTTTTTGCAGACTTTTGTACTTATCTCACAGCCCCTCTGTACAGTTACTTCTGGGTTTTTGTTAATATACTTAGGGGTCTGTTTTTTCTCTGATTGCAACATCATATTGTAAATACATTTTATCTAGAATTTTAAAATAATGCTCCGTACATATTTATGAATATGTATATAAAACTAACACGCCTATCAACAATAATGCGAGTCGAATTTCTTGTGAATATTTACTTTTTATTCTATAAAAGGGGACTTATAACCGCGGAACTGGGTAAAAAATATTATAAAATAATCCAATTAAATTACATTAAGTTAAGATGTACATTAAACACAAATTTTGTTTTTTGTCTTTTTTTTTAAATTTATGTTTTTTCGCATCTATTATTGCCCAATGAAATATATTTGTTTTTCACCATTTATTAGCTATTCATATGAATATATATTTGCGATCCTGAAAATCTAAAACTAACGATAGGAAACTAATATCTTCTTAAAATGTCCGAATAGTCTTAAAAATATTACAATTTTAGTATCTGCATGACGTGTGAAACATAATTTCTTATTCTGGAAGTTTTCTCTTATTTAATTTGGTACCTCTGGTTTTCACATTCTTCTCCATAGATATATTTGAGATTTTCTGATGAAAAAAATTTAATTTTCCTTACTAACCGTTGAGATTCTTGGATAACGGGGCGCCCGTTGCTGAGTGGCTAGTTTCTCATGCTAAAGATTGTGAGCTCGAATCCCAGTCCCGGCTGACTTTTATAAGGATGTAAATAAGTATTGATTCACTCTCAGCCTCTCCCCCGGGTATATAAAGATCCGTCAGCCAAATGGTGGCCACTCACAAAATTAGGGGTAGTGGGTGATACCCTACACTACAAAATGCATCGTGAAACGTAAGTGTAATCCTCCAGGTGATTACAACGCGAGGCCCAGGGCCTACACGGACTGTCGCGCAATGGAAGAAGAAGAACCGTTGAGATTCGGATAATCGGCCATATGAACTTTGAATAAAAAACTTTGGTGTAAATAAAAAAAAAAAAAAAAAAAGTAAAAATGGATTGAGATGCACACTTAATAGAATTGAGTGTGTTGCGGTATGGTTGACCCTTGCGCCGTACGTGCTTTGCCACTTATATTTTTTGAAGATTTTTTTTATTTGATTTTACTTATACTTACAATTAAAGGTATATTGAAAAATAATAAATGGGGAAAAACCTAGCGGTTGAGAGTGATCTCGGACTAATCACCTCATTGCTCGGCTGTTGGCCTAGAAACAGTGCTATTTTCTTTATGTACTGAGTCTAAGACCTTTTTATTTTTTTGTTTTTTAATGTAATAAAATTTTTAGTTAATATAATAATAAGCTACCATATAATTGCAATGGGTCTTATTTAGAATTTTCCTTTGTTTTTTAAATATTAACTTCAATATGATTTCAATGATTTAAGGATGGACAATAAAATCCTATAAAATAATTTATTAAAATATACTAACATACAGATCTAAACAAAAATATAAACAAAATACAGTTCCTTCATCTTTTGTATATTTCTTTAAGCGTTAATTCGTGCTTCAGATCTGAAAACTAATTTACAGCAATGTAATTTGCTTTGGAGGAGTAAAATATTTCTCTAATCCATTTCTTTTTTGCGCTTTGCATTTTCTAAATTTCTTAAGCATTTGTAAGGCGCTGAAAAATTATAGCTGATGTGTGAAATTAAATTTATCAACGTGAAATACCTGATAAATAATTTCAGATTTCAGCCGGTTTCTAAGGAATGAGACAATTTCTGATCCTTATGTTTAAAAAAGTGCTTCATCACTTAGAAAAGCTCCTTGTGGTCTCGCTAACTGAAAGCCATGAAAAAGTCCATATCCCGAATACTTCATTTACACTCTTTACTGTTGCAAGTTACGCTGTACGCATTAGCGAAATGGTTTCCACCTTTTATGACGTGGAGTACTTGAACCAACGATGTATTTTACTCAGCTCTCCTTTAATCATCCCTTTCTCAGTTTTTTTTTCCTTTAATCAGCATTTCCTCGGTTTTCTGGTCCATTTTTTGACATTTAAATGTATCACTTCTTGAAAGTATTTTTTCGTTCTCATAGTGGTCAATGTCAACATTAAATATGGATAATAAAACGGTTTGTCATTATTTTATCTATCCAAAATTTCATGTCTTAGTAATGAAAAATATTTTTAAACATTAAGCAGGTATCCTTAAATTCAATAATATTTCTTATATATAATATATATATATAAATGAGGTTTAGTGATTATGTACATTTTTGCCATTTTTGTGCTCCAGTGGTGCATATTACTTGTTTAAACCATCAGAATAAAAATTAAAAAAAGTAAAGGAATGACGAATAAAGAAATACTTAGATGGGTAAAACAGAAGGAGTAAAGAATTAGTAGATAATAGAATAGTAATCTAAACCAAGAAAAACGCTTAACATTACATTCAGCAGTATTTAAAGTATTTACATTTAATAACCCTGCACCCAAGTCTACGTTCCACTCCTCTTAAGTATAAAACAGCCTTCCTTGAGTCGATTAGTTTCCACAATTCATAGTATACATTCTAAAAGATCACCGAATATTGTATTTTTTAAATATAAAACTGTTATAATAAAATAAAAGTTATATTGAGACTTTTCATTAAACATTAAGTGCATACAAGTTTTTATTGTTTAAAGAGTGATTTTCTAATTCAATAGAACTAATTTTCAGAAAAAAAATTTTATATTTGTCAATAAATTTATATTTTAATTTAATAATAATAGCTTTGTTGACATTGTTATTGACAAAAGCCTCTCTAAAACGGAGGATTTTATAGTAGTTTGGCTATAGTAAAAAATAAATAGATAATTTATTTTTAATCAATATAATTATTATTAACAAATAATTTATTTATTTATGACGCCTCTACCCTTGTGGGTCATTGGCGTTCACACTTACATTTTATACTCTATTATAATATAAACTTCTTTTTAAATACTTGAAGAGGATATTGACTTTGTTTTCATTATCTTGTAATAATTCTTTTAGAGGTTTTTCCATTTTTAGTTCAATTCTTAATTTATTGAAAATTGGACAATCTAACAATATATGTTTTAATGTTCTCACTGTGTCACATTGCGTACAAGTTTGGACTTCTAAACCTCGCAGAAGGTAGCCGTGGGAGACCTCACTATGTTCTATCCGAAGCCTGCGGGAATTATTAATTGTTTTATTTTAATTAAACGAAATTAATTTCGTGGTATGAATTTTATTTAAACTATATGTATTATATTTAAACTATATATATATATATATATATTATATATATATATATATATATATATATATAATATATATATATGCAATTAGTATGTTTTTCTTTGTAAGTCTTTATCCACACCTGTAAGAAGCTATCTGACCGCAATACTCTCCTTTACTATATATTTAATATATAAGAGAGAGAAAGTAAAAATTTAACTTCATAGAGAAACAATGTCATGAAATGTTGTGCAATAAAGGTGTATTTTAGGAGCCACCCTTAGCTTAGTGGTTAGCATAACAGCTTTCTATGCCAAAGTTCAAACCCGCCGGTGGCCCTAGGTGTTTTTAATGGAAGTAAAAAATCCTTGGTTATGCCGTCCTTCAGAGGGGACGTTAAAAGGTGGTCCTGAGCCTATAGCGGCATAAAAGTGACGTTAAACGAATAAACAAAGAAACAGGTGTATTTTATTTGAATATTTTTTTTAGCTTAAAGAGTAAAAGTTAAATTTAACGCAAATTTCATATTAAAAAAACAACAGTTTTCTTTATAAAAAGAGTTGATTGGTGTTATGGTAGAATTTGCGACTAACTCTTTAGTTTTGCTTGGACAGACCGCTATGAGACCCAGATAGAATATCCTCCACGGGCTGGACGATTAGACATCCCTTTTCCTATTCCTGTGACGTCCATTGAGCCAACCGCTGGAGCTTCCTCCGGACTAATAAATCCCGTCACTACTCGCCCTGGAGCGATAGGAGAACTAAGGACAATCCAGCCAGCCACCCCGGCAAGATTAGACCGCTAGAAATTGGCGCGGGTGCTCCCCTTCCTAGCGAAGGATATAGCGCTCCGGCCAATTTATCACTCGCGGCATAACTAGACCCTTTATATGCCGTCTCCTTCACTCCGTCTTGTCTTTGTAGAAACATCCTTCCTGATTTTCCGACTATATTTCAACGTAAATATCTAATAAAAATTCATACAACTTAAATAAATTTATTTGCCAACCAATTTGCAGATGGTTGGGTACAATCTATTGTAGACGTGAATAGATTTAGAATTATTGCCTTATAAATGATCCAATTTGATAAAATACATGGAATTTTAACAAATTCCAGAATTTATGTCATTTACACTTTATTTAATACACAACCCGCATTGTACTTCCAATCTGATTCTTCTTTTTTTTAAATATATTTTTATTGAAATTTACAACTGTACAAAAAATACTTCAAGTAAATATGCTGAAATGTTATAACACATTAAATAAACATTAAGAGAAACTGCCCATTGGTAGCACTCTTTGGTAGTGAGTCTAAACAAGAAGTTTCTGAAAAGAAGAGGCGTCTGAAAAGAAGATGGCCTCATATTTTTTTTAGGACGCCTCGGAGGATTATCAGGAATTGAAGAGTAACCCAGGATTGAAACTAATGGATTGGAGTGGGAGTGGATTTTTTTGTGGATGGTGTGATACCTGATACGGGCCAAAATCAGCAACATATGGAACATTATGGTCATTGTTGATGATTTTATTCGTGACAAAGTTAGGAACGTTATGGATTATGCGAAGGATTTTGGATTGTAAGGATTGGATACGAGAAGAGTTTGATGGTTTAGTAGAGCCCCAGAGCTCAACTCCGTAGGTCCAGATAGGCCATATGATGGGCGTGTAAATGAGTCTTTTGTAGTTAAGTGAAAGGTTAGAGCGTCTGTCTAGTATGCCAGATGTCATAGGTTGTCGACGAAGGGTAAAGGTGATTTGTTGGAATTTATTGAAATTGATTTTCATTCTCTAATTCTGACACAATACCTCAAGGACTCTGATGTGGGATTGGAGAGTTTGAGAGGCAATTGAAGGATTATTATTAACCGATAACACGCAAGTGTCATCGGCATAGGTAGAAGGGAATGTGCTATGATGGGTTGGGATATCAGCTGTATAGACTGTGATAAATAAATATATTATAAATAAATATACTATGATAGAATCATCATTTTAGTAGTTTATTCGGATACTAACCTAAACTACTTATTTGGACGTATGGAATTGAGCTTTGGGGCTCTACGAAACCATCTAATTCCTCCCGCATCCAGTCCTTACAATCCAAAATCCTTCGAAAAATCCTGAACGCTCCTTATTTTGTTACAAATCAACTCATTCATAATGACCTTAACATCCCATTGGTTGCAGACATAGCCCGTGATAGATACTCCTCTTTTCATTCTAAACTCTCTGCCCATACAAATCCACTTGTCCGTAATTTATCTTCCTTAGATATCCCAGATAATCCTCCAAGGCGACTGAAAAGAAGGTGGCCTCGGGACCTACTGAGTTAAAATAGTTAGTGAAGTGCTACCACTGGGTTGTTCTTTCTCAAGACATTTTTTTTTTTCATTCCTCATATTTACTTATTGTGTTCTTTAATACAGTTGTAAATTACAATAAATAAATAAAAAAAAAAAAAAAAAAAAACCTAAACTTTTTCCAAATTGTTGTCTTATAGGATATTATGTAAGTTCTGGGTGCCAGATAAGAATTTTAAATCAAAATATATGTTTTATTAATTTTGATCTCAGTATAAATAAAAATTTTACTGCTTTAGAAATTCATTTTTTTCAATTAAAAATTATGTATTTTTTTAATATTGTATTATAATTTTAAATTATCTGTCGGTAAACAAGCTGGATAAGAATTGTTCAACGCCATAAAGTTATTGACTTCTTATAAAGGGTGTCCTTAACCGTCCCCCTGTTCGTTAATATGTCGTAAATTACAATATGCACGGAAACATTTTATTGAGCGGAGTTAATGTTTAGTGGATTTCCAAATATAGAGTATAGTATAGCACCTTTTGAGGTGATCACCCACCGCCGGTCCCACTCATCAATGGTGTCTTGCACGCTTCCATTTCCTTGGGTCTTCCGCAATCCTCATTTGGATATTTCCCGAGAGACCTGCTGAGCCTTGCCTTTGAAGGCATCTTTAAACGAATCTTCACGCAGAAGGAGGTCGAGAGGTACCCCTGCTGCAAGAATTTATTTTTTTAATTTATTTATTTTATTTTTTTATATATTATCATTATAAGCTAAATTATACGTTATGCGAATCTCGCCAGGAACAGGTGTCACAGGACATATTCCCGCCATCATGCCTATCACGCTCTAGTCTATACAGATGGATAGACTTTACAGGTGTGAATAAAAAGTATGAAGACAAAAAATTTTATTCTTGTAGTTTATTTTATTGTTTTCACTCCAAGGCCCTAAAATTCGTTTTTATACATTTTCTAGCTTTATCCTAAAGAGACTTGTATGAATTTAGGGAGTTTGCAAAACAGGAAATGAGACTTGGTCAAAACTATGCTTTAGATTAAGAAAAACTCCATTTATTATTATTGTGTAACGTCTACTACACAATAACATTTTAACAATATGAAGCTGAATTTTCTAATATCACAGATGCGGCAACCGACCCATTTCGCTAATTGGTACTTTTTCCTTCAAATCAACTACTCGCTAAGCCGCTTTACCTATCGAAGATGTTAGTTATAGGAACGCGGGGACCGCAGAGTTCGCCTCACGTAACTTTGACATGGGAACCTGAGATGTGGATTAGGCCCCTGTAAGGGCTGATTACAGAGGACTCCCCAACGAGCTCGGGACCTTACTCCACCCTAATAGCACACCCGCTTTCAGCTCAGCAGATGAATCACACGTCAACCACCCCACTAATCATCCGGGAGTTCGATTTCTTATCCGGCTCTCTCATTAATCTTAACGCTTGTGTCTCTTATTATCAACCATACTATACTTTCACCTAAATATATATGAAACATAAAGCAAATGAAACCAATCTGGTCCTGAAAATAGCGCCATGTTAAACATGAGGTCGATATCCATTGGTATCTACTCTGGACTTGAATAGGTTACTTCAGAAGATCCCTTAGCCAGATCATTATATCATCTGCTGCGCAAACGTATCTCTTTAATAATCAGACAAAGACTTACTAATACATATAGAGACAAAGTAAATTTCGGCAGCTGTTTTTCTAAGGTAGCGGTTACTCCGAAAACTGCATTAATTAATATATTTAGATAAGTAAATATTGTATTTATTAAACCATTATAATTCCTCTCCAAAGATATCATGTTTCTCAATTTACTAATAAATCAACTATCATAAAATGAAAAAAATTAATCAAAATACCTTACCATATATTTATAAAATCTGGTGCCGGAAGCACACGACTTTCACTTACATCACCTGCTTAAACCACTTTAACAACTATCAAATAAACCCAAAGTTGAAAAAAGTTAAAATATAAGATTATTTTTTTTTGTTGAAAACATTTGATTCATATTAAATAAAATAATTATATTGAATTGTTACGTTTGTTAATCAGTAATACTTGTATGCGTTATTCTTTACTTTACTATAACTTTCACTACATAATATTGTTTTTAGAATTATTAATACGAATTCTCAGATTTTCAACGGTATAGTATACATATATATTACAATTCTTAGGTTTAGAAAAGAAAAAAATACCAAAGCATATATTTTTCCTCTCTCCTAGAGGAAAAATATATTTTCCCTCTCTAGATCTAACTAGAGTTAGCGATCAAGTTTGTTTAAACATGTATATTTAGCTGTTCTTTATCAATGCTAACAAGATGATATAGTTAATTTATTCAAATCTACAAAATTAAATGTACTTCGAATGAAGGAAATTTATTATATCGGCATTGAGGACCTGTCAGTCTATTTCAATCAGAATTAAACCTACATGATACCAAAGCCTTTTAAATTTTTCATCGATATATCGAGTTAAATCAAAATATTTTCAGTCGTTTTTGAAAAAATCGTAAGAAGGTGAAAAATGCATTGTATAAAGTTGATCTCCCGCTTGGCCGATTTTGAAGATGGTGGCTATAGTGGCTATAACATCTCGTGCGTATGGTTGTCTTAATTGTGAAATTTCATTTTTTAACGACTTTTCGTTGTGTTAGGCTTACCAGATACACACACAGACACAACACACACACAAATACAGACCTTTTTGCGGAACTTTTACTTTTTTTTATATATACATTGTTTCTCTCAACTTTGGAGGACGAAAAATCTATCACTTTTGAGTGTTCTGCGTGCCTTATTCTTGCCTCAGGATTGCTTCATTCTCTCTGATCTCGTTTTTCCTTCTTCATCAAAGATCTTGACCGTCCACTTGGTTCTCACTCACTTGACCCTCTCTTGTTTTTCGTTTCCCTTTTTGCAGTTTAATTGCAGAAGCATATCCTTTTCCGTTTTCCTCGACCATTTTCTATTGTTTTGTTTTTTATTGCAGATGTAAACGAGACTTCTTTTAGTAATTCTATTTGGATTAATCCTGGCGAGCTACTTTTTATGTGCAGGTTTTGAAGCGATTTACTCAAACATCACAAATGTAAATAAATCTCATCTTTTCTTTGACTTGTTTTGTTTTTTCCTATCTTCCATATTATTTACTAACTTGAGCATTGCATATTATATGTGCTTAAGTTGTAGCTAACTTATATATTTATATCATTTTCACGAAAAGGGCTTTAATGATTTTGTTCTAAACTCATTATATTTTATGTTGTCGGTATTATACGCATTGGAACGGCGTGACTGGACTTTAATGTCAAAATTTGAAATGCTTACTCTAATGTATTTTAACTTTGGATTATTTTGAATTATTAAACATTTCTCAATTTTATCAGCGATGAATAAATAACTTTTAAAAGATATCAGTCAGCTTTCTACTATCTGCATAAAAATGTCCATCGAGTATCTGGAGTTTAAAACTGAACCACATTGTTATAAAACTGAACCAGGTGGTTTTAATATCCTTTCCCTTTTGGAATTTATTTTTATCTATGGAGCTCTGCTAAAGAGGGTGAAAGGTCCCATCCGAAGTTCACTTGTTTATTGCGAGTGACATAATTTATTGACGAAAGTAAAATCAGCTAACCAGAAGAGCCACTTTATACCATGCACTTCGCACTTTTTTACCATTTTCTCAAAACGATTTTGATTAAACACCCTATAGCAATATAAAATTTAATAGGCATTAGTATCATGTAGGTTTCGTTCTATTTGAATTAGTCTGGCAGGGCAAAAAGGATGATTTTATAAATTTTCTTCTTCTAAAGTACCTTAGATTTTGTAGATACTTTAAAAATAACCATATCATCTATTTAGGATTGATAAAAAACAGATAAATATATAATTTGGACGAATTCGATATCCAACTAAAGGAGAAAAAAACAAAAAACATTTTTGTATGCAATATTTATATTTCTGAATCATAAAAACAGTAATATATATGTGTTATATACAGTAGGAAAGCCAAAATTTATAAAAAAAATATTATTTTATTCACAAAATTATAAAAGTTAACGGAGAGTGATGAAAACATGAAAAGTCGATAAAACTAACTGATAGTTGTAGATAATTATATAATCGATTATTAAATAAAACACATGTCTTAGTGATACTGAATGTAATTAATTCTTAACAATTTTTTTTTAATCTCTAAATTTATTTAAATATAGCAAATTTGATTTTAACAACATAGCAAGTAAAAGTTGCAGCGATTAAACCAGATTTTCAATTGATTGATCTAATTTCTTAATTTAGAGCAGTATGGAATTAACTCAATTGTATGTACTGGTCGGCAATAGCTCATAGAAAATAACACCCTTGAAATCCAACTATATGGAAAACATTATCATCTGTAGTAGAATCCGGGTTTTAATCTTCTGGAGTCTCACTTTTAGGTACCTAAGACTACATTATTATAAAATGTCTATTCTTAATTTCACTTACCTATATATGAAATATCCGGAAAGTGTTGCGATCGTAAAAATTTTCGAATTCCAGTTTTCAACGAAAATACACGTTTTAGGGTCCCTTGAGTCCAAATAACCAATCCGGAAAAAGGACTGTGTGTGTGTATGTGGTAACTCCACCGCGTAAAGCTAAAAGTCCTATGAAACTGAAATTTCATATTTAAAACCACTATAGGCCCTGAGATGTTACAGAAACTTCTTCATTTTCTATGCATTTTGCACTTTTTTTACGATTTTATCAAAATCGGCTCCAACGATTTTGATTAAACACGCTGTATCGATGTAAAATTTAATGGGCTTTAATATCATGTAGGTTTCAGTCTGATAAGGTAAATGCCGATATTTTTCTTCCTCTCAAGTACCTTTAATTTTGTAGATTTTATAAAAATAACCATAAGTTGAACGAATTCGGTATCCAAATATTTTTTTAATGATTTTTTTTTTTAATTTGAACATGAGAACAGTAATATACATGTATTATATACTGTTGAAAAGCTAAAGATTTTAGAAAAAATATTATACAATACACAAACTTGTAAAAGTTTTTAAAAAGTGATGAAAAACCCATAAAATTAACTAATTATTTTAGATATTAATATTATCGATTTTTTAATAAAACACATGTTTCTATAGAAATTCACTTTAATTAATTATTTTATGGTTTCACTTATTATTATCTCTAGCTGTATTTGAAAATTCTTTAATTGATTTTAAAAACAGAGGAAAGTGAAAGTCGTGTGCTGCCAGATTTTTCGTATCCTGTTACAAACCTTGTCGATGTATATGCCATTTTATTGCCGTTTCCATGAAATAGTGTTGCCAGGTTAGCGTCGAGATCGAGAGACCCAAACATAGCCAGGAAAATCGGAAAACCGAGCTTGTACAAATGTTTTTCTACAGTAGTGTCCAACACATAGCAATCTCTCGCACTGATTGAGTGGGATTTGGATCAGCAATGTCCTTAATATTGCTTGTTTCAATTTCATGTGGGCGAATACATTGTTGAGCATTATTAATTTCAAATTTTCCTGAATGAAATTACTCAAACCAATTTTGACTTAAGTGTTCGTTTAAGGCATCGTCCTCATAAACATTGCAAATGTTTCTATATGCTTCTGCAGTATGCTTACCTTTTAAAATAATAAAAAAAAAATCTGGTGAGCGAAACACACGACTTTCACCTCGGTTGTTGAAATCTATTTAAATAGTTAACTAATAATTTTTAAATACACTTTGAGATAAAAATAATTTGCTAAAAGGATTAATTAAATTGAATTTCAATAGAAACATGTATTTTATTAAATAATCTATAATATTATTATCTATGACAATGAGTTAGTTTTATCGGCTTTTCATCACTCTCCGTTAACTTTTACGAGAGTATGTATAAGATAATATTTTTTCTAAACTCTTTAGCTTTCCAACGGTATATTACTGTTTTCATGTTAAAAAACACCAAAACTGCATAAAAAAATATTTTTGGTCTTTTCTCCTTTAGTTGGTTATCAAATTTATTCAACTTCTATATCTAGCTGTTTTACAGTACTGCTAATCAAATGATTTGTTAAATTTTGTGAAATCTACACGATTAAAGGTACTTTATAAGAAGGAAATTTAAAATATCGGCAGTTAGGCCCTGTCAGACTATTTAAATCAGAATAAAACCTATATCATTAATAAAGCCCATTAAATTTTACATCGATTTAGCGAGTTTTATTAAAACCGTTACAGCCGTTTTTAAGAAAATCATAAAAAGGTGTAAAATGCATTGTATAAAGTGGCTCTTCCGGTTAGTCGATTTTAATAAAAAAATTTGCTGTAACATCTCAGGCATAGACGCCCTTAAAATATAAAATTTCAGTTTCGTACAAGTTTTGGCTTTCCTGCTAGACTTACCACAAACCTTCTTGCGGGACTTGGTCATTTGGACTCATAAAACTTGTATTTCCGTTGAAAACTGGAATTCGAAAATTTTCACGATCGCAATCGAACATTTCAGATTTAAGTAAGTAAAAATAAAAATACGCCGATAAAAATTAATATTTTCTTCCATATGCACAGTGCTATAGCAAACCCGAAACTAATAAAATTTTTACAAGAGTTAACAGATATAGTTGTTGACCATCAGATAAGAAGTGTAGTCATAGTGGTACAAAATAAATAGAAAAAAGGAAAGAACTTATTTGCAGACCATATATATGTTAAATAAATACAAAGTTAACAAATAAACTAACATCTTAACCACATACATATTGCTTCATTTAAAACAAAAATTGAGTCATTGGAAGGTCGGAAGATTCTTTGGGACTCCCTCAGTCTCATTAAGTGGTTACTCAAACTTGGGTAGGAAATAAGGCGTTTAAGCGTGATCTTGACTTAGTGGCATCCTTACCAGCCGTTATCCAAGAAATAGTTTTAATCTTACTGATTTACAGATACCAAGACTCTTTATCGGTTGTAGTAGTACGCTTCTTATTTTTTTTTTTTTTAGTGGTAATAAAAGTACTTGTAATTTATAATCTTAGAAGAATATAATATTGAGCTCTATTTCAATATCGATTCGACAAACATTCCTCCGGCCTAGTAAACTTATGAATTAGGATCCAGTGTTCGGCTTAAGTTGGTTTCAAGTACTTACATAGTTGGCCCTACTAGATGTATATTTGCAGAGTAATATCTGGGAACTGCCAGAGACCTCGAGTTGAGTTTCGAGCTCTGAAGTGCGGAGATGGTTTACATAACATCCTTTCCGGAACATTTAATACTCAGGAAGGGGCCCATAACAATCAGTGTAGCCTGTACTGTGGGGTCTACATCGGGGTCAAACATCATCTATAATTACACCCTCGTATTCGCGCCGTGTAAAACATCCGTTTTATCAATTATACCCTTCCAACTGTGAATAGTACAATTTAAATAATCTCAATGTAACGATAATTCATGTTTAAATGTTTCTTAAATATTTAATATTATGGCAAGCCTATATTTAGAAATTTCATTGATTTAATTTATTGTTTATTCCGTACAGAGTTTCAACACAAAGGAAAAAATACATGAACTTTTTTGGACATCAAAAAGTTAGAGACATCTTATGGATGGGTCACTTAAAATGTTAATATTAATAAATATCACAAAAATGAAATGAAATGAAAATATACCTTATTTATGCAATAATTATAACAAACAAAAACAAAAAAAAAACTTATTATCACAAGTTAGATATAAAATAAATTATTATTTTTCTTTTCCTTATTTATTTATTTATTTTTATCTTCTTCTTTGTATGGGCCTTCCCAAAAGGGTGTAATAGTCTGAGCTTTCCTGGATGACTAGTCCTCATTGGAAAGCGGAGCTCGTTAGTTCTGTCCACTTCTTTTAAAGTATCTCTGTCTTTAGCGTCTCTCCACCAGAGAGGACTTATCGTCCGCTTAAAGGCATCCCTCCATCTCTTCCTTTGTCGGTCTATTTTCATTTTTAGGAAAAAGGTGTCCATTCTGTAACCTCTTTCGACCATCTATTGTCCTTGCATCTATATTTGCATCAAAAATATAGATCATATTAAATATTGCAAGTGTGAGAATTTATTTAAACTATTTGTACAAAGTAAAAAATTAATAAAAATAATTACATGAAATAACATGTGTGTTCTACTCAGTTTTCCGAGCTGTGTTGTGCTATGTAACATTTATAATTACCTAAAAATATTATTAAAACAAAAGAGGAAAAAACAAGGTCCTATGTATTTCGAATAATTGAAGAAGACGTGTTATCTTTCGTTGCAATATAACTTATTATACTAAAAAGTAAAAAAAAAAAAAAAAAAAAAAAAAAAAAAAAGGAAAGTTGTTAAACAAAAAGGTTTTTTATCATATCGAAAGATAATTTTTTTTTTAATCTCTTCATATTTCCCATTCACTAGACTACGTTAAAGCTTTCTTCGGCCCCAGTCGGAGCGCCTGGGCAATTATTAAGTCATAACTATTCTTTTAGGTAAGACTCTGATTGATTGGTCCCAATTAGTTTACATTAAAACTACTTTTTTTGTATAATGATTGAAAGTAGAAATAATTATTAACAGTATTATTTTATAAAAACTTTTCCTTTATTTTAGTAACTAAACCACGATTAGGTACATAATATTTTTTTCTAAAATATCGATTACTGCATGAAGTATATAGCTTGTATGATCACCATGAATCACCATAACCTCCCTAATTCACAGCAAGAAAAAAAATATTGGTGAATAAGTTTGTGCGCTTATTACATCTTACTATTAAATTGTCTGGCTTATTTTATTGTATATTAACTTTTTTTTTAATCTTGCGCTTTCTACCGGTATATTATGTTGGTTTATGGAATACTCTCTCGTCAAACATCCATCACGCTCCTTCCCTATTGTCATTTAAACCCTCCTCTTTCAAAACTTCCATTTTCCCAGTCAATTGTAAGCTGATTTTTATTATGCCAAGTTATGTGAGGTAATTTGTCTATCTACTTTAATTAGATGTAAAAATTATATTTTATGTTAATTCTTATTTATTCATTTCTAGAATAAGAACATAGAAATGTCACTATGACCTTTTTTTTTATTCTTTCTTTTGTTTTTTAAATGTAGTGATATATTGTTTTTGGTCAGTTATATTTTTTATTTCGTTCTTTGATGATATTCTTAAGGGATGTTGTCCCAGAATAAAGTTTCTTATTCTATTCTATTTTTAAGGAATAATTTTTTTATGACTTGGTCACCGAAAATTTCTTTTGTTCATTTAAAGAAAAACTAATGTATGTTACTGATAATCCTTCAGGAAACAATGTCCTAAATGATGGTGAAAACCGTATCAAAATCCGTCCAGTAGTTTAGAAGGAGTAAGCGGAACCCGAAATCCCGTTATATATATATATATATATATATATATATATATATATATATATATATATATATATATATATAAATTAAAAACACGTTTCAAGGGGTTAGTAAATATATTGTATTTAAATAACGCTTTAACCTTTTCAAATATAAAGGAGGAAAATGAAGAAGTTAAGAGTGAAAGAGCTGTAGAATAAAATGTTAATGAACTTTAAGGGCGATAGAGTTTAATATCAATCATTTCACCATTTAAATTTTTGATGTAGTTGTTTCTTTCTCTATTTGACTTAACTTTGAAATACCCTGCATTCCAATATTCTGAATTATTATTTCTGATCAATTTTCAAGTCACCACAGCCAATTTCGCGTAGTTACAGTAAAACTGTTTCAAAAGAATCCAAATCAGTTTTATTCGTTGTTGAAATAATGACAAATGTTGTGGATAGCTCGTTAGCTTTGTTTTATAACGTTCTAAGTAATGTATCATTTGACTTTGACTTGTACAAGGCTGGAAGGATGAAATGGAGTTGAGAAGAGGGATCGCTTTGCGGTCGGCTGAGCGCTAGCCGATACAATACAAGCTTCAGAGTCAAAGCCTTGTTGTGCATAACAACACTCCTTGCGATAAGGCTTTTGTTTCCTCTCTCTCAACCGAAACTGCTCTAATCCACAATAATAGACATATTATCAATGTCAAGATTTTTCTTTAATTATTCCATTACATTATTGTAATGTACTTTGTGGTCACTTAGGCGAGTTTTGGTATTTTGCGAAGAATAAAATAGAAACATAGGACCTTAATATTCTGTTTTATTTTAGATTTGTATTCGGTACTTTTATCTCAAGGCCAGTGAAATGTTGTTTAAATTTCTCTCTAGTATACAACATTTTCTCGAATTTTTCGTAAAACATCAACTCATTCATCTCCAAACACCCATAATCTCTACTAATTCTGATTGTCCATCATTCTTCTCACTATACAAGAGTATATGAGCTTTACTTCCTTGCGTATTTTAATACTTACAGGAATTCTCTTCCCGTCATATTCCCATTATGCAACCTACGTTTGTTTATTCTGAATCTTGTCTTTCGCTTTGTTAATAATATTTTTATTTTAAACGATTAACATTCCTATTCTACAAAAGAAGTTACCCGTTCTCAAAATAGAAAAAAAAAACTTTAAAAAGATCGACTAGTACCCTAAAATTATTTCAGCGATTCCACAATCCTCCCGAAAGTTTCTAGTATTCCCTCTTATTTTCCATCATATTAACTATAGTTGTGTGGTATATGGCGGCCTCTTGAAGGGCAGATCGAAACGAGTCATGAATAGTTTCTTAAAATTTGTCTTCGGTACCTCTAGGTAGTCACATGTATCCCACCTCTATGATGAGTCAAATTGGATATTTCTCTTAATTCAAAGCCATCATTTTCTTGGTTCCTTTTTCTATCAAATCTTTGGATCTTACGTATAGACGTAATAGATATTGATCCTTCTCTAATTTAAATCCTCAATCCATACCAAGGTAACTAGATCCCATCTTTCCGACCTCTACACTCCTTCCCATAGAACGAAAAATATAAATGTTCCTTCTTAGCCCTGTCCACTGTTCTGGAATATTCTCCCATCAAACATCCTTGATGCTCCTTTCCAATCTTCATTTAAATCTCTCTTTTCACAACACTTTATTGATTCCCAACCAGATGTCAACTAATTTGAGAATAGCGATTAAATTGATGTAGAACATTACTACACTTCTCAATATCACAATGGTAGTAAAGCTGATTTACATTATTATTTCTAATTATTCTTTTTTTTAATTTTATATTACATTAAGATATTATCTTACTCTTTTAATCATTTAAAATAATTTTATATATTTATTATAATCACTTATATACATAGTCTTTTTTATTGTGTATGGGTCATTCCGTTTGAAATCGTCCAATTTTCATTAATTTTGCAGCTCGACAATTTTTATTTTAACGATTTTGTGATCAGTTATCCCTTCGTAAATATAAAACCTTAAATAAAACAAATTTCGGGCCAATTCTTTTAGTGTTGCAGCCGTTTTAAGTCAGCTTTACGGGCAAAAACATGTGATGGCAAAACATTTCTATCTCCTTTAATTGTTTAGATATCGTATCAAAACAAAAATTAACAATAAGATAAGGCAATGCTTTGTATTTTTTGTCCTCACAACTTATTGCCTAATTTGTGAAGAAAGTTGTTAAAAAAATTCTCGAAAATGAATAAAAAACGAGATCTTTAACAAGATAAAAATACATGAAGGAAAAGAGACTCACTTTTAATTATTTTTTATTATAAGCTTAGTCTTAGTCCTACTTTCTGAAAAAATTTCGATCTTGAGAACATAGTACTTTTTAGAGAGTTATAAAACTCTCTTAAATGTTAAAATAACGTTTTATTAAAAAAATATTAACTCCGGTAATTTTGCATATTTAAGAACCAAACAAAAACTAGAATGACAATGAGAGTATTTTTATAAAATTTTGGTCCTTACAATAAAATTTGGTCTAACCTCCCTTGTCATAGCGCGCCAAAGGTTTCAGTTGATGTAATTTTTCGTGATTTTTTTTTAACCATTTTCTTGGCTACTTAGGTAATGTGTTGTAAGGATCGAAATTTTATAATATGCTCTCATTATCATTCTAGTTTTTGTTTGGTTCTTAAATATGCAAAATTACCGGAGTTAATATTTTTTTAAGAAAACGTTATTTTAACATTTAAGAGAGTTTTATAACTCCGGAACCAGCTTAGCCTCAAAAACCAAATTTGTATCACTTTAACAGATCGTATAGATAAGTAATTTGTATAAGTTTCATAATTTTTCACTCAGTTCCTTGTGAGATATATCCGTGTAAACATCGCGAAAAATCAGTTTTTGCCAATTTTGAAAAATTCATATAGAATACAGTAATATGTTCTCAAGATCTAAATTTTTACTGCAAGTAGGACTAAGACTAAGCTTTATAATAAAAAATAATTAAAAGTGAGTCTCTTTTTCCTTCTTGCACTTTTATCTTGTTAAATATCTCGTTTTTTATTCATTTAAAGGAATTAGAAATGTTTTTCCATCACATGTTTTCGCCCGTGAAGCTGATTTAAAACGGCTACAGCACTCAAAGTATTGGTCCGAAATTTTTTTTTATTTATGGTTTTCTATTCACGAAAGGATAGAGAATAACTGGTAAAAAAATCACAAAAATCAATAACGTCAAGCGGCAAGGTCTGGACGATTCGAATGGATTGACCCGTATGTGTTCTTTGGCCAGTATTCTTTTTTTTCTTGTTCATTTATGTTATTCTTAAGGGATCTTGTCCCAGTATAAAGTTTTTTTTTTAATTCATTAATTATACTTACTCTAATTTATTAAATATAGTGGTATGAAGTTGTTAGTTATATTTAAATATCACTTTACTACCTACGGCGTTGATTATTAAAACTATTAATCACAACCCAATTACTTTACTATTTTTTTATTATTATTAATACTTCTATATTCTTTAATTTAGATTTATATATAAGGTATTGCGGTATGAAAATCATTGTAAGGGGTGTCACTTATGAATATAAACTCACATAAATCGGTCGTAACTGACACGGTGCAGAACATTGTAATCAGAGAGTCCAGGAAATCTAATTTTTAGCATTATTTGATTCAGATATTGTGGAATGTCAGTTTACTTTTGTTCTCATAGAGATAATAACAGAAGGCGGATATGTTTTTCGAAAGGGGAAATTTATCTCATGGAAATACGAAACAGTCTGTCAGGTTGAAAAGAGACGGTATACATGAAAGTGGCCATTTGGAGAGAACAATAACAAGTGATCGATCCTAAAATCTTCTTCCTCATCAATCTTCAATCTTCTTCCTTTGAATTCAAACTCCAGTTAAGCGCGACCTAAACGTCCATCTTCTAATTAATCGATTCCTGAAGTCATCATTTGTTCAACAATAAGAAATGACGAGTTTAAATTTTTAGGTATAAAATTTATTAACCTTATATCAGATTTGGTGCTCATGCAAATTAACTGTTAATGCATTTCACGTTTATAATCTCAATGTTACCAGTTTACACGGGACCAAAAATGTTTGGAAGCAAAAACTTTTTGTTACTTCTTACTTATTGAAATTTACAACTGTATTGGTTAATACATCAAGTAAATTAGCTGTCAGGTAAAACTCATGAAAAAGACTTGAAGAGAATGGGATTCATTAGCAGGAATTCACTTGGTAATATAAACAAGAAGATCTTCTTTTCAGACGCCTCGGAGGATTGTCAATAGGAATAGAAGAGTAAGCAAAGATTGAAACTAGTGGGTTAAAGTGGGCGTGAAGTTTGTCATAGGACTGATACCTCGTACGGGCCTTATCAACAACATATGGTACATGAAGTTCTTTATAGATGAGTTTGTTCTTGACGAAGTAAGGAGTATTGATGATTTTTCGAAGGATTTTGTATTATGAGGATTGAATACGAGAAGAATTTGATGGTTTAGTAGAGCCCCATAGCTCAACTCCGTACATCCAGATAGGCCTTATGATAGTATGAGCCTTTTATCGGTAAGTGGAAAGTTATAGCGTCTGTCCAGTAAGTGTTGAAGTAAGCGAAAGCGGGATTTACGGAGCTTGTAAAGCAGCCCTGGCTTTAAGCAATAACTTAATCACGATTTTTATTAAGTATCACTTTAAGTAAAAAACAAAACAATAATCGCGAGCTGGATTCATATAGATATACCAAGCTAATGGCGTAAATGATTTTTTTTTTTTTTTTTTGCTGACTTATCAAAGAATTCAAACGAAAAATGGTTTTTTTCAGACCAGCTCCGACTGAATTTAAAAACAGATGTCATGTATAGATGCCAAGGTCACAGAATAAAAAAAAAAAAAAAGAATTGAACTAAAATTAAAATGGTAAGGACATCATTGAAAACAAAATTGACTCAGAGGTGGTGAGAAGGTTAGGCTACTGACTCCTTAGTAGTGAGAATAAAAAGCAGTCGGTCAGCTAGCCCTTCATGCAAAATAACCCTGCTCCACCCCTCTACATCTCCATCCTATTACTAGATACCTACAATTCTAGTAAGAATAGAATATTCTTTGAGAAGGATTAAGAATTCCCTCCAAAAGTACCATTAAAAATTTCGACCAACGACTGTGAGTGCTGTTCTTTATTTTATCTAAATCTTCTAAACTGAAAAATAGAAAAAAATAAAATAAATATGCATATGCACTTAAAACCGTATGGGTTTACGTCTCACATATTTATGGCTCAGCAAAAATGACTTAAAGACTCCAAAAATTTAAGACTCACAACTAAAGCTCATATGTACGCAAACAACAAAACCTTTTACTACGGACATTAAGATACGCCCTGAATCGGATAATCACCTCCTACTTAATGTCTAGGTGATTACTCCTTTTGAAATAGTGGACGGAATGAAAATGGTGACTACTGATGAAAATAAACTTATATTACAGGAAAAATGTGCATTTAAATTACAGTTCGCCAGAAATCATTATTGGACTAATATCTTAGGTTTTTTTTAAGCTATTACGAGTTTAATTAAATGTATATAGACTTAGGGGGCTGTTTTATTGTGAAAACCTGAAATGATGATGAAGATACTGTTTTTAGCTTCGGAATGGTGTCGATGAAATTCCTCTCCTCTCCGCTCCTCTTTCTCCCCTTTGACCAGGGGGGTCTTCTTGAGATTTTCTACTCTATGGTTTGTAGGAAAAAAAAGAATATCAGGCAATGAAAAGTAAGATGGCTCGCTCAGTCAGAACCTGTCACCCACTAGTTCTCTTAGCTGCCACGAGGGCCGTTCTACTTCTTCAACAGGCCGAGGATGGGCGTCATGGTCGATGAACATTTTCCTTTCGGAACACATATACGTACTATACATTTATGTTTTCAAATCAAACTTCATGGACAAGACAATAGACTTTTATAGGACATATCAATAGTATAAATGCCTTTTAGAATAAGCCTAAAAAAGGAGCTTGATGAGAAACATTCTTTTTTAAATTACTTTCGAGCCAAGAGGTGCAGCTGGACACCTTTCTTCCCCATGCCTATCATGTTCTACGACTAAACTTTTCTTCATCGGATTTGCTGAATGTCATTTTTTTTTATAAATCGTGAGAATCATTAAATATAGATACAAGATAAAAAAATCCTATATTGCTTATTCGGTGTAGATTATTTTAGGTGAAGCTCAACGTCTCAATATGTAATTATAGGATAATTATTCAGCCTAATTATTCTATTCAGACATGAGACTTCAGGGTGTAAGTAACCACTCCTTAAGATAAAAATTGTTCTTTACATAAGATGGCGTCATAGCCGAAAGGTAGTGCATCATAATTAAATAGTAGTGAAGTTAATAGTCAGCCTCAAATTTCATATCCCATTTCCAATACCTGCTTGGAATTTTGGTTTCACATATACATAATTTACGAGTACTATTGACCAAACGGCTCGCTATTTAATAAAAAATTCAGTTACTCATCTTGTCCTGTCGGTCTATTTTTTCCCTCTTGTCAATTTTAATTTAAAACGTCATTCTTCATTCCAACCACCAGTCTGTAGATTGATTTAAATACGGGGTGTCAAAATGATTAAATCTATCTTCAATTGTTGACGATTCTTTTTATCACTCAATCCCATAAAAAAAATAAAATAAAATAAAAAAAACACTAATATTTTCAAATGATAAATCCAATCTTTGTTGTCACATACTGACAATTATCTATGTATTTTATAACTATATTTAATTAATCTCTATGTCTATAAAATTATTTTTGTTTCTGCTAACTCCTTCTAAACCACTGAACGGATTTTGATACGGTTTTCATCATCATTTAGGTTATTGTTTCCTGAAGGTTCATAAGTAAAATCCATTGCAATTTAGCTATTCTTTAAACGGGAAAAGAAAATTCTTTTTCTGTGGCCAAGTAAAAAAAAAAAAAAAAAAAAAAAATCATAAAATACAAGTTGTGACATAGAAAGCATAAGATTTTAGAAAAGTAAATATGCAACAAAATAAGTCGGGCAAATTAATAGAAAGATGTTATTAAGTGGATAAACTCATGCGCAAATGTTATTTGTAATGTTGTGGATTCGGAAGATTACAGTGATCTTACAGGTTATATACGTCCATTAAGAAGTCAAGATTTTAGAAAAAAATATTAATAATAATATAATATTAAGGAACAAGTCCCTTCAGAATAACGTAACAGGAAATAAAAAGGTGGACTTAAGACTAGATTCTTAGAGTAAAATTAGGAAAAATACAAAAGAATTAAACTAATAACATGAACGAATAAAATAACTTAAAAGCTAAATTATAATAAAAATGTACAAACCAGAAAAATAAATTTATGTTAACATGAGAGCAAAAAATATATAATCAGATAAAAGAAATATATATATACATATACCACGTCGTACGTAAGTTGCTAAAATAAAGTAAAAGTTGTTATAACTAATACTGTTTGTAATTATTTCTACTTTTAGATCATTTAAAAAAAAAAGTAGTTTTACTGTAAAGTAAAATGGGACTCACATGGAAACTAAATTAACTTTAATACATTAAAATGTATTTAGAAAAAGTTCTTATGAAATTTAATGTTGGCATAAGCCAAATAAAATAGGAACCGTTAAACATAACAAACAAATAAACGAAACTAATTTTTGTCTTTTTGACCGATTTACGTTTATAATTTCTATTAATGATTAAATATAATAATTAATTGACGCCATATAATAAACATTGTATTTACTTGATAATTTTACCTTTTGTTGCGATAAACTCATAACCCCAAAGTAATATACTTTTAATTGGTCGAAATAAACTTTTTTAAACATAAATGATACTACATTTAAATTGCACCCGTATAAAGCAAGGCTGGTACGCTAGTTTTATATAGAATTTAATAAACGTAAATTAATCTGTTTATTTTTATATTTCTAGCTCTATTATTAATAATGACAAAAAAGTAAACATGTTACAGCAACATGATGAAATAAATTTACTGAGTTTTCCTTCAAGCTGCTGAAATCATTTTCCAAAGACAGATCATAATAAAATGACAATTATGATTTAAATATATTTTCTTTTTTTAGATAAAAAATAGTTATTAAAACAAAAATTTATGAAACTTGACTATATATCCCTGCTAAGGTAACGTTAAAGCACGATTGAACAGAGTTAAATGGACTTCTCACTGTTTAATCAGAGTTGACAGATTGAGTATCACTTATGATTGCGGTTGATTCGTCAACGTGATGCCTAAATTATTGCTGATAGCAATTAGAACTTGAGGAAGCTGCCGATGAGAAATTACAGATATAGACCTTCATTAGACTATCGTAGTAAAATTATAGTAAGATAGAGTTATAACATAATCGTGGCTTATATATAGCTTGAATTGTCGAGAGTAAATTATTTATTTTTAATTATTACTTTTTGTGCGGTCATTAAAAAAATTCTCATTTTTTTTTTTCAAATCCAACAATTTTTTTTTTTAGTATTATTACAATCTGTCCCAATTTGGACAGATTGTAATAATAGTAGTAAAAGATAACATACATACTACATTCATACAATATTTACACAGCAATAAAATTACAATAAAATATTTATACAGTAAAATATATATATATACAATATCAATTTAATAAAATTCAGTTATCGAGGATGATTTAATATATTTGATTCTTTATATCTTACAGTAAGGAAATATTTTGTTTCAAGTGTTTCAACTCTCAAACAGTTTGATTATGAAAGAAGAAAATTAATACACATATTTTAAACAAAATGTTGAAGAAAGATTTCCGATTCGGGGCTAAGGATGAATGAATTTGCAAAGATCAAGAGTACTGGTCTATTAGAGCATTGGTTCCCAACAAATAGTTCTCCCGGACCCCTTCATTCAATTAATGCAATGAAAGGACTCCCTGAATCTTATAAACGGTCCTTGTGAGGGGTTACCGTGTAAGAAAAAAAAAAAGTATATATATACATACATTACATATAAGACGTAGGATCGATCTCTCATGTTAATTTCAGGCACAGGAGTGGGTAGTGTCGCATGTCACAATCCAAATCCAAACGCTAAGCTTCAGAAATAAAGAATGCGGAATGAGATAGGTGTAGCACCAGTATCAATTTCCAACACCCATACAGACTATAACTTATTACGTACATGTCATGCGAAATACCACTGCTACAGAAACTATGTAGGCTAGAAATGATCAAAGAGGAGAAATGAAAATGAAAAAAAAAAAAAAATCTGGCTCTAATAGTTTACATAAAACACTCCCAACAATGAATTATTGAAATTTCAAAGTATTACAAGATAGATATTTATTCAAATATTTTGACCGAAATCAAATTTGGTCCAGTATCTTTCCCAAGTTACATTTCCCCTTATAGCGTCTTATTTTAAAAATTTTAGAAAATGATCAATTAAACGATTGTAGTTGTGCAGTAACAGCCACTTGCCAGTGATCACTAGCAATTACATCACTTAGTATGCTGAATTTGTCTGTGTACATTTGCCAATAACATCTCCCTGAGCATCGTCTTCGGACCCCTAGGGGTCCGCGAACTACCTGTCGGGAAACACTGTATTAGAGGTGTTCTATTAAACAATAAATGTGATATCTTCTTTGCAGAATTACACAAACGTGAAAAGACCTGGTATTTTATATAGCTTTTCGAGTCTTAGTAACTTAAATAAAATAAAAACTTCCCATATATATAATGATATAAAGTTAGTTAACTCAGTATACTAAAGAGGACGCCTGTGGAAACTAAATATGATTCTTAGGAAACATTTATAAATCCCCTATATGTATTAGTATGGATGATAAACGGTAAAATTGAAATATATCACGTAATTAACTTCGCTAACAATGCCTGAAAAATCCATTATTCCTTTTTTTTGTTTTTTCTTAACATTTTTCTATTCACACCTGAAATTCGGTTGACATTCAGTGAATGTTGATATGGCGTGACAGGCGTAATAGAGGGATGATACCGTGTGGCACCTCTTGGCGTGTTTCTTAATATACATTTTTTTTAGTAGGCCTCTCATCCAACTTCTTTTCGGTCTTCTGCGAGTGTTATGGGGCATGTTGGTAGTGCCCGTGGTTTGTAATAATGTGTTTGTATATACCTGAATGTTTTCGTGAAAAATTTTGTAGGAGTTTCGAATTTGTTCGTTGAATATCTTTATGTAAAATAATGTTTTTTACGTACTATGATGAATTAATTATAGCTCTAATAGTTTTCGATTGAATTTTTTTTTATTTTACGTATGTGTGTCGTTTTGGAAGTCTAGTATTCTGTGAAGTGTAACTTCAGATGAGCTTCATTTTTTTTGTTACTGTTTAATTTATGTTTAAGTTTTAATATCGAACGCCATGAGCTTAATGTGTATAAAAGTTTTAGCGTTATCTGTTTTTTCTTGAGGCATGGGCCATGCAATATTGCTATATTATTTTGAAGCAAATGGTATAATTTTATACTCAATATAACCCTAATTTTTTTTTCACCTTACTAAAAGTAATACAAGTTTAGGAATATTCATCAGAAGAGATGAAACGGTCTAAATGAACTTATTCAAGAGTGTTAATTAAGTTAGTAGGGCCTGACTGACAGCACTTGCCGCGAGGGTCCACTTTGGAGAGCTGCTCTCAGAACTGCCTTCGATAGGACTTGGGGACTCAATAATCCAAGCTCTCGATTATTCAATATTATTCCACTGGCCACTTTTCTTCATTACCCCTCTCTATGTCACCCTGCCTAAATAATTGTTTTTACTTAAGTCTTAGCTGTACCCTAATTATTTTTTCAAATTATAATAAGAACTCTCTTACCTTTCAATATTTACTTATTGTCAACATACTCTTAGGAGTATGGAATTATATTTGAAGACTAAATTATCTTAATTAAGAGTTTTCTAAATATTTTTATTTACACTATAAATAAAATTATAACCTGTTCTCGTCTCAGTAAATGAAAAATAATAATAGACATTTGCTGTTCTTTTCCTTGCCTACAATAATAATTAAAATAAAAAAATGAAAAGTTCATCTACTTATTACTTAAAATATTATTGGCACCCTTTAATTAAAATTGTATCCTAGGAAAGCCAAATAAAAGACTTTTTCTTAACATGCATTAAGACTGCTCAGCAATATACATGTTTTCTTTGTTAAATTTAATTGTATCGGACCCTCTACATCTTACACAGACCTACTTTTTTTTTTTTTGACCAACCCTACCTTGGCTTTGAAGGCAATACGGGATTTTCTCGGAGGAGAGGGCGGAGGATTATGTTAAAAGTCCCTCGGCACTGAGACGCGAATTCGTAATTATTTTATGTCAAGTTATTGTTCATCTGGTTGCTTAGCAACGCGCGTTCACAACCCACTCAGCCATCTCTTTATACATTAATTCAAAACATGGCCTCTGCCAACATTCCTTATGACACTCGCAGGAGGCTGATAAGAACCTCTTGAATAAATTTATAAAGTAGAATCATGCCAGAAAAAGTTCCTGCTGGGCATTATCTCCCCATCATTCCTCCATATAAATATATATATATGTATGTGTGTGTGTGTTTATGTAACATGGCTAGCGTAACAGCCTCCCATGCCAAAGATCACGGGTTCAAATCCGCAGGTGGTCCTAGGATTTTTTAATGGGAGTAAAAAATCCTTAGTTACGCCGTCCTTCGGAGGGGACGTTAAAAGGTGGTCCCGAGCCTGTGCGATGTCAGGTACTCGTTAAAGATCCCTATCTTAATAAAACCTGGATACGCAAAATTTAGGACTCCCATTGTAGCATCGTCCGATTAGCCATAGTAGCATAAAGTGACGTTAAATAAATAAATAAAAATCATTTGAAATAATGTACCTATTTAAGACCGTTAAGAGTTTTATTTGATTTTTTTTTTTTTACACTGACATATTTCTTTCTTTTTTTAATATTTAGTGAGATACTTGTCTGATTTTACTTTCACATGCTATTTAGATAATGATCGGGACACCATTCCGAAACTTATACCTAATTAAAATAAAGCAATTTATTCTTATTTTACTCAATTCTTTATGAAAGACTCCATCATTTTTAATAATTTTCTAAGTTGTGCCAGGATGTACTTACTTTTCGAGTGTAGTCCTAATCCAAATATTTTTTTGGAGACCTAAATAACCTAGGTACATTTTTTTAATCCATAGTGATAATTATTATAAATTTAAAAATAAAAAAAAAGGATAAAAACTTTTCTAGCACAATATATAGGTATACACTTGCAACATAATTCAAAGGCTAAGCCTGCTGCCGTTTCAGTTGTCGATTCTGAGTGTTTAATGGCTTGAAAGTAAAAACCTGTCTCAGAAAACGGGGCTAGAATGTAGCTAAAGTTACCTTTATTTTTTATTTTAGTTTATATATACCTTACTTTACATTTACTGATTGTCAACTGCATGATAGGTGTATATACAGAAATATTAAGAAAAACAAAATATATAATATATACTCACATGGACTGTTTGCTATATTTGTAGCTAATACTTTACTTATGAGTTATGTTTCAAGTGTGAATGTATACAATATATTTTTACCATCTGTATAATTATTCGATAAATGATTAACTAGTCTGATAATACTTATTAAAAATATTAATTATTGGTAACATATAGTACCTTTATTTAGAATGTAAGAGTGTCAAATTGTATTATTGTTCCACAAAATCCATTAAGCTAAAACATGAAAAATATAAAATAATGTTCAATTCTAGAACTTTGGATTGACGCCTTTTAAACAATTTAGTAAGAATTATTATTGCCAAAGCAAATATTAAAAAAGGTAAGGATATTTTAAAAGAGTTTTAACCGCACTAAAATAATTTTATTAGAAATGAGATTTAGTGCTATGCTTTTGACCGGCTGCTTTTCTAAGGCAGCGGTACCTTCAAACTAGCTTACTTGATATTTAATCCATATATAAACTATATTTAATGAAACCATTGGATTTCCTTTCCAAAGGTATCGTGTTTACCAATCCAATAGGTGGCATGCAGGGTAAGATCAAATTAGACATTTTATACCAACTGACATTATTATTTAATACAACTTTACGCATATACAATATAATTAAACTATGCCTGAGAATACTGAGGGACATTATAGTTAAACTTGCTATACAGTATTACAATTGACTCAAATACCTTTAAAACACTTTGTCGGCTGGCGAAGGTGGATTCATCTTAGGCGCCCATTCTTCGCTTCATCTTCCAGCTGGTCTTTCTGACCCCCAGACGCACCTTGCTTCTTCTTGAGGATAGAACTCGACTCTACTCTTGCTGGAATAAGACTCACCTCATCTTGAGGACAGAACTTGACTGCCCTTTTCGAATCTTCTCATCGTCGTCACCTCGGGCGGGGGAAGTGTCCCAAGCCGGGGGTCCTTTGTCCTAGTGTCTAGGAAGTTTCCCGAGGTACATATTGCTGGGGGGCCCCATCGAGGTAAACGCCTTTTGATGTTTTGCTGACAAAGGTTTCTTAATATTTTATTGTTTAATATTAAAATTATTTAATAATGAACTCCCCTCAGTATCCTCAATACATTGCAATAGAATAATAATAATTTAATATATATATATATATATATATATATATATATATATATATATATATATATATATATATATATATATATATATGGTACTAATTGTACCAATTAAAAAATCTCTAGTTGTGGACTGTATGATAAAAAATAACAATAAAAACTTTAAATTTTGCCCAGAATAAGGGATCTCCAAGTAGTTTTACAGCTAAATTTAAGATGGACAGCAGCTTACCTAGTCGCCTTCTTCGTGTCTTCTCGAACGGGCCCGCTCAGGCTCGGCAGTCTCCTCCAACTGCTCCTAGATTTTATCTTGTAAAACTTAGGAGGTCCTAAATTCTTAAGTTGAGTCCCTCTATCGTGACCGGGAACCGTATATCATCACAAAAATCGTCACGGACTACAAAAATAAAACCGGGACAAAATCTCAATTCAGACTGACGCTGAAGCATAAACAAAAGACGCTCTAATTAAACATCTCAGCCGTATCCACGGCTCAACTTAATTAAATTTAAATTTAAATAAATCAAAATAAATATTATTGTTTTTAATTCGCGTACGCGCAAACAATATATATTTCAAATTAATCTAAGTCACAGAATATTAAATTGGTGTTAGAAAAATAAATAATTCAGAATTTAATGTTAATTTTTGTTTGTGTCTATCATTCAATAATTTCACTTGCTTTCTTATTATCCTTTATAAATATTCAATTATTCTCTAAAAAGTTGTGTTTGTAACATTTGTGGAAAAAGGTAGTTTTATTGAAAATATAGTTTATATAGTTGATGCTTTTTTAACTTAATTTTTGAAAAACTTAGTCGGAGCAGAGAGGTAACCGTTAGGATTAATTTAATATATTTTATTATTCATATTATTGAAGTTAAGAAGAGTCGAAAATTTGCATCAATCCAACATAATTGAGTTGGAATTCATGAAGCATATATATTTTTAAAATGTGATGTTTACAAAATTAACCAAATCGATATTTTCTTTTCAATAAATATAATTTCTAATCATAAAATATATTTTCAATTAATTTTAACCTGAAACATATCGTCTTTATTCATGACGTGAATTTTTTCAGACTGATTTGATACATGTTCTTTATAAAATAAATAAGGGCAGAAGATAATTAAGAACTTTGGTGCATATGTCACCCTAAGCGTTCCATTAAATGCACTCTTTCACAGTAAACAATTTATGGGCTATCAAGCCCCTGCACTTTGGAGCAAGATCCATTCCTGTAGGCATTTAGTTTAGGTTTAATGATATTTTTTGTTACCCATTTTGTCCCTGCCCTTGTTAAATACACGGCTGTATAGCCTCGATGTAATATATTGTAAAAACGGTTATATAGTATATTGCTGTAATTTTTTTTATTTGTTATTCGCCTCTACCCTACAGGGTCATTGGCGCCATCATATTAAATTATACTCTGTTGTAGTATCCTACAATCTTTGAATATTCAAACAGTTTGGATATATGTTTTTCTTCGTCGCCGAGTATTTGGTTAAGCGTGAGTGGCAATCCAATAGCTTTTCTCAAGTTTTTGTATTTTTGCATTCTAATAAAAATGTTCCGCCACTCTGTATGACGTCACATTTCGTGCATGTGGGTGCTTCTAACCGTTTTAGGAGGTACCCATAGGTAAATTGGCAATGACCAATTCTCAATCTGCACAGTAGGATTTCTTCCTTCCTAGACTTTCTGGAGCTAGTTAACCACTTACTGCAATCATATTTCACTGCTCCTAACTTTTTCTGCCCTCTTTTCCACTCTTCCGTCCAATCCGCTACCCTTTTTTCGATTGGAGCATCCAATCTTCTTCAGTTACTTCATTAATTTGGACAATTCCACTCTCTTCTCCTATTCTGGTAGTGTTGACTGCTTGGTCAGCTTTTTCATTGCCCAGAATTCCTCGATGGGGTTCCCATATTAACACAATATGTGTATGTCCGAGTTTTATTTTCCAACTCTCGTTAATTATTTCCCGGATTATCGCGTTGGTTAGTGTTTGGCTGTCAATAGCAGCCAGCACACTTCAAGAGTCCGTAGCAATAATATAAGAATTTTGGTTGAAGTTGCCTCTACATTTCAGAGCCTTTAGTATAGCAGTGGCTTCCCCTTTGAAGACGGAGCTCCCGTTAGGCAGTTTGTACATGAGTCGTTTATATTTATTGTAGACAGCACAGCCAACGCTATCTCCCATTTTGGAAACATCGGTGTATAGAACATCAGAGTTATGGTACTTTTCCAATATTTCTAAAAACGAGTTCTGTATTTCTATTGGAAGCATTTTTTTTTACTCCGGCCATCGATCTGTCTATGTTTGGTCTATCTTTGTACCTGCGAGGGATTTTAAATTACTTCCATGTACAAGTCCGAAATCTGATTACTTTTTTTTGTATTGCTGCTTTAACAGGAGAAATGATAATTATTATTATTTATTAATGTAAATATGTTACATATACATATAAAGTATGTATATGTTATTATTCTTTGGTCACATATGCTAGCAAAATTAAGGGCGGAGATAATAATTGCAGTATGGTGTTGGGGAAAACAGTATTCATCCATTAAGGCATATCTGCAACATAATTAGCATTTGAGTTATCCCAAATTCGATACACTTCCTTTAATTCTAAACTATCAGCCTACACAAACCCGTTTGTCCGTAAACTCTCGTCTCCATCTCTTAATGTTAATCTTTGTAAGCGCCTGAAAAGACGGTGGCCTAGAGACCTGCTAATAAAATAAACATTGCAGGGCTGTTTTTTTTTTATTCTTTGATTGCAAATTGGAAACTGTACATAGTACAGTAAGTAAATGAGCTATTTACAGATAATTAGCTTTAAAATGTTTTGAGAAGAATCTACCCAGTAGCAGCACTTCAATGTTTATTTGATCAGCAGGTCTCGAGGTCACCGTCTTCTCAGACGTCTCGGGCGATTATTGGGAATAAATGTCGATGAGAGGATACTGGCAAGCGGGAACATTGCAGGGTTAACTAAAAGAATGATTGAAGTGCTACCAATGGGTAGCCTCTTCACAAGGCTATTCCATACCATATTTGTAATTTTAGCCCTTTCACCTGTTGTATATAATGTTATATAGTTGTGAAAATCAATAAAAATGAAGTTTAATAAAATTAACATTTGTTGATTTTAATTTATGTCCACCTATTTTTCGTCTACCTCAATTTTGTTTCCCTGTCTCAGTTTATTTGTAGTTTCAGGGTCTGAATTATTTAAAAAAATAAAATTAAATTAAAATAATCACTGTTTCATATCAAGGGCATCTATTTAACAATTAATTCTACTGTTAAATAAAAATTAGTTTGGATTTATTTTGTGTGATACTTTGTATGAAACGTAAGTATGTTTTGTGAGAAAACATGACAACTAAAGGAACACAAAAGATAAAATATATAAAAAGTTCAAGTCCTTCACTCATCACTGGTATAATGCAGGAAATATTATAGCTTAAATATTACATCAAAAATAACACAATTTGTATCATTAATAATATAAACTGAATAGCCATTTCAAATGACTTTCAATTCATTACAGATTTTCTCTCATCGATTCTACATTGATTATTTAGTTCTGAAAGATTTATGCTTATTCTAATTTTTAACTGTTATGAAAGTTATAACTTTTATAAATTAAAAGTTTTAGATCTAGTAACTTTTACCTCAGTAAACAAAATAGTGAGCCATCAATCGAATCACTTTTAATTTTTAATCAAGAATACATTTTTAAAGAATTCGGTTTCAGCGGATATTGTTCAGGGCGAACAATTATGAACTCTTAAATGCCTTCATAATAATCTGATAAATTTCAGCTTTAGAAACTTTATTTAATTGGACAGATTGTAATATTGTTCAATAAAGAATTGTTTCTAATAAAAAAAAAAAAGAAACCTTATTTGGGAATTTAAATAAACACTTCATTAATTAATTGTTTTAATCTTTCTTTTGAATGATGCACTACAAGTTTTGAAAATATCGATATAAAAGTATATTAAATTAACATTTTATTTTGTTTTACAGACCTACAACTTAGATGCTCAAATTGGAGAATCCTCAGCTTGTGCCACAGCACTTTTGTCTGGAGTGAAAGCCAACTTCGAGACTGTTGGGTTGGACATTAATGGAAGATTCGGAAACTGTGCTTCTTCCCTAAAATCGAGAATCGACTCTCTGATCGATTGGGCGCAGCAAGACGGTAAGATTTATATATTTGATTGAAGCTTATGTAGATGATAAAATGGTCTATAATAATAATGACAGCTACAGATTAGCTAAACTTAATAGCGATTCTTTTCCATCCCAACCTTTTCCTAAACAATATTCAATACAATATTCATTTTCACTCATCTGTTAAGGAACTTAGAGTTTACTCTTGAAGAAACCCTTTTCTCTTAATCGCAGATATCCCAAATTTCTCGCTGTACCATAGTAGTCCTAAAGCAATTCCATCGCCTCTATCTTCTTCTACTATTCAACACTCGTTAACTCCTTGTTTCCTATCTCGTCTTTCTCCACTTTGACTACGGTTGTGTGGTGTACAGCGGACTTTCATGTGAACTCGAAGCAAAACACGAGAGTATTATGAACTGTGCAATACGATTCGTATCGGGGTCACCAGAGACACGCATATAACCCAGTATTACGCCGAATTAAGGTGGCTTTATCATCGTTACAGATGTCAGTATTTCCTAGCTTCCTTTCTCTTATCAGGTTATCAGAACTCAACGCTTTCTCTTTGGAACTCTATCCCTCCTCACGGGTGGAAACGGCTATTGCCAGCCGATGCCAAGCGAAAAATAATCTCAGCACTGGTACGCCCACTAATATGGTATTGTGACTCCGTGTATATAGATATATCGGAAGCTGAGGACTACAGGATACAGAGAGCGCTCAACGCAGCTATCCGATTTATATTTGGTATTAAAAGGGACCAACATATAAGTCCACTTATAAAGGAGTTAGGTTGGCTTCGAGCAAAAGAATATCGCCGCCTCAATTTAATGTGCCTAGCCCGTAAAGTGCTTGATACCGGAGTTCCAGAAATCCTAAGGCGTGAGTTTGTTGAGGTGCGGAGTGAGAGGTTGCAGGGCGTATTCCAGTTACCTGCTTGCAGAACTGAGGCCTTGAGGAATTCTTTCCACGCCGCGGCAGCGAGAGAGCTCAACCAGCTACCGGTGGAAGTCAGGTTTTCATCCTCTTTCCGTAAGGCTTGCCTTCGACTACTCTTTGAGGCTGACTCGTCGAGTGCACCTTGAGGCTCTGAAAAAACATGGAGATGCTTCCTTTCCCTTTCCAATATCCCTTTGTTCCTTTTACTTTATTTGATTGTTTTTCCTTAATCTCTTCCCTCAGTGTTAGTTATTACTATCATTAATATTTATTTTATTTTATTTTAAATAGTCTACATAAATTTTGTTTATTATAATTAATATTTTCTTTTTGTATAGTTTAAAATATTTACTGTTTTATGTTTATTTAAAAAGAAAAAAAAAAAGAAAAAAGGGTTATATATGTATTGTTTAAAACTGTCTTTTTTTTTTTTTTTTTTTTTTTTTTTGGCACATTAATTATTGTAAAAATTATTACTTTGTCTGTAAGAAAGGGCCTCAGGCCCTAAGACAATAAAAATCTAATCTAATCTAATCTAAACCTCCTGAGATCCGTCATACACGAACAGCTTCCACCTTTGAATCGCTGCTTTTCAACCACCCTTTCCCAATCAAACATACAGTAACCTTAAAGTGCAATTACTATAAATAAGAATTTTGCTGTGTTTTTTATATCATTTTAATTATCTAAAATGAACTATCTAATTGATATAAAATGAACTATCTAGTTTTGTGCTATATATATTTGGCCATTTACAAAAAAAAGTTGTTGATATTTGTTTTGTTTTATTTACTTTTAGACATCACAACGTTTCAGCCTCTAGGGCCATTTTCAAGCATCTGAAAGCAATTAAAAAAAAAAAATATGATATTTATACACTTTTTCTATCTAATGTCAACAGTTATTTAAAAAAAATGCTTTATCTATATCTAATATGCACATGCACATTTCGAGTTGCAGTTTTGTCTATGCCGGTGTACTCTTTTTTGAAGCCATTTTGACAAATATATCAAAAACTTCTTTTGTAAAACGCCCCAATATATTTCCCACAAATATTGAACCAAAATAAAACTCAGGACAATGATGAAAATATCTAATGTTGTTTATTTATTTTATTCTAATGCTTTGATTTGTAAATATGTACATAGGTTATAACCTAAATTTATAACTATATAGTTTCAGAATACAGAATTGCAGGTTGTGAAAACGGTTTTATCCGTTTTAAATAAATAAAAAGAAATTTTGCGTCATTTTCGCGCCCCAAACGGTTTTTCCGCGATCTTCCTTCAAGCCATAAAAAGGCTGGAAAAGGCTCGCCGAAACAATTACACCTTCAGAAAGCCAACCAAGAGGTTTCTAACCGCCTTCTGTTCCTTCCACGGTAGCAGGGAGTGAAGAGGTACGCTAGTGATTGTGAGTATTTTTATTGGCCGTCATTGTCGCACCCACTCTACCTCTGCTAGATATTTTAAATTGATTAATTGGGTGTTTTTTTTTTAAGTTTCCTTTAAACCAGCAGTAGCTCTGGTATGTAGAATTACTCAGGTTCACACTTTATCATAGTCAATTGGATGCTGATCGTATATAGGAAGCGAAAAAAAGAGTCGAGGACTATCTTAATTTGTTCAAAAACCTTTGGGTGATCATTCCAAAAATCATTGGCTCACCCACTCATCATTTGCTCACCACTAGATCGTCATTAGCTCATTTTGAATTTCTGGAATAATTAATTATTAATGGTAATTACACCTAATCAAGCTCTGCCGAGTGCTACATCGAATCAGATTTTATATATAGGGGCACACAAAAAAAAAAAAGATTATACGTTTAGCTGAAAATGGTCCATATAATAAACCAAAAGTACAGTCATTTTAAAATAGAACCTTTTGGGGGTTATCCCTTATCAGTGTTCCCGAGGCGTATCAGATTCGTTTCAGTTAAGACTCTATTCCTGCTTCAGCCTATTTCTCTCTCTTTGTTTTTCAAATTAAGCTAATATTTTTATGTGGAGGTTCGGTAAGCTGCTGAAAACAGTTGTTCAGCAGATGATCCTGAATATCATTACTTCAAAGATAAAAAAGAGAAAACAAAAAACTGCCATAAAAAGCTAGTGATTTTAATCAATCCGATTTTCAAATTGGGATATCTCCCCAAGCGGGAAACCTCTATGGGTGCGTATATACTGCACGCCTTTTAGATTTTAGTAGCCTGAGCTTCTGTAGGATCTATGGAATTATATAGAACCCTCTACCCCCCAAAAGGCGCTCAGTACAAACAGGCCCTACCTTCTGGAACTATAAGAATCACTGTTGCTATTGTAAGTTGACCACCAGCCAGCACGCTATTCTCTACTCTTCTAGAAAATCGCTTTCAGTATTAAAAGGCCTTACACTTAGCAATCATGAGTTTATTTATTTATATGCTTATGTTCTAATGCAACCGGGGCAGTTTAAAATAAGCCGCTCCCACTGAAGAAATCTCGTCCTCCCCACTCCGTCTAAATAAAGTGATGTGTACTTTAGTTTACAATGTTTTGAGTTATAAAATAAATTCGTAGCGTATTTCAGTATTTCAATTTAATCCTTTCTGTCTTTATAAAATTATTTTTACTAATACATAATAAGGTTTACATATTCTAAATAACAGTGCGAATTATTACTAAATAGTTTTTATTTCCAAATAACTATATTAGGCTGTAACTGTTTATAGATGCTAATCTTTTCGATGTTTCTCTGTCTTCAATAATAACCGAGTTTTGGTGGAATTAGACTATTAGATAGATTTGTGGCTTGAATATATAGATAATTTTGTTTGCTGTTTATCGCGCTTTACTGAATCTGAAACTCTATACATATTTTTCTCTATCTTGAAAAATAACTGAGTTATGGATGGATTTATGGGTGAAGTTTTAATTTTTTTTTTTTTTTTCTTTTGTATAATCATTCGCGTTTTTTTAATTTAAAAAAAAACTAATACATTTTTCTCTATCTTCAAAATCGATGGAGTTACAAGCCAATATATACGCAAGATTTCAAATTTGTTTTCCCTTTTCTTTTTTTGTTCTTGTTTTTTTTTTTTTTGTTATTGGGCTGTAATTATTTTAAAATTATGTACATGTTTTTCTCCATCTTCAAAAATAATTGAGTTATTGGCGCATTTAATTGTAAAACTTCAATTTTTTACAATAATGGACCTTTGTAATCGACCAAAAAAAAAATTACCTCTCTCTCCTCAAAATGAGAGCTTACGTTTCAAGATGTGTAGAATCTAAATATTTCGTTTTTCCTAATTAATGATTAGATAAATACCAATTTTGGCTTTTAGTGCCATTTGATAGAAAATTAAATTTTCGACAATATGAAAAAAGAATTATTAAAAATGTTTAGCAACTAGCTGAGATATTGGGTTTGAATTTAGCAGTAGTGATGTGATATTATCCTTTGAATTATTGCTTATCAACAGCTATATAAACATTTATACTCTATTATTGTTATTTGGAAATAATAAACCATCGTGTAATAATTTGCAGCATTTTAAAATTATTGGCGTTAATTATTTTTATTTTTTTAAATACTAATAAATTTTTTCCATATCTTCAAAAATAATTGAGTTATTGAATTAAATCACTTTTAACTAGATTACACCCGCCATTTTAGAAATAACCAGCTGATATCAACATCTAATAAGTGTTATGGACATCGTTGCATGCCCTAGTATTTCTCACGGCTTTGGCAGGATATTATTTATTCTGTTATTTCAGCCATGGGACGACCCTAGGGTATGAAGACTCTATATGGAAAAAACTCAGCCTCTATAAAATGGGTTCCCGAAAATAGGGAAAATCCTTGCTACTGAGAGTGATCTCAACCCCGTAAATCCTTCTTTTCTTTTTTCCACGCAATTCATAATAAAAATTAGCTAGTATCTATTGCTAGGATGATTTTTGATTCGTACTTCAACTTTTTAGGAACATTTGTATTAGACACAAAGCTCTAATCTAATCTCTAATAATCTTTAAATAAATTTACTACTAGATTGATCAGGTATTGAGATTTATAAACGCTTATTTATATTATATTGCTAGATATTTACTAAAAGTAATTTTATTCTAAATTTTAAGCTCTTTAAAACCCAACACCGACCAAAATAAAGGTTTAATGAAGGATAAGCTGGAATTAGCTGAAGAAAAGTTTCGAAGAATAGAATATCTCATTAATTTAAGGAAAATTCTCTGCCTCGTTCATTAGATAAAAGATCACTTTATTAAAACACTGTCTTAAGTTTTTGTTAGTTTTTTAATTTCATTAAATTTTTTGCGTGTTTGCTGGTGTTAAACCAGATCAGGTACATAATATATTAGATAGTATTTTTTGGAGACTATATTAAGTCTGTAAGTATACAATATATAGATTGCCAATTAGAACTATATACTTGCTTTTTTGAGGAAGTAGCGCATTACTAGTTATATTCCTCCGACTCATTTCCTCCTTCAATCCTGTCGAGAAATTCTTGTAAGCAATTCCATCAAAAGATTCTGAAGGCTTCCACTCAGGTTGAGGATGTATGACAACTCTAAGAATACAAATGGGGAAAATGAATAGACTACTACCATATTTTTTTAATATTTGTTATTCCGAAGTTTAATGTAATATATGTTTTACTTTGTTTGGCACTATATGTGAGTGAAATGTTTTCCTAATGTAAAGGTATTTCAGATTATTTTCCTGGATTTAAAAAAAAAAAAAAATCTATTTATTTTTTTATAAATTTTTCGCTTCTAATCATGTGGATTATCACTACGTTTTTTCTTCGCATTTTTGGATATATATTTATATTAACTGGATAATGTTTTTCATTTTTCGAATTTTATTAGATTATGAATTTTTTCGTCCTTATAGTCAGGTTCTTCGTCTAAATTGTTTTGATATTTTGCTTGCATGTTGTTCCAATGTGTAGCACTATGAGAGATATATCACATAAATATCATTTATATTGTATGATCTTTAATTTCTTATCATTTATAAATGGTGATTTTTCTTAGATTTAAACAAGAAGTATTAATTACAACCATTTGGTCTTTTGGCCAGGCACATCGTTTATCTTAATTGTTCTTAAGGGACCCTGCCGCAGAATAATTTTTTTTTTCTATAAAAAAAAAAAAAAAGAAGTAGGATAAAACAGATGGGAGCCACGCCCCATAAAGAATTCGTGGTCCGAATATAAAAAAAATTTAAAAAAAAGTATAGTTAGAATCTATGTTTACTTCCAATTACGTACTTAGCTTTTATATAATATTCTTATAGAGTTTGTTGTAAATAATAACTTATTTTTTCGACCTCTTTAGCCTCCCTAATTATTTTCAACCTCTTGGTCCCCCTAACGAAAATCCTTCCTTGTTTTAATTAATGTTTATACAGTTTAGCCTAATTATTTTGATGTTAAAAGTATTCTTGACAAAACAAACGAATTAAGCAATTAAGGCGAATTCAGAAACCTCCTACAAGGTTTAAGGATAAAGGGAGCGTTATTTTATTTTATTTTTTAGCGTTATTTCACCGACTTTTGAAAAGCTCAAGGCAAACAAAAGAAATATTTATAAAGTCGTCAAGAAAAAGTGATGCAAGCTCAGAAAATTATTTTGATTGTTAATATCCTTCCGCTCCACCAAAAAAAAAAAAAAAATAATAATAACACAAATAATTATATGTCCAGCACCACGCTTATTAATAACTTAAAAGATTCTGAGCCAATGGTTATATTTTTGCCACAACTACGAAGTATTTATGAAAATTATGCCTCACTATAATATACCTATTATCTAGATATTTCTCAGGATAATGACCTTTGACTTTCTTTATGATATGATCGTAGATTTTCTTTGAACTTAATGTTATTGTTCTATGCATTGACTTGTAAGGATTGTATCTTAGGGCACCAAGTTTGCTAAGCAGCTTATCGAAGTGACGTGTTGAGTTTGATAATCTTGAGTGTAATAGTCAAATGCTTTTAACCTGTGGCAACAGCTTAATTGGTACGATTGCTGTACTAAATGTCAATAAGTAAAATAGAAATAAAATATATTTATTGTTTCCATTGAATGGATCTATAAACATAAAATAAATAAAAATTATGGTATCTTTCAGTTCATGTAATTACAAATTATATATATATATATATATATATATATATATATATATATATATATATTTATATTATTATATATTATATTTATTACTTATCACTTATCACTCAACTGAATATTTAGAAAAACCAAATAAGAGAACGCATAAAAAAAAAAAAAAGTTCTTCCTCTGACAGCTTATAACTACCGAATAATGTTGATTCTGACAAAATTATTTTTAGTCAGTAGAGTTGTGGAAGGAGGGTAAAAATATGAGGTTGTAGGTATTTTTTGATGTAAAATAAAATAATATATATTAAAACATTTACGTAGAAAAAAAAAATTGTGTATAGGTACGCCAGATCATTCATCATCTAGCTGTATAAACTATTCTTTAGGACCGATTCTCATTCTTACCTTATATATATATTATATAAATATATATAAACACCAAATCACACCACATGATACGAGATTTTTTATAAATTAGACGAACTGGCCTTTTAAGAACTTTTCTATTTAAAGGCAAACTAAATATTACAAAACCTTACCTCATATTACCTCAACTAATATATCATAGAAAGGTATAGTTACCAGAAAATCCATCTCTATCCTCAAACAGCTCCTACGTTTCCGTGACTCTTTTCCTAAAAGTATCCGTCATCTCTTAGTGTCTTTACTTATACCCCCCCACTTTGACAATCCGTGGACTCAGGGGCAAAAACGAGATGAGGCTAAAAAGATTAATGAATAGGTTTATAAGTTTTATGAATGGCCTCTCCAGACAGTCACACGTCTATCACTGGTATTCTGGTCAAAGGTGACTCTATTCCGAATCCCTAAGAAAATACCTTTTTGTCATATTCCTAGTCCAATCTTTGAGAGCTAGAAAACCTTCCTATATCTTTGACCTTACTCCGCGATTTTCCGTACACACCCTAAATTTAAGATCTATACCAACCCTCTCATAGAACAGCATCCTTTGAAAAGTCCTTTATCATCGTGCTACCATACATTGAAATTCTTTACCCATCTTACTCCTTATAGTGTCATCCGTAATCAATTTCAAACACTAAATATCCAACTCAATCAATGTTCCGCACATAATGTGATATACGAGTATACTGAATTTGATAATACATAATTTAACTGATTCGATGTTGTTAACTTTTTTTTATTTTTACTAACTTTAAAAAATTACTATTTGACTAAGTTATTATATATCAAATGAACCCAGACAAATTGTTTTTCCTCTTGTCATTGTGTGTTATTCTTAGCGGACGAAATTTCTCAGAATATATTTTTTTTTTTATTCATTACTTATAATTGTTTACTAAGTATTTTATAAGAAGTGTGTGCGTTGCAGAATATTGTTTAACAGATGTTAAATGATCATTGTTTATAAGTTCTCCTTAGGACGGTGAGGGTGATATAATGATAACACCTGAGCGAGGGAGACAGCTAGAAGTGGGGCAGGGCTGTGTACAGAGGGCTCCCTCGAGTGTTGCTTCAAATTAAACCCACCTCGTCCCACTCTCTTCCAGGCACTCGCTTATTTTTCTCTTCTCCAGGAGACAGATTCGAGCTCCAGATTATTCCGGTCCGTCGAAAACTGCTACAAGAACATTTGCTGGAGGCTGCCGCTCTGGGAATTCCAGTTCTCGCCTGTCATGGCAGCTAAGCACATGTCACCTCGGTGCTTTGCCACATGTCCTGTCTTTGTCCCATTCCTTTTTCTAATCTCCTACTATTCTTCAACTTATATGTAGGCTTTTAGATATTTAAATTTCAACGATATTGAAGCTCTTACTATAATATTTCATTATTTTATCTTTCCCACCAAGAAGAAATAACATACCTAAAAAATATGTGTTTTTGATCTTAAGTGTTTGATTGTTTTTTGAGCAATATTTAAGAAATTCTAATTTTTTTTGTTTTACAATAAATAATAATAGAAGCTGATAACGCTAGTACAGCCATAGGTGTTCCTATATGAATGACTACATATATATATACATAAATAATTTTCTTTTTTTCATACATGGCAACCCCTCACAAGTATCATTTCTTTGATAACATCATTAACAGATGAAAGTAGTTATTGATTAAAGCAATTAGTACAAAAGAATTTTAAGAAAAAACAAAGACAGTAATAAAACTTAAGTAAATAATATATAAATAATAGAATAGAAAGTATTTTTTATTCAGGGACTGGTCCCTTAAGAATATACAACATGTATGGCCAACAGACTAAATGAACATAATTAACTAATATTTAAATCTATGTTATATTACACACAAAATAGAAAAAAATATATTACCGTTTTAGGTGTGTTGTATTCAACGCATAGTTTCGTAGACAATTCTTTTTTGCGGAAATTCAGTATTTAAGTTAATTAAGTTTTTCTGATGTTCTTTCGAATTCTAATATTATGAAATAATTACCACTTTTAATGAAGGGAAAAATGATTCGTCGTTAAAATACTTTCATGATATTTGTACGATTTCGTTCCTTCATCTGGTATATTTTTTTGGTATCCCTTCTTTCTTTTCATCTTACAAGATGGACAGACTAATTTAATTCCCTAATTGCTTCCTAAGCTTCTTATAATAGTTTTTTTGATAATAACCTCGTTATATCTTTTTCTTTATTTTACACCCAGCAAGATATTATAAAAATATCTTTTCCTTCAGTGTGCAGTTTTAGTCAATTTCTGAATCGTTCAGTATAATTCATCTTTATGAAATTTCTATATTTTTATACAGTCGTTTTTCTTAAAACATCTTAAATCTGTTCCTTTTTTTCTACTTATAAGACAACAATAATGTTTCGAGATATTGATGACAATATGAAGATAATTTGTTCTATTTTCATTTTGTATGTTTGCGTATTTTTCTTCAAACAGACTGATATATCAAGATATAAGTGTTTTCTTAGTCAAATTCATAATTTTTTCAATCAAATTCATAATTTTTTTTATCAATTCCATATGCTCTTGAACCCATATTATATATTTAATATTATTAGTTTTTGTTATCAAAAACCAAATATTTTCATTAAATCTTGCCGTTGTTTATTCATTTCACGTCATTTTATGTTACTGCAGCTAATCAAACGGTGCTCTGGCATGAATCCTAAATTATGTCTATCTAGGTTTATTAAGGATAAGGATATTTAATATGTCCAGATATCCCCCGAAGGACGGCATAACCAACGATTTTTTAACACCATCAAAATAACTCTAGGGCCATCTTTCGGGTTTGAATCCGCCACTTCAGGCATATTAAATCCTTTATCCCTTATTATATAAATGTTTTTCAATCAATGTGGATATAATTAGTTGACCGTTGAGAATTACTGAAGGAATTAGTCCGGGTGGCGGTCATTAAATGAAACAACTGAATAGTTTCAACTATTTTATTGTTTGCCAACGTTTCGACCCCCATTGTGGGTCATCATCAGGGCGTCTGGTAGGTGAGTGAGAAACGGTTTCCACTCACCTACCAGACGCCCTGATGATGACCCACAATGGGGGTCGAAACGTTGGCAAACAATAAAATAGTTGAAACTATTCAGTTGTTTCATTTAATGACCGCCACCCGGACTAATTCCTTCAGTTTTTCAATCAAATTCATAATTAGTGTAGGGCAGTGACTAACATAACAACCTTACATACCAAATGCCGCGGGTCTATATATATATATATATATATATATATATATTTAAAATACTAAAGGATATGTTATTAGGTTGAATATATAACAGTAGAAAATGAAATGAGCAATTGATTAAATAATTATAATTACGGGTCGTGGGTAGAAGAGCATGTTAAAGTAATTACTCAGCGGCCAAATATCATTTATTCATTAAGAGCCATTAACCAATTAGTCCTTACTCGTTCTCTTTAACTAATTAACAGGCTTCGCCGGTTTCTCATATCTAATTCACAACCGCCTCGTCCCTCTGATAACCAATTCGAACAAAATTATTACTAAAGTCATATATCAGTTTTATGTGAAGCATTCCCTTTCTTTTTACCTTATTTTGAACTTGAATTATTTTAACATCCAAGAGTTATAGAAATCACTAATGAAAAAGGTTTTATAAGAACAATCTTATGGAAGATATTTTGGATATGGTATGCTTTTGATTTATCAACGTCATCCGGCATATTAAAGCTTTTATCCCTTATTATATAAATCTATCCAATTTATATAAATGAATTTCATAATTAATGTAGTACAGTGACTAGCATAACAGCCCTATATGCCAAATTTAGCGGGTTCAAACCATGCATATAACTATCGGATATAGTTTTTGTTTTCAACAAAATTCATACTTTTTTCAACCCTAATTTCCAAAAGGACGTTTTAGTTCTTTGAATATTCTGAGGCCATCTGCAGGATTTAAAATTGCGCCTTTAGGCATTTTACATCCTTAATGCCTTATTCAATCTTACAGCCTTCTATGCCCAAGTACGCAGAACCAAATCCGGACAATTTTTAATGTTTTTAACCTAATTCATAAATATTCTACAACACTTTCTAAGGGCGAAACAATGGAGGATGTTTTACTATATATATCTGTATATAGTATGAGTGGTGGATATATATATATATATATATATATATATATTATATATATATATATATATATATATATATATATAAATTCATTTAGGTTAAAAACAGGTATACTCCCGAGATAATTAACAATTACGTTAACCCCAGTTACGCAACTTTATTCACCAAATCTGCTGCCGAAGTGTACTTTATAGTATGCATTTTGCGTATATATATTATATATATATATCTTTATATTATTTTTTTTTTTTTTTGTAAATACATCATGATTACTAAGTCAACATGATCCACACCCCAGATAAATAACTAGATAAATAAATAATGCAGATAAATAAACACGTTTTATAAATGACCAGTTTGGTACCCCCTAGTATTAGTATTCCATGTATTACAGAATAATGATAAAAAAAAGTTAAGAATTTTCATTAATATTCCTAAAAAGAAAATTGCCAACTGACACTAAAAATATGTAGATTGTATTTAGTTTTTGTAGGGAGTTGCTTTGGAGTATATTTATAAGTTCTGTTGATCACTATGTTCGGATAATAATGGTCTTAATTATTTTTCTCTATCTTCAATAAGTTTTTCACATTGGAGAAGAATATGGATTGGGTTACAAAAAAGGCAATTTTCTTGTGATTTAAAGCTTAAAGTTTTCTGTTTTACATAAAGGTTAATTAATTTAGGGTTTGAAACCCTGAACTGGCTCACCAATCTTACTTTATTTAGGCTGGTTCTATATTTTTCAACTTTTCCTATATTCCATCTTTATGCTTTAACAATCCAGCTGGGTTTGTATTGTCAAATTCCTCCCTACAACCATAATGAGCAGCCATTCCTCTCACTTGTGAGACCCAATTAATGTTTATATAAGGATTCTTTGTATCTAGTGAGATTAGTTTCTTAAAGAAAAGTCGTGGCAACCTCTCTTCAGGCATAAGTGACAATTTAGACCGGTAGTTGTTTATGACCTTCTTCATAACTTTGATGCTCAAGGAGTTACTAAAATAAGTGTATTATGACTTCATACGCTTATCTTGTTAACCTACCCGTATTAAAAAAGAGCTTATGCAAATGAACTGAAATTTTAATCATGAATAAGTTTTGATTTGAGTTAGTTACGAGTGAAATATAATTTTAACCTGTTGGTGCAACAAGGTCGTGTATGAGGTGTCACTTAAAAGATATAGATTATGGCATTATTCAGATCGGTAATTACTAGTATTTAGTTATCATCTAAAAGAAGTCATGAACTTTTATTTCAATAATAATTTCAGTTAATGATTATAAAACTCATGATAGTTAATAAAGAAATCTGATAAGTTACAAACCTCGTCAATATCTGAAAATCTAAACTAAATGTTCTAAGTGACTCCTACTGTTTACCCTCCTAGCTTATCACCTGCATTATAAATAAGGGTTTAGTTTTTAAAAAAATTCTTGTTTACAGGTAAAGCAACTGGGGTGGTAACGAACACGAGGGTAACGCACGCTACCCCGGCTGCAGCCTACGCCCACTCAGCTTCCAGGTACTGGGAGGACGACTCCAAAATACCTCCCTTGTCCAGAAGATCCTGCAAGGATATCGCACGGCAGTTAGTAGAAGACGAACCTGGAAGGAACATAAATGTGAGTTATTAAATTTATTTATTGCATTTTATTTTAAACTAACTGACCCGACTGACGAAGTCTTAACTATGTCTTATCGAAATCGGTCAAGCCGTGATGCGACCACCAGGAGAAAGGGGGATTTATATATATATATATATATAAGGAGATTATAATTTCTTTAAGGAATTTAAAAAAATAAATTTAACTACTAAAGTAAGAATAAACATTTACAGTCATAAATTATAAATTGGTCTTCAATTCTTCTACAAATTTATTTATAACAATTTTATTTTGAGTATACGAATTTTTTCATATAGAAAATTGTTAGAGCCATAAGAAGACATTTAGAAGATTTTCTAATATAAGGTTAACAGAATAAAACAGTATAATGATTAATTAAGTATAGTGGTTCCCGAAACTGTATAGAAATGCTGCAAAACGTATATTAGTAAAACTTGAATTGTAATTAAATACATTTTTGAAAGATTTTAGTACTAATATATTACCGATCTTGTTTGTTTATACAACAATTACATTTGATTTATGATTTTTGCTTGTTTTTTATCAATCAATTTTAAATTTAGGAATTGATTTTTCATGAGTTCGGTTATTGTTCTACTCTCTGATTTATTTCCTAAAAACTTTGTTTAAAATAGAGTGTTAAATTATATTCAGTTAAATTTGTTTTTGCAACTTTGTTTTCTTTGTCATTGGAGTTTCTAACAATAAAGAAGATAAGAAAAATAAATAAAAAAATACACTTAAATTATAACGAATGCTAAAAACTTTCTCGCATACTTTTTAATCTGAGGCTCAAATAACTAATTAATATCTCCTCCTGTTACCTCAATTCTAGTTTAATATGTTGTTTGAATGTTTAAATCTGCTTATACTCATTTAAAAAAGTTTGAAGAAGCCTGCAAACAATTTTCTGTAGTGTAAACTCCAAATGTTGACTGGGTACGGTGGTTAAATTGAATAGGAAGATAAATTGTATCTGTCAGAAACAACTGGTTGTTACACTGACGAGGTCTTTCGTCAGGATATTCATTAATATAAAAACAACATAATAAAAGTTCCGCTTAAAACACGCTGTAATTTAAAAAGTAAAGGAATAAGTTTCGCAACAATGATATTTAAAATAGAAGTAGGAAGAATAAGTTAATCTAAAAAGATTTAAATTAAAATTTATATGAAATATATATATTTTATACCGGAAGCTGAGAGCCGAGATATGTCTTTTTTCAGGAAACATTCTGATTATGCTGTCAGAAAGTATTAAAATTATAGTCTGTAAATATGAAAGTCTGCACCCTCGACCGGTTTAAATAGAACTTTAACTTTGGTATACCATCAAACTTTGCTTATAACGTGCATGGTATATTATATAAATTTTACAATATTTTATCTATTGCTAGGAATAAGTTAATGAACTATAAAAATTTCAAGTTTTCAATTTAAAAATATAAAAAAACTCGGGATTAGTATCTATGTGTCACATTTGTACTTATTTTTTGTTATATATACCCTTTTTAAGGCGTGGCCCAAGTATAATTATTTCCAGTTAATAATCGACAATATTCTAATATTTTATCTAAGAAACATTTTGCATGACCTTTTTATAATTGTAAAATAAATATATTGTTAGTTATTTTTGGTTTATAGTTATAATTTTCGAACCTTTGTAATCGACCAAACAAAGAAAAAAAAAAAAAAAAAATTATTAATATATATATATATATATATATATATATATATATATATCAGCTTCCTGAAAATTTAAGGGCTTATGTTTTATGGTACGTAATATTTTTTAAGATAGAGAAAAAAATTATCAGGATCAGGACACAGCAACGAACAAAAACACAATAATAATAAAAAAATAAATGGAATTTTGGCAATGCGTACTGAGTTTTTTTTGAAAATATTTATTAATAATATTAATTATATAATACAAAAAAAAGTATCATTGGTATCATTTAAGAAATATCACAGATACAAAGTTTTAAAAATAGCAGTGGTTATATGATTTTCATATTAGTTAATTTCCTTTAAACAGCTACATAAATAGTTATACCTTAATATAATTTTTTGAAATAATAAACCATTGCGTGATAATTTTCAGCGTTTTTCCTTGATTAATTTGTTTAAATTTTTAAATATGAATATGGCGCTTAAGACGTCGAAATCTACACGCATTACTTAATAAAGCTAATTTAAAACAACGGAGTGACTTGGAGTAAATTACCTTACTTGAACTCATGAATAATGATTTCCGTTAAATTATGGATAGTAAAATTTTTAAAAAATATTACCCCTCTTCTCCCTTAAATTTTTAGGACTCACGTTACGTATTTTCGAAGTGAAAACTTTTTTACACGCGTTATGCAATTTTTGGAAGGGGGACAAGCTTTGATTTTGCTACTATGGTAACGATTCCCTCTAGTAACATGCTCAATACTGGCGCATGCGCAGCGGTCTGTCAACAAGTCCAAGATCGGATATAATCTATCAATTTCCGTGAACGTTATCGGTACCTTTAAGCGTCCACAAAAACGGCTGTATAGATATAAGAAAGAATCAGCAATTTTAAATTTTTCATAGATGGATCAATCTTCTAAAACAGAAAAGAATTTGAATTATAATACCGAAATTAAAGATTAAGAGGAAATTAAGGGTCGTCAATATCAACACAGGCAAGTCAACGAAAGGACAAAAAAAAGAGCGACTAATTTAATTTTTTCACAGATAGATGAATCTTTCGGAACAGTAATAAAGCATATTTCTAAATATCTGAATTTTCATGATGAAAATGGCAGGCCCATAATAAAAAAAAAATGTGCTATGTGTATCACTAACTCATACAGTCAACTTTCAGTCAGATTATGATGGCATCATTCAAGATGATATATCTCTACAAGGTGATGATGTTTTACAATTAAATAAAACAATAATAACAAAATATGCATTCTCAACATAATCAACTTTTACAAACGTACTCTTCTTTCCAACAAAATTCCTGTGCGAATGTCAAATTAAAAAATTATTATCATTTCTATCGACAGTGTCTATGAGACTGCCTGAATATTTTTTTTTTAGATACAGAATTTTCATTGGATTATAATGACTTGAAGTCATGAATTTTCACTCAATTATAATTTCCGTTGAATGTGTGTTAAGCTTATGATAGTTAACAAATAAATGTGAATATTAACTAACTTTTTCAATAGTAAAAATTATAATCTACTCTCCTAGATATTCTCTTCTGATATTATCAAGGCCTTACAGTTATCACCATGAAAAAAAAAATTACAATTCAGGCAGTAGGAGGGACTTTCGTTAGAAATTAAAACTTGTTTACAATTCTCGATTTGAACTGGAATTTTATTGGAGAGAAGAGCACGTTTGTTAAAGTAGAATGCTGCGAATGCATTTTTTTATTTGTTATTAATATTTAATTTAATTGTAAAACATGTGACTATATGAGTTGTGGTACACATAGCACATTTATTTTTTGTAGACCTGCCGTTTTTATCGAAGAAATTCAGACATTTAGGAATAACCTTTATGGTTGTTTCACAGAGATAACCAAGTAAACAAAAAACACATGTTTTAATTTGTAATAAAAATACATTGTGCTTAAATTGAAATCTATATTATTAAAATGAATTTAATTTTCAAATGTCATATTTCTATGCTTAAATAATCAAGATATTCTTTTCGATTTCGCTTTACTACGATTTAAATACTGGCAGTAAGATCATCACGAGTTTGCTTTGTATGTTTAAATGTTTTCATGTAAATTGATGTTTTAATAATATTTACAAAAATCGATATTTTAGAGTCAAAAGAATTCAGATATTCATTGTATTAACTTTTTATGCAGTAAGAGGTTACTTATAATACATAGTTTAGCTAACATTTCTTTACTCAGTAATTTGCCACTGATTTTGATTCAACTAAATACTAAAATAAAGTATTATTTTAAATATCGTAAATATCGATTTTAAATATAATAATTGTGGATGTAATTAGTTGACCGTTGAGAATTACTGGAAGGAATTAGTCCGGGTGGCGGTCATTAAATGAAACAACTAAATAGTTTCAACTATTTATTGTTTTCCAATCTTTTTCCATTCTCCCACCATGCGCCCTGATGATGACCCACAAAGGGGGTCGAAACGTTGGCAAACAATAAATAGTTGAAACTATTTATTTGTTTCATTTAATGACTGCCACCCGGACTAATTCCTTCCAGCAATTAAATATAATAAATATCGATATCAATAAAGTAAAGTATTATTAATATCGATATTTACTCAATATAAAACGTAGAGAATCAAGACCCGCTAATAACCCGAAAGGGTAGATGCGGAATAACAAATAAATAAACAAATAAAAATATCGATATTTTTCTGCCGATATTACACCGAGATTATTATTGATAACGTTCACAGAAATTGATATCGTTATCCTATCTCAAAAAGACTGGTATACACAGAGCGCATGCGCCTGTCTGGACCATGTTGGTGACGTTATGATGGATACGAAATCAAAACATTTACCCCGGCAAAAAATCGCGCGCGCCTAAAGAAGTTTTCACTTAAAAAAATTAATTGAAATTAACTAATTAGCTGAGGAATACAACCATGTTTTTATTAATAGTTAACACTTATTTCTTGCTTTGAGCTCCATTGTGAAAAGGTGTGTTGGATGGAAGGCGTACCTTCCATAAAAAAGAACTTCTTTTTTCTGTCTTTGTATTTGGAAATAATTCCCGAGAGGTAGAGGCAATCCCACTTCAAAGAGCAGAGCTTACACTTGAGATTAAAGGAATAGCTCGCCCCCTTCCTTCCAGTATCCGATAAATATGAAGCCATAAAGCCAAGCTATCAAAGGAGTTGTCTCGCGATAGTTAACATGGTTATAGCAAGTTAGGTCGACGATAAAGCGCCTGGTTTGTATAAAGGTCTACATGTGGGAACACATCATTTATGTATAATTGCTTTATTAATACCCCGACCCAACTATTAAAAATTCCCTTGATATTAAGCTTTTTGATTTTTTTCATATTTATAAAAAAAAAAATATTTATACCAAGGGAAAAAATCTGTGACTAGGAGAGACTCTATAAGAGTTTAACTTTTTAAAAATCTTTGTTTAAATTGAATTAATTGGCAACCGTGATACTGAAATAAATTTAAGTGATTTCAAACAAAATATCAATAATACAGTATATATATATATATATATATATATATATATATATATATATATATATATATATATATATATATCTGTTTAAAAAAAGGCTGGAAAGAAGCTAAATAAGAGATCTTCTCAGCTAAACCAAGCATAGGAAGGGTTCTTGCTGGACATTTTCCTTTCTCATGCCTATCACGTCTTCTGCTGAAGTTTTATGTGCCCCATTAGCTTACTGTCAGAGGCGACTTCTGACAGGTACGAATAAAAAGTAATGAAGATGAAAAAAAGGAAATAAATTATTGAGTATTACTACGTATGTAGTTAAAATCTGGACAATATAGCCATTATTGGTACAAATGTCTATACTACCATTACATGAGAATGCCTACAGGTAGACTTCTGAAAGACGTACTCCTATAATTTATGAGAATCAGACCATAAAAAAACTCGAATAATGAAGTGAAAAAATCATTGATAGGAAATGGATTAGATAATGTGGAAGAGGGTAATAGAAAATCTTCGTTTAGGAAAATTTCTCTCCAAAAAAAAAAATATATTAACTTAACTTGGCATCACACGATTTCCATTTTCATTTCTACTTAAGTTTTTTAGGCTTAAGTATGTGGAAGTCTCAATTGGTATTGCAGTTCCTGCATATGTAGTTTAGTTTGGGTGGTCAGTCCTGAGAATAGTCAGGAATGTAAATTTCGAGTCAGGTGTGCTACAGTAATAAGTCCTTTATCGTGCAAATAAATGTCAGGTTCAATACGGTTCTGTTTCAATTCGTTGACATTCCACTTGGTAATTGACAGCGAACCCGCCCTTAAGTAATTACGTTACATAGCGCAAAAGGCTTTTGTATAATTTTTGTAAGGATACAAATATAAAACCGCCTATTTCCTGACAATCAAAATGTCCCTTAGAAAAGTGGATTAAGATTTTTTTTAAAAACGAAAAACAGTTACATAAAATTGTAGTTGTTATAAACGATCACTTTAATTTATTAGTTTTCTTCATATTCATCACCTTATACTACCTTGTTTATATAATTTCATATTACATAATATATGCAAATGTAGAATAGAATAGAATAAAATAAAGTTTATTAATGACCTGTTACATTTAGGACCAACTGGTATATACAATTGCAATTAACCTTGAGTCAGGTCTTTTTTGTCAGCAATTCATATAAATATATTTCTAATATTAATACTATTAATTTAAACTCTTCATTATTCTTTTCGCATAAACTTTCTAATACTTTTATATACACCACATACATTACATATTTTAATAACGAAAAATTCAAAATAAATCATTTACAAATATTAGTTTAGTTTTTATTTGTGTTTTTAAATTTTAAATTATTCCTCATTTCTAATTGATGTTCTAAGTTTCGAAATTAGTAATGTATATTTAGAAGCTTTATTATTTCTATCATGAATATCGTGTAAGAAGATCATATTTGAGTGAAGATAGCTCGGGGTTTTGCCTTTAATATTTTACAAGTCGTTGTTAATAAATTAAATACTCTTTTTGACTTTAACTTTTTCTAATTTAACTGCTTAGAGTAGGATGTGATATGTCGATCTATCGGGGTTTGTGTTATGTAACTTACAGCTGCATTCTGAACTCTTTGAAGTCTATTTAATTTTTTTTCTGTGATTTCCGTATAGATCATACTTGCATAATTCAGGTACGGCGTAACCACAGTACTCATCAAGATTTTTCTAATACTGCTGATGTGCTGAGTTTGTACATTCCAGGTCAGATTATTACAAATTATTGATTTGCGTTTCATACATCGACTCTTTATTGATTATTGATACTTTGTTTATTTCGTTTATATATCTTTTTTGTTGTTGTGTTCGGAATCCTATTATTATTGCCTTTAATTTTTGTGGATTTGTTTGCCTTTGATTTTTGTATATTTATGTATGTATGTATTATATACATAAAATTTTATTCTAAATTAGTTTGTTTTTTAACGGAATACTATACACTTATATTTATACTCTCATTTCCGAGAATAAACGAGTCAGCCCCTTTAGCTGTACATGTAATTAGTTTGTAGTTTATATTTATAGTTTTCAATACTACTAACCACTAGAAATGTATGATTGCTTAAAGTCCACGAAATCATATATACTTTAGGGTTGATATTCTAATAATTAGCATGTAAGCCCTATTGGAATATTTAAAGGAGCAAAAAACCTGCATACAGTTAATAAATTTATAACTTGATTGAACCAGTTTTTTAAAGACAGTTATAACTGTTTTTAAGAACACGGTAAAAAACAAATTGAAATGGTCTACAATCGCGGTTGGCCTTTTTGGACCAAAAGTTATGTTAGCATTGCAGAAATTTATATTAAATATTAAATTTGAGTATCAAAGAATCTTATTTGGTATCAGAAATCTTAGAATGCTTATATTCGGCATCGAATCAAATTTTTATACTTTCATACTTTTTTTTTTTTTAATCTTAATAAACCTTTATTCACTCCTGTTCATTTGGTCATCACTCATTGGTTCTTTCGCTACAACACTTTGACACGTCCAGGCCTCTTTAACCAGCAACGTCCAGATGTTTATGACCTGTGCTGCAGCCATCCAGTTGTGGACTCCTAAACTCCTCGCATCCGCGACCACACAGTCAGTCCATCGAAGGCGGGGGCGGCCAACTCTCCTCCGCCCATGCACTATCTCCGTCAATAATCTTTTAGGAGTTTCGTGTTCCTCCATCCTGGTCACATGTCCAGCCCATCTTCGGCGATGTCGCTTGATTACGCTAACAACGTCAGCCTCTCCACATTTCATTTTTCCTTCTTCTCCACTCTCCACCAACGAACACCGGTCCAAAAATTCTTCTGAGTATCCTTCGCTCAAAAGTTTCCAACCTCTGATAAATCTTTACATCTATTACATCTACTTTGCCATGGCCCATGTCTCCGCTCCATACGTTAGGACTGGGCGAATCAATGTTTTGTACAGAGTAACTTTCGTTTTCCTGGTCACTGACCTGCTTGACTGATGCTGCCTCAATGCAAAGCAACATCTGTTTGCGGCCAACATCCTTCTATTGATCTCTGTTTCGCATGTGACTTGTGAGCCAAGAAATGTAAACTCAGAGACCCATTCGAAGAGACAATTTCCAAATTCACTCCTGTTCATGCGGTTGACAATCAGTGATTGTGAATGACAACAAAGTTGGTGTTGTGGCGTAATAGGCATAATGAAGATAGAAAGTCCTGTAGAACCTTTTTCTGGTGGGTTTACTAATTAGCATATATGTTAGGAGGTCCTTTCTCCAACTTCTTTTCAGTCTTCTACTAATGTTCAGGGTCATGGTGGTTGTGACCAGGTTTTGCATTAATTTTCTAATATTTTTGTATAACTTGTCATGAAAACGATTGTAGAGGATCCGAATCTGTTCGTTGACTGTTGCCATAAAAATGTATGAATTTTTTATAATTGTAAAAGTTTTGGATTTGAATTTTACGTTGGTGTGTTTTTTTTTAGTCCCGTATATCTGTGAAGGCAAACCCTAAGTAGACTTCAATAAATAAGTTTTATATATATATATATATATATATATATATATATATATATATATATATATATATATATATATATATAATTGTTATTTTGTTATAATTTGTCAGTTTTGTTATTTAATTTATTGTTTCCAAATGAATGTGTTATGAGAGTGAATATGTGGTTTATTTAATCGCCATTGTCCTAATTTGGGCTTATTGTAATATTACTCAATAATGAATCGTCTTAAGAAAAGAAAAAAAAATTAATCGCCAAAGTAATAGCAAGTTCACCTGTGACTTATTGTATTTGTTTAGCTGTAATGTAACGAATTAAAACTCGCATAACCCTATGTAATGTACAAACAAGGTGATCTGCTTCCCTGAAGAGGCAATGCTACGTGCTCACAACAAACCACATACAAGGAAGTTGTGAGGACCTGAGCTTTGATCCCCGTTGAAATATTAGCCTTATTTATGATACCCGTGGTAAGTATTTCACGAAGCAGACCTCCGTAGGGCGATGTAAGCATTAAGGAGCTTTGTTGTATATTTAATGTTGTTGACAGCCAGTTAAGTTAAACATGTATTGCTGATGATGTAGGGACCCAACATTGCCGTCTAACGTTTCAATTTCAAATGATGGTCGCTTAGAGATTTGATTCTACTGTTTGTCGATCATACATCTGGTCCCGCCATAAATAATGTTACAAGGAATATTAAAATATTTCAACTCAAAATCTTAATTGGGAAATAAAATGATTATTTATATAGATTAAAACAAAAAATAATTAATTATTCAAAATGTCCCCCTTCAGCCTTCTCATAGGCATTTAATCTCCGTAGCCAGTCATCAATAGCACTACGTAGCAATTATTGAGGAAAGCGTTCAACTGTTCTTACCAAAGATTGTTTGAGAATTTCCAAGGTATGGTATGCTCTGTGGCATGCCAGCCTCTCCAGTTCGGACCAAAGCCGGCAATCTAGTGGATTGATCGCAGAGATGAACTCTGGAATCTTCTTTTGCAGCCACTGCTGAGTTGATCTGGCCTTGCTAGCTGAAGCGGAATCCTATTGTAAAAACAAATGACTTCCAGACACCAGAATATCATTTAGAGGCTTGACAATAGGTTCAAAAACATTTTTCTGCTAGTTTCTATCGTTATTCACAAAAATGAAGTTTGTGGTGCCATCAAAGCGAACTCCTTACCAAACCATCACTGAGAACTGGTGATGATATTTTTTTACTCTTCTAATGACTTTCTGGGGCTTCTTTGGAGCTTTGTGCGTACACACGATCATTTTGGCGATTAAATTTGTCTTAGATTGTGAACATTTCCTAATCGCTAAACAATATCTTTCGATGAAGATTAAAGGTGTAACGGGCAAGGAGCACTTCGGATCTATCCACTCTATTGTTTTAGGGAAGTAGCCTTTGTCATGTCATTCTTCGAAATACACCCATCCTAAGGTCACTTTCAATATGAGAGACAAGGATCTGACAAATATTCCCACTTCCCGAGACATGACTTGTTTACGAATCGGATTTCTTCTGATTCAGTCTCTTCTCTCACTGGATTTGCCGATCTTACAGTGACGACCTGGTCGAGGTCTCTCACATACAGATCGGGTCTCTTTATGTCAATTTATAATGCGGGCACGAACATACAGCTGATACCCAAAGGTTTTAAAGTGTTGAAAAGCTCTAAACTACATTTTTCAACTTGGTGTGACCACAGCTCGGTTTTCTATATCACCCCCCTCTTTGTTGACAGAGCGAAAAAAAAAATACAAAATAACTGGAATTATTACTCTGATATAAAGAAAATAATCTGATAGAGGAGAGGATTGTCTGAATAAAACCCAATTATATAAACCTAAGGTTCAACTATTGTAACAGTATTTATGGCAGAACTAGGAATAGGGTAACAGAAAAATTACATTTTGAGGTAGTTGCTTTAAAAGAATAAATAATGAGCTCTGGTTGCATACATGCTTTCTCTTGATATGCATTTAATGCATAGAACGAAACAACGAATTATAACTAAAGGCATAATCATAGGTTCTAAACATCTCGTTAATTCCCTCCCTTATTATCCCTTACTGTACCTTAACGGACTACCTATCCATTTCCATAATGCCGTTAGAAATCTTGGTGTCGTCTTCGACCAAAACCTTTCATAGACTAACCATGTTCCCAATATAATTCGCAATTCAATCGCTTCTCTTAAACTCTTCTCAAGATTGCGTGATGCACTACCGTTTAAAGTTCGTTGGCTCATTGTTTCTTCTCTCTTCTTCCCTCACTTTGACTATGGCTGCCTAGGTTTTGGTGGATTGTCTGGTGGACTTGAGATGAGATTGGAAAGGCTAATGAAATGTTTTATTAGTTTCATCTTTGGAGTCCTCAGAGGCTCCACCTATGCCGAGTTGAAGTGGCTCAATCCAGTTTCTCGCCGACAGTATTTCCTAGGAATATTCCTATTCTGCACCTTTAATACCCAAAGTCCATCCTACATTCTTGACCTACTCATCACTTGTTTATCAGTATATTCGTTTAACAGAAGATCCCAACCCACAAACCTCTATTTACTTTCTCATCGAACATCATTCTTTAAAAAATCTTATAGTTTGCGTGCCACCTCACTTTGGAATTCAATACCTACCTCTATATGCAAAGCATCTTCCTTAACCTCATTTAAAAACAAATTATTCCATCATCTCCTCAGTAATCAGTCTTCCGAATAATTGTATAAAAAATTAAGAATAATAGTCATATTTCAAGTTTACAAAAACTTTTTTTTCTATGATTTTACGATATTAGTGTGAGGTTCAATTATAGTATCTCTGTATGCACATGTTTTCAGTATTATATAGTCATACATGAATGTTCTATTGTCGTTGTATTTACTACACTATAAATCATGCAAGTAGTAGTCATATGTCGTTCAAGCAGTATTTACTATTTTTGTAAATAATATAAGTATAATCTTTGTTTTTGTAATGTTTTTATTTTTAAGCCAGACATAATACTCACTCTTGTACTTTTTTGTTATTCTTAGGGGACAGAAGTCCCAGAATAAAATTTATTTTTCTTCTTCTTCTTCCTCTTCTTAATAAACTCTAGTATTAACATACTTCTAGTAATTGTTAATTTAGTTCAATTTTTAAAAATTAATGTTATTTATGTTACTTCTCTGGATATATCGCTAAAATGTTTGATCATTTTATTGTTATCTATTTTACTTGATTTAGTGTCATTGTAATGCTCAATAGACAATTTACAAAAAATTGTTATGAATTCCAGAAATTTAGCATTATAAGACTTAAATATTTATTTCATGTTCAAAAACATTATAATCCTCCTACATAAAATAATTGCAGTTAAATTAACTGACATCGAACTATACTTATATTATCGGAATCAGTAGTGTTTAGTCCAGTGGATTGGCTTCAGGATTGCCTGAAATTATCGCACTGCAGTTTACACAGAAGCGGACTTCCTGTTGATCAAACACCCCACCAACACTAATTAACCTATTGTCTCTTGCACACATACGCACACCGAACCGCGACCAGCATAATAATGTCACACGTGTTTGTTGTGTTATTATAATAAATATTTAGATAAATTAACCAGTAAAATCGATAAGTAGTATACAACTGGACTTTCATATTTTAGGAGCGTATATGCTTATGATGTTACAGCAACTTTTTCAAAATTTAAGGGAACGAAAGAGCCACTTAATATCGTCCATTTTGCATTTTTTTTTTTCTAAACGAATCAACGATTGGATAAATTCACTATATCTTATTTTTTCACAGTGGCTCGACAGTCGTGTAGCCTAGGCCTCGCGGTGTAATCTCCTGGGAGATTACATTCACGTTTCTTGATGAATTTCGTAGTGTAGGGTCATCACTTTCTATGACTAATTTTTTAAGGGTCTCGAATACCCGTAAGAGAAGCTGTGAATGAATCCCTATTAATTTAATGCTTGAAAATGTCGCTCTGAGACTGTGATTCGAACTCACATTCCCTTAGCAAGATAAACTAGCCATTCAGCCACGTGCTCCCCACATTGATAAATATCAGAGTTAAAATATCAATATTTTCAATTTCCTTTCTTCTAAGTACCTTTAATTTTATAAATTCAAAAAATAAATTAACCATATCGTCTAGTTAGAATTGATAAAAATGGCTAATTATATAAATTGAGCGATTTTTTTTTTCAAACTAACTAATGTTGCAAAGAGCAAAAACTTATTTTCATGTATTTTTTTTTTTGCCAAAAATAAGAATAGTGCAATAAAATAAATGTTTAATTAAACGTTGTGATTGTAGAGATAATAATTTATATTGTTTGATTATATCATCTGAAATGCGTGTTTCCACCGATATTCATTCTAATAATTAAACATTTTTTGTTGACTTTATCCAAAAGTCCTTGATCCTTAACAACGAAGATGAGTAGTCGTGGTTGCGCGCACAATTTTAGCTTGAAAATAAATAACGAAACATGGATGTATATAAAAAATGTACTTAAAATACCGATTAATTTATCTATATATTTATCTAATGACACAGCATACATGTGTGGGTTTAATTATCCCTATGGGAAAAGTTAAGTTATAAATTTCTGTCTATTAAATAAAATTTTATACTTGAAAAATACAGAAAAAAAACTACTTAGTATAGTACCTAAGTAATAATTTCTAATCCCTTAAATAAATTTAAACTAAAATTTTACGAACAGAATAAATTCCCTTACTTCATATTTCATACGTTGGTAAGAAAAAGTAAAAAAAAATAAAACGAAAATTTTGCTTGGACGACAGATTTTTTTATTTTTTTTAATTAAAACATCGCATTAAATAAATAAATAAAAATATACAGACAAATACAAAAGCTATTTTTAATAATAAACTACATCTCAACACTTTTAGACTTGCGTGTCACTATATTGAATATTTTTCTTTAATTTAATGGTTTCAGTTTTTAGAAGAATTACTAAACATATTTTACCACTTTAATCATACAGTTAAATTAAATTGCTTTTCCATATTGGGGATATAAGTAAAATCTTTTTCATTTCGGTGTTTGTGTGACTGAAAATTCTGAGAGGAGTAAAAATCTAAATTATATTAAGTATAAATTTAATTGCTCAAAATTATGTTTTTCTGCAACCGTTAAAATTCCTATATAAGTCATTGAAAAATCGCTACTTACTCTATTTATATATATATATATATATCTGTGTGTGTGTGTGTGTGTGTGTGTAAACAGTGGTATATGTCTGTTTTATATGTTCATATAATTTTGCTTTGTTTAGTTAAGATTTAAATTATATTTTGATCTCTTTAAACATTGTCTGGATAAATGTCAGATCCTTAATTTTTTTATTTAGAAATAATATAATATTACTGAATAAATATATACAATAAATACGAGTATATAGAAAGTTGCAAAATGTGGCAACTGTTTATGAAGGGGCTAAAGTCTACCTTACCTGTAAGACGGCACAGCCTTGTTGGTTTGCCTAATGCTAGACGCCGCACAGTGGTTCAATAGCTTGGTAATCGGAAAAAACTCCCTAGATTGCGCAATTTTGGCTTTAAAAGTTTTAAAAAAAATTAAACGTATTCTTCGGATCAAACTATATAGTAATTCACCTTAAATTTAACTCAAGTTTTTTTTTCTCATTTATTTTATCGTTAATCTAACTGAGTTATATTCTAAAAAATAATTTTTAAAACCATTTATGCAAAATTTATCATTTCATTCTTAAAATATTTCTATTTCTAATATATATATATATATATATATATATATATATATATATATATATATATATATATATATATATATATATATATATATATATTCATATATATAAGCGAATATTATATTTTGTCTTTGTTTGAATTTGCATAAATGCGTTTAAGAGTTGTAACTATAAAACGCATATGATGGAGCAGCTGTTTGGGGATGTGGTAACAAAGAAACTACCAATGAAACACACTTATTTTATTTTTTTTCTCACTGTTGCGTTTTCTTGGTGGCTGCGCCCTTAAACAACTTCTTTACCAAATAGTCAAAACGGTCAACAATCACTTCATTATTATAAGACGTATAAGATGCTTTTACATTTTCAAGAAATATAAAGATTATATTCTTTACAATTACATTTATCAAAGTTGTTTTCAATTGAATTCAATTCGTTGGATCAATGTATATCAATCACATTTATGCTGCAAATGTGACTATATACCACGATTGCGTTACAGCTAAAATATATTGAGTATTTTTGGGTATACCTACTTCTACTGGATCGCTATTATATATTTAACAGAATAAAATGGCAACTTATTAGGCTAAAGTTAGAATTACGGTTAATGAGGAAAGTGATCTCAAAGCAACTTAGTCTACTATAATAATTAGTCTAATATAGTATAAATCTAATACTATAAACATCTTGCTTCTAATCTGGAGACACATTGAAAAAAGACAACAAAAACTATACTTCATTATCTCTGTTTGCGGTCGTCGCATTCCATTTGATAAATAAAACAATTTAAATTAAAATTACTACAAATTACGAAAGATGTAATAAGATGTAATTTCAGAGTTTATCGCGAACAAACATTGTGACACGAGATTTTTATATTTATAGATATGTATATATGATATATATATATATATATATATATATATATATATATATATATATATATATATATATAAATATAATAGTATATATATCAACAATAATTTTACCTTAATTTATTTAAACTAAATATAATATACTATACGCTAAACCTACACTATACGCTAATGTCACATTCATTTCAACAAATCTTTTGCTTTACCACTAAGCGGAAGGCTCTTAACTATTGGTTCTGATCTTAATCAAGTTATATAAGGGTCCGAGGATATCATCATAACATTAAAAATGTTTCGGTTTGTAGCTAGGTGAGATGTTTTCCTACTGTGGTGGGGGCCTCTTCGGAAAGAGTAGCAATGAGTGAAGTAGCAAGCTCAATTGCTTTCCATGAAAGTGGATTTGATTCGCAGTTGTCGACAAGTAGTACCAGGGGTACATGTATAAAGCTAATTCCACTGTATATAAGTCAAATTTATCAGGGTGAATGCCACAGTCACTGTTCAGTACCTCCAAGACTACAGTCAAACTGCTTCATACTCTTTTAGTAATATACCTTTTACTCCGAGAAAAGCAGGTATGAGCAAATTATTTTTTCTTGGTAGTTACATTATGATGTCTATTAACGAGAGGTATGAGTACCATCGCGTAGGTAAGTGTAGCTACCTTTTATATTTCCATCGATAGCTAAAACCACATCGGAAATAAACATTGAATTTAGATCTACAAAGCCTTCTTTATAAAATTTTGAACTTCTTATACTGATGTTTGAGAAAAATAAAATATAAAATTTGCATTGAAAACTATACCTAAGAATCAATATTACCAACTTCTAATAATATATATATATATATATTTTTTTTTTTTTTTTTTTCTTAGCCCCTTATTTTTTTTTCTTCTAAGCTCCTGTAATGCTGGTAAGTTCTCCTTTTTCTGCAATCGTGCATTTTAAGGAGTTGCAACTCTTTAACATAACTTCTGGAGAGTAATAACATTATGAATACTAATTAAGGTGATGGGGCTCACCTTCTAGTTTGTTTCGGCCTTACAACTAAAACTTAAACTAATTTATTTATTTGTTGAGTTTCTGCCATCGCTGAGGTATTCCTGGGGGTTTTAGTTGATTAAATATAGGGTTATTTACAAATTTTGTTGATTCGAAAAACTTTAAATTCCTCTCATTCATAAAGTTTTTAATTGTTGGCATTTTCATCTCTTCATGTAATTTCTTTGTTTTTACTCTTTGGAATATCGTCCCTTTTGCGATTCTTCTTAGAATGCCGTTTTGAAATGATTGGACATTTTTTTCCGTTGATTTCGCCACGTGTGGAAAAAGTTGTGAGCCATACAACAGTGACGGACGAAGAATTGTTTTGTATATCATCGCTTTTAGTCGGAGAGATATACTTGGAGATGAAATCAAATGGTTAAGCCTAAACATTTTTCGCCTTACAGATTTAATTTTTTTTAGAAAAATGGACTGAAAATTTTAAGTGTCTGTCGAACGTGATTCCAAGATATACAATATTCTTAGACAGTTTAATTTGGCAATTATTGAGATTAAATCCTGAAGGAAGTTTTTTCTTACCCTTTTGGAACGAATAAACAATATCCTTTGTTTTGTCAGGATTAATTTCTATGTTTAGCCACTTTAGCTCTAAAGATATTTTTTGACAGGCACTTTGGGACTGTTTGAGAGCCGTACTGGCATTGGAGCTGCTGCTCGTTACTGCAATATCGTCGGCAAAAGCTGATACAGGGGCTTTCTCGTACTTTCTTCCAACAATGTTAGACGTGTAAATGGAGAACAATATAGGAGACAGCACTGCTCCTTGTGGAACACCACATGTAAGTGGTACCGAACCGGAGAGCTCTTCCGCAACTTTTACAGCTAAGTAGCGATTGCTCAAAAACGATTTAATGACCGAATACAGTTGTTCCGGGCACTCTCGTTCAATCAGTTTTTGGCAGAGGATTTCGTGAGTCACAGAGTCGAAAGCTTTAGAACAGTCGAGGGCTATCATAGCAGTTGCCTTGTTCGAGTTTAAGTTCCTGGTCACCTCATTGTGCAGTTTAACCAAACAATGTTCTGTGCTCAATTGAGATTGAAACCCTGCTTGTTCCGGTGGGATTATCTCATTTTGATCACAGAACATCCTTAGGTAATTAAGGATCGTTTTCTCGAAAACTTTTCCCATATGTGGTAATAAACTAACTGGACGGTAGTGAGATGGCTCATTTCCAGATTTTGCAGGTTTCATGAGAGGGAATAGTACTGCACTTTTCCATGCATTAGGGAAATATCTTAGCCGTAAGCAGGAATTATACAAGTTAACTAGGTGCATTAATCCTTTTCTTGGAAGTTGTTTCAGTAATACACTCTGTATACCGTCACATCCTGGTGCCTTATTACCGTTTGTCCGGCGAAGAACCGCTTTTAATTGCTTGTAGGACAACATGAAATTGCTTTCTTTTTCTTTCTGGGGTAGTAAGTTAGCAACCCCTTTCTTATTTCTTATTTCTGTATCAAAGTATTCAGCTAGTTTTCTAGCCTGTTCTTCTGAACTCAATAATTTATTATCTTCGTGAATTCTGATTAAAGTTGAATTTCTAGTCACTCTCTTCGTCATCGTCCATAATTTTCGGTGATCTCCATGCGCCGCTCTTAGTTTTTCTTCCCACATAGTCGTCTTCCACGTGCTAATAAGGTTAAGAATCTGTATAGTAAGAGCATTCAATACTTTCTTTGTATTTCTGTCTCTGGTGCGGTACCATCTATTTTTCCAGTTGTTTCGCAATGATATCAACCGTAGAATATGTTCTGGTGGTACACGAATTGAAGGTGGTAGAGGACAGAATTTTGGAATGGCGACGTTCGCTGAACTTAGAATTACTTGGGAAAAAGTAATAATTTGGGCATCAATATCTTCCGTTGATTGTAGAGTTGGGATTGCTTGTAACTGGTGACATATCTGGCTGCGGTATAAGTCCCAGTCAGCATTTTTATAATCGTATTTTGTAGGACTTTGTATTTAATCGCATTGTTTTCCTGTAATGTGGTACAGAACTGGCCTGTGATCAGATGTCACAAAATCAAGCGTAGTACATTCAGCGACCCTATGCGGTTGTCTTGTTAGGTAAAGGTCAATGGTTGATGTAATCGTCGAATTGGCTCTATGGATGAATGTGTGACTATTAGGATAGATCACGGAGAAGCGTGATTTGGAAATGAATTCACCTGCTTTATTATTCCTTGTATTATTCCACAACTTATGTCGGGCGTTTAGGTCTCCGATCACCCAATGGTTCGTTTGTTTGGAACATTCTAACAATAGACTTTTGAACTCTTTCAAGGAACTATTTGGGCGACGGTACAGTGCGGTTATTCGTTGAATTCGTTGAAAGCTGAAGCTGCACCTGAACAGACACTAGGTGAATTCTCTTGCAAGTTATATTTATTGGTGAGGACAACCTCTTCCACGCAATGCCATCACGTATAGCCATGAGAACACCTCCATATGAATCTTCTGAATTATCTTGAACCAACGAAAAACCATTGATGGAAAGGTTGTGGTGTTTCAGCCTTGTATCGGTGATGATGACTACCGCTGGTTGAGTTAGTGCAATGAGGGTTTCAACTTCTCCTATTTTATTTTCAAGTCCATCGGTGTTGAAATTCAGAACTTTTAATTGATCGATCATTTAGAGTTAACCAGAGTGATGACTGTTTGAATTAGTTGTGTGATGTTATTCATAAATCCAACCATCATGTTCGTGAACTTCTCCATCCAAGGTGGTGCGTTTTGGTTTTCATTTGCAATCGTGTTGGCATAGGTCCTATAGTTTGGTTGAATGTTTTCAGTAAGTTGAGGGAGTTCTTGTGCTGATGTAACGACTGGTTGAGTTCTTTTAGATTTTAGTTTTGATTCTATTTCTAATCGTTTCTCGCAAAGCCTATAAGAAGCTACATGCGGGCCTTGACAATTTTTACACCTAGGATTTTCTTGCCTTGGACACTGTGATATGTCATGAGGACCCGAACAACGGACACAGACGAATTTTCTGCCACAGTGGTTTTTAGTGTGACCAAAACCTTGACACCTGTGACACTGTGGGATTCCTCTATCCTCTTTAAAATCAACGACAGTGAACAATACCTGGTTTATCGCTTTTATTCTTCTTATATCTTCTATTTTCGTATCAGCTGTTGTTGTTATTAGGACAGGGGGTATTTCATACTTTGAACCATCCTCTGAGGTTTTTCTAAGCCGTCTTATGTCCAGTATTCCTTTGACATCTCTGAACGCATTTTTCATATTATTTATATTCTCAATCATGTCTACATTCAATAATAGGAATTTTTTAGTTATTTTTATAGATGCTTTTGGTGCAAAGGTGTGGTTGTCGAATTTGCTATTTTTCAGAAGTAATACGATTTTTTCGTGTTCCACCTGGTTCTCAGGGTATATTCTGATGCCATCAGTGCTACGTCTTAAAACTATTTTTTCCACGGAGTTTCTCTTGAATTCTTTTAATAGCTCAAGAGGTGAGAATTCATTACCGATCACAATAGGAGGCGGTTTGTAGTTTCTAATAGATGAATTACTATTCGAGGAGCTGGTACCAGGAATACTAGTATCTGCTTCGGTTGGTGCGGTATTTAATACTTCCAAACGGTTAGAAACATTTATTAGCCCTCTCGCTTCCAGCCGAGGGTCAACTCTCTTAGCTACTTTCTTTGGGTTGAAAAAACCGTTTTCGTCCGTACTCCTGCGTTTTCCGATTTCTTCATCCTCGCATTGAGGACTGACTTGATGCATAGGACAGTCTTCCACCGGTCCTGCCACAGTGCCAAAAAGAGCAGACTCGGTTTCCGAATGCCAATCGCGGTTTTTTTTTTTTTTTTTTTCTAACCCTCTAAAATTTATTTTCAACTATTTACAACATATTTATACACATATAACTATGTACATTTTTACAATTTTTGGTCCTTTTTTTGCCCGGAGGCATTTTAAGGTTTATTATACATCATGCGCTGGAGGCGCTTTATGCACTAGGGCTTAAGCCTTTATTCACAGTGGGAATAGGGAAGGGCTATTCTTTTGGGGACAAAGAAAAAGGTTAGGTGGGTTCAGACTGCAGAGTCCGGACCCCTTCCCTCGGCGAACACGTCTACCAAGGGGAGATCACCTTGCCACCTTCCGGGCCTGGATGGTGGTGTTATGTCACGGAAGAGCGGATTACCGCAGGCTTTCAGCCCATCAAAGAACTTGATGTGCCTCCGGCCGATATACTCTGGAACCGAGGGTAGCTGTAGCTCCTCGTATATGGTGACATTTCTCGCCCTTTGGAGTGTGGTTCCTCTGACTATCCGCCTAAGGACGGAGTTCTGGAAGCTCTGCAGTCTCTGGAGGGTAGACTTATACATGTGACGAAGTAGCGGCGCACCATAGAGAAGTGTTGGTCTAATGATGGCTTTGTAGATCTGGAGTTTGAGCCTCAGTGAGAGCTGCGGCGATGTCAGCAAGTGATATAGCCTATACGACTTTGATCACGCCAGTTTTAATCTCTCCCGGACGTGGCTGGAGAAGGTTAAATGCCTATCCAGTGTCACTCCCAGGTATAACACTTTGGTAGAGAGAGGTTGTTTTTCCCCTTCTACGGTGAATTCTGTTGGCAGTTTCCTCTTTCCTGTTTGAAAGGAGAAAACTATGGCGTCCGTTTTCGTAGGGTTTACTCTTATCCCATTCTTATGAAGCTCGTCAACTATGGTGTCTGTGGCTGATTGGGCCGTCTTAAGTGCTTCATCTGCGCTTATGCTGGTCGCATAAATGGCTATATCATCCGCATAAGCTGCTATCACTGTTCCTGGCTGCTTTACTGAGACCACTGGCGCCGTGAAAACGACGAACAGTATTGGCCCCAGTACAGACCCTTGAGGTACTCCGCAGGTGGTGTCGCATGGGTTCGACAGATCCTCACCGACCCGTACGACGAAGGATCTTCCGCTAAGATAGCTTCTGATCAGTCGGCATAGGGGGGCGGGGAACCTGTACTCCTCCAGGCGGCGGAGTAACAGAGTGTGAGACACGCAGTCAAAGGCCTGGGTGCAGTCCAGTGAGATCAACGCCGTAGCCTCATTTTTGTGCATTTTCTCTATGGTGTGAGCCTGCAGCTTCGCCAGATGGTGCTCACAGGATACTCCTCGCTTGTAGCCAGTCTGCTCAGGTGGTATGATGCCCTCCTCCCTGCAGTGTTTCATGAGATGGTACTGAACCAGCCTCTCGAAGATCTTGCTCATGTGCGAGAGAAGACTGATCGGTCTATAGTGCTCCGTAGAGTCTCCAGTCTTCCCAGGCTTGAGTAGCGGTACTACGATCGCACGTTTCCAGGCATTCGGAAAGTATGATATCCTTATGCACGAGTTGAAGATATTCAGTAGAAAGGCTTTACCCTTCCTAGGGAGCATCTTCAACAGTACATATGGTATGTTGTCCTGCCCAGAGGATTTGTTACCCTTGGTACGTCGTAGAACCGACTCGAGCTGGCTGAAGCTGGAGTAGATGGGCTTCTCGTTAGGGGACGGAGGTCTCCCTTCAGGAAGCACTGGAGCATCTATCTTCCGAGCATCTTCTTCCCTCGCCTCATATCCTTTTGCCAGGAGTTCAGCCTGTTCCCTAGGTGTCAGTAGGTCGTCTCCAGATCTTAGGTGGACTGTCCGTCTCTTGGCGACATGAGTCCTGACTAGCCTCCAGAACTGCCTGTGATCGTCGTGTGTCCTTCTGAGTTGATCATGCCAGAGCGCGTTCTTCCAATCACTCATGAGACTGGCTATCTGCCGGGTCATCGCATTGATGGCCGGTTTCAAGGTGTAGTCCCGTGTGCGATGAAAGATGTTGCTCAGATTGTTCCTCTGGGCAATCAGAGCAAGGATGTGTCTGGGAGGCTTCCTGATGGCGTTCGGCTTCGGGCTGAACCTAGGGATTTGCTGGTAGGCGGATTCCTGGATGGTAGTGGTGATGACCTCCACCGCCTCGTCCACTTCATCTTCGGTTCGAAGAGTCTTCACGCATGGTAGTGTGTTTTCCACACTGCACCTGTAGCCTTTCCAGTCGGCCTTATGAAACATGTATCTGCTCGCCGGTGGTCTAGCGGGCGTGCCATCAAATGTGTATAGCACTGGCCGATGATCTGACGGTCCGAAAGGAAGTGCTAGGCACCCCGTGACGGTGTGCAGATCTCTGGTCAGGAGCAGGTCCAGCGTAGAAGTACAGCCAGGTCTGCCCGCCTGTCGGAAGGTGTGCACCCCTGGGTGGAAAACGGCCATTCTGGTCTTTGAGATGTAAGTGCCCATGGGGTTGTTACTGCTGCACAGCCAGGCAGTGTGCCGTGCGTTGAGGTCACCGAGGACCACAAGCCAACTCTTACCCTGGGCGTGCTGCAGCAACAGCTTCATCGATGTTGTGATTGCCTTGGGCCTCCTATAGACACAGCAGAAAGTATAGCGATGTTTCAGGTGAACATCTACTGTGACTATATGAGTGCCTTCGGTAGAAGCTACTGGGTTTGGCACTGCCCTAGAAGGGACATCTCGTCTGGCCTAAACAGCAACGCTTGCCTTCCCGGAGGCGCACTCCTCCCGAAAGGAGGTGTACCCCTGGAAGCGAAGACGCTCTGAAGTGGGAAGCTTCGTGTCGGTCAGCACCACCACTGTTGGCTGTTGTTGCTGCAGGAGGAGCTCGACTTCGGCCTTCTTCTGTAGCAGGCCTCGGACGTTCCAGTTGATGACCCGGTGTTCAGTCATCACGGCGGCACTTGCACCTCCTGCGGCACTTCCTCTCAGTTCTGATTTCTTGAAGCAGCTGCGTCATGAGGCTGATGAGAGAGATGATGTCCTGCTGCTGTCCTGGAACCGACTGAGCTGGAGCTGGCTGCGCTGAAGGTACTGGCTCCTGGTGGTGGGGGGCCTGGTGGTGGGGAGCCTGGTGGTGGTGGGAGGTGGTCGCCTGTGGTTGGCCCGCAGATCCTCCAATGAGATGTGAGTAAGATACGCCCTGCTGCACTGTTCTTGAAGGTCTCATGGAGTTGGCGACGATTTCTTCGACTGGAGCTCTTCTTTGCTTGAGGAGTTCAAGTCGTTTCGGGCACTCTCGGGCGGATGCGACATGGGGTCCGCCGCAGTTTGCACACTTCACCTGATTCTTTTTCTTGGGGCACTGGCTCTCAACGTGTGTGCCGGAACACCATGGGCACACGACTGTCCTGTCGCAGTACTTCATCACATGGCCGAACTTCTGGCAGTTGCGGCACTGTGCTGGGCAGCCATCTTCTTTAAACTTGACGACCCTAATCCTCACCTGGTTCACATGTCTCAGGTTCTTCAGCGTCTCAAGCTTTACTGTATGGTCGGTGACCACTAGTATGCCTTCGACCGGGATGGTGTCATTCCCGATCCTCTTGGTGAGCTGCCTAGCCAATCGGAAGCCCTCCACTCTCTCTTTCATCTCATCGATGAATGGTTCTAGCTCGCAGTCTACGTCAAAGCCGTAAACTACAAACTTTTTTGATCGTTTTGTGCCACGTGGGGCAAAGGAGTGGAACTGTACGTTCTGGTCCTCCCTGAGAACTTTGGTGGCAGCAGCATGGTCCTGGTACGTTCTCACGTACAAACGCGTCTCTTTAGTAGACGTGTTTGTAGTGAAGTCGGTGATATTCACCGACTTGAGGTTCTCATGCAATATCCTCTGTGATAGAGGTGGGCATATAACTATGGGAGGCGGGAGCCTAGCCTTAGGAGTCCTTGCAGTCTTCTGCGGCGCTATCGGCTCATACCGGTTGGCCACAACAGTAGGAGGACGGCGTCTGACTTCCGTCCTGAGGGGAAACACATGTTTCTTAGGGACAGGAATAAAGTCACCTTCCCCGTCACAGGCGACCCTTTTCTCTCCTCTGGCATTCTCTTCAACCGCTTCCATCTGACTTACGCCAGAAGGTCCTGGGAGTGAGGTGGCCATAGCGAGGGATTGGTAGAAGAGGGGGGCTTTGCCAGAGCAACGCTACCCTAGCTGCTGAGGTTATTTCCACGAGATAAGTGTGGACCCCAACAGCGTGCAGGTGCTATCTAAGCAAAAAGGTGAAGTCTTCCGAGTCTGGAAAGATCCTTCTTCTTCGGCTGCTGATGGTCTTCTGGTCTTGTTGACTTGATTGGTTTGATGGTAATGCTACTTAATGCTAAGCGATAGGTTTTGTGGCTTGTTACCACACAAAAATAATATTCACGAGTATGAGCTTTGAGGAATGATTTCGCACGTCTATATCGCCAATTCTTGTGGAGGTACGGAGTACCCCTGAGTCATGATTGTCATACAATCGAAGGAGAAATGACTAAACAACAACCCAAACTGAAGCCAATCGCGGTTTATCACCACGCCAAAAAGATTTAATTGATTCAAATACTATTAACGAGTAAAGAGTTTAATAGCATTAATAGCATATTAATATTTTTAATAGCATAGAATATTTTTGATGAAATATTTGGCAGAATTATAGTTTGGGATGTTTTCTGTTAAAACGAGACAAGATATGTTTAAAAAAATAAGTTCACATTTTGAGGTTTTTTCCATGTTTTAACAACTGTTGTTAAGATGCTTGTAAACTAATTTTCATCACTTTTTCAGTAAATAAAATTAAAAAAATGAATAAAAAACACTAGATTACGACATTGCTCTTAATTGTCCAAATACTTTTTATAGGTGCTTCGTGAATGTACTTTAAATAATGTTGTTTTTGTTTATTTTTAGGTTTTGTTACTATAATGTAATAGCAATGATGATAATTTTTATAACTTAAGTGGATTTTATGGGGATCGTTAGCTAAAATAAAATTATATTTATACATATATTTTCATGTAGTTTAGAAACAATTAACGTCACAGAGTCTAAGGTATTTTTTAGAATAAGTTTATAATCACAACCCTGGAAATATTAGCAGAGTAATTACTTGAGTAACTACCAACCTTAACTTGCAACCTCTGAGTAATATAATCTAGGATACACCTCATCAGGGACCTTTAATCAACTTGCAGATATCAATAATTATGAAACCTTGTGTCCCGTCTGTTCAGCAACTGCGGCCGGCGTCATCGAGCCAATATTGCCCTCTTCACAATGTACACGGCACTAGCAATATCGTCAAGTAGTGAAATTAATTAATATAAATTATTTCAATATTATCAAATTTAATTAATTATATAAATTAAATAACGTGATATCACTTCAATAGTTATTAACAAAACCTTTAAAAAGAGAGATTTTCCCTATTTTCATAGAATATGTTTTACAAGCATGAACCCTCCGTCTTATAGGTATATCTTATTTCATAAGACATAAGAAAGATATTTTAAAGATCCGTTTAATAATTCTTTTTTTTCAGTTCATAATTTAGTAATTTTGGGCTACATTAGCAAGCATGTCCTAACAAAAAAAGGAGTTGGAAAAACTTAAAGTTTCTCAAAATCCTATAATAAGCTCTCACTGTTAAACGCGTATATATTTTTAAATTTTGTTGAGTAAAATAGAATAGAAAATTCCCAGTTAAAAGTATATCAAAATACATGTATAAAAATCAAAATGAAAAACGAGAAAAAAAAACAAAAAAACTATAGCTTAGAGTGCTGTATGGAATAAAAATAATCGAGAGAGCGAAAAGTTACGTTTACGCTTGAAAAAAATCTTAAAAATTATACACATCTGATATCAAACAAAATATTTACAAAAATATGAATAGTGAAATGAAACGAAAGGAAAAAAAAAATGTAAAAATACCACTTATATTGAATGATCAGTAAAACACTCTTGGTCATTTAGAATTTGGTGAAATAATAATAGTTATTGCTTTAATTAAAAAAAAAAAACGAATGTAGTATAATCAGAATATGAGGTTTTAAAACATAAAACATTTTTTCACTAAGCTCAGGTAATTACTGCTGGATGATTATTCCCAAGTTATACTATCCAAGATATTTAATAATGTCCTTATTGTACTAATATGATTAATGATCTTTTTACATCTTACATTCCTTCGGTTTAAATGATAAACAGACACCACTGCCCAAGTTTACAATGAAATAAAATCGGCCAAATTTTTGAAACAAGGAGAAAAGGAGCTACTATCCTTGTTAATTAGTCTGGTAAAGTTTGATAAATTCTTTAAAACGTATAGTTATAGTTCTGTATGTTCGTTTATATGATCTGCATATTTATATTATTTATTTTTGGCATGTATTATATATATATATATATATATATATATATATATATATATATAAAAGAAAGTTTAAGCACTTGCGTACCTTCCTCGCTTCTCTGGAAAAGAGATATATAAAGAAAAAAGAAATCAGCGATCAAGTAAAGAATTTTAAGTATTCAAATGTACTTGGGTAACATATATAAAATATAATTTTCAAAACTGAATATAAATGAGCTATTAAGATTTCAATTTTATTTTATGATTATTATAGTCTCCTTCTGTAAATATTGTTTTAAACACGGTCAGGTACTATGTAGCTTAAATACTGATGTATACTTATTGAACATTTTATCTTCTCTAATTCAAATAAATAAAGGTTAAATGCTTCATTATTTTGAAAAAAAGAAAACAAGTGGAATTCATTGAACTAAACAAATATCATAATTCTAACGCTATCAATAAAACGTTAATAGAGGAATTAATAACTTAATTCTGAATTTTTATATAATAAAAGCAATAGACAATATACGACAACTGCAATATGACCAAAGTGTGTTATGTTCAACATGACAACGTTAAGCCGTAAAATGTCTCATTTAAACTTATAAAAACTTAATAGGATGTATGTGCAGTATTAACATTCACAGTATAATTAAGCTTACCTTAATATGTGTTTGAATAAAAGGAGAATACTGCCAATATGTCTTTATGTGATATTTATTTGAAGGACCCCTTTAAAGACTGTGATATATTTGTTATTGTGAAGATGGGTAAAGATCAGAACTCGAAGCTTTCAACTTACTTTCAATTTTTTTTATTTTATTCGTTTCCACAAATAGAAAACTTTTTTACCTCTAAATCTCCGAAATAATTCTTGTTTGTGTTCTTTCTGTAGGACAGTAAGTTATGAAATTCCGCTCGAGAAAAGAGACACACCGCGATACCAACTTTTGTCCAAACTTGTCATCTAACAACTTGATTTACTTTTTTTTTTCTGGAAGTTTTCCTGTACATTATAAATTTTAGGTTAGAAGTTTTAATTAATTCGTATTCTATGAAGGAGAAGCTTGAAATTGTTTTGCAAATGTTGCTCGTGTGTATACAAAGTCTGACTTTTTCCTTTTAAAACATAAAGTATGGGAGTTCCACCAATGGTAAGTTTTCCAACATGAGTATCATTACATTATATCATTTCCGTTTTACATTTACCACTTTTATTTTTATTAATACACTTTTAAATAGTTTTAGTTACTTTTAGTTAGTCATTTTTAGAAAAGTATTACTTTGAAAATTACCTTGTAGACGGTATGACACCATATCGTCTCCAAGCTTTGTTATAGACCCTAAACCTTTATATTGAGGGAGAAAATAATTGGGTTGATTTTTTATTTCTTCCAAAAAACCTTTTATTAAAATGAAAAATATTGATCAACGTTTCAGGGTATTTCACCCATCTTTAAAATCCTGGTTTAGAGAATTTTCCTTTCTGCCCGTCCATTATTAAATAACTTCGTCATTTGATTAAAAAGGTCAAAACGTTAAATAAATAGGCAAGGCTATATCCTAGATCTTTGTCATTAAAAATACTATAATTTCTTTCGGATGGTAGAAATAATTTTTTTTTCATATCTTTTAATAAAAAGTTGTCTAAAATAGACTGTTATAGAATAACACAAAGAAAAGAAAAATAACATTTTTATTCATGTCAATTTATTAAATATTTAAGAGTAAAATACATTTTTTTTTGGCAGGGGGTTCGAGAAGTGGGATCTTAGTCTATTGTTTAAATATCTACCTATTACAATCATTTTAACAACCAAAACTTTAAGATGTTTTTCGTATTGGAAATTAATTCGATTAATAATAAAAATGTGGGACTTGGGGAAGATTGGGTTGAAGTGTTGTTTTGGATTGATGGTTCTTTTCTAGGGTTAGATGAAAAAATAGTTTGCCTAGTAAGTTGGTTTTGATTTTTTTTAAATTCCTTTAAATACTATACTTAGTCTCTTTGATTTTTAAAGCTAGTATTATTTTATTTTATTTTTTTTTTCATGTGGGCATATTTTTTTTTTTTTTTACATTCCGGTAGCAAAAAATCATTATAAAATATTTTACATTAATTATATATGACCCATTTTGATCTATTACATGATGCCATCTTTTAGGTATTTTTTTAAACTCCGTTTACCCAAAACAGAAGGACGACCCGAGTGCTTTACGTCTTCCATGTCAAAATCCCGGTTCTGAACCAGACAAACAACTTAAAAAAAAAAATATTTGGACCCATTCATCCAATCAGTAAAAATGGCAAGGACCCGATAAATTCATAAAATCGCTCGTTAGAAAATTTCAGTTCCTTTCGAAATTTACTAAGATAATTTATAATTAAAGTATACTGAAATATCTCCTTCCATAGCGTTAAAACATTTCTATATTTCAATAAAAGGAGAAACTATTAAATTGATTTATAAACCTAATATTTTTTAAACTAAATAGTATAGTACCTATTCCAGATCATTTCATTAATTTGAAGGCACATTCGACTAAGGGGATCCTTTCGTGTTGAAATAATGTATTAAAGATTAAATAACCGCAGTTAAAATGAATTTTTAATATCACCCTAGATGGTATATGCTAAACTCAGGCTCTACGAACTGACCATAATCAGCAAAACATCATTCTCAATGAATTACTGAAACTTAAAATACAACATAGGTTTCTATTTAGTATTATTTACGGCGCACAATTTAAAAGAGTCCGTGAAATGCTTTAGTTATTCTTGTTGCAATCCAAGGCGTTTAGAGATTTTTTATTAAAGTAATTTAATACATTTTTCTAAGAATGTATTGCGGAACCCCTGGACATCGTCTACGGACCACTAGTTAAGAACCACTGTGCTAAGGCTCATCGCTATACACGTTGCGAATTTTTCCCGTCTCTGCAACGATTTTTCCTTTCAGATTTTCTAAAACAAAAGATTATTAAATAGTCGAAAATTCTCTTCCATTTTGAGCAAGGATAATGCCACTTAAACATAAGGAATCTCGGTTAAAAATGATGCATAAAACCACATTAATTAATCGTTTTTTGGAATATGTAAAGATTATTGACTAAGTAGACATGTTCTTATAAAAACAGAGAGGATCAAATTGAAATATCGATAAACGCTACGACCTTATTTTTCAAACCAATAGAAAAACAAATCTCTAACATAATTTGTTACCGATTTTTTTACTTAATTTATATAATTGTTGTTTGGTCGGAAACTTTCGGCCCTTGCAATAACCTGATGTTCGGCTATTTAAAAAATAAATTATTTGATACACTCTTCATGTAATCTGCCCAATTTTAAGTCGGTAATACAACTTCAGCTCTACATTTTCTAACTTCACCACAATTATGTTTGGATAATAAATTTAGAAATACTGATGCCTGATGAATTGATAATGAAAGTAAAACAGGTTGGGAATGAGGAGGAATGGGATAGGCACAGATGGTAGGCGGATGGATACACAGAGAGCGCTGATTGCTAATTGAGGAGGATTGTAGGAAAGCGGAGTGGCCTTAATCCAATCTCCAGGCCTGGGTTGACCTCACCTCCAAACTCTCTTCGGATCACCTGCTTACTTCCGCTAACCCGCTTGTGGGTCCGAGCATAAAACGGAACAGATGGAATACTGCTCAAGATTACCTTCCTAAATGATATAGGCGACCCTTGCCACACAGAAAACTTTATATAGTAGGGCTACTTATGAAACAATTAACAACAATACAAATAAATTAAAATAAAGGAACAACCCCACAGCCCTCGAAGGAACTTGTAGGGCCTCAGAGCATAAAGAGATCCGTACTGTTTCTTGGAAAACGACTGTGGAAGGAGGATTTGTCGAATCCTTCTTAAAGGGATATTGCAATGTGGAGGTACACCAAAGAGTCCTTAGAAATACTCCCTCTTTTCGTGGAAACATGTCATAAGCAATAAAGAAAAAAGTACTAAGAATCCTCAAAACCAATCTATAAGGGCCTTTTGAATCCCTCTCTTAACTATTTTTTCAACAACACCATAACATTAAAGCTGAATCTCTTAATGGCCCGATCTTATAAATATAGGTATCAGTTATTACCATTTAATGGGTTGTCCGAAACGTTTGTAGAGAAATTCGGACACAAATTAAAATTGATGAACAACTAATTTATTTATTTATCCTACAAAATAGTTACCACAGTTAGCCATTACCCTTTCCCAACGTCTTGGAAAGTCCATTATCCCTTTTATTCTAAAAAAAAAACACGGTCCTTACTCCTGAAGAACAATAAAAGGTCCGTCTTGACGTCATCTTCTGAAGAGTAGGATTTACCTTGTAGAAAATTTACGGGGGAACGGAAAACATGGAAATCTCACAGTAATTCGTGGATTGCGATGACCGTCATTATATGCTCGATGTCAAGAAATGAAATCCGGCCAGCCCGGGGTCGGTCTTCTAAATCGAAATCTCCTGATCTAAACCGCGAAAACCACTTCTGAACCGTGCTATCAGCAATTGAATCGCTTTCTTGCAGTTTTTGGTGCGTTTTCCCCTTTTTTTTAAAATGAACAGCATAATATACCGAAAATGAACTGGATCGTCACTCATGTTGGTTTGCAGTAAACTACACTACTGAGCCTTGATACAGACGAATTCAGTGTGTAAACATAGTTAATTCCGTGAGGATTAAAGGCATATAAATAAATATTAATAAAAAATAAAAGGTAAATTTTATATATATATATATATATATATATATATAGAGAGAGAGAGAGAGAGAGAGAGAGCGGGAGAGAGAGAAAGAGTGAGGGGCTCACTTTCTTTTTCGACTTTATAAAGAAAGTTAATGTGTTCACACGGCTCCCTCCAGAGACCGTAGTCTCAGGGGAGGGGCGTGATGTAAGTGGGGGAATCCCAGAAGGGCAAGCTCCCTAGTTACCCTAACCTCTTAAGGGATTGATGGCCCTTATCTTCGACAAGGTAACAAGGCCTAAATGATCAGGTAACAGGCAGCTGAGAGGGTGACCCAAGTTTATTTCCTTAGGTATAATCAGCAAATTAAGCTGATGTTGTAGACTGGAACTGGTATTTTTTTTATTTTATCTTTTATTTCATTTTATCGGTTTCTTTCAAAATATATATCGTGAATACTATATTTTAAAATAGTTCTAAATATAATAAAGCTGAAGATATTAGAAAAAAATTATCTTATACACAAGCTTGTAAAAGTTTATAAAGAGTGATGAAAAGGCGATAAAACTAACTGATTATTATTTTAGATAATAGTTTAATTAATTTTTTAATGAAACACACGTTTCTATGGAAATTCAATTTAATTAACTCTTTATAGTTTTACTCATTTTCTTTTCATCTCTAACTGTATTTGAAAATTCTTTAAACGATTCTAACTACGGTTGAAAGTGAAAGTCGTGTGTTGCCCGAACCAGATTTTTTTAAATTAGTATGTAAACATTTAATTTTGTAATATTAAATGATAATTTGTTTTTGTATTTTAATGAGTTCTATAATAAAGTTTTAAAAGAAGGTATAGGAACCACCTATTTATTTATATAAAATACTATGATTCAGATAATTCAATTATGGATTATTGCTAACAAAGCAAATTTGGCGAAATCCTTTGTGTTTTGAGTTAACTTGACCTCAAGACCATTGAAAAATATCGGAAGGCTGACAAGAATTATGTATTGGGAAACGTAGAAACAAAGGACCCATTATCTTCAGTGAGACAGATAGGGCCTTCCTAAACCGACGTTGAGATAAAAAAAAAAAAAAAATGGAAATAACACAGGGCATGGAAGACAAATCGTTTCTATTCGGTCTGACCCGGGTCCAGTTTGAGATAATCGTACATATGATCGTCGGCAAGGGGCCTAAAAAAAATATATCTAGTTTAGCCGATAAGCGTTGGGATATACTATTGTAATAGTTATTTTTAATGTACTGTTTTTCATTTCAGTTATCCATTTATGAAATATAGATTGAATTAAGGTATTAGGAATAGTGATAATTTTCGAATTCGAGTTTTCACCAAAAATAAACGTATTAGGGTTGGTTCCCTGAGTCCTAGTGACCAGGTCCGTGTGCGGTGTGTCTAGCTCGAACCATTAGTTGTACAAAACTATAATTTGATATTTCTGTAGCTATTAAAGTTAATGCAGAAACTTTTTCGTCAAAATAGTCCATCAATAAGGCTCATAACCATGCACTTTATACTTATACGGTTTGTATTCGGAATCACCAGAGACGCGCATATAACCCAGTATTACACCGAGTTAAGGTGGCTTTATCCTCGTTACAGATGCCAGTATTTCCTAGCCTCCTTCCTCTACCAGGTTATCAGAACTCATCGTCCCAGCTACATCTTCCAATCCCTTCAATTTAAATCATCAATTCAGTCCCGTTCTACTAGATCCCGTCTTTCTGACCTCTACCCTCCTCCTCACCGTACTGCTGCATTTGACAAGTCCTTTCTAGCCAAAGCAACCACTCTTTGGAATTCTATTCCTCCTGAGAACCGTCATGCAAGTACTGCTTCCTCCTTCAAATCGCTACTTTTCAACCACCTTCTCCTTACCCAGTCAAACAGACAATAACTTCAAACTGCAGATGCTATAAATACCAATTATTATTATTATTATTATTTTTTTTGTGTGTTTGTATTACTCAAATTATCATTGATGAACCAGCTATTTCTGTTTTTTTTTTTTTTGTTTTTCTTATTCCGAAAGTCTGACTTGTAAAGATGTACATATATTACTACCTTAATTATTTTTTAGTTTAGTATTTTGTTATTCTAAATCATGACCACACTGTTCCGGTCATCAATTATGTATTTTATTTTATTCTTAAGGGACTTTAGTCCCAGGATAATAAAGAAGTTTTTTCATTTCATTTCACTTAACACCTTTTAAAAAACGGCTTTAACAATTTAGATTAAACTTTTGGGTTAATGTAAACTTTAGTGAGCTTTAATATCTTGTTGGTTTTAATCGAATTGAAATAGTGTGACCTTTGATTTTGTAACTTCCAATAAATTAACCATTTCATCTTTTTTAGATTGATATAAAGTAGCCAAATGGGTCGATAGGTTGATGAAAGAGGCTAAATATAAAAGTTGTACTAATTTGATATCCAACTCAATTAGAAAAGAACATAAATATTTTATTATTCAAATTTTACTTTTTTTTAACGTAAGAACAGTTACATAGATGTATAAAATACCATTGGAAAACTTAAAATTTCAGAAAAAATACTATCTTATATAGAAAGATCTGAAAGGTAAAGTGGCGAATGGGGCTTAAATTTATAACTGATTATTATACACAAAAATTCAATATTATAATCATATTTTTTCCAACGAAACTGAATACACATCTTATTTAAATTAACCTAAAATTTATTTTCTATTAAGTTTGTTTAATAGTCCTTAAAATGATTTTAAGAATTCCTAGGCAATAGAAAGTCGTGTTTTGCCTACACTAGAGTTTTTTTTCTTAATAATAGAAATTTACAAAAGTGGTTTCTGAATTAATTATTGAATCTTCTATATCAGCAATTCTTTGGCTTTGTTTCGGGAGTTGTTTATCGTTTTTAATATCTCATTTATTCATTTATTCGTATATACGGTATGAGTGGTTTCCAATAATTATTGCTATTGAGTGTGGGCTTATACCATGTAAATATTGTATGAATGTAGTATGTATGATATCTTTCACCACTACTATAGATGTCCAAATTGGGACAGATTGTAATTTTACTCATTAAAAATTGTTGTTGATTGAGAACAAAAATTGAGTGTGGTAGGTTGTATTATTAAAAAAAAAATCATTATTATACAATTATGTAATGCTAAGAATATTGCTTATCTAGTGAGAATTTTCTGAGGGTTTTTTTTTTTAATGTTAGCTCTTCAAGATTATTCAAAACAAAATACTACTATTTTAGGAAAAGGAATGGTAACCATGTCATAATAACGATAACATTTTCTCAACCTATCTATTTTACACAATTCTATTTTAAGATATATTTTTCTCGATCTATGACATATCACATGAATTATAAATGAAACTGAATTTCTTGTTGTCACCGAAGTGTTGGATCTTTTTCCCCTTTCTGGGATCGCTGAGAAGAAAAACCTCTTTACGCCATATCTGGGTTCTTATGCGGTCCAGTGAACTTGATTCACCCAGTCTCTATATTGCTTCTCTTCATCATCTCAGTCCAGTTATATTGAGAATCAGCACTCAATTCTCACACTCCTTTCACTGACTTCTTGATAATGATACTTTAATAATAATAATAATAATAATAATTTCTTTATTTATTCTGGGACAAGTCCCTTCAGAATAATACATATGAAATTAAATAAAGTCTTAGATGCCTTAGAGTAATAATGGAAGAAAAAAAATACAGTGATAAAGTAAAAAATAAATACACAAGACAAAGATAACATATAAAACCAAACTGTTGAATATAATAAATCGACTTCTCATTCCAGCTCGAGTGAGAGAAACAAAAAAAAAAAATATATATGTACATAAAACTAATTTAGATGTTAGTTAAAAAAAAATAAATAAAACAAAATACAAAATTATCCTTCTGTTCCTGTGCAGAGCTTTGATCAAAAAATAATTATATACAATTTCTATCTAATTAAAAAAACAAAAATAAAAACAGGAGAAAAAATAAATAAAAATAACTTCTATATTAACGCTTCTGTGATTTTTTAAATTTATTTATTTATCATTATTATTTTATTCTATTCCTCCTCTATTTTTCCTTCTATTATTTTTTTTATTTTTATTTGAACATTCTCATTTAAAATTGGTTATTGTCGAGATTCCTTGGAAATTGAATGGATAGGAAGTAATTGAATAGACGGGATTTAAAGGTTGGAAGGGTATTCGAGTTACGGATATGAGAAGGGATAGAGTTCCATACGGAAGATGATCGGACAATGAAAGATCTGTCGAAAGCTGCGGTTCGATGGGGCGGCATATACAAATCAGAAGGCCGTGCTCGAGTGTTGCGGGAATGAATCGAGGATTTGAATAGTAGGAGGTCAGAGATGTATGATGGACGGCGGTATCGGATTACTTGATAGAGGAAGGATGCCAAGAAGTACTTACGACGATAGGAAGGATAAAGCCACTTTAACTCTTCGTAGAATCGAGTGACAGAGGTGTCTCTGGAGATCCCAAAGATGAATCGGATGAAACAATTAAATAGCCTTTTTAGTTTTTCCTCAAGATCTCCAGAGACACCCCCAAACACCGTACAGCAATAGTCAAAGTGGGGGAATATTAGGGAGGAAACCAGTAGCCTACGGGTTTCTAGAGGAAAGAGGTGACGGATGCCATTTAATCGCTTTAGAGTGATGAAGGAGCGGCGGGAGATGTCAGAAATATGGTTTTTCCAGGAGAGGGTTTGGTCAAAAGTGATTCCAAGGTTTTTAATGGAGTGAAGGAATTCTATTGGATCATTATTTAGCAAAAGTGTAGGAATGGGAGGGAGAGTTTTAAGGAGCGGACTTGAACCTATTACGATTGCCTTAGTCTTCTTAGCATTCAGCTTTAGCTTGTTATCTGTGGCCCACTGACTAATTTTATTTAAATCATTTTGTAGCTTATCGGCTGCTAGTAATAGATCTGAGGGTGGGAAGGACAGGTAAATTTGGAAATCGTCGGCATACAAATGATATTGGGAGTGATCAATGAGGAGAGGAAGGTCATTTATGTAAATGGCTGTGGGAGACAGTGATGAGCCCTGTGGGACACCACAGGATAGAGGCAGAGTCGTGGAAGGAGTTTGGCCTGGAACCACTACGTACTGGGAGCGGTCAGAAAGGAAGGACTTGAACCATCGCAGAGCACTATTGGATAGAGGAAGATTTCTAAGTTTGGAAAGGAGAATGTTGTGATCAACGGTAAACTTTATACTGAAATAAATAAATAAATATTGTTATCTATAGCCTCTTAGGGGTAGGGTTATTACTTATTAACTTCGCATAATTATTATTAATTGCACAATATATTTGGTGTTATTATATACATAATGTTTATATTATTATCTAATATTGGTGTACAAAGCACTTCGTCAAACCAATAGTCTCATGAGCTTGAAACGCTGGGGAGTGAGTAAGTGAATGTTGGTTTATTCTTTTCATTTTTTTTTGTACTTTCGCTTACCTGTATATGAAATATATAGTGAGGAAAATTATCACAATCGTTAAAATGTTCGAATTCATTTTTTCACCGGAAATACACGTTGTCCCCTGAGTCCAAATGATTGTCCCGCAAAAAGGCCCGTGTGTGTGTGTGTGTATGCTAAGTCTATCACGAAAACGAAAAGTCGTACAGTACTGAAATTTCATATTTAAGACAACTATTTTACAGCAACATTTTTATCAAAATTAGCTAATCATAATAGCCTTATTATATGATGCATTTATCACCTTTTTCTCAAAAAACGGCTCTAACGATTTTAATTAAAATCCCTATATTGATGTAAAAGTTAATGGGCTTTAATATCATGTTTCATTCTGATTAAAATAGTCTGACGGCGCTTAAAGGCCTATTTTTAAATTGTATTCCTTTAAAGCACCTATAATTTTGTAGAATCTATTAAAATAACTTTATCATCTAATTAGTACTGACAAAAAAACAGATAAAAATATAATTTGTACAAATATGATATCCAACTAAAGGAGGTTCAGATATATTTGTTTCTGCCATTTTGTTGTTTTTTAACACAAAAACCATAATATAAACATATTATGGTACTGTAGCATAAAGTGACGTAAACTGAGTAAACAAAACTTTTCTAAAGTCATATTTACAGTATTTATTGATTTAACATACATATATATAAAACTGTTATCGCTTTAAGAAAATATTTAATCAAATCAGAAACTTGGACTAAAAGAGACGATTCGTTTGAATCCTTCTTTAATATAATAATGAGGCCTTTTCCACTTCGCAGTTTTCAATTTATACTTTATATCCCAAAAATCTTCTTTTCAGCTGAAATTCCGTTAGGGAATTCCCTTATCCGTAGTATAATTTATGAAATACGGCATTTTTATCTTTTCATTGGCTTTGATCGCTCATGGGTGGGGGATTTTCTTCGCTCCATCAAATCCTATAGAAGGTAAAAAGGTCCGTGCTTAGTTAGAATATATATTCCTGTTTTATGTATTATATATTCAATAGCCCCAATGCTCTGTTAAATTTAGTCTGCCTAAGAGGGCGATTGATTTTATTTTTCATTTTTTGTATGCATGGAAAATATGAAATAAACTTGTTCTCCTTAAATATTTCTCTACTTTTAGTATAAAAAAAAAAAAAAGGCATTCATAGTTAGCTTTTTCTATATACTTCAAATCTGTGCTAAATTATGTTATTTTTTCAATGTTATTGGCTTATTTATATTTATAAACATTATTCCCATGTGAGCCCGTTATATATTTAAAAAAAATATTTTTAAGACTAAAACGACAAGAAACTGCCTGACGTTTCCGACTACTTCAACACATACTTGACAAATGCTTAAACCTTCCACTTTACTACAAAAGGCTCGTCTATTTTACTATCATAAGAACGATATGGACTTACGGAGTAGAACTATTGGGTTCTACTAAACCGTCGAATTCTTCTCGTTACTTTTCTCCTCTTCTTCTTACTCTTCTCCTAACAATCCAAAATCCTTCAGAAATTCTTCATTTGTTTAGGAGTTATAATATTTTAAATGAAAACAAAAATAACATTTCGCCTACATTTTTTTGAGAGCGCGCTTTTTTAACATGCTCTATCTCTGCTAGTGTTGACGGAATCAAAAATGTGTCGAAATTTCCCTCTGTGTATTCATTTGATAGTTCCCTAGTCAGATATTTAGTTGAAAATATTTTTTCTTCAACAATATTAGCCACCGGAAATTCAGTAAATTTTAAATATACATAAATATATGTTCTTTTGTTTTACAAGTCAGTAAATAATAATAAATTACATTCTTATTTTCACTTACCTATATGGGTCAAAATCATCTAAGTGGCTAATTTGCTTTACTAGTAAATAAATGCCTAAGTTCAGTTTTTTTTACAATTGATCATTTCTAAGTACTTAAAAGGATTCATTCTATCTACACCTACAATATTTTACTTTAAAAGTAACACATATTCATAATTATTTTAAGAAAAAACTACAAAAAATCATTTCGGTAACGCGTCCCAAGTTGCAATCTGTAGAAAACAACATTAAAAATATACATAAAAGTAAATAAATTTATCGGTCCTTCTTACTTACTGTCATTCAAATCTATCTATTATCAAGTAAATATTTGTATTATTAAAGAAAGAAAGCTTGTAACAGAGAGGTACACATGGTTTTCATAGATTTACAGAAAGCCTATGAAACGGTTCCATTGTGCACACTATGGGAATGCTTAAAAAACATAGGGATAAGAAATTATTGAATTAATGCCATCAAAAGCTTGTATTGTATTGCTAGAGCGAGAATAAAAATGAGACATTGGCTAACAAACCACTTCCCGATCACTAAAGGGCTCAAACAAGGGTGTTCACTATCTCCACTGCTGTTCAATCTCTATGTTGAAGAGGTTCTGAAGATATGGAAGAAGAAATGCATGAGGATGGGAATAATGATAGACAATAAATTCGTTAATACCTTGCAATTCGCTGACAACCAGGTGAACGACAATGAAGATGCCAACTACATGCTCAGAAAGCTCCTGAATGAGTGCATGGGGCAAAATAATTTAGGAACGAGAAAAAACTAAGTTGTAAAAAAAATCGTCAAATAGAAAATTAAAGAAAGAGAAGATAAATAAATCAAAATATAATGTCCCACAATGTAAGCGTCATTTCAGTGAACGGAGTTTTGATTGGACGAAAAATTGTGTTTTTGAACATGGCCTGAGATATCTATAGTACAGTGTAGTGGAAGGTGTAAACAAAATTTCTTCACCAAAATGATTTTAAAAAAGCGGTGTTATTTTTTATTTATTATTTACAAAGCGTACATAAATTGGTCATCATACCGGGAACCCGTCTATCAACTCGGAATATTGAAAAAAAAATTATAGTTTTTATATTGAAAAATAATGTCAAGTATTTTTCGTTGACCCAGACAAACATGACGTCAACGATAACTGCCGTCTAATACAAGCGCTTTTATATTAAAAACTCATTCCTCGAACGGTCATTTAGTTCTCGGACATGACGGATGTTCTTGAAACAAATATGTCAGCTTATTTATTTGTATATGAGCCCACAATATTGCTATATTTAGTTAATTTTATACAAGAAAATATTCAAATAGCTCCATTTGTAGCGATATATTATTTAACGTTCAGTTTTACCATTCCTTTAGGGCTTTTTAATTTCTTAATAATAATTAAATTAAATTCTTCCGCTATTAAACAGGGTCAAAAATAAAATCTCAAGTTATATTTTAAACCTTACAAAAGGTATTTTGTTTTTTTAGTGACTTTTTATTTTAAAAATAAAATTACAAGAGTAGTACTCAATTTTATGGTTTGCCATGGTACTTATTCTTTAAAAAGAAATTTAGTGATCATTCAAGCTGATAAGAAATTAAATATTTGCTAAATATTTTTATCATAAAAAAGTATTCCGAATGTTGCTACCTTGGTAATTTTGATCCATACAAGAAATATATAGTTAGGGATATTATTGGAATCGTGAAAATTTTCGAATTCTAGTATTCATTGGAAACATACGTCTCTTGAGCCCTAGTGACTAATTCCGCAAAAAAAGTCTGCGTGTGTGATAAGTCTAGTTCGAAATCGAAAAGTCGTACTAAACTAAAATTTCACATTTAAGACAACTATAGGCTCGAGATGTTACTGCAACTTGTTCATAATAATCAGCTTACCAGAAGAGCCACTTTACACTATCGATTTTGCACCTTTTTACAAATTTTCTCATTATCAGCTCTAATGATTTTGATTAAACTTTCTATATCGATGTAAAATTTAATGGGTTTTAATACAATGTAGGTTTCATTGTAATTTCAACAACTGATAGAGCTTTTTTTTTTTTTCTGATGTTCGTTTAATTTTGTAGGTTCCAAAAAACTAACTATATCATTATATTAGCATTGATAAAAAAAAAAACGAAAAATATACAAGTTAAACTAATTTAATAACCAGCTGAAGGAGAAAAGAGAAACAATTTTATTTTTAGGTAACTTAAGGAAGGTAAGGTAAAGTGATGAATAGGCCATACGCTTAAGTGAATATTTCACGTAAGAATTCTATATTAATTCGATTTGTATTCCGGATAACCAGAGACACCCAGTTAAGCCGAGTTAAGGTGGCAGGCAAAATTCTCGTTACAGATGCAGTATTTCCTAGCTTCTTTCCTCTTCCAGGTTATCAGAACTTAGCGTTCCAGCTATATCTTCCAATCCTATCAATTTAAATCATCAATCCAGTCCCGTTTCACCAGATCCCGTCTTTCTGACCTCTACCCTCCTCCTCAACGTACTGCTGCATTCCACAAGTCCTTTCTAGCCAAAGCAACCTCTCTTTGGAATTCTATCCCTCCTAAGATCCGTCATGCAAGAACTGCTTCCTCCTTCAAATCGCTCCTTTTTAACAGTATTCTCCTTTCCCAGTCAAACAGACTATTACCTCAAACCGCAGATGCTAGAAAAAAACCAAACATTTTAATTTTCATTCTAAGAGTTTGATTTGTAAATATGTACATATTTTACTACCTTAATTATTTTTTTGAGTTTAGCGATTTGTTTTTTATAAGACCACATTGTTCCGGTCCTCAAATCTGTTTTTTTATTTTATTCTTAAGGAACTTTAGTCCCAGGATAATAAAGAAGTTTTTCATTTCATTATAACGTTATATTATTTAATGTAAAACATATGTTTCCAACGAAACTTAATACAATGATTTAAATCTTTATGAATTATATTTTATTTTATGTTTGTTTAATTGATTTTAACATCTGAGGTAAATGCTATATATAACAAATCTGGCGTGGGCAAGACCTTAATAAAAATAATAATAAAATCAAATTAACATGATTTTATGTTTTTATGGTTATTTTAATTACACATTATGTTTTTAACCCTTGTGGCTTGTTAAATGTTCCCAAGGGGGATTTTTATTATTTTATTGAAATCGAAAAAGGTTGAATTTGAAATGGAAAAGGTTGAATTTGAAATGGAAAAGGTTGAATTTGACTTGGAAAAGGTTGAATTTTACTTGAAAAAGGTTGAATTTGACTTGGAAAAGGTTGAATTTGACTTGGAAAAGGTTGAATTTGACTTGGAAAAGGTTGAATTTGACATGGAAAAGGTTGAATTTGACTTGGAAATGCTATATACATCATATTCCTAATAGTTATTGCTCGCAATTTACATAACTAGATTCCTATTAGTTGAATTCAGCTTGTACTAATTAATGTATATGAGTTAAGTTGGAATTAGTCGTTTGAATTTTGGTGATATCCATTCAGTACATCTATCGCGCACACTTACTTTGTTTGAAAGGAATTGAAGTAAGGAGATGACTTTTTTTCCCCTCCCATTCCCAACAAAACGTTTATCCTCTAAAAGCTGAACGCACTCAACGGATGGTATAAAAGGTAGAGCGAAATAAATAAAATCGGCAACACTAAGCTGTCGACCCCCTGGAAGAGAGAGTGGTGCTGGAGTGGATATGACTCCAGCGGAGCCCTTGACCTGCCCTACCTGGAGCTGGAAAACATTACAGCCCACCATTTATCTCATCCTCTCAATGAACCACAAAGCCAAGGGCTCTGGAGAAGATAGCGGGTCGCTTCTCTCAACACTTCTTGCGCTCTCCAGCCATTCCAGGCACTGATTCATCTGTCTTAGAAATGGTTTTCTTCTAGGTATCCATTAATTCCGTAAACATTTAACTCTCACCTTTTAGATTGATAATAATTTGTTATTGATTTTTTTCTCTTGAGGGTTTCGATAGTTTTAAATATTTTCAAAAATATGGTAAGATATAAAAACAAAAGGACAAGGATTCTTTAAATAATTTGAAGGTAACTTCCATTATCAAGGAAGTAAATCGAAACCAAAGCTCAATATTTTTGATTTTGTTAACCAAATTATTTAATAAAAACCTGTACCTCTACAACCAGTGAAAGGTCTTGGGTTCAGTTCATACAGATATTCGTAATGTTTAATGATAACGGCCATGTAAAGAGGTGGTTAGGCGTTGATTACACATAGCTGCCAGGTTTTTCCTCATTTTTGGGTACCCACTTTATAGAACTGAGTGTGCCCTAGGAGGGTCTCCATACCCCAGTGTCACTCCACTGCTGGGATAACAGAATAAATAATTTTGCCTCAGCCGGGATTCGAACACGGGATCCGGAAACTACTGGACCACGCTGCTCCAATTTATTCTTTATCTTTTCCTTAATTTGGAACCGTAGATAGAAAAACAATCGATTTAGTTTCAAGGTGGTTGATAATATGTGGGCACTTCTAGCAATTAATCAATATTTAAGATATTTTTCCTTCTGTACTCAACATTAGGGGTAAAATGTGTATTAGTTTTATTTATTTATTTTTTGTTTACGGGGTCTCTTTCGAGATATTTTGCTTTAAATATTACTGAATTTGACAATGATCCATTTTTGAAAATTTAATTTATTATAACGATAGTGCTTACAAGATCAAAATGTATACAGTAATTAGAGTAACAATAGGACTTAACAAGGAAAAAAGGGTTAATCATTGAAGCAAATATGCATTAATTTGTTAAAAAAATGATCTCGCTAGTTAGGTGCTTTGTTGTAATGGAACAAAACATAAACAATACTTTTATCATCACTCTAGATTTCGTTTCAAAAATGTCAAAATGATCTGAGTTAATAGTTTTTAAGGAAAGATTTTTATCAATATTTATATTGCTTGAACTCGAAATATAAATGTGTAATCTCTATTGCTTTCATATATTTTTTAACTCGGTTCCTTTTGACATATTTTCCTTTAAATAGGCCAAAAACCGGAATTTTGTCATGCTTGGAAATTCATACAAAAAAGCAATATGTTCTCAAGATCAAATATTTCGAACATAGCCCTAGAGAGTAGAGTAATGCGTAAGCAACATAAGAAAAAATAATCAAAGCTGTATATATTTTTAACGCACTAAAACGTCTCGTTTTTTAATAATTCCCTAGAATTTCTTAAACATGTACTCTATTCCGAGGATAAACAATGTAAGGTATTAGTCGCGTCAATGAAGCTTTTTCGTCGAAAGTCCTAAGAAACAGCACCGATTTTGATCTTTTTTTTAAAAAATATTTGTTTTATATCAATTCTATTATAGAAGAGTAATTTAAGTTATGAATATATTATTCGGAAAAGTCTCTTCAATTTTATTTATATATTTATTTATCATAACATATATAAACCATGCAATAGACCGTCAGAAGCTATATAATATCATGATAGAACAGGGAATACCTAGAAAGTTAGTAAACCTAGTAGAGATGTGTTTGTCGGAAACATTCCATAAAGTTAGAATCGGCCATAATTACTCCGAGAGATTTGAGGTGCGATCGGGTTTGAAACAGGGGGACTCCCTTTCACCTGTGTTATTTAATTTAGCTTTAGAATATGTCATAGAAAAGGTGATGTGTACCGAGAAAGGCTTAAATATGGGTGACAAGATTCCGGTTTTGGGGTATGCCGATGATCTGGTACTGCTAGGTGAAGACACGGAAACCATACAACTAAATACAAGTGTGTTAATAAAAACCGGTAAAGAAATAGGACTCGAATTAAATACCGATAAGACGAAGTATATGATGAGTAGCGGAAACGGTGTCGATCTTGGTGATATTGATGTATCAGGTCATACTTTTGAACACGTAGAGAAATTCAAGTATTTAGGTTCAATTATAACTAGAAAAAATGAAATCCAGGAAGAAATAAAGTCCCGGTTAAAGGTGGGAAATGCGTGTTATTATTCAGTTGCTAAGTTACTTAGTTCGCGGCTTCTATCTAAAAACTTAAAGATTAGAATTTATAAAACTATTATTCTTCCAACGGTTCTTTACGGTTGTGAAACGTGGCCACTTACTTTGAAAGATGAACAACGGCTTAAGGTTTTCGAAAATAAGGTATTGCGTAAAATATTTGGTCCAAAGAGAGATGAGGCCACTGGGGAGTTTAGAAGGTTGCATAACGCGGAATTGCGGAACTTGCATCCTGTGAATATAATTGAGCTGATTGCATCGCGGAGACTCAAATGGGCGAGTAAAGTTGTTAGGCTCGATGACGAGCGGATTCCGAGAAAGTTGGTATTTGTTGATCCGACTGGTAGGCGTCCGAAAGGTAGGCCGAAGCGGAGATGGGAGGATTGCGTTAAGGCTGATCTTGGGGGCTTGGGCTTGAATGGTGAACATTGGACGAGTCTGTGTAGGCAGAATTTGGTGGTATCGGCATCGAACCTTCGGGTTCGCTAAGCCTATTATTATTATTATTATTATTATATAAACCATGATTATTAAAACATTACGTTTCGAGGTACCTTATGCCTCATCTTTAGATCTTTAAATATCTTATTTATTTCCATATTATATCCTAATATAGGTCATTTAATATTGTAGTATTATTCATATTAAGTTCCTATATATGAATAATTCTGTCATTCTGTTAAAATAATTTATCATTTCATTGTCACATATTAATTCTTTCAACATTTTGCTGCTAAACACTTGCTACTATCATGTAGACTCAAATATATTTAAATATTTGTTTTTTATAATAATCAAAATCAGAAACCTTTCAATGGGGAAAGGGTAATTTTTTATATTGTTTAAACAATATGTACGTTATTTTTATAAAGAAATCAATTTCTGCGTGGTTTTCTTTGAAAAAAATTATTCGTGTATTAATTATGGTGTTAAGAATAGTTGTTAAAATACAATTGTACATGTATTTCACAAATATTTCAACTGATCAAAGAATAGAGCAAACTCTCATGAAGTCCATTAAAATAGAGGGTGGTCCTTTCAGACGTGGAGCAACACAAAGTGTTGTCTTCAAATGGATAAGAACAACGTTATTTACAACAGGCGAAGTGGACGGAACGGAAGAATTTTTTTTCGAGTTTCTTTTAAATCATCATAATCATCACACTGACGCTAGTGATAGCAGAATAAATGAAGATTCTTCAGCAGTAAATAAAATTGTATAATTTCTTAATGCTCACAACCCCTATCCAGATGTACCGGAACTGATAGCAATGTCCACAGAAATTGTAGGTAAGTAAACTACTGATTGTTATAAAGCATTTCAAATAGGAATTAATTCAAGAAAAATTAAAGGTTTAAACTTTAAACATATAAAAATGACAATAAAAGATACAACTAAATCTTTATTGAGCATGAACAGTAAAATTAAATTTAATAATACTGAAGTAGCTGTGGATCTAAATCTAATTTTCCAACGCTTATGCTCTATGAGAAAGAGTAATGATGGACTTCGTCAATATTTTAACTAAAATCCCTATCCTCTTTCACTTTTTGTAACACTGGAATGAGAAAAACAACGAAATCAATGCTATACGATATTTTTTAACAACATGTGAAACGGTTGTTAATGATGTTACAGAATGTTTTTATATAATCGATGGTGGTTTGTTACTTTATAGATGAAAATGAGAAAAAAAAAATCAAAAGTTTATGGGTATTTTTCAACAGTATATCAGATATTTAAGTACTAACTATAATATCAACGTCCAAGTTGCTTTTGATGGATACAATAATGATGGAAATAAAGTGTCCGAGAGATTTGCAGATATATTAGTAATACTTTAATCGATTATTTGTTTGAAGAAGATTTGCCTCTGAATACAAGTAAAGAGAAATTTTTAGGAAACAGCAAAAATGAAAATAGATTTATAAATATTTTCTACAAAGAATCGGCTGAAAATAATATTGAACGGAGTCAAGCAGAAAGTGATGCAGATCATTTAATTGTACAATCAGCTCTTGATAGTTCCTTCCATGATGTGTTCGTTGTTGCAGAGGACATTGATGTTGATGCCTTTAGCACCTGATAATATAGAAACATTTTTCTTAAAGCCAGTCAAAAATAATGTGTTGCAACGAGTTTATTTAACATAACCATGTTAGTAAAATATCCAAATATTACCAAAAATCATCTTTCATTCATTTATGCATTCACTGGATGTGATACTACACCTGCTTTTTATAATAAGGTAAAAAATAATATTAATTTTTTTTAATAATAATCAGAAATTACGTGCAGCAGCTGAAACTTTAATGATTCAAGAACAAAGTGAGGAAATAATTTTTAATAGAGGTATTTATAGTATTCCAATCATGTATGGTGCTAAAACTGCCAAAAACCTGAATGAACTACGATACAAGCGTTTTATAACATTAGCTTCAAAAGAATTCTCAACGGTCAACTAATTATATCCACTATAATGAAAAATTGAAAAAGTTACTTGTTTTATATTTTTGTTTAGTTTTAATAAAAAATAATGAAGTGAAACATTTTTTCCTATTTAATAAACATACATATTGTTCAACCAATATAAATAATTATTTCTCTCCCTTTGAAAGATTTCTGATTTTGATTAATATAAAAAAACAAATATTTAAAAAAAAATGATCAAAATCGAAGCTGTTTTTGAGGACTTTCTAAGATTGCCTGTTTTATGGCTTCATTGACGCGACTATATACATTATTTTAAATTACTTGAGCTAGAAAGGTTTTCCCTACACATCTTTTCAGCCTTAAAGATGACGACTTAAAATGGCTCCCAAAGCATTTGTCAGAAAAATTTGTATCTACGGTTTCGAATTAAAAAAAAAGATACATATGTATACAATTGTTTGCTATTTGCTTATGGTGCATATAAAAGCAAATTATATTAATTAAGTATTTTAAATATGGGATTGAAAATGTTTACTTACAAACCCGACAATAAGCGTACGAATGTAGTTACAATCCAAAATTAAAACATATTTGAATTTTATGAATGTACCGAATTTCCATCGTAATTAAATGAGAAAAAAATTAACGGTTTCTAGCTATTACTTATTTATAGGTTAGAACATTTTTAATAAAGGTATCTTTATTAAATTTGATACCTGGAAACTTGGCAATTGTAAAGGTGAATTTTCCTCTGATTTATATTAAAACTTCAAGGTATCATAAAAGAAAAGAAAAAAAAAAGATGTTTGCTTAAATATAATTTAATCTTTCATCTTCCCATGTTGATATTAATTTTCTGGAAAAAATTTATAAGAGAAGAAATTTTAACTGCTTATACCAAAACAATCTTCGTCATCACTTTTGTTGCTACAATCCACGTGGGAACAAGGTTTTCTCTAGCATCTGTCGCTAGTCAAGCATATTCTGGGAAGCCATTTTTTAGTCTCGAATACCATTATAAAATCAATGCCCAAATTTAATACACCCATTTTAACAATAAATAAACATGCTAACATATAGTATAAAATAAACTTACATTTTCCATTTTAATGAGGCTTTTTTTTTCTAATGCTTTTATGGTATAAATTTAAAAAAAAGAGACGCTAAGTATAAAACTAATCCTTTTATTTTTTTCGCAAACGTCCATGTTTTGTTTAAACGTAATCAATATGTAGATGAAACTAAATTAAATATTTCTTGCTATAATATAATCATTTCTTTTCCATATTTCCGTTTTTGCTTACACGTAAACGTACCTACTTAGTTAAGTAATATTAAGTGTTAATTGAAAGCTCAATTCGCGTCGTTTGTTTGATTTTTTTTAGTTTTATTTAACTTTTGTTTTTGTTCTCTACTTTCCTGTAAAAGCCTTTACAAATTTTAATGAAAGCCTACGAAGCTATATCTGACCTGTTTCGAAACACCAGTTTGATTTCAATTCTTTCTAAACTATATATAAAACTGTCTTGTGAATATCTTATAAAAAACTTAGCTTTTTTAGTCCATTGTACTTTTTTTTTTGTAGATTTTTAAAAATTAAAAAACAACGAACTACGATAAAGATACATTTAAAAATCAAAAGAGTTACATTGTTTTTATTAAACGTAAATTAACCCATTTTATTATTTATTTTATAAACAATTGTTTTACCTTTGTTCATGTATTGCAATAGACTGTAATTCTATTTAAGTTTTCCCTACCTAAAGATAACGTCACTCAAACATGACATAACGTTTATCTGTCTCGACCCAGGTGAATTTCCCTTCTGATAGTTTGTTTCAGAAGTGGAGATGCCACCACCTGGTACAAAATAGATTTCATCATTCGCTTTCATATTGCAGTCTTCAATTTCCAATTTTAGATGCTCTGATTTCAGTTATCAGTCGTTTTGATGTCCCATGAATCGCAGATCGCATGGCTAGCCTTTAGTTTCCCGAATTTTAACTTCCTCAAAACTTAGCTGTTCGATTATACTTTTATGGAAAAAGTTTTTTTCAGATATGATTTATATATATTAAGAAATATAAAGAAAATATTTTAGGTTTTTTAGGACACGTAAAGTTTTTGACATACAATTTTTTTGATTATACTATATTATGTGTGCAAATATCCTTCATGTTTTCGTACAGCAAAACGTAGTTTTAACCTACCATTTTTTGTTCTTAAGAAATAATGAAAGAAAAAATAAGAGAGTTGATAGGAATAAATAATGTAAACTAGATAATATAAACTAATATGGGAGAAAATAATGACTCAGTAAAATTATTGCGGACGAAAAATAAGTAAATAAAAAATAAATATGATTAAAATAATTATATTAATTATAAATTTGAAAGTTCCACCTTATTTGAAAATCTTTATCAGTTTTCAGTTTAAAGGATGCCTTTAATTAAATTAGTAAACACTTTAAGATGAGATAAATTATAAAGTATAAACCAGGATAAATCCCTGTTTTTTTAAATAGTTTACTTCTCTGTCTTTATAGTTCAAAGTATTAATATAAACTGTTTAATGATGTTTACATAATTAAGTAACGAATCGTTAAGAGATCATTAATCTTTGCCTTTTATTTAAAAACTAGTAGACCCACCCATCTTGCTTCATGCTGGTTCGATTTGAATGAGATGACATCGCTTAGGGAATTTTAGTTATCGTAACAAAAAATACAATTAGCAATATAAAATAATATCAAAATAAAGTTTATTTCATAATGTTATTCATTATTATATTTAATAATCGTTGGAAATGAAAAAAATAAATCAAAATTGGCTAAGTTTATTTGTTTGTTATTTTAATGTGAAGATAACGTAAAGTTTATTTATCCCATATAAAGAAATAAACTTGAAAGCTATATTTTATTTAAATTATAAAAGTATAAATAGTTTATCAGATTTTTTTGATTTTTTTTATTTATTTATTGTAATTTACAACTGTATTAAAGAACACAATAAGTAAATATGAGGAATAAAAAAAAAAAAGTCATGAAAATGTCTTGAGAAAGAACAACCCAGTGGTAGCACTTCACTAACTATTTTAACTCAGTAGGTCCCGAGGCCACCTTCTTTTCAGCCGCCTTGGAGGATTATCTGGGATATCTAAGGAAGATAAATTACGGACAAGTGGATTTGTATGGGCAGGGAGTTTAGAATGAAAAGAGGAGTATCTATCACGGGCTATGTCTGCAACAAATGGGATGTTAAGGTCATTATGAATGAGTTGATTTGTAACAAAATAAGGAGCATTCAGGATTTTTCGAAGGATTTTGGATTGTAAGGACTGGATGCGGGAGGAATTAGATGGTTTCGTAGAGCCCCAAAGCTCGATTCCATACTTCCAAATAGGTCTGATAATAGTGGTGTAAATAAGTCTTTTGTAATATACTGGAAGTTTTGAACGTTTGTCTAGTAAGTGTTGTAGTAATCGATATCTTCGAGCAGTTTCTTGTCGTTTCAGTCTGGTGTGAGGATTCCAAGTAAGGCGCTTGTCAAGATCTAGGTATCGGATTTGCTCAACAGGAGTAAGGGTAATGTTATTAAAGGATACTGGGGGGCAGGAACTCATCGGTTTGCGACGAAGGGTAAAGGTGATTTGGTGGGATTTATTAGGGTTTATTTTAATCCTCCAATTTAGACACCATTCTTCAATGGCTGTGATGTGGGACTGAAGGGTTTGGGATGCAGTAGTTGGATCATTATGGACAGATAAGACACACGTGTCATCAGCATAAGTATTGAGGACAGTATGAGGATTATCAGATTTTATTTCGTATTTATATGATATAAAAATGTTAACTGAAGTCCATGGTTGTATACCAATAAAAAATTAGCGCGAGCATGTTAGGTTTTGAATAGTAGTATTTTAGTAAATTGACCCTATTTCTAGGGTTTTTTTCAAAATTTAATGCATTAATTTCTCAATAAAAGTTTAAAGGAAATCATTTCAACAAAAATAAAACAGCAATTAAACAAAAAAAAGATTATTTCTATTAATCATTACATTACCAACAAATTTAATAAAAGTTGTTAATTTTTTGTATATTATATCTTTTTTTTGGTATAATATGAAATATAATATATATAAAAAAAAAGAAATATAAATGTGTAAAAGGTTTAATAAAACTGCATAACGAGATAAGATAAAAGAAATATATGTCGGTAATAAGCTCTTATCTGAGAGAGAGAGAGAGCGAGAGAGAGAGAACAAAGAATGATTCAATATATTATATAATCTTTTATAAATGTAATATATAAACTACTCTACAAAAAAAGTGGCGCACATTAACAAGTCGTTTTATTTTATTTTTCAGTGAAAATAATGTGCATTACATTAATATTTTTTATAAAATAGTATTATTTTGGGATGGTTTAGAAGTAAAATGAAGATTAAGAAACAACATATATTTGAAAAAAACAAAAAATTTGTTTTGCTCTGTTGAAGTAAACTATCAATAATGGGTATTGCTTCATCTTGCATGAATTACTCCCTCGAGTCTTATAGGCATACTTCTAGTAAGGTTTGCTACAACATCTTACGAAACTTCCTCCCATGCTTCCACAAAAGAAGTTCTTAGCTCCTGTAAATTTTTAGGAGGGTTAATTCTTCATCTCACACGTCTGACAAGTGCATTTTTGACCTTAAATAAATAAATAAACAACAAGTGCATCTGAGAGATGTTCATAGGATTTAGGTCAAGGCTACGAGCTGGCTATTTTTATGTCTGAATTAGTGTATCATTAAGATATTTCTGATCACAGTTTGCAGTGTGTGGTCGTCATTTTCATGCATAAAAATAAAATTGTCTCCAACAAATAGAGTAAAATGTATAACATATTGTTCAAGGCTCTCTGTTATTTACAAATCTGCGTTTAGAAAACGTCTGTTGAAGACATGGAGATTAATTTTCGCCTCTAGAGATATTCTTTTCCCCACCATCACTGAACCACTTCCAAATTGCACTCTCCCAGCAACGTTATATTCAGAGTAACGCTTATCTGACCTTAAGTAAACTCTCGCACGTCCATCTGGAAAGTAAAGTGAAAAACGTGACTCTCGGAAAAAAAGTGAACTCCATTCATTTTCATTTCTCAATATGTGCTCTCGAGTAATCTTTAAAATCTTGGGCTCTTCAATGATTTACAGTGATTTGTGGACCTGTGACTACCTTCTTGGAATGCAAGCTCATTTCAGCAAGTCTTTCGACAGTTTTGACTCTAATTGAAACATCACGAACCACCCGGAGCCTTTGAGCTGTCACAGAAGCAGTAAAAAAGCGATTTCGAAGAGTTTGTATTAAAATGAAACGATCATCTCGTGGCTGTGTGTTTTTGAGCTACCCGAACCTGGCCTGCGTGTGTAGAGTCGTTTCACGGAAACGTTGGATCGCTCTACGCACTGTGGTTTCAGGTAATCCTAATGCCCGAGCAGAGTTTCTCTGACAATGGCCAAAGCATTCGACTAAAGCATTTGTTGTTATTACCAATTTAAGGATTAGTGATAATTGTAAAAACAAGTTTTAATAAAAATTTGAACCTCATTTTAATATTGTTGCCACGAAATCGCAATTAGAACTGTTATTTATAAAGTGATTATTACCTTAGTTTATGTTTTTGTTTTCATTATTGATCATACCATAGGTCATGTTTTTGTTTACCTTAAGTAAACAGAGGTTTCCATTTCATAAAATTCTCCTTAATATTTGTTAATAGTCGTTTTTTTTATTTAAAAAAATAAATTTTTCACAGTGCACCACTTTTTTGTGGATCAGTGTACCATATATTTTACAATCACCTATGTTTCTAATATCATAAGTATAAGCTGAAAAAACGGTGGATCTTAATCAGAGCAGACTAATTATTTTATAATTAGAATTATTAATATGCATGAATGTATGTGTATGTATACAGTCGTGGTCAAAATAATTTCATCGCCTATGATTTAATTTTTTGTGGTAATGAATTTGATCCAATCGAATATTTTTTTATTTTTTATTTACATCATGAGCTTAATGATATAAAGAAAAAAATAATAACATTTGTTAGTTCTTGGTTAGTATCTTTAACTACTACCAGAATAAAACTTTTAATCATGTGGAATTTTTAACAGTTTGCTATCAGAAACAATTAACATTGTGAGTTACATTAAGTAGAACAATTTCCACGGAAAAAAAGGATGACACAAATTTGTTGTAGTAGTTTTGAAAATTAATATTAGTTTTAGTTGTTTTTAAATTAGTGCAATCATATTTTTATACTAAAAAATGTTTTCTCTTATTCTTATGGAATATTTATTTTTATATGATTTTACATTATAATTGTATGTTGTAAATACTGTATGAATGTGGTCTCTATCAATATTATCACTGTCCATTTTGAAACAAATTGTAATATATCTTAATAAATATTAAACAAAATTCTTATCGCTTTTTTTTATTTAGGTTTATCTCTAATTCGTAATTTAACTTATATTAATTCAAAGCATCCTAAAAGAAACCTGTGCAAGAAACATGTTATTAAAATAGTCAAATGTTATAAAAATACTAGGTATTCTTCAAAAAAGCTTGTTTTTATGAAATTAGAATTTGGTAATAAAAAAAAAAATGTTCATACAAAATGAATAATCAAGCAGTTGAATAGGTGCTTAGTCATACTTAGAAGATTTTCCTGCATACAATTTAAAGTTCAATGATTATTTAAAGTAAAAGACCATAGCTAATTTTGGTAGAAGTTGGCTGCAATAAAACTTGTCCTAGATAATTTATCAGATGAATGATAAAGCAGCCGTTAGGTCTTGGTGTGGGTCTAATCCATCTCCTTGAGTAATTCGCCTACTTCCAATTTGTAACTGTTATTGGACTTAGTTATTTACTCCCGTCTTGGTAACTGTTACTTTGGGCCCAGCTGGTTTTAACGGTTTAAAAAAAAAATCTTTTTTTTAATTTCCATCTATCCTTCATCCGTACCGAGAACCTGAGATTTTATAATTTTCTAATAAAGATTCATTTTAGAATAATGCTTTTATTTTTATTTATTACCTATCAGTTAAATTTCATTAGCCCTATTGCCCTGTTTGTATATTAGTGATACATGTATCTTTTAATGAAATGACTAATTTGTTTTTTTAAGTAAAATAAACTTTATTTTTTTATTTATTGATAGTCAAAATCTTGTACTTTTTGCTCACTATTTGTAGCCGTTCAGTTCTTTTTACAACTCCCAGCTATACTCCCTGAATCTTTTAAGCATAAGGACTCGTGTGGGAAGCAGTTTCAAATATCTTCCAGTCACCATGGGATTTTCCCTCATGCATTGCTTTTATACTTGGTCCTTTACAATTTTAAAAAGTTCCGGCAAGGATTACTATCTTAAATCTCTTCTTTATCTAGAAGAAATGCTCTTTTTATTTCATTATTTACTTTCAAGACCTCCATGATTTTTAACATTGTATAGAATAGCTTACCTTAGATCAATAAAATAAACTTCATCGTTTTACTTTTATATATATATATATATATATATATATATATATATATATATAAATATAAAAAAAGAAAGAAAGAAAGAAGATATATATATATATATATATATATATATATATATATATATATATATATATAAATATAAAAAAAGAAAGAAAGAAAGAAGAAATATATATATATATATATATATATATATATATATATATATATATATATATATATACGTATAAAGTTTGTTTTAATGTATCTTCTTGACATATTGTTAAATATTTACTTAGTCTGTTTCTTACTTGATATTTCTATAGTATGTTAAACCTTTATATTTAGCTTTGTTCAGATTTTTTTTATGAAGATTCATAATAATAAAGAAAAAAATTAGCTGTGCTTAAATTTACGTTTCTTGAAGCTATGTAGAATTCGAACATTTGAGAGATTCGAAATAAATCACAATTCAATTACAACAACTTGAAAATGACATTAATCATTTCGTTTCAAGATGGTAACCAGTTAGAAGATTAGATAATATCATAACTCAAACATACTCTTATATCAATAATTTATTACAATTTAGGGAAACTCAAAGTCAGTCTAAATAGGAAAAAGAGATATTTAAGGATAAAAAAAAAACGTACCAGGTGTAGAAGTATTAAACCGGATTTTTTTTGTTGTAAAAATTGCACGTCTATTATTTGAACATTATAAACAAATATTTTTTAAAATAGTCTCTATTTTAATTTATATATTTTCCTATCTCTCTTCGGTAGGTTATGAATGCTACGCCAAAAAAAGCATTTCTTACTTTGAAGAGAACCAGTTGTTGAGCCATTTTCGTACATTTCCACACGAATCGAATGTTGTTCATCGAATGCATGTCACAATGATGCGAATAGATGGTAATCAGACGGAGCCAAGTCTGGAGAAAAAGCCCTTCTAAAAAACTAGCTCATAATATATTATACCCTTTTGATTCCGCCAAACGCACAGCATTGTTTTCTTTCCAAAACGATTTCGTTTTGTAGTGGATTTTGATGGCTCGCTTGGATTCACCCATGATTCACGACGCTTAGGATTCTGAAAATACATCCCCTTTTCATCATCTCCCACTATTCGATGAAGAAATGATTTTCTTTCTCATCTGGCGAGCAGCATTTGATAAGTTGTTTTTAGATTTGCTATATTTCATTCAGTTCATGTGATACCCATTTTCCCACTTTATGAAACTTATTCCATACCTTTCAGACGAAGGGCTACTGCTTTTTGCGTCACATTTAATTGTTCCGCAAGTTCTTGTTGAGTCTGAGTATCGTCTTCATCCAATAACGCTCTTGTCTTCAATTTTTTTAGTTGTTTACCATGCTCTTCTCTCACGTCAAGATTAAAAATTTTGTGAAATTATGCTATTTAATGGGTAGCATTTATAATTAAAAAAAACCTCTCCAAAAATTCAGAAACAATACAGCATAAAAGCCAGTGATAGTATACGAAATTGAGACATTATTCTTTCCCAGTTTGGAGAAACTGCTGAAAATAGAAAGTAGAAGAATTCGTGTGTCCAAAATAAAACCAAAAGAGATACAGACTGAAATCCAACAGGGATGTTTACAGTGAAATCTCCTGATTTGGAAACAGAAATGAGGGCAAGAAAACTTTTTATGGATACATGTAAAGATGACCGCTAAGAGATTGAACATGTATATTTTCAGTAAGGCTATGGCATATAAGTTTGATCATGGATACACAGTACAAATAGAATAGGAATCGCTGAAATGAGCTGTGCTTGCGGTGAACAGTGAGGAAGTTCTGCCCAGGAGGACGTGGGCGGAGAAGAGGAGGAAAAAGTTTAGTGATGTCCTCAAGCAGAGATGGGCAGAGAGGATGAGATTGAGAAAGAAACGGTTATCATACTCCCGTAGTTCGTAAGGGCTATTTAGCGTCAAATAATAAATAATTAAATATTAGGCATGGAGTAGCAAAGTTTTGAAATAATGATAAAAAATCTGGCGCGGACAACACACGACTTTCACTTACCTCCGTTTTTTAAATAAATTAAAGAATTTTAAAATAAAGTTAGAGATAAACAGGAGTGAAAACATTAAAGAAATAATTAAATTAAATTTCTGTAGAAACATGTGTTTTAAAAAAATCTATTATATTATTATCCAAAATAATCAGTTAGTTTTGTCGTCTTTTCATCACTCTTTATTAACTTCTACAAGTTTGTGTATAACATAATATTTTTTCTAAACTCTTTAGCTTTCCAACGGTATAATATACGTGTATATTACTGTTCTTATGTTCAAAAACCAAAAATTGCATTAAGCATTTTTTTTTTAGTTTTCTCCTTTAGTTGTTAATCAAATTCGCTCAACTTGCATATTTAGCTGTTAATTATCCATGCTAACAAGATAATATAGTTATTTTTTAAAGAATCTACAAAATTAAAGGTACTTTAGAGGAAGACAATTTTAAATATCGGCATTTAAGCCCTGTCAAATTATTTCAATCAGGATTAGCGAGTTTATTTAAAATTGTTAGAGCCGTTTTTTAGAAAACGTTATAATGGTGCAAAATGCAAGGTACAAAGTGGCTCTTCTAGTTAGCTGATTTTAATAAAAAAGGTTATGTAACATCTCGTTCTTATAGTTGTATCAAATATAAAATTTCAGTTTCATAGGTCTTTCCGTTTTTGTCCTGGAGTTATCACACACACACACACACACACACAACACACACACACCCACACCTTTTTGCGGGACTTGGTCATTTGGACTTAAGGGACCCTCGAAGCAGTGAAAACTCGAATTCGAAAATTTTAATGATCGCAACACTTTCCCTTACTATGTATTTCATATATAGGTAAGTGAAAGTAATATATAAAGAATATGAAAGTAATATCACAACACAATATCAATCATGGTCATTCGTGCACAGTGGTTGTTAGCTTTATTTTTGTCTTTCTGCTAGTGATATTTGTCCACGCGTAAGGTGATACAGTGAAAATACTATTTTTGTTCTATTGATGTGTAAAAGGCTCCTCAAACAAATGAATAATTAATAAATCTGTTGTTTTTTTGTCTACTTCAAAGCCTAATAACGGCCGTAAAATTATAATGCGTAGGGTTATTTATTACAAGACCGGACGGGGCCCTCTTTGTCCGAACATTATGGCACCAAAGTTGCACGGCCAGCGGCTCTGAATGAGTACACTGAAAGGGAATACACAAAAGCTAAGAGGACAAAGAAGAATATTAAGCACATAAATATCACTGTCCTTTAAAGAATAACAGCTTGCCTTCAGGATCCGGAGTCCTTAAATTTCGTACGTTTTAATACCGATATTATTCTATAGCTATTGTGAATTCTATCTTTCCTCGTTGAATTTACCAGAACATACCTCTGTTTAATGAGACAATTTGGAGAATAAACGATTAAGACGCTCTTTTGTTTACATTTTATTCTGTAATTATTGTATATCTGTGGTTTCATATCATTATTAACATTGTTTATATTAAAAAGTATTATAATAAATCCTAATAAAAATTTTTTTAGGTCACTCAAGCCTGGAAGATGTCTCATATGCCTCCATTGTTAACGAAACTACAACTTTATTTTTTTTTTAATTTTGGACACTGGTCTGACAAAAAGTCTGTAATAACGTTTGGTATTTTAAGGATCGTTTATCTTTATGTGTGCCTGATGAAAAGAATTACCATAATGAAAATGATAAGTGATTTTCTTTTTTTTTATTATTTATATATATTTTTTTTATACATTACAATGAGCTGGCATTTTTTTTTAATACATATTTATTTTAAATACTCATATTAAAAAAAAGCATTACTGGTATTATTATAAAAAATGAGCTGACAATACTAATCATTGCTCAGAAAATTCAAAAAAGAAACTACAGAAATTCCAAAATGGCGTTCTAAAAAAAATTGCAAGAAGAACTACCTTTGAAAAATAAAAGGCAGAGAGACTTCACTCTCTGTGTGATATTCCTAAAGTAACAAAATTAATTGTGAAAAGAAGATACAACTTTTATGATACTTTAGAAGTGCTCCCGAATCTGGTTTTTAGGTTGAAACATATCCGGCTCCTCAGAGGTGGCAACATAGTGTAAGGTAGAGTTTAAGATTAGATTAAGATTGGAAGTGTTAAGATTGACTGATCCCCACCACCAAGAGGAATAGCAAATCAGTGATAGCACTTTATAAACATAATCTATCAACAGAAATATACTTTAAATGTATCTGGATACAGTAAAAGAAAATTATTCAGAAACTATTTTGGCAAAACATGCAACTAAATTGGGGTTATAAAAAAAAATATCAACTGGTGATACCACGGGTTAGATGCATTTTTTTTTTATTGATACAAAATAAAATTCCAAACTTTAAATTTAAATAAATCTAACATATCTAAAACAAACAATTCCCTTAAAATTCTTGGTGTGCATCTTTCGAAGTTGAAAAAAGAAAATTGTTACGGAATTGAAATTACTTATTTAATATACGTATGTACCTATGATGTTGCAGATAATGTTTAGTTCCGATTGACTAACTATAAGTACAGGCTTGTATTATCGATTTTATCAATAATAATAATAATAATGTGTTTTATTGTTGAATTTACATACATAAATTTACTATACAGTTATATATTGCACACTATGCATAGACTGCAGAATAGCGCGCCTTAACAAATCGATTTATCAATAAAGGCTCTGATAATTTTGAGCTGTCTCATATGATGCAAAATTTATTGGTGTTTAATATCAGCTAGGTCTTATTCTCATTACCTGACGAGTCAAATGCCGAAATTTTGAATTCTTTTCTTCTTAATAATATATTCTTTTGTTTATTTTAAATATCTGCCAGGCATTGGTAAAAAAAACAGAAATAGATATTTTGGAGTCAAATGCATAAATAGCAACGAATGCATCTGATAATAGATAAAGGCAAAACGAGTACATATCTTGGTTTGGAACTGCATTCTTGAAATAAGTTACTTGTCAACTTTAAGCTTATTTTAAACTTTGAAAATTTAAGTCAATAATCTCCCATAATTAGTGTGATATGTTAGAAGCAACAGATTTTTATAAAATGTTTTCTGCAAACCATTTCCGATTTATATATACCTTATAACAAGAAAATGTAACAATGGTATATTGATCCAACTTGAAACGAGCTCTCATAATAAAATTTCTCATTAGAATTTTCATTGAGTTCCAGGAACATTCTGAATCTATTATGTATTCATCTTGATTGGTGTTTTATGTTCATTTTCCTGTGTGTGACTTAAAAACAACTTAATTTAATATAATATTTATCATCACAGCAGTTTAATGTATTTTTAAAATTATATGATTTTTGTGAATAATTCTCACTAATCTTTAATGTTAAAAAATCAATAAATCTTAAAATAAACATATTTAATGAACGACGTCGTTTGCGTTTTCTATGAGATTATAAAATGTTGTATATACTTATCTGTTTAATATGCGATTAACGAAACGAAAACAAGGGTTTAGATCAAGTTGAAAATCTCCGCTGCGAACTTAGAAGTACTAGAAGTAGAACAGTAGAAGGATTTGATCTAACTTTCGAAAAGGGATTAAGTTACTAATGACTGCTTCAAGGGCTTACGGTCCAAGGGTCTGGATAATATTTTAGCCTCATAAGATCAAGTATATTATTTAGATTAAATTACTTAAGAAACAATTGAATATTAACACTAAGAAAATCGACAACCCAGTTCATGTAATTTTTTTTTTTTTAAATAATAAATTAAGATTACAGCTTAATGAAATTGGCTGTTTGCAAATACATGTTTATTACTCAATATTTTGATCTTCATTATATGTTATTTTTATAGAAAAAAAATGTGTTCCTTAGAACTGGGATTTCCCATACCCATCTTTATTTTTAATCAGATAAAATAAAAATAAAATAAAAACTTTGTTAAAGCTTTGGAGTTGTTTTCCAGATAGAATAGTATCTCAGAAGGGTTTATCGATTTTATAATTTATATATATATTTTTTTTTATTGGATGATTTTTTTATTTATAGGTCATAATTAGAACATGATTGAAATTTCCTTGAAAATGGTATAGTAGTATGAAATAGTAACTAAGTTTGATGGTGAGTGGTGAGTGAATTACTTTTATTTGTGATCTATAGATAAACTTCGTGTCATCAAAAGTTAAATTCTTTAAAGATATTTAGGAGATTCAAAAATTAGATAATTCCGTCTATTCCTTTACCACCGCCATCCAACAAGCTGTCTGGACTGCCTTCTCTCCTAAACAATCCAATATAAAACCTCTCCAAAATCATTTTCCACAACATATTATAGACCTCATCCACACCAAACGCCAAGCAAGATCATCATGGCAGCGCACCCGACACCCAACAGATCGCCGCTCCTATAACTTCTATTGTAGACAATTGAAGAGGGAGTTGGCGACCTTCCGTTCCCAGTCCTTTAATTCCTACCTCTCCTCTCTATCAGCTCGTGATAATTCCCTGTAGAATGTCACGAAAAGATACTAAAATACCATCAAGTTTCCCATCCTCTCCGACGTGGTGATGACTCCTGGGCTGCGTCTGATGAAGATAAAGCCGAGGAATTCGCCGCACACCTCTCCAAAGTATTCACTCCACACCCGGAATCCCACATCAATTACACCGCAACAGTGCAAAACTTTCTTATGTCACCAATCCACTTTCCCTACTTCCTAAAGTTATTAATCCCTCTGAGGTCAAATATCTTCTCCAAAAAATGACCCTACGTAAATCTCCTGGACACGATCTCCTTACTACCCAGATCCTCCGACAACTTCCGCAGAAAGCTATTATATTCCTTACTTATATTTAAAACTGCATCCTACGCACCACCTATTTTCCTTTGTTATGGAAACATTCCACTATCATTCTTTTTCTAAAACCAGGCAAACCTTCCAACAACAGTTCATCCTACAGGCCTATCAGTCTACTCCCCATCCTCTCAAAAATCTTCGAAAGGCTTCTTCTTAAACGTATCCTACCCATATTAGAATCTCAAAATCTTCCTTCCCATCAGTTTGGATTCCTGTCCCACACAACAGCTAAACGTACTAAGATCAAACGTATTCAATCCTTTCAATATAAAGTCCTCCGTACAATAGTAAATGCTGCTTATTATGTCTTAAACTATACCTTGCACCACGACCTTAATGTTCCATCCATTTCAGACCTAATTCCATCCAAATTTTCCAAATTCCACCAGAACCTCATTGATCATAGTAATCCTCTAGCTCAATCCCTATCCAGCTCCACTCATCCATACAACCCACCTAGAAGGTTGAAACGGCAGTGGCCCCGCGATCTTTTGTAAATATATTGGAGTTCTAGCAGTGGCTAGATTCTCCACTCAATGTGATGTATGTATGAGTGTGTGCATGTGTATAAGTGAATTCTTGACTTTATTGTATTGATTCATTATTGTGTATATATTTTATTGTAATTTTATGCTGTGTAAATATTGTATGAATGTAGTATGTATGATATCTTTCACCACTACTATTGATGTCCAAATTGGGACAGATTGTAATTTTGCTCAATGAAAATTTTTGTTGTTGTTGAAAAGAAATAAGTTTTTATATTTACCAAAAATCTTTGTATATTATAAGTCGTTTATTTACTACTAGCTGTTTCCCACGACTTCGTCTGTTTCTACGATCGCGTTTAAGAAGTTTTTAAAAGAATATATTATAAAGTACTTCTGCTTAAATGATATTTTTAGTTTTATTTTCTTGTCTCAGAAGAACCTACTGATTTTTTTGCAACCCGTCTTGACAATACGCCATATAGTTGGGCTCATGAAAAGCAATCTTGACGTAAATCGATTCCTACGTGTTTAAATGTTTGCGCCTGTGATATATTAACGGCAAAGGATAAATTAACTTGAAATTGAATTAAAATTAAAAGGTAAATCATTTGGAATCATTGGGATGCGAGGTCGATTTCCCCCATTTTGTACACATTTCCCATTGATTCTTCACTCTTGTGGTCACATTGCAATGTTATATAGCCTATAGCCTTCCTCTATAAATGCACTATCCAACACAAAAAGAATTTTTCAATTCGAACCAGTCTTTTCTGAGATTAGCACGTTCAAACAAACAAACTCTTCACCTTTATAATATTAGTATAGATTTTTCTTAAGTATTCAATACAATAAGGCATATAACCGATCTTCGAATGAAAAGAAAATCTCTAAGAGCTTATAGATGCACATGACAGGCGAAAAACCCAATTCTTGCCAATACATACTTCACATGTTAAGTGGATACGTGTTCCACAAGAATTTCATAGGGATAGAAGAAAGGTGTCGTTTTTTTATTGGGAAATAAAAATGTGATGTGTTCCTAAGGAGGCGTCGGTCGAACATAAACGGAATACCAAATAAGGGAACGGTTAGTCCCACTTTCTTCTAACCCAGCTATTTTTTACCAAGGGGGTATTCCTCTAACATTTTCATTCATTCCTCTTATGTTTTAGATCTTTTTGTATTATCTATTTATGTTATATTATAATTTTAAATAATGCAATACACACATTACTTTTAACCTTGATGTAAATTGTCTGTCGGTCATTAACATGTTTTACACTTCGGTTAGGTGAATACGATGTTTTAATAGTAAAAAATTTTTGGGTGTAACAGTTAAATATTATTAATATTAAAACTCTGTAAAAAATTACTCACCATTCCTCCCGAATGAAAAAATTGATTATCTAAAAAAAAAGGTTTTACTACTTTAAATTATATTAATCTCCAGATGTTACGTTAGAGAGTTATAAATCCTTAAAATGCATAATTGTAGAAAAAAAATACTATTTATAGCTTTAAGTTTCTTTTTTGTTTTCTTATTCCCCTAATGTATTAAGGCTGATCTCGGGGGCTTGGGCTTGACCGGTGAACATTGGACGAGTCTGTGCAGGCGAAGTTTGGTGGTATCGGCATCGAACCTTCGGGTTCGGTAAGCCTATTATTATTATTATTATTCCCCTAATGTATAATTCTTATTTTTTCGTTTATATTACTGTTATTCCTGTGAATTATTATTATTTTACTCAGTTAGCTATGTCGAGAAAAAAAAAACTTAAATGATAAAAAACAAATATGTATAGTTCTGAGTTATTAAATAATTTAATTATTTATAAAATACACAAAGGAACCAGTTACCATAGAACATGAAAAAAATGTGCGAAATTCGTAGTAGAAAATGACTTTTTTAATTAATTGATTATGATGAAAACGTCGAAGTAACACCTTAGGCATATAAGCTTCTTAAATACTAGATTTCAGTTTTATATGACTTATCGTTTTGGAGTAAGACTTACGACACACACAATAGACCTTTTCAGTTGAATTGTTTTTTTTTTGGACTCTAAAACGAGAATTAACGAACGCACGGTACGGTGTATCTTTTAGATCTTACTTTTATTATGAATAAACAACTGTAACATCCTTACATTACATACATGTTGTAAGATACTATGTGTGAAAGACACATCTGTGTGTCTGAGTCTCTATGTCTATATCCAACTATCTTGCAATCTATCAGTCTAACTATCTGTGTGGGAAGCCATTTTAAGTAATGAAATTGAGTGGGTTGCGAGAGACTTTTGTCTCTTTGTGCTACCCAGACACATGTGGTGATGGGTATGTGGTTTAAAGAAAGGATAAGAGTCTAGGAAACATTACCAATGTCTGAAACTAACAGGGGGGTTGACCATAGGAAACATAAACATTGAAGTTCTGTCTTTCCCGTGACAGCTTAGGGGTTGGCGATATGATCCAGATCTGTAGATAAGGGTGGTAAGTGTCCCTGAGCCTGAGAAAATGGTTATTTTAAAAAGGACTTTTCTTATAAGTTTTAACAATAGACAATTGAGACGTTGATTTCTAAGAGCTACTATATCCACATTAGACAATTTTACAGGAAACGCAAACTTGTGTCATTTATTTATGTCTGGACCAAATTACTTGATTATTTTTTTATTAAAATCTAAAGTTGCTTTTTTACTGTATCAACAACTTATTTTTCCAAATTATTCCACTTTTTCCATGACTTTTAAACAATATAATATGGATATAGTACTTTTTGGAATGAAACGTGTATATAGTACTTTTTGGAAGAATATAACGCGAGATAACAGTCATAGCGTAGAACATTCTCATAACTAACGTCTTTATAATGTTAATTACTAATATATGTATATTTTCCTATTTTTACTGATCTTTTCTTGTTGGTTAACTAGATTTTACTGTTTATTCTTCATTAAGTAAGCGAATAATCAAAGGACCTTTTATTAATTTTTGGCACTATTATAAGAATGTATATCATTATGGAATTTGTTTTAAACTTTTACTTATTCTATTTTTATGTTTACTGTTATCTGAGATATATTCATAAATAACAATATCAATAATACTATAACACAATCAATAATACAATAACAATGATACGACTGCAAATACTTGATTTTTATAAAGAATGATCAATATTCTGCGAAGAAACATGTTGAGATCTTATTTTTAGATTTTCCATGACATAAATACATGCCATTTTAGGTCTATTGCGTTTAAATCCGCAAGATTTTCATAAAAACCTCCAACTTTATTTAATACGGACATGAAACGGATTCTATTGTCATGGTGTGCTGAGAATGGAACGAGAAAATGGAAACAATCCTCCAATGCGTCTCCATCACAAATTGGGCACGGCTTCTGTGGTTCCAGTACATACCTCTGCGGTCCGACACTAAGGGAGATGGCGTACTTTCCCCACAGTCTGATCTTAGCTAAAGTCGCTAACATACGCGATATTACAGCCTAACATTAAATAACTTTGCGGAAGGATGGTATCAGGAAATACCCTACTGTACCAAGGCCAATAGGTCGATTCTTGGAGCAAGGCTATAAAGATCCGTACTGTTTACAGCCGATGATCTTGGCCGGGCAAGGAAGTAATTATAGAATCAGATCAGAGATCACACTCAGGATTTAGGTTATTTTAAAGAGACTGTGAGAAAATCGCTCTTGGTTGGTCATAAAATTATTTCATTCTTGATATAAAAAAATTACTCTATACCAATCTATACTAATATTATAAAGCTGGAGAGTTTGTTTGTATGTTAGTTTGTTTGTTCGAACGCGCTAATCTCAGAAACTACCGGTTCAAATTGAGAAATTCTTTTTGTGTTGGATAGTCCATTTATCGAAGAAGACTATAGGCTACATAACATCACGCTGCGACCAATAGGACCGAAGAATCAGTGGAAAATATGAGAAAAAATAGGGAAAATTGACCTAGAATCCCAACGATTCCAAACGATTTACCTTTTAATTTTAAAATAATTCAATTTCCCGTTAATTTATCTTTTGCCATAACAATTAATAAATCACATGGGCAAGCATTTAAACACGTAGGAATCGATTTTCGTCAAGATCGGGTCGCGGAGAAAATCAGTATGTTCTTCTGCCACAAGAAAATAAAACCAAAAATATTATTTAAGCAGAAGTACTTTAAAATATTGGGTCGTCCGAAAAGTTGGTAGAGGTTTTTAAAATAAAATTTACCTTCTGTTTTTTCTACTAAAATGAATCACGAGGCTAATGTTTATTTATATGCCTTTAATCCTCATGGAATTAACTATATTTACACGCTGAATTCGTCTTTATGAAGGATCAGTAGAGTAGTTTATTGCAATCCAACATGAGTGACGATTCAGTTCATTTTCGAAATAATATGCTGTTCTTTTTCAAAAGAGGGAAAAACGTAGCCCAAACTGCAAGAATGATTCGTTCCGAGTATGGCAGCGATTCAATTGCTGATAGCACGGTTCAGAAGTGGTTTTCGCGGTTTAGATCAGGAGATTTCAGTTTGGAAGACCAGCCCCGGAGGACGTCATAACGAACCTTTTATTGTTCTTAAGGAGGAAGGACAGTGATTTTTGGAAAAAAGCTATAATGGAACTTTCAAGGCGTTGAGATAGAGTAATCGCTGACGGTGGTAACTATTTTGTAGATTAAATAAATAAATTTTAAGCTATTCAATTTTAATTATTGTCCAAATTTCTCTACGAACTTTTCGGACAACCCAATATAATCTTTTAAAAACGTCTTAATAGCTTTCATAATAACTGAAATTGACGCAGACGAAGAAATTGACCAGCGCGCAACAGCTAGTAATTAATATTTCGAAATTTAAAAATATATATATTTTTGTCGGGCATACCATTATACAAGAATATTGATAAAAGTTGTAAAAAAGGTTCCTCTACTGAATAACAAATAGCCTCGAGGACTTGTTTATAAAAACTGTCGGAAAAAGTAAGGTGAAAAATGGGAGCTAAGTTTTAGGGAAGGGGCTGACCTAACAGGATGGGAGCCTTCCTCGGGCCTATATTACCTCATATATTTGTCCAATGTTCCTTGTAAGCAGTCTCACAACGTAAAAATCTCTTGTTCTCGGCTCCTACAGTATTATTCCATAAATTTTATGATAATATGTATTGACTGTGTATATTGTATGCACATTTATATGAAAAGGCTGAAAAAATGACCAATTAATGGTCACGAGCTTTTTACACTTGTTCCTGATTCCGGTCAGTAGGCAACACAAAAAAAACAATATTGAATATTGTATACATAACATTTTTGTTATGTTATGTTGTTGTTGTAATTATTTATTTTACGTATGTATGAGATTCAAATAATTAATAATAAGGCTTAAAAATCTGGTGCGGGCAACACACGACTTTCATTTACCTCGACTGTTAAAATAAATTTAAGAACTAGTAAATATACATGAATTTGAAAAATATTTTAATAAAACGTTCATTCATTTTCGTTGGAAACATGTGATTTAGATTAAATAATATAACTAAATTAAATTGTTAATCAGCAATAAGTTGATTCGTTACTTAATATTACCTTTTACAACCTTATGTATAGGATAATATTTATTTCTAAATTTGTTAGCTATCCAACGGTATATTATACGTCTATATTACTGTTAATTTCCAAAAAAAAACAATAATTACATTAAAAAAATAGTTTTGCTCTTTAAGCCATCTAATTCGTCCAACTTACATTTTTAGCCGTCCATTATCAATGTCATTAAGACAACATGGTTAATCTTTTAGAATGTACAAATTTAATCGCATGAACGTTTGTAAAATGTCACAAAATTCAGAGGTGGGTCCTTTTAAGCTTCTAAGAAGGTAAACATTGGTAAAGTGGCAATTTCCTATACGAAGATGACATAATATGATTTCCATGTTCTAGAGATTGGTGTTAAAATAAAAAAAACAACCCCCTATTTCGATTGATTTATTTACCCTTTTTTGTCTCCCTGGAGGAAGAGATTAAATCATTAAAGCTCTAACACACTATTTCGTTAGCGTTAGAACCACATGACATCTTAAAAAAAAATAGTAATACGCTGATTTAATAAAAGTCTTATCGGTATCGTTAGAGCCTTTAAATTTAGTTATGTAAACCTAAATTTACCTTATAAGCAGGCTCGATAAGTTGATATTAGAAAAAAAGTGAGTTTAACCAATGACCATTTAATTATATGTTGATGTAATTAGTTCAATATAAATCAAAAAGGCAACATATACCAAACCTTTAAGGCCTCTAAATTCTCTAACCAAACAAACCACTTCTATGTTGAAAATATCGCAATAATTTACGATACCTTATTTACGATTCTTTTGTGACTTTATAGTCATGAAATAATTATCGTATGTGATATATTTATCTTCATATTTTTTTTTTAGGTTCCAAAATAATTGTCAAGTTATTATTTTTAAATTCGTTAAAGAATCTAAGGAGGTCAACGATTCACCAACAAAGTCTTAAAAAATAGTTTCCCCAATAGTAACATCAAGTTTATCAGAGTTTACGCATCTCACATTAAGATTTCCCATATACTAAATGATTAGAGATATGTCGCTCGAAACCTGATCAACTTGAATCATACCTAATACAACAAATGATCCGATGGTTTTAGAGGGGAAAATCGCGGGTCTGTACCTATAGTTTCACGAGCCAATTGCTTTTGAACTTTTTTTTTTAAGTCATTTTGTTTTCTAATTCATACTACTTAATTAACGGTTCTATAACTCTCACTGAATTAGGTTTTATCGAGATCAAACTGGGATATTTTTTTCATCTTGTTTTTTATTATGACGGCTAGGTTTAAGATAAAATTATTATAAGATTACTATCTAAAAGATTAATTCAATAATTAATAATAGTTACATTGACTAATAATTTGCTGTGAGGAACATTCATTCCAATAAATATCAGACGAAATATTTTATTCTAATAATTAATTTAATGTAATCAATATCGGACTGGAAGCACTGTATGTTTTGACACAAAACGAGGTTAACGAGAAATTACGTTTTAAATTATCCTTGAGATAAAACAGTTTTAATTAAATAGCTCCGAGCATAATAAATTAATCTGTATTCGGATTTAAATTGGACCTTGCCAATAATGAGATTTTAGCTATCCCAATAATATGGATTAAAATTACACACAGTGTAAAGTTTCTTTAGATAAATAAAATAATATATTTAAATGTACGAAATAATAAGATATCATAAGCATTTAAAATTTAATATATCTCCTTTTTACATAATTTTCGCGATAACTAAAAGTAAAAATTGAAAATCTGGTGCGCGCAACACACGACTTTCACTTACCTCCGTTATTAAAATAAATTTAAATAGATTATCAGTATTTTTAAATACATTTTGAGATAAAAATGAATTGCTGTGTGTTTTCATAAATAATCTATTATATTATTATCTATGACAATCAGTTAGTTTTATCGGCTTTTTACCACTCTCCATTAACTTTAACAATTTTGTGCATAAGATAATATTCTTTCTAAAATCTTTAGCTTTTCAACGGTATATTATATTACTGTTTTTATATTAAAAAACGCCGATATTGCATTAAAAAAGATTTTGGTCTTTTTTCTTTTAGTTGGATATTGTATTCGTTCAAATTATATATTTATAATTTTTTAATCAGTACTAAATAGAATATATAGTTACTTTTATAGATTCTACAAAATCCAAGGTACTTTAGAGGAAGAATATTTAAAATATCACATTTAAGCTCTGTCAGATTATTTTAATCAGTATGAAACCTACATTATATTAAAGCCTATAAAATTTTGCATAGATATAGGGAGTTTAATCAAAATCGCTAGAGCCATTTTTGAGAAAATCGTAAAAAGTTGCTGAATGCTGGGAATAAAGTGGCTCTTCTGGTTATCTGATTTTGATGTCAAAGTTGCTGTAACATCTCGAGCGTGTTGTCTTAAATAAGAAATTTCAGTATTGTAAGACTGTTCGTTTTTTTGCTAGACTTACTTACCACACTTGCTTACGGACAGACACACTCAGACATACCTGTAATTCTGTTGAAAACTGGAATTAGAAAATTTTCACGATCGTAATATATTTTTGCCCTTAGCATATATTTCATATGTAGGTAAGTGAAAGTAAGAAGATTGTAATTATTTATAATAAAACTTACAGCTTGTTTTTTTTTAATTTATGTATATTTACAATTACAACTTAAAAACATTTTTCTTTGAAACAGATTTTCAGTCCTCCTACCTTTCCTACGTATTGCGTAAATATACTATATATGATCGATGTTATAATGGGGCGGATATAACAAAAATTACCGTTTTAAGGGTTTTTAGATGTCCTTATATATTTAAAACGCTGCAAATTATTGCACAATGGTTTATTATTTCCAAATATCAACATTAGGGTATATTTCCAAACGCTATATCTCTGCTAGTTCTTAACCAATTTCAACAATTCTCTTTTTATTTGTTAGAAAATTTGGTATTTATGTATTTATTAATTAGAAGAAACGGATTTTTTTTTTATTCGTTATTCGGGTTCTACGCATCTTGAAACATAAGCCTTTAAATTTTGAAAGGGGGTAATTTTTTTTTTTGGTCGATCACAAAGGTTTATTATTGGAAATAATAAACCAAACGCATGTATACTAGACTGCGTTACTGTTTCCTATTCTTATATTTTCTTTTGATTTTCATTCAAATAATTCAAATAAAATTTCCTGATTTTAGAACACCTTAATTTTTCTCTATAATTCTACAATAACCGAGATATCAGGAAGTCACGTCTCTTACAAGTTTAGTGTAAACCTTTTTTTTTTTTCTTTTCTGTGTTCATAGTGTTTTCTTGATCTCAAAAGGTTTTTCGATTTTTCTCTAGCTTCAATAATTACCGATTTTTGATGGAATTACATCTATTATAATTTGTAACCGGAATATAATTAAAAACTTTTTTCTTTAATTATTATTATCGCACTTTACTGATTCTAAAACTCTACACATGTTTTTCTCAATCTCCAATAATAACTGAGTTATGGGTGTATTAATGGATTACATTTTTATTTTATTGTTTTTCCAATTTATAATTATTTGCGTTTTTTTTTTGTTTAAAAACACTAGTAAATTTTTTCTATATCTTCTAAAATAACTAACTAAGTTATAGGCCTATTCCTAGATAAAGTTTTATTTATCTTTTCTCTTATTTATAATTATTCACCGTTTTTTTGTTTGAGTTTTTTCAACAGTAGTAATTTTTTTCTAAATATGTGGGTAAGATTTCTATGTTTTTCGTTTTATTTTTTTGTTTATGTTTTTCTCTATCTTCAATGAGAACTGAGTTCTAGGCCGATTTACAGATAAAGTTTTAATTTCTTTCTTTGAAGTTTTTTTATTTATTTATTTTTTTAAATTTGGTTTTACGAAGGTTCATTATTGAAAATAGAGAGAAAAAAAATGAAAATAAACAGTAAACTTTACCTCGATTCACAAAATACACTGCAATATCCTTAGATCATATTTATGAAATGTGTTAAGTATTAATCAAGAAGGAGTGTACTGCTGTGGCAGACCCGTATATTTTTCTCTCCGTCGTTTGTAGTTCATCTACACTCTTATATTAAATTTTCTAGTGGCTCTGCTGTGTTGAAGTGGCAATAGGAGGTTCTTTACGGCGAAATATTTTAGAGCGAGGTATGCGACTGAAACGAGAAGAAATATAAACCTCCTGTTGAAAACCGGATTAGCATCGACAAAGTTCCTTAAAGATCATTGAAACTTTTTAAATGTATTTCCCTCCTACCTCCCCCTCCTCTTTTCCCCCGAAATGAAACATGAAGTAGACCGGAAGAATGTCAGGAAGTTTGGACCGGAATCTACTTACGTTGAGAGTGGTTATCGGTTTTCTCCTCTCTTCTACTTAACAAAAGTTTAGGCGGTGAACTCGATCATCCGTCGCGGGAGTGGTGGGAGCGCCTGCTGCTTTTAATTATTAAGAATTTTGAAATGTTCCTTACTTCGTTTAAATACCTAAATTATTAGCGAATTAACGCAAACTAAGCTATAGATATTTTTAAAAAATGTATTAATTATAATTAAAAACTATTAGGAGGCTCTGGGCAAAAATAACGTGTAGTGACAGTTGTATCTGATTATTATGCATTAATGATTTAGCTTGTGACGGGCCTGATGTGTGTGATGAAGTGAGGTTACAAATACACAGCTGGTGGGAGCAAAGAGGTTATGTGAAATGGACTTGTCACTGTTTCAAAAATGTTTCTATTTTTGTTCTCTGTATATTTAATTGAAGCTAATTTTTATTTCTTATTTTTTTCTGTATTTTATTATTGCAGAACGATTATTTCATTTTATAGTGGCAAAGTCATTGTAACCTCTCGCCTTCTGTTGTCTTTTGTCTCTATTGTTATTTTGCGCGCCTCGTATTTTTTTTTCTTTGTCTATATTTCATAATTTCTCCTATTCGCTTTACTTTCACTAAATTTAGTGTATCTACAAGACAATAAAAGAATATTTTCACCTATATCTGGCTATTTATTTATTTCGCTTTCACTCCTCTGAAAACAAAACTAAGTTCATTTATACTCCTTTATGTCTATTCAAACAAGACGTTATAAATTTATATAGTAATCGACCTTCTAGAAGATAAACCGTTCTAAAATAGTTATTAGAATGGTCAGATATTCACTGAATTACTTGCCACTTCATAAAGTCACAAATAATAATAATAAAGGCAGTAAAAGTGCCCTAAACAGAGTTTCGGGTAGGGTTCTTTATATCTTCAATTATGTTTTTAAAAACTTAATGATGACGTGAATACTATAAACTATATATAGGATTAGAGAAAAAGTATTTATGACAAACAAGACATTTAATATATGTTTCGGATTCCTAAAAGAGAAATTTATGTTGACCGTACTGCCACCTAGCGACCTGTTGAAGAAGTAGAGCGCCCCTAGTGGCCAAAAGGGAAAACTAGGTGTGTTGCAGATTCTGTCTGGATGTGCCACATCGATTTTTTCTAGCTCATTTGTTCTGTTCTTTTGCTACCACCATGGAGAAAAAGAAATTAAGAAGATCCACATCCATAGATTTATACCATTCACAAAAAGACCAAGACCCATTTACAGTTGTTGAATCATAACTAATCTTGTTATTATTTAAAAATTTAAACAATAATAATACTTATATTTAAACTAATAGGTAATGTAGAATGTACCAATTTAACTTGTATAACAACTTGTAATATTCTATAGGTATATTATGGTGTTCTTTATTCAGTGGCTGAAATCTTTGAAATGATAAATTTATAATCGTTTTATTTCGATTTCATTCATGTCTTCGCTACATAAAAAAAAAAAAATGTTGTGAAAATGTTAAAAACAAATTTTGGTTTCGCTCTATATTATTTTATTTTCTCTATATTCACTAAATGTAAAAATGTCATAAATTTTAAAAGAACCAGAAATAATCGACATTTTTTCTTTAACGGAGTATGCTTCGATCGATTCGTAAATATAATTTAGTAAATATTGTTTTATTGATGTTGTATTGCCTGTTGCACCACAGTGGAAAAATATATCATTTAGATAGAAAAATCTCCAATTTAAATCCTTTTTACTAAATGAATTATCATAAGGTTGTTCGCCTAAATCTATAAGGTTTTAATTAAAATTTTAAATTAATGTGAGAGTGAAATATTATTGTTTATGATATTTATTGTAAAAAATAATTATTTTCATTTGAAAGGCTTAGGCTGGAATATTACGATTTTAACAACTACTAACCATATACCATATTATCTTGTGTTTAGCTACAATCTCTTTCAAATAACAATATATATGGTACATTTCGTCAATAGAATGAAATTATAGCGTTATATGTTTATTTTGTTTAATCGTTTCTCACACAGTTTGTTTTAATATACTTATTTAGAAAATTGTAAAAAAACGTTTTTTCGTTAGTTTTTTTTTTGTTTTGTTGCAGAAAGTTAAAAAATATAAAAATCCGTTTAAGGTTTAAATTTATAAAAAGTAAATTAAAGTATCGAAAATTGCGGAACGAATCCATTGTGGCATTAGAGAAGACAAAATATCCCCAGACTGGAATTAGATGAGTGTAGAATCAGAGATAATCCAGATTTATGTTGGGATCTGCTGGGTCAGTCTGCCTTACCCATTGTGCTCTTTTAATCCGGCCTTTCTATACGCTGGAAGATCATGAATCAGCCAAAAATTGAACGTGAGATGACTCTATTGTGATTACTGGACATTTTTACTACATCACATTATTAATTTAATCGACAATTTTATTTATTTAATATTTAATTTTTATAACTATCACCACAAATATGTAACATCGTGCTACCTGTCAGTACTACTTATATAAATGTTGCATCTAATGTAACCAAGAAAAGTTAAAATTGTTTTTGGAATTTAAGGCAAAAAATAAAAGTATTTCGAACCTTTCCTTTACTGTGTATCATGTTACATATTAATTATTTTAAAACTTGTGCTTAATAAGAAACCGTAGCAATATATGTATGCACATATATATGTGACACTCTCCATAAATCTACTATCTTCTACCGTTCAAACCTTCAATTCACCCAACCACTCAATTCTATACAACCTTATATCCCTTCCCAATGAACAAAAATATATAAATGATCCTTTCTAGCTCGTTCCACTAGTTTCTGAAATTCCCTTCCATCAAACATCCGTCATGCTCCCTTTCTCTCCACATTCAAATACCTCGTCTTCCAGTACCTTTTAGTATCCCAAAATAACGCTGCCTGACAAAGAAAAAAATTAGTTAGAATGTATTCAATATTTTTTCCCCACAAGTATTTATTTATGATATTTCAACTTTTTTATCTAGTAAACTTTTTTGCTTTAATGCTTACAGTATTTTATTTCATATTGTCACTAGAAGAATTTATTTCTCATTATTGTATTATATTATTTTTATTTATGTTTAATTGGTTTATCTTTCATTAATTCTTGGCCATATATAGATCCGTTATTATTTTAAAGCTAATGTTATTCTTAGAAGACTATGTACCAGAATAATGTCAATAATTATTTATTTTATTTTATTTTTCTTCTTCTTTTATATTTAAACTAAGTTATCAATTCGTTCATTTTATATTTTGCCCAACATAATCAGTTTATGAAGAATTTTTTTATTTCATTTATTTATTAAATACTCATCCATAATTGTAAATTGAAGTTAATTATGTTCAGTTTGGCTGTTCACCAGATATTGTACATGTCAACTGCAAAAACCTGTTTATGAATAGAAAAATTATTTTCTATTCTATTCTATTTTCTCTCTCTCTCTCTCTCTCTATATATATATATATATATATATATATATATATATATATATATATATATATATATATAACTTATATATATACACTGACGGACAAAATTAAAGGATCACTTACAAATATTTATATTATTATTACATAAGAGATAAAACTAGGAATTCCTTTGTCCCAGACTGGATTTTGTGTTGTATCTTATCAAGTTAATCCTCTACCTGTTTATATTCCCTCCCGTTTATGGAGAAAAGGGTCAGTTAATCCTCTTATTTTCGTTCTTCCTATCAGTAAATGGTTAGTTGTTAGCAAAGATTCATCTTAATGAAGATTTTCTAACATTTAAGAGACTTTATTTTTTACTTGTGAGTTTAGTAAGAATGTTGTGATGGCCAACAGAAGAGCATTGCCCGAAGAGGAATCAATTCCGTGCTGTTGCTTTGAGTGAAGAAGGGTTTTCTCAAAGGTATATTGCGCAACGGCTCCAGCTGTCACAATCCGTAGTGTCCAGGGTACTTAATAGGCACCGTCAAACTGGAGGGCATACAAGAAGAGTCGGACAAGGCCGTCCGGGGTCAACTTCCCACCGTGACGAGATTTTTTTGCAACTGCATGCTCTTCGGGATCGCGGATCAACTGGTAACAGTCTGCGTGGTCTCCTCCAGAGGTTCAGGAATGTGCAAATTTCAGAGCGAACCGTGAGAAGACGACTCAACGATTATGGATTGACCTCCCATCCTTCAGCTACTGGACCTTTTCTCTCCAGGGAACACCGGGTTGAGCGCTTGAGGTTTTTCTCGGGAGCACCTAAACTGGACTCAGGAAGATTGGAGCCTCGTATTATTCAGCGATTAGTCAAGATTCTGTCTCCGATCTCCAGATGGATTGGAAAAGGTATGGAGAAGGCGGGGAGAGAGGTATGCTCCAGGCACTTTTTCTCCAAGGGTTGCGTTTGGTGGTGGGTCAGTGATGGTGTGGGGGGGGGGGCATAAATTTAAACTCTCGTACAGTTGGTTCTTGTGAACCGTGACTCTATAACTGCTGACAGGAGGTACATGAGCCACATGTAATATCTTTCGCCAGAAATATCGTATGTAACTTTATTTTTATGCACGATAATGCCCGACCTCACGTTGCTCGATCAGTGCAAAATTTCCTCAGACAAGAAAAAATTGACGTTATGGTTTGGCCACCCAGAAGTCCAGATATGAACCCAATAGAGCATGTATGGGACATGCTTGGAAGACGTGTCCGCGCACGAGACCCATAAAATTTGGTAGATTTAAGGAAAATGTTAGTGAAAGAGTGAAACAACATCCCAGAACAACATGTAAGAGCCCTGGTCGCTGGAATGGGCAGGAGAATGGAAGCAATTAACAGAGCTAGAGGTGGGAATACCAATTATTGGTCGTTTTCCTCGAATTCTTCCTTTTTATTCAGTTTTGTTATTTCATTTCATTTCAAAGATTTACTTTTTCATTTTGAGACTGTAGGACATTTTTATTTTTTTATTTGTTTTCCTATTAAAAAACTCTAGAAAAGAATTTTTTATTTTTTATTACCCTTATAATAAAGTGTGACTTCCAAAGAAAAAAGAATAAATATTGAAGTGATCCTTTAATTTTGTCCGACAGTGTATATATATATATATATATATATATATATATATATATATATATATATATATATATATTATTTATTATTTAGTATCGATTTATTCATGATTGTGGGGTACCGCTAGGCACAATTCTTTCACCCACCTTATTCAATATCTATACCGCGGAAATAGTTGGCAGAAAATATTCAAATACATCTGTCCTGGCACATGATGTGGCGATATATAGTAATAGCAAGAACCCTTCAAAAGAACCAACTGAATACCTTAACTATCCAGATAATTCCATCTAAAACTGACTGCATCATGTTTTTTCAAAAAACAAAACAAAAAAAAAACAAAAAAAAACTGCCGACTAAATTTCAAATAGAAAATTCACACTTCAAGATATCTAGAAACATCGTCTACTTGGGTATGAAACTTAATATACATTCAAAATTTAACAACCAATTCATTTCGAAATTATCAAAAGTTAGACAAAAAAATTATAAATTTAGCCAACTCTTAAAAACTCGTAATTTAAGTTTTAGACTGAAACTTCTAAATTACAAAATTGTGATCAAACCTCCACTATTATGCGGAGCACCATTACTAATCCATTCTTCAGAGAACTCAAAAAAGAAACTACACAAATTCCAAAATAGTGTTTTAAAGAAGAAAGTAAGTAGAACACCTTTGAAAAAGAAAAGGCAGAAAGACTTCATTTACTATTTAATATATCTAAAGTGAGAGACTCCCTTGAGACATGAGAGAAAAGAAGACATAACTTTTATAATTCCTTAAAAGTGCTTCCAAACCAAGTATTTAGTAGGCTTAAGGTTTCACCTGCTTCTCAGAGGTGGCAACATAGTTTAAGATTAACTTGAAACTTGAAGTGACAAGATTGAACTGATCTCCACCACCAAGAGGAGTAGCAAATCAGTGATAGCACAAGAAACATAATCTATTAACAGAAACAGCCTTCAAATGTATCTAGATATAGTAAATGGAAATTATTCAGAAACTATTTTGGCAAGAAATGTACCCTAATTGGGGTTATGGAAAAAAAAAAGAATAAATTTTTTATTAAGTTTTACTACATTATTTAAACAAACAAAAGATGTTCTAAATGTTTCAACACTCCAGAATCTAGTTATTTCAGGGGAGGTTGAGATTTATAGGAAGGATATGTTAAATAAGGGTTCTTACATTGTTTTAACGGCAAAGGGCAACTTGCCAGGAGCGACCGTTCTCTAGTATCCTGCGTGTGCCATTGTAATCGTTGACCTCTTCCAATCTCAAGTTTTATTCCGAGGCAACATTTAAATCTCATTCTGTATTAGACTTCAATAAATTTTTTAATAGTGCATAAACAAAACAACACTTTTTTGTTACTATGTCATTATTATTATCATATTATGTAATATATAAAAGGAAAAAAAACAACAACTAAAAATAGAGAAGTTTTTGTTTCTTACCTCTCGGAAGAATTTCAAAACGTTTAGTTACACAATCTATTTTTTAACAAGGACGATGATATAGTATAATGATTTGAGAGTTCATTCAAATAATTTTCTAATTAATTTGTCTCGATAAAGAACAGGCCTTTGACCGAGTTCGACACCCAGGACTGCTTTACATACTTCGCTAATTTCTTCCTCCTACATACTACACATCATCCAGTCAAAACTCTCTGAATGATCCTTCAAAATAAACCACAATAGTTCCCATTCACCCCTTTTAACTCAGTCTGCTGGTGTTAGTCAAGGTAGTAACCTAGAACCTATCCCTTACACAGTTAATACAGCGGATATCCCAACCTATCCCAACACCATCTTTGCTACCTATGCTGATCACACTTGTGTGTTATCATTTATAACGATCCTACTATTGCATTTTAAACTCTTCAATCCCTCATCAGAGACTTTGAGGTATGGTGCCAGAATCGGAGAATTGAAATCAATTCCAACAAATCCCACCAAATTACTTTTACTCTTCCTCGTAAATCTATGATATCATGCCCTACAGTGTCCTTTAACAACATTTCGCTTATCCCGGTTGAGCTCTGGGGCTTCACTAAGCCATCAAATTCTTTCCGTATTCAATAATTGCAATCCAATATCCTTCGAAAAATCCTCAATGCTTCTTACTTTGTCACGAATAAACTCGTACATAAAGTCCTTAATATCCCATATGTTGCTGATTTGGCCCGAACTAGGTAACAATCCTTTCATGATCAACTCCACTAACTCCTTAACACACTTGTTTCAATCCTTGCTTCCTCTTCCATTCCTGATAATCCTCCGAGGCGTCTGAAAAGAAGATGGGCTTGAGACCTTCTAATTTAAATCAAGCTACAGGAGTGCTGCCATTGGGTAGTTCTTCTTCAAGTTTGTTTCACGCCATTTAACTTTTGTCACATTTACTTGTTGTACCTTGAAGTACAGTTGTAAATTTCAATAAATTATGTTTAAAAAAACAAAAATCAAGCAGTGGAGTATTGCTAATGGGAAATTTTCTTCTCATGCATTTCTCAGTTAACTAATTTACTTTATATATTAACTAATACAGTTGTAAATTTCAAAAGAGAATGATTTAAAAAAAATAATTTGTATTAATCATCTAGACAAAAAAAAGTTATAATAAGACAAATATGATTGAATAAAAATGGACATAAGTAGAATTAATTCTAACTTAAAATTAAATGAAAATACAAATGTTTAATGCGCTAGAATATCTATATACAATATTCACAAACTACAGGAACACCAGACAGGGCTTGTCCCCTAATTGTGGAGGGAAAAGCAGAACCCAGAAAATCGCGGAGCAGCTGTAAATTATTATAAATCTAAATCTAAAATCTAATTTTAAAATGATAAGAAACTAACTTATAAATTTAAAAAAAGTCCAAAGTAAAGTTCTGAATAGAAAAATAATCTGCCTTATTATGACTGAGAGCGTGCGGGTACGGTTCATCCTTTTAACCTATTTTATGTATATTTTTTACAACCTTTCAACCAGAGAATAAAAAGCATATATACTATTTATGCTTAACTTAGAGGATTTGAAAATTGTGATCAGCCTACCGTTTTAGAATACCTGTTGGAATATCTCAGAGTTGAGAAGTTATAACTGGCTAGGCAAACAGGTGAACAAAGTTTTTTATAATATATATAATAAAGCTAATGAATTTAATTAATATCATCTACTTCCGTTGGGTTCATGATAAAATAATACGACCGAAATTGTTGCAATCATCTGTAGCATAGTCTGCGAAGTATGTTCTGCAATAAGTTCTTAACGTTTTCTAATTTAGAGATTTATTTATTTAGATTATTATTTTTAATTGTTTTCATATCACTAGGAACTTAAACTTTCATTGTTTATCAGTATAGGTTATAAACAATCGTCGCTAAAAATTCGAGTTTTATAAGTCACAGTTAGCCCGTTCTACTACCATATACACTCAAGTTTTATTACACTGAAGAAGATATAATGTTAAATAAATATTAAATATTAATCTTAAAATCCCTTGGGTAAGAAAAGTGGACTTAAAAGCTTCTAGAACCTTCCTTTATGGATCACGTTGCCCTCCCCTTTATGTAGGCCATACCAACTATACCGCATTACTGTGTAAAATAACTGGCTTGGTATTTTAACAAACGCTTGCTTTAACCGGTAGAAGGCAAAAATAAAATGAAATATTGTAATAAATCAATATTATATTTAATAATCTAGCATATCATATATCTCAAATCCATAAGATCCAAGTTTATCTTTAACGATAACTTTTTTAACATTTTTTTCCAAACTTTTGCAAAGAAAGTTTATATTATTTCAAAATTTACTGAATTCAAACATTTTGAATATCAATAAAAAATATTTAAGCGAGAAAAAATGTTTTTATTTTTTTACTGTGCTAACAACCAAACAGTTTTATTCTTGTTCATAGAGGATTTCATCGTAATAGTGAATAGTATTGTTTATATTTGTTCTTATTTTAACATTAGTCATTATTTAAATTAGCAGCACATTTTTATTTTATGGTATTTCAATTTTTTTAAATATACCACTAAAAACGTTCAGTAGTTTTGAATCTACAATCATGTATAATAGTGGTTCCCAACAGTCGATGTTTCAGACCCCTTGAGATGTTATTAGGAAATGATATTGAATTACTTTAACGTGAAAAGTTTGTGTAGCCTTGGCTTGTAATAATAATCAAAAATGTGCACAGAAAAATGAACTTTATAAGTAATGTAATTGCTAGTGATCACTGAACAGCGACTTTTTTTTTTTTTTTTTTTTTTTTTTTTTTTTTTTTATTTTGAGATATATTACAATTTGTTTCTATATGAACATTAGTAATAGTGATATATGAACCCATTCACACAATATATACAATGATAAAGTCAAATAAATAAAATATAATATATATACAAAATAAGAAAACAAACAACAACCTATAACTGAGATAAATACAAATAAATGATATATATATAGAATTAAATAATAATAAATATAAAAACAAAACATTAACCTATAATTGAGATAAATAAAAGTTTGCAAATAAACAAACATCATTCAAACAAACATAACTATATACAAAATATACAAGTGCTATAGAGGGACCCCAGACTGGGCTTTTCCCCCCACTTGTGGAGGAAAAAGCGGAATCCAAAAGATCCTAGACCCTCGCCCTCAGCCGCGTCACTGGTGTGAATCAGTGTAGGCCGAACTAGGGCGCACTAGCCACAAACATACATTACATGAGTGGAGGATCTGACCAGTGTCAGAACTCCAATTTAAACGTTTACAATACGTCTCGCGGCCACTGCCGTTTCAATCTTCGAGGAGGATTGTAGGGATGGGTGGTGCTGGATAGGGATTGTGCTAGAGGGTTAGGATGATGAATAAGGTTCTGATGAAATTTGGAAAATTTGGATGGTACCAGGTCTAAAATAAACGGAATTTTAAGGTCGTGGTGTAGGGTAGAGTTGGTAACGTAATAAGGAGCATTAACTATTGTTCGGGGAACTTTGGATTGGAAGGATTGGATGCGTTTGATGTTAGAATGTTTAGCTGCTCCCCACAGTTCAAGTCCGTAGGTCCATATTGGTTTCAGTACTGTCTTGTATATTAGTAATTTGTTGTCAACTGTAAGATGAGATTTTCTGTTTAGTAGTCTGTATAACATGGCCGAATCTGCGGTTAAGTTCTTTTCTTTTAAGTCTTGTGTGTGGGTTCCACGTCAGCCTTTTGTCTAGTAAAAAGCCAAGATACCGGACTGTGTCAGAGGAAGGAAGCGGTAGGGAATTGAAATAAACCGTTGGACAGGATTTGCGTCGAAGAGTGAATGTGACGTGTGAGCACTTGTTTTCGTTCACCTTAATACGCCAAGCGTTACACCAGTCTTCGACAAGGGAAAGGTGATTTTGTAAATTAAGCGATGCTGCTTCAGGATCGGAATTGGATGACAAAATGGCGGTATCATCAGCAAATGTTGCCAGAAAGGTATCGGGATCGGTAGGGATATCGGCGGTGTAGAGGATGTAGAGGACGGGTCCCAAGACGCTGCCTTGAGGAACACCAGCCTCAACAATATAATGTTTGGAAAATTCTGAGCCACAGCGAACTCGGAAGGAGCGGTTTGATAGATAGGATCGGAGGACTAGGTATAAGGATTGGGGTAAATGGGTTTTGAGCTTAAAGAGCAATCCCGGGTGCCACACCCGGTCGAAAGCTTGAGATATGTCCAGAAAGGCACCCGAACAATACTCCTTGCACTCAAGGGCAGAGGAAATGTGGTCCACAACTCGGAGTCCTTGCTGAACCGTGGAATGTTGAGGACGAAATCCGAACTGATGTGAAGGAAAATTTTGAAATTTGGCTAGGATTCGTTTTAGTAGGAGCTTTTCGAAAATTTTTGAGAGGATCGGAAGTAGGCTGATAGGTCTGTAAGATGACGTGTTGTTAGAAGGTTTGCCTGGTTTTAGGAAAAGGATGATAGTTGAATGTTTCCATAAAAGAGGAAAATAGGTAGTGCGTAGGATACAGTTATAGAGATATGTAAGGAATGTAATGGCTTTAGGTGGAAGTTGTCTTAAGATTTGAGGAGTAAGGAGATCGTATCCAGGGGATTTACGGAGAGGAAGCTTTTTAAGAAGATATCTGACCTCAGAGGGATTAACTGCTTTAGGTGGTAAGGAAAGCGGTATTGGTGATATAAGGAACTCTTCAACTGCCGCCGTATGGGTAGGATTAAGCTCTGGATGAGGAGTAAAAACTTTGGAAAGGTGCTGTGCGAATTCCTCGGCCTTATCCTTGTCAGAAGCAGCCCAGGAACTATCACAGCGCCGGAGAGGATGGGAAATGGTGTGGGATTTTAGGATTCTCTTCGTGACATTCCAAAGGGAATTGTCACGAGTCGAGAGAGAGGAGAGGTAGGTATTGTAGGATTGGGAACGGAAGATCGCCAACTCCCGCTTTAATTTTCTACAAAAAAAGTTATAGGAGCGGCGATCCTCTGGGTGGCGGGTGCGTTGCCATAATGTTCTGGCTCGGCGTTTGCTGTTGATGAGGTCTGTCAGGTGTTGTGGTAAATGGCTTTTATAAGGAATTATTTGGGAGTACTTGGGAGAGGAGGCAGTCCAGGCAGCTTGTTGAATAGCGGTTGTAAAGGAATATACGGCGTCGTCAAGGCCATTTGGGGTTTTCAGAATCACTCTGAGGTCAATATCATTAGTGAGGATTTCGCGGAAGAGGTTCCAGTTAACAGGGCCTCTAAGGAATGACGGTGGGATAGGTTTAGGAATAGGTGTTATGGATACATTTAGAATCAATGGACTATGATCAGAGGATAGTTCATCAAGGCGAGCTATGGAAAAATTAAGAGAGCCTAATCCGTTGTGGATGAAGAAGTCAAGGATGTCAGGATTACGGTTAGGATCTGTTGGCCAGTAGGTAGGAGAATCGGGAGGTAGGAGATGAAAGCGTCGGGAGTTGAGTGCAGACTGCAATGTCCGCCCACGAGAATTGGTGGTTCTAGAACCCCACTGTTGATTCTTGGCATTTAAGTCTGCACCCAAAATGAAGTGATTACCCAAGTAGTTGAGAAAGGATTCAAATTGGGCAGAGGAAATGGGATGTTTAGGAGGGCAGTATGCTGATGCAATGATAAGCGGAAAGGAAAATGTTTTGATAACAATGGAAGTTGCTTGTAGGTAATCGTGGGCGGGAAGTGGGTGTAAGTGATGGGAGAGGGATCGGCGGACTATGACAGCAGAACCGGCATGGGCTTTGCCGTCTGGATGGTCTGTCCGGTATGTCGTGTATCCTGGTATTTTAAAGTACTGTTTAGTGGTTAGTCTAGTTTCAGTAATGAGTGCAACATCAATGTTTTTGTCTTGCAGTACGGCTGTAAGTTCGTCAGTGTGAGTTCTAACACCATTCGCATTCCAAAGGAGAATGGATAAGGAATTAGGTGTAGTCATTTATGGTTTTTTTAAGGCAGGAATGAGATTTGTTACGAGATTCGTAAGGAGTGATATTAGGGGCATAACAAGGGATTTAATTTCGGAGATAAAGGATGTCATCAAACTGGTAAGGTCTGTGGCATTTGAAGGAGGAGGGATATGAGAGATTTGTGGTTGATTAGGATTTTTAGGATTGGTTACATTTTGAGGAAGAGGTATATGTGGAATGGATTGAGGTACATTCTGTAGTTCCGGCAGGGCCACGGCTTCAGTACTTTGATTCCCACCTCCAAGTAGGTGGGCAAATGATACATTGGCATCAATAAGTTTTGAGGGTTCTCTTCTGTTTCTTACTTGTCTTGCTGTTTCATCCAGTACTTGAGGTTTTTGAAACCTGGTCCTCAGTTCCTTATAGATTTGGCATCCTTTATAGTTGGCTGGGTGGTCCTTGAGGCAATGAGCACATACAGCTGGTGTTGATTTTGGTTTTGTACACTCCACAGACTTGTGCTGTTCACCGCATTTCACGCATCGAGGTATGTGATGACAATAACTTTTAGTATGACCATATGCTTGACAGTTATGGCACTGAACTATCTCCTTCTTTATGTAAGGTTTTTCAACTCTTACGCTGGTATAGTATAATCTATTGAGGTCATAGATTTTTTCAACTCCTTCTGCTGGTTCCAAATCCACAAAAAAGAGAGGTAGAGGAATTTTATCCTTTAGGACATTAGTGACTTGCCGCACTTTATAGCCCATCTCCGTTAGTTCTTCTTTAATTGCTTCAACTGGTGTCGAGGGGTGTAAGTTTCTGATTACAACCCTTAAAGCTCTCTCTTGGCGTAGCTGATAGGTATGGAAATCTGCTTTGGTTTCAGTTAAATATTTCACTATTTTTCTATATGTCTCGGCAGTAGTAGGAGATATTTTGGTATCATTAATTCTACTCATACAGTAGTAGCTGGTAGATTCGGTAATTTTGTTCAATTGCGCACACAACAACTGGAAATTTCTAATATTTTTGACAAATATGGGAGGAGGCCGTGGTTCACTGGGTATAGGAGTAGATTCCATGTTTTCTTTTTCATTATGCAAAATCTGAAAAGGATTCGGGGTGAAAAACGGCGATTCGTCAGTCATCCCTTGTGACGATGTGCCAGGTTGTGGTTCAGATTCTGAATTAGTACCCGAAGGGGTTGCTTGTAGATTTAATCTTTTATTAGTATCACGGCGAGGTCTTTGTTTTGTAGGAGACGTGATTGAACCACTAGATCTAGATCTTTTAGTTGAAGCTTTGGAGGACATTACTTGATGATAATTTCGCATTTCATGTAAGGAAAATAATTAAATAATAACCAGATGTGGGGAAAAAAAAAATAACTTAAGAAAACTTAAGCAAGACCAGCCTTGCCTAGCTATTGGCAATCAGCTGATATGAAGAGGTGACTCAGCATTCACTTTACAGTGTAAATTGTAACCCAACTTACCGTTGTTTGCTCCAATATTAACTGTTGTTGTTATCCTGAAGCCTGGTGATGTTTTCAAGACTGTTCTGAAGTGATATCCAACTGAAAAAGCAAGAAATCCAAGAGCCGACTTGAAAGATGACCGCTATACACATGCGCATGCGCAGAATCGAACAGCGACTAATACTAAACTCTTACAATCGTTAAATTGGACATTGTCTAACATTTTTAAAATTATGAGCTTAAAATACTGATATAACTTGTCAATAGACAACATTTGATTCCATTCTAATTACTTAAATAAATATCTATATTTCATTACTTCTATTAGTAATTAATTTTCCTCCTTAATAATATTTTGTTGGACTAGAATTGAAAACTTAATTTTGAAATCATACGTACGACAACTAAGACAATGCCTAACCGTCAATAATAGATTCCGCACACAACACCCAACCATTTGTCAAATACATAGAGTGAAAGACTACATTGCTAGAGCAGAAATTGTATGCAACTGGAATATTTATGGGTGTCGATCGAGTCTGGCATAAGGGGCATCTCTTCAAACTGAAGACTATATTCTCTCCTACCTACTATCTCATCTTTCAGTCCTTTCTTCGCAATAGATTTTCCTCTGTCTGTCAAGACAGAGACATCTCTACAATTGGACCAGTATTAGCAGGAGTACCTCAGGGGTAGGATCTCTCACCACTGCTTTTCATGACATACACACACGACATGCCGATCACCTTAGAAACCCTAACAGCAACGTATGCAGTCGATACAACTACCATATCTCAAAGACATTAAAACACCACCTTACGCAACTTCACGACTGGTGCAAGTATTGGAAAATTTGACTTGGCCAAGACAAATCCCAACATATAACTATCACTACAAATAAAATTGGAGGCTGATATATATATATATATATATATATATATATATATATATATATATATATATATATATATATAACTTCACCACTTTTTTATTAAATATTGATGCACAACGTTTCGGGTTCAAAAGAACTACTTTATCTGCAAGTACAAAATATCGTCCAATTAAAAATAATCAATCTCACGATTATACCATGGAAATTATATAACAATTGTTACGTTTGTAATATTAATAGCACCGCTATATTTAAATAATATTCTGGCCGTACCTAATATACGCAAGTAAGTAGTGGTGGGGAGGCGCAGAATTTGCATGCGCATCTCACATGCGATAAGACAGAGAGGCGCACGGAGTAGCAGTAGGAAGACACCCGAGTGACAGGCAGCTACGCTGGATTTGTTCTCCTCCACTACACATCCCGACGACTTCGTGAGGAAGCCGAGAGATTTTTCCGGAAATGAGATCGGAGGAAAGAGAACTGTCACACGAGGACTTACGGTAATTGGGAGAGCGCTATTAACCCGCCTCCCTGTGTTGTGTTGTTGTACATAATCCTACTGGCCAGAGGAATAAGGACTATATAACTAAGCAATGTATATAGATTTAATAGAGGATATATTATGGGTTTTTTATTTCTAATTTGTCTACAAAAAAATAATTTGTGTATGTAAAGTTGAGTTTTGTTTGCAGGGATTTCTTTAATTAAGTATAAATAGTTTTGTTTTTATAATATTCTAGAGTAGGTAAATTATTACCATTGCACCTGAAGATGAAATTTTTGCCGAAACGTCGTGCATTTATTTTTAATAAAAGAGTGGTGAAGTATAAATCAGCCTCCAATTTTATTCACGATAAAAAACAATTTAAACCATTAAAAATATAAAACATGAATCAAAAGAACAATAAAATTAATTCCACTATCAAAATTAATGACTGTGAAAGGAATCAGTTGATATAATATGTTTATCAATGTATAAATTCAATTAAAATGATTATAATTAAGAAGTTACATATCAGTCATCAATTATATTCATAGAGTTTGACCTTCACCTTAAAGAATCCACACCTAAATAATCACTTTTCGACAAGAAACTTGCCCTGCAGATTTAAAAATGTCCAAATTCCACAGATACACACAATAAGATATATCGGCCATGACATTCTCCGGTCAAATGTCAAGCCGTGTTATCTTATTGTCTATGGCTGTGGAATTAGGATATTGTACATCAAGAAAGGAAAGATAAGCCTAAATAAAAGATAAGACTAAAACTATACTGTCAGATACATAAGAAACTGTAAAAAGATACACTTACGTATAGTTCAATTTTTTTAATCCAAAATTATTACAAATTCACCATATTACGTTAGAAAAATTACTCTATTTGCACACCTTCACAAGTCAACTATCAACCAACCGATTTGGATCCTCTGCTAGCATTTTCACAACTCACAGTTGACATATAAACACATTAATACAAAACATAGTCACTACTAGTGTGCTCCACAATACTCACTAAAGGCTGAAAAGAAATTGGATGAGGGTTTTCCTGACATAAATGCGTATTAGAAATGACGACATGAAGAGCTGCCGCAGAGCATCCCCTCTCCATTATGCCTATCACGCCACGACATCAACCTTAGGTTTGAACACAACGATATTAAGACATAAAAGAAAAGTCAAGTAAATTAATGTGTTTATTTACTTTTCTTCATACTTAAAGAAAAAAATAATCTTCCTTTCGATTACGGTTTTTGCCTATTATAGTTTTTCAAGTCATTCATGTATTTCTTTACCTCCTTATTTAGATTAAAACAAAATATTTCTTTTTTTATACCTCTGTATATTGTATAATATTATCGATAGTGTTTATAATTAAGATTTGTGTTACATTAGTCATAATTTGTCTATAGGTAACATTGGGTGGTGGCAGAAGACACTGGTTGCCTAAGGTTGCCACAGACCCAGAAGACGACAAGGAAGAAGGACGAAGACTTGATGGTAGGAACCTGATCGAGGATTGGTTGAGGGATAAGAGAAAACGTGGGATAGCGGCACAGTATGTCTGGAACAAAGAGCAGCTGGACAGGATAGACCCCAAATCTGTCGATCATCTGCTTGGTAAGTCTTATTTTTAATTTAATAATAATAATTATTATTGTTTATAAAATTATTAATTACTTTACCTTTTTTTACACTTTCGTGAATCTACAAAGCTTAAGCTACTGACCTGCTCATGCGTCTATAAGTAGTTTCAACAAATACAACTATCTGTGTGAAAAAATGGATTATTTTTTTAGTTAATAATATACGTTTCAAAATAATTTTTAAAATATATTTCACTGTGTCACTAATAGCTTTTTTAAAGCCTTCGAATGAAATGTAATATGTATTTAAATTAGTTAAAAATGAGAACATAAAATTCAAAGCTATTTATAAAAATTAAAATAGTTACATAGCTGAAATAAGCTAGTACAACTCAAGATTTTAACTTCATTCTGTTGTAAAAATCAATTTAATTACTTTTCAATAAAGATAGAGTTGAAAAAAGGTTAAAGATTTACAATTAGTTTTGTTGAAAACATGTGTTTCAGATTAAATATTCTAACAATAAAAATTATTATCTACAACAATCACTTACACTTTTTTCAACATTTTATGTGAGATGACATTTGTTTCTAAAATCTTTATCTTTCTACCAGTATATTATAGATATATATTACTTTTCTCATGTTTTAAAAAAATTACCAAAACATAATTTTTACTCTTGTATATTTTAGTTAGTTATCAGATTAATTAAACTCGTATATTCACATGTTTTTTATCAATGGTAATAAGATTCAATAGTCGATTCTTACGAATCTATAAAATTAAAAATACTTTAAAGGATGAGAATTCCAAATATCGGCATTTGAGGACTGTCATAACATTTCAATCAGATTGAAACCTGCTTGATATTAAAGCTGTAAATTTACTTACACCCAGATATAGCGATCGATTCAGTCGGTTTTTTTTTTTTTTTTTTTTTTTTTTTTTTTGAGATCGTTAAAATCTGCAAAATGCATGGGGTAAAGTAGCTCTTCTTTTTTGCCAATTTCGTTCTAAAAGTTGCTGTAACATTTTAGGAATATAAGTTCTAAAATATAAAATTCATTTTTATACAACTTATCGTTTTTGGGAACTTATGGGAAGGGATCAGGGATAATATTAAAGAGGTCGGTAATTTATGTATTGGGAAAATCGAAAATAAAAAGAACAAACCTTGGTTCGACAGGGATTGTCTGTGAAAATGAAAAAATACCAGAAGAATGGAAAGAATCAATACTTATTCCGATTCACAAAAAAGGCCCGAGGACGGATTGTAACAACTATCCTGGGATCTCTCTTCTCCCAGTATGCTATAAAATATTCTCGTCAATACTAACTAGCCTAATCACGGAATACGCTGAGGAAATCTCTGAGGAAATCGGAGACTACCAATGTGGTTTTAGGCGAAATCGCTCGACTATTGATCAAATATTTCCCTTACGTCAAATATTAGAGAAGAAGCTGGAATACAACGGTGTAGTCCATCAACTCTATATTGATTTTAAAAAGGCTTATGATTCAATAGACCATCAGAAGCTATATAACATCATGATTGAACAGGGAATACCTAGAAAGTTAGTAAACCTAGTAGAGATGTGTTTGTCGGAAACATTTCATAAAGTTAAAATCGGTCATAATTACTCCGAGAGATTTGAGGTGCGATCGGGTTTGAAAGAGGGTGACTTCCTTTCACCTGTTTTGTTTAATATAGCTTTAGAATGTGTCATACAAAAGGTGATGTGTACCGAGAAAGGGTTAAATATGGGTGACAAGTTTCCGGTTTTGGGGTATGCCGATGATTTGGTACTGCTAGGTGAAGACACGGAAACCATACAACTAAATACAAGTGTGTTAATAAAAACCGGTAAACAAATAGGTCTCGAATTAAATACCGATAAGACGAAATATATGATTAGTTGCAGAAATGGTGGCGATCTTGATGAAATTAATATTTCAGGGCATACTTTTGAACACGTAGAGAAATCCAAATAATTAGATTCAATGATAACAAGAAAAACGAAATCATGGAAGAAATAAAGTCCCGGTTAAAGGTGGGAAATGCGTGTTATTATTCAGTTGCTAAATTACTTAGCTTGCGGCTTCTGTCTAAAAACTTAAAGGTTTGAATTTATAAAACTATTATTCTTCCGACGGTTCTTTACGGATGTGGAACGTGGCCACTTACTTTGAAGGATGAACAACGGCTTAAGGTTTTCAAAATAAGGTACTGCGTAAAATATTTGGTCCGAAGAGAGATGAGGCCACTGGGGAGTTTAGAAGGTTGCACAACGCGGAGTTGCGGAGTTTGTACCCTGTGAATATAATTGAGTTGATAGCATCGCGGAGACTCAAATGGGCGGGTAAAGTTGTTGGGCTCGGTGAGGAACGGATTCCAAAAAAGTTGGTATTCGCTGAACCGACTGGCAGGCGTCCGAAAGGTAGGCCGAAGCGTCGATGGGAGGATTGCATTAAGGCTGATCTCGGGGGCTTGGGCTTTACCGGTGAACATTGGACGAGTATGTGTAGGCGAAGTTTAGTAGTATCGGCATCGAACCCTCGGGTTCGGTAAGCCTATTATTATTATTATCGTTTTTGAACTGGATTTGCCATATGCAGAACCCGTCAATGAATTAACGGGACCATAAACCATGCTTTATAAATTTCTTATTTATACATATTGTTGAAGTTTTCTTAGAGTTTTGAGGTTCAGTCAATAAATACACATCTATTTTTAGGCGAAGTTTCGAGAATTTATTGTTCCCATTTTTTTTGCTAATTTCAGAGAAGATAATATCCACACAGTATGATACAATCTTGTCTGAAATTTTCTAAAATTTTAGAACAATAAACTCTGGAAACCTAGCAATTTTCAGATATATTAGAACAACATAAAATTTAGGTACATGGCAGACATTTCCTGAACTTAAAAATGGAAGACCTCCATAAATAGAGTAGAAAATAAGAATTAATATAAAACTTAAATTCTAATTAAGTAATAAATTAGCAATAAAAAACAAAATTAAGAAAAAAAAACTTTACTAAATGTATGATTCTATAATATTATTCCTCATCAATAATATTACAGAATATTAGCCAAAAATTAAAATTTATTTATTGATAACAAAAACATCTTTATCAAATAGCAACAAAAAAAAATATTGCAACCTACTTTACAATATGTTATAAAAAAAAAAGTGCCTACAATAGTACTTCAAATATTCCTATGTAGATGAAAGAAGAAATGATATATGCATTAAATAAAGAAATCTGTAGAAAAAAAAATCCATTTAGGCTGGGGAATTATTAAAAATAACCAAATATTCAAGAAAGGATAATGAAATGTGTTCAATTTTAAAATATTTCACTTTCATAATAAGGTACTCATTAAACATGTAGAAAATTTTCAACTTGCCTACATGAATTATTTATGTGTTTTGTAATTATTCAAGATCATCCCCTCTCTCTCTTTCTCTAATACTTTATATTTATATTTTTTGTCTTTGAAAATAAAAATATTATGTTTCCATCCGACTTTTCTAAATAACTTATAGCTCTAAAAATAGTGCTGCTCCGATTTGACTTATTTTATCTATTTCTTCATAGAAATAGATAAATATGGTAATTTATAAATGAATATTATCAATTAATTTGAAAAATTGTTTTTGTGGCTAGCATAACAGCCTTCGTACTCAAAATCGAGATAGCACGAGGATTTTATTTTTAAAAAATCTTTGTTTTGCTGTACTTTGGATAGGACGTAAAATGGTGGCCCGGGTCAGTGCGATGTCAGGTACTTATTCTATTTTTTTTTTTTATTTTTTTTTTAATATTTTTAAGATATATTACAATTAGTTTCAAAATGAACATTAGTAATAGTGATATGAGACCCCCATTCATACAGTACTGACAACAAACAATGAAAAAGTCCCATTACATAAAAATAAATTAAATAAAATTCATATATATATATATATATATATATATATATATATATATATATATATATATAATATACACACACACACACACACACACACACAGAAATAAAAACACAACCTATAATTAAATTAAATACAAAGATCATACACACAATCATAGCTACATGCAATATTTGGATTAGGCCTTTCCCTCCACATGTGAATGAAAAAGAAAAGCCAAATTCTCCCCAGCGAGATCCCAGCGCCTCTCTTTCAGTCACGTCACTGGTATAAGGCAGCGGAGGCTGTCACTGGAGTTAGGGCGCAAACATGCAATACATGAGAGGAGAATCTGATCAGTGTTTGAACTCCAGTATAAATGTATACAAGATGTCTCGTGGCCACTGCCGTTTCAAACTTCGTGGAGGATTGTAGGGGTTGGTGGAGCTGGATATGAATATCTGGATAGGAAAAATTTAGGACTCCCACCTTAGCATTACGTGACTTCAAATAAATAAACAACGAAGTAAATAACACTGATATAACGTATTGTTTAAAAATAAATTACATGTCTAAGAATAACAAATGAATTATATAAACTACATTCATTATAATACATAATATAGTGTAATATACGTAGTAATGTCACAATAAAAGATTTTTACTACCAATGAGAACGAAGAAATCTATGAAATATCTACACAGCAGTATATAATGAATGACCTACTAAGTAAATTATCAATTCAGAAAGTAAAATAATTCTAAACAATTACGGTTTGGGGAATAACGAATTAACAAAAATTAACCCTTCAGGTCCGTAATTACGTCTTGAAAATGGAGAATTAAAAATTCATTAAAAATCCCTAATGAGCAGCTAATTACTGTATTTCCCAGCCGATCTCGCTGACGTGAGATAATGTACACGTGCTGTTGAAATTAATGTCATTTGTTTTCCTCAGTCCACCTCCCCTCTATTAAAGCCGTAAATATAAAGTTTACGGAAGGCCAGCTTAAAATCACGAATACTATGAAATTAGGGTCTTTCACGATTTTCTTTAAAAAAAAAACGACCTTACAAAGACCTATTTGTATATCCATTAGTCTGACACCATGAGCAGGATTAAAAATCTGGTGCGCGCAACACACGACTTTCTCTTGCCTTTATTGTTAAAATTAATTTAAATTCTTCTTATGAACGTTTAAATACAGTTAAAGGATAAAAACAAAATTTTCAAAGAATTAATTACATTGTATTTCAATAGAAACATGTGTTTTATTAAATAATCTATTATATTATTATCTAAGACAATCAGTTAGTTTTATCAGCTTTCATTACTCTCCAATAACTTTAACAATTGTGTGTACAAAATAATAATTTTTCTAAAATCTTTCGCTTTCAAACGGTATATCATACGTCTATATTACTGTTCTTATTATAAATAATTTAAAAATCTGGTGCGCGCAACACACGACTTTCACTTACCTCCATTACTTACATCTATTCAAGAATTTTTAAACACATTCATAAACGAAAATAAATTGTTAAAGATTTATTTAACTTTGATCTTAATAGAAACATGTGTTTTATTAAATAATCTATTATATTATTATCTACGACAGTCAGTTTGTTTTATCGGCTTTTCATTACTCCTCGTTAACTTTATAATATTTTTTTCTAAAATCTTTAGCACTCTAACGGTATTTTATGCATGTATGTTACTGTTCTTAAGTTGAAAAAAAAATTGCATTAAAAAAATATTTTTGCAGTTTTCTGGTTTAGTTGGATATCGAATTCGTCCAACTTATATATTTACCTGTTTTTTAGCAATGCTAATCAGACGATATGGTTAATATTTTCGAAAATTTTCACGATCGCAACACTTTCACATACTATATATTTCATACATAGGTAAGTGAAAGTAAAAAATATGATGAATAAAAAAAAAACAGTTTTACAATTTGTCGTATGATAACACTGTAATGTGCACATATATTATAACATATCTCTATTTGAGGATTACATCATTTAATTTTTATTTTAAAAATATAAGATCATATTTATCTCCACTTACGACTTTATTATTGTAACTGATTTATTTTCCTCCAACTTGAGTTTACATATTTCTTATGTTGATAAACAAATAGGAAAGAATAGCACATATGGAAATAAATAAAAACATAGCATTACTAGAAATTAATAAAACAAAAACATTTATAATTATAATAGATTTATCTTTTATTGGCTATTATAAACTTATAAGCCATGGAGTTTGACCCATTTGGTGTTAGTGGTTGTTAGTATTTAATAATAATCTCGTACATACTATGGCATAGTTATAAATACTTGTTACATGCCAGTAAATATTGTAACAAATTATGTAGATTTGTCGTCCCCTTAAATATGTATTTTTTAATTACAGTTCAACATTTTTATTAATTATTTTTGTTTGTAAAAAGATTTAGAAATCCACAAAAATCCAAATTTTCCTTAAATAATCTCCCAAAAAGTATATATATATAAAAATATATACACACACACACACACACACACACACACACATATATATATATATATATATATATATATATATATATATATATATATATATATATGTATATTTTAAAATGAAATACTGACGGCTTTCTGTAACTGAATGTATGTATAACATAAAGTCATGATCATGTACATTTCATCAGCTATTTCTATCGATTCTTATAGCAATAATATTAATCCCATTGAATTATAATGTTTAATTATATCTATGTTTCACAATTCGGGCAATTTAACTTCTTCTATGATAAAATATGTAATGATGAAAAACTAACCAACTTTTTGTTTATATCTTGTGTTTTTTTTTTTTTTTTGTGTATACAAATTATATATATATATATATATATATATATATATATATATATATATATATATAATACAATTTTTAATATATTATTTTATTATTATTATTTTTTTATGAGCCAAATTTACTCCCAATAAAAAAAAACCCAGATTGTTCAGGTTTTCAAGAATTTTAATGTCTAACAATGTTTCCAGCAATAATTCATCCGTGGTCGCATTGATATATTCATTGAGATATCTTTTTCTATGAATCTCGAGGAACTGACATTTAAGAATTAAATGCAGTATGGGATTGTTAATAATTATAATATATGTAGGCAATTATCTTTTAATAATCAATTCTAGAGAGGAAAAAAAAGGTACAATGACATTTTTATGTACATATGCTATTATGGAAGTAATAAAACCGATAATATAGATTTTAAATTAAATATATTTACCCCACCCATGCCGGTTGAACAAATCCGATAACTAGGACTCCATCTTGACAAACTTCTTACATGGAATCCTCATAAGAGACTTGAACGACAAGAAATTGCCCGTAGATTACTACTCGACAAACGTTCAACACTACCAATTTATTACAAAAAAAATTATCTAGATTACCATCATGTGACCTATATGGAATCGAGCTTTGGGGCTCTACTAAGCCATTTAATTTCTCTAGCATTCAATCCTTACAATTCAAAATATCTTTCGCAAAATCCTAAATGCTTCTTATTTCGTTACGAATAAAATCATCTATAATGACCTAAATATTCCATTTGTCGGAGAACTATTCCGAAACATTTATGCATATTATAGTTCCGAACCCCCGACCCACACGAATCTCCTTGTACCCAACTTATCATTTCCATCTATTCCTGACAACAAAGCGAAAGAAAATACGGTGGTCTCGAGACCTGCTAAATTAAATTGTCATTGAAGTGCTACCACTGGGTGTTTTCTTCCCAAGACATTATCGCGCCCATTAGTGTAAATTAGCCCATTTACTTACTGTATTTATTTTAAGTAAGGTTGTAAATATCAATACAATGTTGAAAAAAAAAATGAAAACTAACTTTACAATTGATAATTTAAAGTGTAATTTACGTGTTGTTTTTTGGATGTATATGGATTGATAAAATAAACATATAAATGAAACCCAATAATTTAACTAAAACATTAACATATTGTTAATTTGTCTAGCAATATTACTGTTTTTTCACAGTATAGTACGATTATATATATATATATTTTTTAAATGCATAAAACCTAATAATATATAAAATTGTTTATGTTACTAGGAACATAAAATATACTGCAAATTTACAATGAAGGTATAAGAACCAGCAATATTTATTTCACTGATATTATAAACAATTGAATAAAGATTAAGTTAAATTGTAACAGACAAGATGATTTCAACAAATTTTTATTTATATTGTCATAAATCATAAAAAACAGTCAGCAACTATTTAGTTTCAAGTATGAAACATAACAACATAAAAGAATTAGTATTTACTAATTTAAATATTTTAAAAACTTGATCGCAGATAACAGCCAATGAGACAAAATGAAGTAACGATTTTTTTTATGTAATATTGTTTTAGTCTATCTTTTTTTTTTCTCCTAAAAAGAACTGTTTTTTTTTTACCTCATATAATTAGGCAAGGTTGCCTGATAATGTAGAGTTTAATAAAAGCAATAAATAATGATTATTAGTTATAGTTAGTATACATAAGCTAAAGATAAGCCATAGGGAAAAATATTTACGTACTATACAAAAAAAAAACCTATAAAAAAATGTATATATCTTCATTGAAATTGTGAAAAAATGTTCTAAATATGGATAGTATATAAACGTATACGGCTTTAAAAAAATTTAAAATAAAAATGATAAATGTGAGTTATTGAGTTTTTTCTTAGGTATGTTGTTAAATACTGAAATGGTGTTATAATGGTAATATTAATTACACTATATCAATATAACATACACATAAAAAAATGAGGATAAAACTATAAAAATAACTATGAAAATTTCAATCATGTTGCTATTTAGGAATAATTAAAATTTTGAAATGTTATATAAAACACATCATACATACATCTCTGAAATTATTGTACTGAATAAAAAAGATTTAGTATATAATTATTTGTTGAGAAATTAATAACTAATTACTTTAATAAAATAAATTATGATGTTTTGAGTTATAATATAGGAAAAACTTTTCACCAAACACTGTGTAAAGTAAAGTTGAAATCTAGAACCCCCTCGATCTTTGTAATTGAAATTCCTGAGTCCCGAACCCGTCTTTACAACGTTATTCCCTTCCTATTAAAAATAAGTAAATATCAGATTCCAGAACGTATCTTATTCGCTTATGTAATTTGAGAAGTGAACGATATTAGGACATGAGAGATATTTGTTGAATCTGAGGCACTGCAGCATCATTATAACATTATTGGTTTTATTATAAAATACATCAGATTAGGTAACAAATTATTGTTAATTTTAATCAACTTTTTAAATTACTAGTTACGGTGCAAATTAGCTTAACGTTTAAGAATAATGGTATATTTACATGTTTTCCAAGAATACGTTAATTTCCTTTGAGACATATAAAAAAAAAACTGGTGAGGCCAACTCTCGCATTTCACTTACTTCTCTTGTTAAAATCAATTTAGGATGTTTTTAATATAGTCCGAGATGAAAACAAATTGATAAAAAATTAATTACATTGAGTTCCGTTAGAAACATGTGTTTTACTAAATAATCTATTATATTATTATCTACAACGATCGGTTAGTGTTTATTAGGTTTGTGTGTTTATTTATTTCACGTCGCTTTATGCTACTATGTCTAATTGGCCGATGCTGCAGAGGGAGTCCTGAATTTTTCCTATACATAATTAATTAGGATAGGGATCTTTAACGAATACCTGATATCGCACAGGCCCGGGATTTTACCTCCCCTCCGAAGGACGGTATAACAAGGACATTTTACTCCCATTAAAAAATCCTAGGGTCTCTCCAGGTTGTTTTCCCATGATCTTAGTTTCATCATTATTTCATCACTCTCCGTTAACATTTAAAATTCCGTGTATAAGATAATATTTTTTTCCGAAATATTTAGCTTTCTTATCGTATACTATACATCTATATTACTATTTTTATGTCCACAAATTTCTCAAGAAATCATTTTTGCTCTTTTCTCCTTTAGTTAAATATCAAATTCATTCAACTTATTAATTTATACGTTTTTTATCAATGCTAAAACGATGAAATGGTTATTTTTTATCGGAATTACAAAATTAAAGGTACTTTAGAGGAGAAAATTTAAAATATCGGCATTTAAGCACTGTCAGACTATTTCAATCAAAATGAAACCTACATGATATTAAGGCCCAACTAATTTTACCTCGATATTACCAGTTTTATCAAAATTGTAATTATGTAAAAATAAAATGGTAAAAATTTGAAAAATACATTTAATTAAGTGGCTCTTCTGGATAGCTGGTTTCGTTGAAAAATTTGCTGTAACTTATCGTGTGTATAGTTTTCCTAGAAATTTCAATTTTATACTATATTTCGCGTCAGATTTTACAACACTCCAATACACACCTTTTTGTGGGACATGGTCATTTTGACTCTAAAACGTGCATTTCCGGTGAATACTCGAATTCGAAAATTTTCACTATTGCCGTACATTCTCTTACTGTATATTTCATATATTGGTAAGTTAAAGTAAAAATTAAATATATGAGAAATAAATAAACCCATGTTTAATTATTTTTAACAAATATTTTTAAGGGTCACTTAAGCAAAACATTATCATGCATTGAACTCATAACGATGAGCTTAGGGTAGCTGAGTAGGGTAGAGGTTGACATGGGCTGTGGCTGACGTGGTCCAATAGGCCTAGTTGACATGAAGCACCTTTATCATGCCGTGTTTACAAATTTTAAAAATAAGGGTTTATTGTGTTTGAAAATTTATATTCATTCTATTAAACATTTTCAATTAATAATAAACATTACAGCCTAGAACAAAAACTATTTGTCACCAAATATCTAAGCACGTGTTTTTTGGTTTGTTTGGAAGAGACAGTGTGGTTATCTCAGTGTAGTACACTTATGAATGTTGCACCTACATCACTCCTCTGCAGTAAATGCCGCGCTACACAGTGAGAAAACAGGTAGGTGTAGTTGAGTGAAATATCGTGAGATTTGGTGAAATTATCATATACTCTCCCATACTTTCAACGTATTACAATAAATATTTATTTACCGAATTTTCTATGTTACTTAATTTTTTTTTACCTTTTATTTTAAATATTGTTGACTCCCTTCCACCTGTCTTATTTAATATAGCTTTATAGTATGTCATAAAAAAGGTGACGTGTACCGAGAAAGGTTTAAATATGAGTGACAAGATTCCGGTTTTGGGGGACGCCGATGATTTGGTACTGCTAGATGAAGACACGGAAACCATACAACTAAATACAAGTGTTTTAATAAAAACTGGTGAAGAAATAGGACTCGAATTAAATACCGATAAGACGAAATATAGGATTAGTAGCAGAAACGGTCGCCATCTTGGTGATATTGATATATCAGGGCATACGTAGAGAAAATCAAGTATTTAGGTTCAATGAAAACAAGAAAAAATAAAATCCAGGATTACAAGAAATAAAGTGCCGGTTAAAGGTGGGAAATATGTGTTATTATTATTCAGTTGCTAAGTTACTTAGCTCGCGGATTCTATTTAAAAACTTTAAAAAAAAGGTTAGAATTTATAAAACTATTATTCTTCCGACGTTTTTTCACGGATGTGAAACGTGGTCGCTTACTTTAAAGGATGAACAACGGCTTAAGGTTTTCGGAAATAAGGTGCTGCGTAAAATATTTGGTCCGAAGAGAGATGAGGACCCTGGGGAGTTTCGAAGGTTGCACAACGCGGAATTGTGGAACTTGTATTCTGTGAACATAATTGAGTTGATAGCATCGCGGAGACTCAAATGGGCGAGTAAAGTTGTTGGGCTCGGTAGGGAGCGGATTCCGAGAAAGTTGGTATTCGCTGATTTGAATGGTAGGCGTCCGAAGGTAGGCCGAAGCATCGATGGGAGGATTGCGTTAAGGCTGATTTTAGGGGCTTGGGCTTGAACGGTGAACATCGGACGAGTCTGTGTAGGCGAAATTTGGTGGTATCGGCATCGAACCTTTGGGTTCGGTAAGCCTATTATTATTACTATAAATATTGTGTAATTTATTAAGACGGAGTTTCCACCTTTAAAAAACATGTTTTCATGGTGTGTATATTACCCTTGTTTGTTTTGATATAACTTTATCATTTAGTTTTTATCTTTAAAAAAATGATATAGGATGTCGTTTTCTTTACTTTTTATTTTAAATTATTTTATTTAGAAATAATACCATCTGCCACAATCTTAGGCAATGAGTATTAGTGCTATAATTCGACATGTATTTACATATGTACAATAAATAAAAAAATAATAAATTACCAAGAAGAATAAATAAACATTAATTAAATAAAAAAAATAATACAAAAAAATGATAATAATGATTGCAAGATTCATGCATATATACAATATTTATATACTGCCCCTGAAACCTTCGAATCAATACCCACTAGTGGATAGTCCGCAGAACTAAACAAGAAATATTTGCATAAAATTACATTCGAAACTTTCTAAATTTGGAAACATAAATAATTGAACTTCAACACTCTAAGTTTGCTAATAAAAACCTTATTATGCTTTAACTTTACATCTGCTTCTTTTTTTTTATTACTTTAAGGATTTTCAGTCGCTGGTTGTTCGACTTGCATGTGAAAATCTTGTGTTTATCTAACGTTTAGAGTATTGTGTTATTTATTAATGTTCAGAAATTAGGCGGGTTTCAATCTAATTATTGATATTTTAACGTGTCGCTAAAAATTCAAAATTTATATAGTTTCTTTCTATTCGAATTTACGTACAGCACCATAGTATGCCCGAAACCAATCGATAGTTAAAATAAAGATTTATTAAATGAGCCGTAAAAAAAGTTTTTGTTACATATTAGCCGTACAAAAAAAAAAAAAAAAAAAAAAAAAAAAAAAAAAAAAAAAAAAAAAAAAAAAAAAAAAAAAAAAAAAAAAAAAAAAAAATGATAATAATAAACAATTAACATACATAGCTTTGAGGGAGGTAATATTTTGTTTGCTAATGAACTTAAACTTAAATTTATGATTTCAAAAATAATAATAATAAAAATTATAGATAACTAAAGAAACAAAAATAAGTGAAAATATTAAGTTTGGAAGGTAGACTGATGTTATCTCAGTGTTGCATCTACAGGTTTAGAATATGTGGTGCCATAGGTACCTTCGAAGATAATTATCCAAAAAGTATTAAAGATAATTTTTTACTAAGAGATTTAAAACTGGATTCATTTTCAGAGGTGATTTTTGTTATGGGTCAATCCAATCAAACAATGAAGTCGTCCAAATTTAATTAAACTTGTTACTCAACATTTTTTATTTTCATCATCGCTTAACCAGTTATTTTCGATCTTTTCTTGGTTTGAAAACTTGGGTAAAAAATATTTCTGACTATTAAGTTTGGTAGCTTCTGATATTTAATGACTGAGACTCAGCTGTTAAAAAGTTCTCTTCGCCATAAAAAAAAAGAAAAGTTTTCATTAAAAAGTATAAACTTCGGTATAATTTTTCATGTTTCCGAACAAACGCAGAGCCAGAATGATGATAAAAGCATTATCAGGGTGGTTGGTCTTTACAAAAAATTATCAAAGTTGTGAAAATAATAATATAAACGATAAAATCCCAGCATCTTTCCTATATTTACAGTATCCTTCAATTTAAATCCTTAGTCCACTTGCTTGGTACAAGATCGCGCCACTCCAACCTTTATATCCCATCCCAAAGAACTAAAGCCTTTGATCGATCTTTTCTTGCCCGTTCCACTGCATTCTGAAATTCCATTCCTTCCAATATACGTCGTGCTTCTTCCTTATCCACATTTAAATATCTCTTTTTCTAGCATCTATTATACCTCTCAGACGCTTGTTAATTGTTGTCTTAAATCTGATAATTGATGATATAATTTAATATATTTTTTAATTTATTTAGTTATATTACAATTTGTTACAAAATGAACAATAGCAATAGTGATATGAGACTACATTCATACCATATATACAGAAAATAATAATAATAGTCAAATTACATAAAATAGAAAATAAATAAATTCATATGTGTGTATATACATATATATATAATAAAATATTAATAAATTAAAAATAAAAAAATTCAAAGCAACAACCTATAATTGAGATAAATAAAAGTTGGCAAATAAATAAACATCATAACAACAATCATAACTATATACAATAATTTAATAATTATAATGACTAAATGTTTATTTAACTTTGCTTTTGTTTATGGTTATTTTTTTATTTATTTATTTTTCAAAATTTGTTGTTTTTATTCTCTCATTCTATTTTACTTAATATCATTATTATTAATTTGTGATTTTTTTATGTATATATGTATATACATATATATATATATATATATATATATATATATATATATATATATATTTTAATCTACTTTATTTATATAAATAATTAAGTTTGTGAATAAGTCAATTTATTTAATGTATTCTGGCCAGAAGAGCTATATTTATTTGTAACATCAATGTTATTCTTAAGGGACTATGTCCCCGAATAAAGTTAATTTTTTTATTCTATTTTATTCTAAAACAATTGTTTAAGAAAATCTTTCAAATTTGCATCAAACGAAAATATTAGCGCGTTAATAAAGGAAGTTAGAAAGGAGGCTCTCGTTTAACTTTTTTTCTTGTATAGTTCTATCATTGGACTAATGTTTGTGATGATTTCGATCTTCTAAGGATTGCTCTTAATTCAATATTAATTTTCAAATACGGATTATTACATAGTTTTGCAATATTTATTACATAATATCTCAAAAGAAACTGTGTAAAAAATGATGAAAATTATTCAGATTTTACTTCTATATAATAAGCACTGTAGAATAGAATTCTTTATTTATTTAATGTCACTTTACGTTACTGTGGCTAATCGGACGATGCTACAGTGGGAGTCCTAAATTTTGCATTATCAGGTTTAATTAGGATTAGGGTTTGTCGGTTTTTTAAAACCGGCTTTCAAAACCGGTTTTTTTGGAGAAAATTATGAAATACGAAATCCGTTTTTTTAGTAGAAAATACCGGTTTTCAATGTATGAATAACACTTTTTAAAATAAATTGAAAATGACAAGTAGGTAACATATTTTAACATTATATAAATATAAATTATTATTTATATTTTTAATATCTTATGCAGTACTAAATGTTAGACGTGTGAAATTATTTTTAAAAAGTAGAAAAAGAGAAAGTCCGTTGTATTTGTTGCAATAAAATGCTTAATTGCAAAGTCTCCATAATTTTTTGAAAACAGTGCCCGATAAAATAACCGATAAAAAATCACCTGATGCCGGCCCGAATTCACAAACAAGTACACAGCCCTCCCTGTATTCTTAACTTTGTGAAAAAGACTAGTTTAGAAGAAATGGTATCCAAGCTTGCTGCATTGTATGGACTATCTATTAATTGCATAACAAATAGCTCCTTCATACGAGAGTCATTGCAACAACGGAATTATTACTAACCACAAAATAATTCTAAAGTTATGAATCTTATTGATACGTTTTATGAAACTATAACTGAATTCAATTGTATGAAGAATAAAGGGCAAACAAGGAACAACTACTAGTAAAGGAAATCGAAGATATTTAAATATATTTTCTAATTGTTTTTAATAAGTATCCATTTGTATCTAATAAAATTGTTTAAAAAAAAAATAATATGGTTATCATAAAAATATGAAAATTTATTATTTTTATTTATTTGAACCCTTTGCTGAATAACTCGTTTCACTATTATAAAAATATGTACATCCTTATGGAGAAAATTATTCATAAACAACGAATGATTGTTTTTAAAGTTATTTAATCCTGTTCAAATATTATTTCTTTTTTTTTATACTAAATTGCATAAATAAATTTTTACTATCAATAAAATTGAACAGAAAATAATTCCAGTCAAAAACTGCTTTTAATTACTCTAAATTTTCTTTTAAGTTATTTTGTTCAAATCACAGAATATTCTAGCAAAAAACTATTTTGTGAAAATTCGAAACCGGTTAAAACCGGTTTTCCGTGAAAATTACTATTCGAAAATCGGTTTTCTAAAATGTCGGTTTTTGTATTAACGCTAATTAGGATAGGGATCTTTAACGAGTACCTGACTTCGCACTGACTCGGGACCATCTTTAAACCTCCCCTCTGAAGGACAGTATAACTAAGAATTTTTTACTTCTATTAAAAAATCCTAGGACCACCTGCGGGTTTGAACCCGTGACCTTTAGCATATGTGGCTGTTATGCTAGCTACCTAGCTACAAGTGATCCCATAGAATACTACTTTCATATAGAATTATAATCTGTATAACTTTCATCATCTTTTGCTACTGAGATATTCTACAATAAATATTGAAAACCTTGCAATAATCCATATTTGAAAATATTTATTTAAAAAATACAATAATAACAAACCGAACGAAAATTATCAGTCAGATTTTTTTTATTCAAGGCTTTAAATTCAAGAAAATATAAAGAATAACTGGCCAAAATATCATGAAAAAAAAAAAAAAAATGTGTGGTATGATCTGAACGATTTCTTATAGATTGACCCTATTCTAATAGATACCACTGTACACTTTAAAAGAAATAATTTATTTTTAACAGAAACAATTATAAAACTTCATACATTATTCACTATTAATAACTTATCCAATGATCTTGATTGGGTTGCTGGCTGTTTATTCTCTAGAATTGCTTTCAAATCTGGGATTCCTCTTTGACTTCTGTCTTCTCATTTTACCGCTAAAGGCATCTCTTGTTTTTGATTGGTGAAATTATTCTGATGAGAGGATATCATGTTATGGATTGGTCTTAGTATACAGGAGGGTGTAGTCGATTTCTGATTAAGCTCCGCCCTAGGTTTTTCGGAATCTGGATTTCCTAAAACTTCTTGATTGGTTTGATAGCACAGCTGTGAATTGACGTACTTTGAGTTAAAAAATCCTACCGAATATTATTAAAAAACTTCCTATTAGTCCTTTTTAAAGGTGCGTTTTTTTTTTGTTTTGTTTTTTTGTGTGTTTTAATTACAGCGCTTTGTAAACGGACCAATTTTATGTATATTTAGGTAGCTTGTGACCTCTGCCTGTAGTGATCCTTATAGCTTAAATAAACCTTTTATGGTTTTTCGTTTTCATGTCTTTTTTTTTCAAAATAAGAGTAATTTATTAAATCTCATTGTCCTTAATCTATATCAAAATTTATTTGTTTAACATGCTTTATATGAAAGTATATTTTAGATATCTTCATGTATACCGTTGAATACGTTAATATTGCCGGTATAGATAAGGTAATACTGCCATTTTAATGTACAAAAATCAGCTGGAATACTCGAAGGGGCAATTTTTGAGCTATTTACACTAATGATATATTACATACTTCACGCAAAAAATACTTTCTGCTAATACTATCAATGATACTCTCCTATAGATGAAGATGTAAAGAAATACTGATTCTTAAAATAGACGAGCAGCTGGTGGCTCAGTCAGTAGGGAGTTCGAACCCGTCTGTGGTAGGATAATTATTTATTATTTTATTTTTATTTAATGGCCACGGGTCAGCCCTGGCTTCGTCAAACCCTCCTGTCAAACTATTAGGTTCCAAAAAAATTATGGAAAAACTGATAGTTGAGCGTAGTCTCGGTCGAACACCCTCTTTATATATATATATATATATATATATATATATATATATATATATATATATATATATATATATATATATATATATATACCTCTCATAGAACTGCTCACTTAAAAAAAAGCCTGTATTATCCGTGCTATAAAGTATAGATAACTTAAGAACTCAAACCACATTTAAACACCATTTATTTCTCAACCTCCTTAAAGATCTATCTTCCGTACTTATGCAAGGACAAAATCTATGCAAAACTCAATTCATTTTCCTTTACTTCTGCTTTTTTTTTTTTTTTTTTTTTTTTTTTTTTTTTTTTTTTTTTTTTTTGTTATCTTTTATTTATTTTTAATTTATGTATTTTACGTTGCTATTTTATCGCTAGCTTATTATGTTGTTCAATGAAACCTAACAAACTGTATCATTCTGTTTATTGCTCATTATTTTTAGGAGACACAATATTCCAGTTTAAAAATTATTTGTCTTAGGTGACTGTTAACAGACATAGGCATTTCGATATGTTTGAGACTTAATTAAAGCTCTAGGCATTTGTAAATTACAATTATTCATGCAACTTAATAGGTGAAACATGCAATTGAATTGACTTACTTGGAGTTGTAAATTCATAGCCTGGTGTCGATCTAACTCGAAAAGGGAATTTCAAAGGCGTCATTCGTAATAACACCTGGCGAATACTTCATAGCTCTGAGATAATTGAATTTGGTCATGCACATGCAAAGCGAAATAGCAATACACGTTCCAACCTTCTCCAACGAGGAAAACCGAGCTTAAAACATTACTTTGAAATGTTCGCACTGCTTTATAAAGGGGAAAAACTAGAAGAGCAGAACGATGCGTTCAGTAAAGAGCAGGATTCAAAACAGAGGTGACATACATGTGTTCATGAAGACGTCAAGAAAACAACTGACTGAACATAATAGTCTAAAGGATAAGGAGAGAAAATGGCGCTATTTAGGATGCCACAATCCCACCTCGATTTATTTAGATTGATGAACATATATTTTCAGTTATAATAAGATAAATAACTAATTCAAAAGAAAATACGTCACCGAGTCTGGTTTAATGAAAATATAACAATTTTTTTCTCTTCAAATCTTTATTCGCACCTGTCCAAACGTGCAAGGACAATCAGCAAAGGTGAGAAATCAGCTCTGAATATTGACAGGTGAAACATGAGGAACGATCATAACCCAGCAGTACGCCTTCCCTGACATGAACAACCACTAATTATCTCAAGAGATCTCGCATTCAACAACTTTTTAACCTCCTATTCCAATTCATAGTAATATCGTTTGTAGCCTTATCTCTTGTTACTGTGTTGGTATGCCCATGTGAGTTATTATGATATCGTTGATTAAGCGTCCTTATGAGTTCTTCCAATGTTGTTTAGTGTAAATCAGTATGTAAAGTTTTGTTAGTAACGTACCATGGTGCATTTGTTATGAGTCGTAAAATTTTGGATTGAATGATTTGAAGCGTTTTTAAGTGAGTCTTTTTTGCTATGCCGTATATTTGTGAGGAGTATGTCCAGATTGGTTTGAGTAAGAAGTGTATGTATTAAGTTTCTGTTTTAGTTTCAATTTGGAAGATTTGGAAAAAAGTAGTTTAAGGCGTTTGTTGAGCGTCTTTAATTTCATCTTACCTAAAAATTTGTATTCGCCCCATATCAATCTATTTGTCACCTTACACCTTAAAAGCAGCTAAGTCTCTAATAACTAGTGAAACAAAGACTTCTCATGGTAGTGGATATATTTTTTCAAAAGACCTGAAATTCTGAAACGAACTAAGCTCGTAGGGTATACAAAATATGTAAATCTTCATCTGAAAAAAGCACTGAGCCCATACACATGTACAAAACGATAGAAACCAAACTTCTCGAAGTGGTATGTTCTCTGCTTTAGCTTCCTAAAAAATAGATCTAAGACAAAACCAATCATGCTTTTACTTTCTTTCCTACTTTAGACGCAACTCTCAAAAAATATATGAACTTTTAACGAAAAACTTTCTTAAGCAACTGACCTCACATGCAGAGCTTTAAGGACATACATGCAACCACCCAGGTATCTGTACAACAGAACACAATTTTATAAAAATGTCAACTGCCTATTAACATGAACGCTCTGATTTAAAAAGGTTTAACTAAAATCATCCAAATCACCGTCATGCTTAAGTCACCTTTCTTTTCGAGTTACAACAAGTATGACTGACGAAACTTAATTTTCTTAAAAAGCTCAACTACGTTTTTGTAATTTCTTAGCCACTCCATAATTTTCTGTCTCCATTTCCTATTTTCTTATCAATTGTCAATGTAATGGCATCTGCTGGCTTTTCAAATAAGAACAATTAATAAAAAATATATTTTCTTTAATAATTTACTTGAATGTTAGCACTATGTTATTTGTTTGACAAAATGTAGTTCTGAAAAACAGTTTCAATTTTTATCCTTTCTGGAATTACTTCTTCTTATCTTGATTTTCTGGAAGGGGTTTTTCAAGCCAAATTTTGTGGTAATAATTTCCACTTTATCTGCCCCTGCTCTAAACGGCTTTCTAGCGGCGATATCTTCAATTTTCTCAGCTTCAGTAAGGTATCTATCTTTTTTGTAATATTTTTCATTCAAACCCTACTATAAAGTATTTCAATTCTAGGTTTTTTCGTATCATGTTTCTTATTTACAATAAAGGTATTCCTAAAGTTCTCGGTAACCAATCTATTCTGAGTTTTTGTTTATTATTTGGTTTTCATTTGCAGCGTAATTGCGTTGGTAAGAGGATTCGCATTGAAGTATTACGTAATCCTTTGAGTAGTCAGTCAGTTATCATATTTCGTCATTGTCCTCGTTATTTCTTCGAAACTACTGAACCAATTTTTTTTTAATTCGCCGTGAAAATAGTATGGCAGGCAACGATGATCCTAACACTTGGACTTTGATATCAGCTGGTTATTTTGAAATAGCAGCCGATTAAAAATGATTCAGTTCAATAACTCAGTTATTTTTGAAGATATAGAAAAATATTATTAGTGTTATTTAGCCGAAAAAACCACGAATAATAATAAAAAAGAAAAGAAAAAATTGAAATTTCCACATAAATACGTCCACAACTCACTTATTTTTGTGAGTTTATATTATCTCATAACTAATTATAAGAGTTTTATAATCAGTAAAGTGGGATCACTTGTAGCTGGGTGGCTAGTGTAACAGCCTCTCATGCCAAAGGTCACGGGTTCAAATCCGCAGGTGGTCCTAGGATTTTTTAATGGGAGTAAAAAATCCTTAGTTACGCCGTCCTTCGGAGGGGACGTTAAAAGGTGGTCCCGAGCCTGTGCGATGTCAGGTACTTAAGGTTCAAGATCCCTATCCTAATAAAACCTGGATAGGCAAAATTTAGGACCCGCACTGTAGCATCGTCCGATTAGCCATAGTAGCATTAAGTGACGTCAAATAAATAAATAAATCAGTAAAGCGCATTAAACAAAAAAAAAAAAAAAAATCTTGTTTATATATACGCTTGTAACTCCGTTATTTTCAAAGATAGAGAAACAAATTATTAGTGTTTTAAACCAGTGACGCGGCTGAGAGGGAGGCGCTGGAATCTCTTGGACTGCGCTTTTCCCTCCACAAGTGGAGGAAAAGGCCCAGTCTAGGGTTTCCTTAGAAATTGTAAATATTGTATTTAGTTATGATTGTATGTATGATGTCAATGTATTTCTTCTTTATTTCATTTATTTGTATTTATCTCAATTATAGTATTTATCTTATATTTTATGTAAGTTGACTTCATCATTGTATTCTGTATATATTGTGTGAATGTGGTCTCATATTACTATTACTAATGTTCATTTAGAAACTAATTGTAATAAATTTCAATAAACATTCAAATTTATAAAAGAAAAAAAAGTGTTTTAAGAGAAAAAAAGAAAAGAAAATTGAAATTTTACCCATGAATACGCTTGTAACTCAGTTATTCTTGAAAATAGAGAAAAATATGTAAAGAGTCTTAGAATCAGTAAAGCGCGATAAACAGAAAAAAAAAATTAAAAAAGTTTATGGATTTCCATTATGATGCATTCCCACTAAAACACGGTTATTTTTGAAGATAGAAAAAATCTAAGTTAGCAGCTATAAACTGTTATACCCTAATATAATAATTTGAAAAAATAAACCATTATGCAATAATTTATAACGTTATTAAATATTATCACTATGCTTCTTAAGCTTTTTGAGTTGCTTAGAAAGTGAAATATTTCGCTGCCACATTTGGTCTCGTAAAAGTATCGGATTATCGGTTTTTGAAATATATTTTTCTCAGCGACGCAAAGTCATTCATGTGTATTTGGTGCCATAAATACCCTCTACAATAAGGACTTTTTTTATGTACTAAGAAATAAATAAACAATGAAAACACTTAAAACATAGTAATAATTGATACTTAAACTTTCTTCAGGGTCATCTTTTCAGAAATTTTAGCTGGAGATCTAATACACTTAAATATAAAGTTATAACCTATAAATATAAACTAGAACTTATATTTTATTATTCACTTACAAAATGTGTAGTGCATACCCTCTGGTTTTATTATTACACAATATACAATACGAATATGATATGTATATATGTCACAGATATTTGTCCTCCTATTACCCAAAGGTATTCTAAGGAAGATTTCTATGTGCGCTGCATGCACTATTAACATTTCAAGGGCTTCTATGCCTTTATGTATAAAATTACAAAATGGGAGGGACCATTCTTTAGGGTTTTGGTAAATTGAGTTCAGACATAGCCCGAACTCCTTCCCTCGGCGACAACGTCAACGAGAGGTAGTGATCCTTGCCACCTCCCAGGCTTGGGTGGTGGGACGATATCAACAAACAATGGGTTAGCACAGACCTTCAGACCATCAAAAAATTGTATGTGCCTCCAGCTGATATATTTAGGCACTGTTGGCAATACTATCTCTTTATGTAGGGTATGGTTTTTGCCCCTCTGACAATCCGTCGAAGGATGGAGTTCTGGAACGTCTGTAATTGTTTAATTAAATTACTAATTAAACGATATATTTTTCATAAAGGGTTTAATCTGTACTTATTTTTAGGGAACATTTCTACTTGTTTAAATAAACGTTATTCAATTTTCGATTAGTTCTCGATAATAGACTTTTGCATATGAAAAGACCAGCAGTCAAACTTATATTAGAGGAATTAAAAACACAAATTTTTATTAATTGTTATAGGCTAGGTTAGGTTATGTAGTCTATGGACACTTAATAGCTGAGGTCATTATTGTGTTGTTTGAATATTATTTTTAAATGTTATTTATGTTTGTCTATTGTTGATGGTCATATCATAACCTACTGAGTATACCTTACACTTTTGCTATTTAATATTAAATTATAAAAATAACAACTTTTATAACTTTTTCATCCTGTTCTGACCTATCTTTGAGAGCTGTTCCAAGCAAGAAAGTCACGAAGCAATCTCCTTTTGGGCTTAGGGTATTATCGGGCATTGTATGGGAAGACGAGGTCATCGGCCAGTTTCTTTGTGAGTAAATGGGCATCATTGGGGATGGGTTGATTAAAATTTAGGTATAGGAAAGGAGATATCTTATTGTACCATTGCTTTAATTTTATTTCAATTTTAATAAAATGTTATTTTGCTCAGAAAATAATACAGTATTTTTAGTTTCCCTTTAAAATATCCCTCCATATAACTAACTTTTTAAGTTGACAGAATTATACATCTGTATGAATGTCCTCACTTATTAATCCGATTTTAAACGATATATTTTTTTTTTTTAGTCTGGAGCATTTCACTAGTTAGAAATAATTTAGTCCTTACTAAGATATCAACGAGTAATATTCGTATAACTTAGTTTTACGAGTTTAAACTCGGCCAGAATGACCCAGACGGCCAGAAACATAAATCATGTCTGAGATAAGAAGCGTTAATAATGAATAAAATGTTTAACTTTGCCACAGCACCACATACCATTAGAAAGCTTAAGATAAAATTTTTTTTTTATTACAAATTCACTTTTAAGACTAATATTTGTAGAAGTGAATGGACAGTAATTTAACCCTAAAAACTGTTGTTGTTTTTTTCAATACTTTAAGCTTTCAGATTATTGCATAAATACTGGCGCTTCGATGAAAAAAAAAAATAATAGAATATCATTAAAGACTCAATGCGAAATTCTAGTTAATATTTTTTATTTTATTTTAAATTAAAATTTATTTTTAATATTTACGCATGAAACGTTAAATATGAATAAAAGGTCGTTAACGTTAAATATGAAGTGAGAATTGAGTGATGCCCGATTTTTTTTTTTCCTCCTAATCAGATTTTATTTGTCTTGATTAATATTTTAGCGACAAAAAAATAACATTTTGATCCATCATTTTCAATAATGAACCGTTGTAATCAACGAAGAAAAAAAATAATAAAAAAACAGCATTTGAGAGGTCGCATGATATGTCATATGATAAGATATATGCAATCCGTATATCGATTAAAATACTGCTGATCGATAGGGAATTTAATCACACTACAAAACAAAAAGAATCATTAAAAATTGCTTTAGAAATAGTGAAATTTCAGCATTTTGAACCTATCAGAGGTGATTTGTCATACCGTAGTATAATTATTTGAAAAAATTACATTGTGCGATGATTCGCAATTTTTTGGTTCATTATTTTTTATAATGAACCTTTGTAATCCACCCAAAAAAAAAAAAAAAAAAAAAAAAAAAAAAAAAAAAAAAAAAGAAGAAAAATAAACCTCTTCGAAATTTGAGGGCTTACATTTCAAGATTCGTAGAACCGTACTACGTCCGCGGCATTTCTCCTCAACTACTGGACCAATTTGTTTTTTTAATTAGCCACAAAAATACTAGGGTATACAACGATGATCCTAAAACCTAGACGTTGATATCAGCTGGTTATTTTTTAGAATGATGGCTGATTAAAAGTGATTTAATTTAATAAGTTTTTTTTAAAGTTAGAAAAAAAAATATTAGTGTTTATTAACCAAAATACCGCGAATAATTATAAGAAAGAGAAAAAAAATTAAATTTAATCCATTAATTCGTCTATTACTCAGTCATTTTTGAACATAGAGAAAAATATGCATAGAGTTTTGGAATCAGTAAAGTGCGGTAATAACAAAAACAAAAAAAATAATCTCTATATACAAGTCAAAAATTGTAATAGATGTAATTCCACCCAAATTTGGTTATTATTAAAGATGGAGAAAAATCTAAAAGACTTTTGAGATCAAGACAACACGATGAACAAAGAGAAGAAAACAAAAATTGTATATGGTCTAGTTACAACTTATAAGATATGTTACTCCCTGATAACTCGGTTATTATTGATGATAAAGTAAAAATTGAAAACATTAATTTATGTATAGAGAATTAAACTTCCTAAAAAACGAAAAAAAGAATCAGTAAAATTGGTTAAGAACTAGCAGAGATATAGCGTTTTGAAATTACTACTGGTGATAAGCTATTTTTCGTTGAATTATTTATTGCATTTCATATTACTATATTTTCCATCTACATTTTTATAAACAGTTATATCTTAATATTGTTATTTGGAAATAATAAATCATTGTGTGATAAATGATTTGAAGCGTTTTTGAAGTTTGTTTATTATGAGGAATATATTCTCTTAATTTTTAAATTAAACTGAAAATACTGAATAATTCTCCCTCAGCACAGTAAAAGACGACCAATCACAAAGATGAAATTGTACCAGCCACGTGTAATTACTATCAAAGCCGGGCTAATCCTAGTAAATCATGTTTAGCCGCTGTTAAAGCCACTGCAACACTCATTTTACCTTTTATGCTGCTTCATCATGGAAAACTATGCTGGTACGCGTATCACAAAAGTAACATTTACCATTTGACATTTTATAATTTTATACTATTTTGCACACAACTATTTTTTTTTAATTATATTTTATTGAAATTTACAACTGTATACTACAATACATCAAGTAAATATGCTGATAAAAAATATGTACATGGAAAACGTGAAGAGAAACTGCCCATTGGCAGCACTCTAGTAATCAATCTAAACAAGAAGGTCTCGAGGCCATCTTCTCTTCAGACGCCTTTATTATCAGATTATCAGGGATTGTAGAGGAACCCAGGATTGAAACTAGTGGATTAGAGTGGGAATGGAGTTTGTCTTGGAAGGAATGATACCTGGTACGGGCCAAATCGGCTACATACGGAACTTGAAGTTCTTTATGAATGATTTTGTTTGTGACAAAGTAAGGAGCGTTGAGGATTTTACGAAGGATTTTGGATTGGATTCGGGAAGAATTGGATGGTTTAGTAGAGCCCCATAGCTCAACTCCGTAAGTCCAGATAGGCCTTATGATTGTCATGTAAATGAGTCTTTTGTAGTTAAGTGAAAGGTTAGAGCGTCTGTCTAGTAAGTGTTGGACAACTATTTTTAAAATAAATTTTCTCATTTTTTTCTTTTCATACCTGTCAGACAGCTATCTGACAATTTGCAAATGTAAAAAGCCTAAAACGAAAATAATAACCTATTTAAAATAAATTTTAACAGTTTAAATTGTATTCTCATTGATATCTAATTTAGTATCTTTGGGAACAACTGTTTTCATGAAAAAAATACAATCTAAAATTTGTGAATACAACCACTTGTATACTCCTTATGGCTTTCACGGACTACATATTTTTTATCTTTTAGTCGTTTTCTGGTTATTAATTATAATCAGACTTTAAACTCTGTTTTCAATATCGACGTTTCACCAGACATGCTGTTGGATTATTCTTATTAATCGTATAATATATAAAAAAAAAAAATATAATAATAATATATATATATATATATATATATATTCGATAAAAAAAACGGTAATTTATTTTATACACCCTCTTAGTTTAACATGTTTTGTTACTTTATAGGCATATATCATTTACTATTTTTTTATATTTATTAATATTTAAAAATATATAATAATAGATTCAGTAGATGTGATACAAGATGTACTGACATGATTCACATGAAAAAATACTTCTCATTGCAACTTTCCAAAAACTATCCTAAACTAGACGGTCCCGGGGCCGTCATCTATTCAGATTCCTCGGAGGAATATCATGGATTGTAGAGAAAGTAAGGATTGTAATTAGTGTTTTAGAGTGTTAACATTAAGGAGCATAGGGAGCATTAAGGTATTTATGGATGAGTTTATTTCTGAAAAAATAAGGAGCATTGAGGATTTTTCGAAGAATTTGATGGTTTAGTAGAGTCGCAAATCTCCGTAAGTCTACTTCGGTCTTATGATAGTAATGAAGATGATCTTTTTGTACTTGAGTGGAAGGTTTGAGCGTTTGTCCAGTAAGTGTTGAAGTAGTCGAATTTACTATAGTCACGATTAAAAATGTATTTTTAAGAGTGGGAAGTTAATTTTTTTTCCTTCTTGAAATTTTTATTTATATATTTTATACTGCTCCTGATAATGTGAGATGTTCAACTATTTCATTAGATATTTAATTTAAATAAACATAGTAGTACGAATTTAAATAAAGACATTTTGAAAATTAGATATTAATATCATTTCAGATGTTAATTTACACAATTTAATGAGTTTAATAATGAAATTCAATTGTAAAAATGTGTAAAATGCATGATATAAAATTTTACTTTCGTTTTCCAGAATATCTGTAATATCCTAGGACATATAAATGACTTGAATTTTTTATTTAGTTTTGAAATTATTGTGTTTTAGTCAGACCGATCACATACACGTATAGTGGGAGACGTTTACAACTCTAGTATTTTTCCTCTAACATATATTTTATATAAATTAAAAAACCTGGTGTGTGCACAACCCAACTTTCACTTATCTCCATTATTTATATCAAATTAAGAACTTTTAAATACAAATAAATTCTTAAAGAATTATTTACATTGCATTTTAATAGAAACATGTGGTTTATTAAATAATCTATTGTATAATTATCTACGACAATCAGTTTGTTTTATCGGCTTTTCATTACTCATTATCAACATTTTTAAAAGCTTGTATATAGGATAATATTTATTTTTTAAACTCTTTAGCTTTCTAACGGTATATTGTTGTTGTTTTGGTTTTAAGGGCAAAAAACTGAGAGTGGTTATTATTGCCCAAAACATCTTCAGAAGACGATTAACTTACCTATGAAAAAAAAATCGATTCTCAATAATAATAAAATAGATCAATTAGGACAATAAACATTATTAGCTAATCGGAACTACACACATAATCATTAGAAACACAAAGTAAAACAGAGAAATGTGAGTAATTTAAATAGTGCGAAAAATAACCAGAATGTGTCAAATGAGCTGGTAGAAACGAATGTTCACCAATTGAATGACACCGTCGACGGCCCGATCACTATCGCTCAATGCCTGCGAGACTTTACATGGTACGCTACATTTTACAAATTCCCTACTATGACGAGGACACTCTTGGAAATATATGACTCACTGTGAGAGTCACTTTATACAGTTGACATTGTGGTAGATCCCTTCGTGCCATGAGGTGCTCACGAGTGAGGCGGCAGTGTCCTATCCTCAGGCGGGCGATAACTACCTCCTCACCCCTACACTTCCTTGATGATGAGACCCAGCAGTTGATGGTCGGTTTAACATTTTTCAATTTATTGTTTTCCAGTGCAATCCAAGACCGTTGCCATTCGTTAATGATCTTCGCGTTTATTGGCTGAAACAGCTCAGATGATGAAACAAAAGAGGGCGTTATTTCTTCTAGCGAATGTGCTCTGTCTACTTCTTCGTTCCCTGATATTCCAGAATGACTAGAAATCCAAAAGAAATTTATTGTTTTTGAGGAGTCCTGCAACTGTTTGATTGAGAAGTGGACTTCTTGTACAATAAGGTTTTCTGAATATGGATTGCAAATGGCTCTGAGAGCAATGAGCGAGTCAGAACAAATGATTATTGATTTTTCTAATGTTGATCTGGCTAGATGGACTGCTTTTAGCATAGCTGTGAATTCGGCAGTAAAAACACTACAAGTACTATCAAGTTTGTACTTGTGAATTTGGTCGCATGACGTCTAATACAGCGCATGACGTCGATTCACACGCACCAATTCAGAAATAACCTTTCTCAGTCGGTACCAGAGAGAAAGAGAGGATTTTTTCAATCTTTCATATTTTTCAGCATTTTCATGTTGAAATAAGGAAATGTAAGCAGGGTTGTCTGGTTGTGTGTACATTTTAGTGGTATATTTAGCAGCGAGCTTTTGGCGTCGATACGAGAGAGGCAGAACTTCTGCATCAACGCTAAGACTGTTCTCTGGGCTTGTTCTAAAAGCTCCGGTTAATAGGCGTATTGCGACTGCATCTAATTTTTTTTATCTTATTTTGAGTACCAGAGGAAAAGACGAAGCAACCGTGATCTATTTTAGTGAGTATTAATGCCTTATACATGCGGATCATTGTTTTCCTATACGAACCCCATCTGGTGTTTCCCTATTTATTCAGGATTTTTAATCTGCTGACGGTCTTAGACTGAAGTCTAATCTATATGGACGGACCAGATTACCTTACTATCAACATATAGATCTGAAAACCGAATATGATTGGTGTAGACTCCAACGGTATATTATACATGTATATTACTAATGTTAAAAACAAAATTTCCTTAAAGAAATATTTCTGCAGCTTTCTACTATAGTCGGGTACCGAATTCGTTCAACTTATGGGTATTTTTATAGAATCTACAAAATAAAAAGTACTATAGAGTAGTGATGGGCAAATACTCAAAAAATTTGAGTACTGATTACTGTAATCAAATGATGCTCGCCGCTGATTACAAAATGTAATCAGCTTTCCTGCTGATTACGTTATATTTTCCTCTGTAATCAAAATGTTCGTACTTTTGAGTACTTGATTACTTGAGTACTTGATTACTTTTTTATATGAGGTGGCCAGAATAGAGTATATTACATACATATATTAAGTTAATTTATATTAATAATTTCTTTACGCCATCTTTTTTTTCATATTGTCGATTATTTTAAACTTTTCGTTAAAAAATGTATAAGGGTAATTTATTATTATTAAGATGGTGGGTTTATAGATTATTGTAAACTCTTCAGATAAAATCGATATAGGGGCCTATTATTATGTTTTTTTACACTTGGAATTTCATTTTAACTTTTTCGTATTTATTGGATACTAGACTAAGTAGCTGCGTTCCCAAAGGTTCGTTTCCGATTATACTATTAATTTTAATCGCGCTCGCTCAAATATTGGTTTATTATAACTTTTTCGTATTTATTGGTTACTAGGGTGAGTAGCTGCGTTCCCAAAGGTCCGTTACCGATTATACTATTAATTTTAATCGCGCTCGCTCAAATATGGGTTTATTATAACTTTTTCGTATTTATTGGATACTAGACTAAGTAGCTGCGTTCCCAAAGGTTCGTTTCCGATTATACTATTAATTTTAATCGCGCTCGCTCAAATATGGGTTTATTATAACTTTTTCGTATTTATTGGATACTAGGATCAGTAGCTGCGTTCCCAAAGGTTCGTTACCGACTAAACTATTAATTATAATCGGTCTCGCTCAAATATGGGTTTATTATAACTTTTTCGTATTTATTGGATACTAGACTAAGTAGCTGCGTTCCCAAAGGTTCGTTACCGACTAAACTATTAATTTTAATCGCGCTCGCTCAAATATGGGTTTATTATAACTTTTTCGTATTTATTGGATACTAGGATCAGTAGCTGCGTTCCCAAAGGTTCGTTACCGATTATACTATTAATTTTAATCGCGCTCGCTCAAATATGGGTTTATTATATCTTTTTCGTATTTATTGGATACTAGACTAAGTAGCTGCGTTCATAAAGGTTCGTTACCGATTATACTATTAATTTTAATCGCGCTCGCTCAAATATGGGTTTATTAAAACTTTTTCGTATTTATTGGATACTAGGCTAAGTAGCTGCGTTCCCAAAGGTTCGGTACCGATTATACTATTAATTTTAATCGCGCTCGCTCAAATATTGGTTTATTATAACTTTTTCGTATTTATTGGATATAAGGCTAGGTAGCTGCGTTTCCAAAGGTTCGTTACCGATTATACCACTAATTTTAATCGCGCTCGCTCAAATATGGGTTTATTATAACTTTTTCATATTTATTCGCTCTTAGGCTCAGCTGCTGCGTTATGGGGGGTTCTAACCGCACCATTCTATTAATTATTCGTGTGCTCGCTTTAATATGTGTTTATTATAACTTTTTCGTATTTATTCGCTATTAGGCTCAGTCGCTGCGTAACCAGGGGCTCGTTACAGATTATACTTTTAATTTTAATTGCGCTAACTCATGCAGAGGTTTTTTTTACCATGTTCGTATTTTTTTTATACTTGAAAATATATTTACTTTTTAAAGGATTTTGTCAAGGTTATTAATGATTTCAGTCGGTTGCTTTAGAGTAGATTTTGTTTGAATTATTTTCATCAAATAAAAATAGGCGTATAAAATTGTTCTGTTCAGCTGATTTTTATCAAACTCCAAAATATTAAACAAATAGATAAATTTCTATATTGATGAAAAGGAATAGCGGTATCCAAATTGATGAAAAGTAACAAAAAACACGAAATAAACATACATTAGTCCAATTGACTAAAAAAACATTAACACATTCACTAACTTAACCCCCCAAAACCCAATACAGAAATTAGCATAGAAAAGAAACACGAAGAAGTCAAAACAAATCAATTTTTATCCGAACAAACTTAAAACCAATTAAACGTTTATCAGCCAAACCGAAAAAAAAATACAGAAATTAGTACTAAAATCAATATATTCTGGAAAGAGAAATGTTAAAATTAAGTGTGATAATCATAAGAACCGTTGGTAACGCAGCTATTTAGTCTAGTATCAGATAAATACGAAACAATTACAATAAACCCATATTGGAGCGAGCACACGAATAATTAATAGAATGGTCAGGATAGAACGCCCCATAACGCAGCTTCTGAGCCTAGTATCCAATAAATACGAAAAAGTTTTAATAAACCCATATTTGAGCGAGCGCGATTAAAATTAATAGTTTAGTCGGTAACGAACCTTTGGGAACGCAACTACTGATCCTAGTATCCAATAAATACGAAAAAGTTATAATAAACCCATATTTGAGCGAGCGCGTTTTAAAATTAATAGTTAAGTCAAAAACGAACCTTTGGGAACGCAACTACTGATCCTAGTACCCATAAATACGAAAAAGTTATAATAAACCCATATTTGAGCGAGCGCGATTAAAATTAATAGTTAAGTCGGTAACGAACCTTTGGGAACGCAACTACTGATCCTAGTATCCAATAAATACGAAAAAGTTATAATAAACCCATATTTGAGCGAGCGGGATTAAAATTAATAGTTTAGTCGGTAACGAACCTTTGGGAACGCAGCTACTGATCCTAGTATCCAATAAATACGAAAAAGTTATAATAAACCCATATTTGAGCGAGCGCGATTAAAATTAATAGTATAATCGGTAACGAACCTTTGGGAACGCAGCTACTTAGTCTAGTATCCAATAAATACGAAAAAGTTATAATAAACCTATATTTGAGCGAGCGCGATTAAAATTAATAGTTTAATTGGTAACGAACCTTTGGGAATGCAGCTACTGATCCTAGTATCCAATATATACGAAAAAGTTCCGAATCGTAAATCCGATAGTATGAAATAAAAGATGGCTTAAAGAAATTATTAATAGACCTAAAAATCGATTAAACCAGTACTTAATAGATGTAGGTAATATTCTCTACTCTGGCCACCTCATATAAAAAAGTAATCAAGTACTCAAGTAATCAAGTACTCAAAAGTACGAAAATTTTGATTACAGAGGAAAATAGAAAGTAATCAGGAGGAAAGCTGAGTACATTTTGTAATCAGCGGCGAGCATCATTTGATTACAGTAATCAGTACTCAAATTTTTTGAGTATTTGCCCATCACTACTATAGAGGAAACAAATTTAAAACATCATCATTAAAGCCCTGTCAGGCTATTTCAATCAGAATGAAACTTACATTAAATCAAAGCCCATTAAATTTTATATCGCTATAGCCGTTTTTCAGAAAATCGTAAAAAGGTGTAAAATGCATTGTATAAAGTGGCTCTTCTGGTTAGCTGATTTCGATGTCTGGAACATCACGGGCGTATAGTTGACTAAAATATGAAATTACAGTTTCATAGGACTTTTAGTTTTCGCGCTGGAGTTACCACACACACACAGGCACATAGACACAGACCTTTTTTCAGAACTTCATTTGGACTCAGGAGACCCTAAAACGTGTATTTCGGTCGAAAATTCAAAAATTTTCAAGACCGCAATATTTTCTCTTACTATATATTTCATATATAGTTAAGTGAAAGTAAAAATTATATATATCTTATGGAGGTATCTGTTCATACCTCGATTTTTACTTTACGAGAGAAATTGATTTTTTTTTTTAATATATTAATTTATATTTTTAGAAGGATAATCTAAATTTTCTTGTACATACATACTACCGATACATTTCGTAATAACGTAGTTTTTACTCTCACTTACCTATATATGTAATTTATGGAAAGGGAAAGTATTGCGATTGTTTAAATTTTCTAATTCCAGCTTTCACCTGAAAGACAAGTTGTAGGGTCCCCGAGTCTATCTTAAAACGGAAAATTCATATACCAGGAGCGTATTTGCATGAGATGTTACATCAAATTTTTCAACAAAATCGGCAAACCCTTAGATTAATGAACAATGAACAGCAAAAATCCATATAATCTGGTAACTTAAAGAAAACATGTAAAAAAAAAAAAAAAAAAAAAAAAAAAAAAAAAAAAAAAAATATATATATATATATAAAATATGAATATAATAATAATAATAATAATAATAATAATAATAATAAAAGTCTTTATTTATATGAAAATATAAAGTTAATTTCTCTGCGTTATGTATACAAAATCAAAACATAATATTTACATGAGATATATTTACATATAGACCTTCCCAATGGGAGATTAGAGTCTTTTGGGCGGAGACTAGCCGAACCTAAAACCTAAAATTTGAGTTGCTGCTGGCACTTAGTTTTCCACAACTTCCTATCTTGTGCATATCTCATCCATAGAGAACCATCGTTTTTCCTCAATTCGTCGGCCCAGCGTTTGCGTTGTCGGCCTCTGCGTCTTTTCTTATCAAAAGAAAATATGAATATAAAAGAAAAAATATGTATACATGTAAAGGATCAAATATTCATTATATCTGTAAATCTTTGCAAATTTATACTATATATATCTATGTTTTACATTGCAACGGAAGATTGAGATGTGAGTACACACACCTTTTGTGTGTGACTTAGTCATTTGGACTCATGTATTCTTATAATGTGTATTTCTGTTGAACACTAGAATTCGAAAATTTTCAGGATTGCAATACTTTCCGTTACTATATATTTCACATATAGGTACGTGAAAGTAAAAATAGGTAATGAAAAATATATAATTCAATAAATCAAAAGAAGCTTTAGTCAAATCATAAATCCTTAAAAGAATGAGTAGCTAGCAAGCTTGCAACATCTGTTTTCTAATGCTATAGATAAACAAAATAAAAAAGAACCCCCAACCTAGAGATAAGGCTAGGCATAAATTTATGTCCGGTGTGCTTCAAAGTGAATTAAGTGAAGAACGTCTTGAAAAAAGATAAGGTTTATATTCAAGGAGGAATAGCTTAAGCCGAGACTCTGTAAAGCGGTGAAAGACTAATTAATTTATAAAAAAGCAGACGGCATTAAAAACGCTTTTCATGAAACATAATTCTGAATATGCTTGCGACTGAGTTACATTTGATGTTATTGAAATTCAAAGGACCAAAACATCATGCACAAATAGTTCATAAAGAAAGGGTATTTTAACAGAAACGAGAAAAGTTACACTGAGATGACAGGGAGCTACCAGCCATGTTGAGAAAAAGAAAAGATTCAAACGAGAAGCCGGTGCTCTGCTTGAAGTTATGAAGAAGAAAAATAAAGGTTCTGGAACAAAACGGAAAAGTATTCTTCGTAGTCTATACCTAACGGAGCCATTCACCTGAAACTTTATTCAAGAAGCATCATACAATTTAGTGTTTTTATTTTATTTTTCATGTTTTAAACGAATACCTGAATTGAGAATTGATACGTTGCTCCTTTATTTAATTTGCCAAAAGGAGAGGCTATACCATAGTAACTTAGTTAAATATCATATTTTTTTTTTCTTTTCTTTTTTTTTTTTTTTTTTTGTGGAAGTTTTCTTAATATGAACATTTAAAAAAGCACACACTGCCTTCCATTCCTCACCCAATCACTTTATTTCACAAGTCTTTTATCATTTTTTCATATTAGTCGACTTTTCGGGGCTGTTTCCCCATTTTCAAGACTGAAACAATTTTTTTTATATTTTCATTAGTGAATAAAATTACATTATTTAATTGTTTGTCTTTGAAAAATTAAGCTCAGCAATTTGTCATAATTATTTTAAAACTAACTAACATTAATTACCCTATTCCTTTTTCATTATACAATTGCTACATCATTTTTCACCCTTCATTCCATCTCATAGCACACTACTTATCTATATTGGCTCACTGTTCCCATTATTTTTCTATTTTAAACTTTGTACCTTTCCAGTAACCCTTGTGCTTTAGATTTATTTTTATTTTTACCTCTATTAATTATTTGTCCTAATTATGGTTCTTGGGCTATTGTTTTATTTATTTTAAAATTTTATCTTATTTATGATATCTGTGTAATGTGTTCCTAAGTTTTTTGTATCTGTTTTATAATTTATTGTCCTGCTATTATTTTTTGGTAATGTGGATTGCTTCTAGTAGTTTTCTATTTCTATTATTTTGAGATGCGTCTAAAATTACTGTGTTTTCAAAGTTAAATTTGTGTTGTTTTATTAAACTATGGGATGATAATGCTGTTGTGTTTGTGTTTTTTTATATTTTTACAATTGGATATATGTTGGGATATTCTTGTTTTTAATTGTTTAGATGTTTCTTCTATATATATATATATATATATATATATATATATATATATATAATATATATATATATATATTCTTACCATATGTCCGTGGAATTTCAGTCTCCTGATCCTTATTTCCGTTTCTAGATCTCTTGTGTCCTTGTATATTTCCTGATTGGATCTTAGCCTGTATCCTTCTTTTGTCTTTTTGGGGCCGTAAATCCTTCTTAGAATTCTTCGCTCTATTTTCAACCATTTTTCCAGACTGGGGAGGCTCGTGGTTTCCGTCCCGTATAGTATCACAGGTCTAACAACTGTATTGTTGTGTCGTATTTTTGCTTCCGTGGACAGGTTTCTCTTGTTGTATATGTTACTGTTAATATCATAATCAATATTGTAGAAAACATAAAAAAATGTGTATATTCTAAAATGTATTCTAAATTTTCCCTTTTAAACATTTTGCAAAAAAAAAATTAAATTAAAACAATAACCCAGCTTCTTAATTGTCGCAGTTCTGTTTATTTAGTGTTAAATATCAATAATTAATATATTAATTTAACCAGACAAAGATAACACTGATTATCTTATTATCTAAGAACCGACTCTTAACAATAAAAAATGAAATCTAGCTTGCGCAATACACGACTTTCTCTCACCAGAGTTTTAAAAAAAAAATGTAAGCAATTTTAAATTAAGTTGGAGTTAAAAAAAGGATGAGGGATTACATTAAGTTTTGATAGACACCTGTGTTTCATTAAATAATATATAATGTTATTATCTTTTAGTTTTTCTCTCCTTTTTTCTCTCTTTTTATTACCTTATACAACTTTTTGTTTTAGATCATTTGTTTTCTTTTTCTTAGTCCTTAGCTTTCCAATGGTATATTACACCTCTGTATAACTGTTTAATCAAAAAAATAAAATGCATACAACAAATATATTTTTTTCTCCTGCATCTGGTTATTCAGCTGGTGTAACTTATATTTACCCTTATTTTATCAATGCGAATAATGCAAAATTATTCCTAATAAACCAAAAAAAAAAAATAATAATAATAAAATAAATAGAAATAGAAAATTTGAAAAATCACCATTCAAAGCACTTTAATTTTTTTTTCAATCAGAATGAAACCTATATCGATTTAGATATTTATTTAGTAATTTTTGACAAAATCATTTCAAACGTCTTTTATAAAATTGTTAAAAAGTCTAAAACGCATTGTATACATTTTTCCACTACCTTTTATATAAATTGGCCTTTCGGGTTCGCCGATTTTGTTGAAAAAGTTGCTGTAACATGCAAATACGCTCCTGGTATATGAATTTTCTGTTTTAAGATAGACTGGCCATACCCAGAAACGAAAACATAGAACTTTTTACGGGACTTGGTCGTTTAGACTCGGGGACCCTACAACTTGTATTTCAGGTGAAAGCTGGAATCAGAAATTTTAAACAATCGCAATACTTTCCCTTACCATAAATAACATATATAGGTAAGTGAGAGTAAAAACTACGTTATTCCGAAAATTAACGGTAGTATGTATGTACAAGCAAATTTAGATTATCCTCCTAAAAATATAAAATTATATTAAAAAAATAAATAATTTCTTTCTTAAAGTAAAAATCGAGGTATGAACAGATACCTCGATAAGATATAAATAATTTTTACTTTCATTTACCAATTTAGAAATATATAGTATGGGAAAATATCGCGATCCTGAAATTTTTTGAATTTTGGCCTGAAATGCAGGTTTTAGGGTCTCCTGAGTCCAAATGACCAAGTCCTAAAAAAAGGTCTGTGTGTCTATGTGCCTGTGCGTGTGTGTGTGTGTGTGTGTGTGGTAAATCTAGCGCAAAAACCATAAGCGCATCAAAACCGGCATACCTGAAGAGCCACTTTAGACAATTTATACAATTTTCTCAAAAACCGCTCTAACGATTTTGATTAAACTCGCTATGTTGATGTAAAATTTGATGGGTTATATATGACGTAGGTTTCATTCTGATTGAAATAGTCTGACAGGGCTTAAATGCCGATATTTTGAATTTCCTTCCTCTAAAGTACCTATAATTTTGTTGATTTCAAAAAATTAGGCACATTATTTTTATTGTAAGTACTGCTTCCTCCTTTAAATCGCTACTTTTCAACCACCTTCTCCTTACCCAGTCTAACAGGCAATAACTTCAAACTGCAGATGCTATAAATACCAATTATTATTATTATTATTTTTTTTTTTTTGTGTGTGTTTATATTACTCAAATTATTATTGATGAACCAGCTATTTCTGTTTTTTTTTTTGTTTTTCTTATTCTGAAAGTCTGACTTGTAAAGATGTACATATATTACTACCTTAATTATTTTTTAGTTTAGTATTTTGTTATTCTAAGCCATGACCACACTGTTCCGGTCATCAATTATGTATGTTATTTTATTCATTTCATTTCATTATTATAATATTCAAGTTGAGTAAATTTGATAAACAACTAAAGAAGAAAAGTGCAAACATATTTTTTTATGAATTGTTTAGACACCGTCTCAGAGTCAACCCTGATGAAGGCCCACATTGTTGGCCGAAACGTCGGCACATAATTAAAATAGCACTTATTTTAAAAGTGTGTTTCTAATTTATAACCGCACCCCCAACCATCTTCCTCATATATTTTTTTATGTAGCTTTTGTGTTTTTCATAACAACAGCAGTAACATAGACTTATAATATACCGTTGGAAAGAGAAAGATATCAGAAAAAATATTATCGGATATGCAAAGGTAATATAAAGTGACGAATGGGGAATAAACTTATTACTGATTAACAATTAAATATATTATTTAATCTAAATCATATGTTTCTAACGACAATGAATACACGTTTTATGAAAATCATCTTCAAATATTTTTTAAATTGAAGTATATTTAATAGTTTTTAAATTGATTTTAACATTCGAGGTAAATGAAAGTCATGTGTGGCCCGCACCTGATTTTTTGTTTACTAAAAATATTAAGTATATTCTAATAAGTTATCTATAGTCAATTTAGTTTGATTCTCGTCCATGATTTTACCGATGATTTTAATTATGTTGAATACTTAGAAATACTAATGTATTTTTAAGTCAATCATATAAGTAAACTTTCCAGATATGCATTTAAATCTGTTAACGAAAGACATTTCTATTGTAGTAAATATAAATATATTTTAAATAATATGTTTTCATTGTCTATTATCCTGTTATAAAACCTCTAAGCAATCACCCATAAAGCCCGATAAACGTTATCTGTTGATTAAATCAGTTTCGTTTATAAATGTCTTTCAACTTTGAGGAAAACGAAGTTGACAGTAACAATGGATTTTTATTTATTTGTTTTTTTTATTATCAGTAAATATAAATCAAATTATATTCTATAACTTCCAATTATAGAGGTTGAATTCGTCAATTCATCTAGTAAAGAGACTATGAAACCCCAAACTAGTATTTTATTTTATTCATTTAAAAATTAACCCTTGTTCTAAGCCTTATGATATATCCCATTTTAACTAGCTTCCACATCTGATTTTTTAATATTTTTTTATAATGACCGAAATAATAAACTATTCCTTTTAAAATAAATTTAATTCTAATTGAAATAGTCTGACAGGGCTTAAGTGCCAATATTTTAACTTTTGTTCCTCTAAAGTACCCTTAATTTTACAGATTCAGCAGAATTACTCATATCATCTCATTATTATTGAAAAAAAAAAAAGAGGCTAAATATGAAAGTTTAAAACATTTGATAACCAACTGTAGAAGAGTTGAGAAAAAATATTTTTAAATGTAATATTTTGTTTGTTTTTTATTTAGAAACAATTCTTTATTGAGTGATAAAGTACAACCTTCATACTACATTCACAAGATATATACAAAACAATAAATTTATATAATAATAATACAATATACATATATACAAAACAAAATCAATAAAAATATATACAAAAGTCACTCATACCTATATACAATTCACAAGCATATAGCACTTGAGTGGAGAATCTAGCCAATGCTAGAACTCCAATATACATGTTACAAGAGGTCTCGAGGCCACTGCCGTTTCAACCTTCTAGGAGGATGGTAAGGATGTGTGGAGCTGGATAAGGATTGAGCTAGGGGGTTAGGGTGGTGGATAAGGTTCTGATGAAATTTAGAGAATTTTAATGGTATAAGGTCTAAAATAAATGGAATATTTAGGTCGCGGTGTAAGGTATGGTTGGATACATAATAAGGGGCATTAACTATTGTTCGGAGGACTTTAGATTGGAAGGATTGAATATGTTTGATGTTAAAAAAATTGGCTGTCCCACACAGTTTAAGTACGTAAGTCCAGATAGGTTTCATTACTGTCTTGTATATTAACAGCTTGTTCTCGATAGATAGTTTTGAATTTCTGTTCAGTAGTCTGTATAATTGTCCTAATCGTCGATTAAGTTCTTGTCGTTTAAGTCTAGTATGCGGGTTCCAAGTTAGTCTTATTTTGTTTTTAGAACATAAGCGGAGGCACATAGGTGTATAACATACCGTTGGAAAGCTAAATATTTCATAAATATTATCATTTATACAAAGCTGTAAAAGGCTATGTAAAGTAATAAAGTGGGTATACAATTATTTCTGATTTTCATATTTCTGGTTTGATATTGCCATATTATTTAATCTAATGTATATGTATCCAACAAAACTGAACAAACTTTTTATTTAAATTAACAAAATTTTCATATTTAAGTGTATATAATAGTTCTTAAATTGAGTTTAACAGCTAAAGTAATTTAAAGTCGATTGTTGCCCGCGCCAGATTTATTTAACTATAAAGTTGCGCGGAATAAAGATATATTTTTTTTTTTTTTAAGTGAATATCATGTTCTGCGCTCATCAGATTTTTTATTTTACAATATGAATTTATATATTTTTATAATCTTTATGGGTGTCTTCCAAAATCTATAATAAATTTTACGGTTTGAAAGTTCAAGAAAGATAAGAAAATATTTTTCAACGATAAATAAATCTTGTATAGTGGTTGATAAGGGTTTTCCTAGTTATCCTTTTTCCTGCCAAAAGGGCCTAGATAAGAAAGCCCTATCTTAGGGCCGACTGAGGCTGGGCTATTCTTGTAACATTATTTCTGCTATATGCTCCGCCCACTTAGGCCTTCCAACAACTTTATTTTACTGCCTCCCTTGGATATTAAGCTATATCACCTCCAATCTATAAATCTTTTTATATTACTTGCTTCAAAACTATTTGATTTTCGTTCTTATTTCTTTACGGATAAGACTTGAATAATATTCACTCTAATCTCTGATGTCTTTAGTAATTCAGGATTCGATAAACGACCAATTTCCGTTACAGCAGAATCGAATTTCTGTTATCGCTAAATTTCACAATTCGATAATATTATTTTATATATTGTGCAAAAGTCAATAGTCTACTGATCTGCTGATCCTCAGTTTGGACCTGGCTGTGGCAAAATAATTATGTTATTCAAATCTTAGAGCAACTCTGAGGTTGGTAACCACTCCTGGTGAACACTGAAAATTCAGGAAAATACTAGTGTACGTAAACTCTGCCTCATAACCTCCATATAAGGTCCTCACATAAAAAAGGGAAGCATCGAAAAGATTTTTTGAGATTAAGTCAATAAACCAACAAAAATTAAAAATTTAACATGTTCAAACCACAACTTATGAGATGAGATTCCCTGATAACTCAGTGATCATTGATGAAAGAGAAAAAATGTGAGATGTTCTGTTATCAGGAAATTTTATTTGAATAAAAATGGAAGGAAAAGAAAAGGAAATATTAAAGAAGTCTAGTACAAAAGTTTTTAGTTTATTTTTTTCAATAACAAACCTTTATAAACCGCCAAAAAAAAATTCCCACTCCTACAAATTTGAGGGCTAACGTTTCAAGATACGTCGAACTCAAATAAGGAATAAAAAAAATCTATTTTTTCTAATTAATAAAAAAACTTAAATAAATGCTCGTTATTTCATAGAGAATTAAATTTCCTACAAATTGAAAACTGCCCACCGCTTTCGGTTACATCAACACTTACTAGACAGACGCTCTAACCTTCCACCCAACTATTAAAGGCTCATCTACATGACCATCATAGCCACCAACACGAAAAACATTGCTTACAAGAAAATGTTGAGACAAAGGACCTGTACAGCTGTAGAGGAATATAAAATAAAAAGGAGAGAGGAAAAGAGACTCCATCAAAGTAAGAAAAGGCAAAGAGAGAGGGAAGAACTGGGGAAACTAGAAGAGCTCTGGAGGGAGAAAGAGTCAAGAGACTTCTTCAGAAGTATCAATAGAAGGAGACGTCCCCACAGAACGGTGCCAGAAATTTGTAAAGACAAGAATGGGAACATAGTTGCGTACAAGGATTGCGTCCTATCCCAATGGAAAAATTACTTTGAGGATCTTCTCAGTTCAGCACCCTTTGCACATCACACTGAGTTGCATTCAAGTGAAGAATGGAAGATGATGAATGAAGAATCCAACATTGAACCACCCAATGATGAGGAAATAATGGATGCTATAAATCGGCTAAAGAATAATAGGGCCCCTGGAGCTGATGACATGCCTGCTGAACTCTTCAAATATGGAGGTGGAGAGCTGTTGAAGAGGTTTCAAGGTCTTATATCAACCATTTGGGAGAAAGAAGTGTTGCCTGAAGATTGGAAAAAATCAATAATATGCCCTATTTTCAAGAAAGGCGACAAACTTCAGTAGTCTGTCAAAGAAGGATTTTTAGCCCTAATGGAGGCTGCCAGAACGCTTGGACTGGAGGTAAACGCGGGGAAAACAAAGTACATGGCACCGGAGAAGAACCCCTACCCGGTGAGACTATCAACGTTGGCCCCTTTAACTTTGAAAAAGTGGCCCAGTTCACTTATCTGGGTTCTCTTGTAACGCAAGATAATGCACCAGAAGTGGAGGTGAAAAGAAGAATTTTGATGGCAAACAGGTGCTACTTTGGCCTCCGAAGAGAGTTCACCTCCCGGCTCCTAGACTGGCCGACTAAGCTCCATCTATATAAGACGTTGGTTCGCCCAGTCCTGTTGTATGGATCAGTAACATGGGCTATTAGTAAAAGAACTGAACAAGACCTGCAAGTCTTTGAGAGAAAAGTACTTCGACGAATTTTCGGAGGAGTTCATCTCAATGGACATTGGAGGAGGCGGACCAATGATGAACTCTATACAGGTTTTAAGGACAATGATGTCGTTAAGACCTTGAAGCTTGGCAGACTGCGGTGGGCTGGTCACGTGGCATGAATGGAGAATGAGAAGATCTCTAAGGCCGTTATGACTGAACCTCTACACGGCATCAGAAGAAGAGGAAGACCGAAACTTAGATGGACGGATGGTGTGACAGCAGATGCAAGAGATATCCTGGGAGTGAGAAACTGGATGACGGCTGCACAAGATAGAAATAACTGGAGAGGGCTGGTGGAGGAGGCCAGGACTCGTCACCGAGTTGTAGCGCCGGATTGATGATGATGACATGACCATCATAAGACCTATCTGGACTTACGGAGTTGAGCTTTAGGATTCCACTAAACCATCAATTTCTTTCCGTCTTCAATCCTTAAAATCCAAATCCTGTCAAAAAAATGCTCCTTACTTTGTCACGAATAAGCTCATCCATGAAGACCTCAATCTTCCATATGTAGCTGATTTGGCCCAAACTAGGTGTCGATCCTTCCATGAAAAACTCCATACCCACTCTAACCCACTAGTTTCAATCCTTGCTTCCTCTTCCATTCCTGACAATCATATGAGGCGTCTGAAAAGAAGATGGCCTCGCGACCTTCTATTTCAGTTACCAGTTACCAACTGGAGTGTAGCCAATGGGCAGCTTCTCTTCATGTCTTTTCATGTATTTTATCGCAAAGCTCATTTACTTGATGTATTGACAAATACAGTAGTAAATATCAATAAATAAATGAAAAAAAAATTATTAAACGATTTTAGGTAGGTGCTTTTTAGTAGTAGTAATGGTACTTACTATGAAAAACTATAGTTACCTTTTCAGTAAAAGTAAAATTGGTAAGGACCTTTTCAGTAAAAGTAAAATTGGTAAGGACCTTTTCAGTAAAAGTAAAATTGGTAAGGCACTGAGAGCCTGATCCATGAGACATTGGCTTAAAGAGAACAAAGAAGCTGGAATTGAGGTTCTGCCATTTAGTTGCAATCAGTCCCTGATGGCTACTTCTTCACCTTACTCAACTATTTTACCTCAATAGCCGCAAATAATTACTCTTCATTTTGAAAAAGATTAATGACTTAAATTCCATGAAATTCTTTTTAAATCCAAATCACTAAAATTGAGATAAATTGCGTATTGCAGTCTTTTGCTGTGAGTTATGTTAAATAATTTACAATTAAAAATTAGTGTGGAAAACACTTGATTTTCACTTCCCTGGGTATAAAATCAATTTAAGAACTATTGAATAAAGTTACGGTTATAAACATTAACATTAATATTAAACAGTAAATGGTAAATAATTATTGTATGTCTTAATTCTGGTATCTACCTTAACGCTTAATAGCTAACTTCATATTTAATAGTTGAATCAATAACCTTTATTTGGTCGATGATTTAATAGTAAAATTTTTCCATTGCGACCAAGCATGATGTGAACGTTGTGCTTAAACTTTCCTGAGGTAAAAACAGAACAGTTTCAATGCTACCTGACAAAGCAATGCAGAATGTGTACAAAAACAGTTTGGAGTTTATTTAGGGGTCGAGGGGAATGTATTTTTATCAAGAACCCCAGAAGAGAAACAAAGGTTTAAAAACATCATGTTTATGCGCCCCGTCAAGGCCAATAAAAACATTTTTGTTTTTCCTTAAATGGCTTTTCTTTGTAAAAATGCCCATTTAGCGATTAACGAACAGCACAGTATATATCGATTAATTATTAACGTTATGCTTTCAAAAATATATAAGTATTTTATTCCTTTGTCCAATGTTTAATTAGTAAGTTGTACAGTATTTTAAAAGCTTAGGCATTTAAAATTGGTACTTACTAATTCCCTTTCTTAAAAAAAACTATTTGTGTTTGTCATAAAATACATGATAAGAAATAACTTTATATCATTTCTTGGATAAGGTTTTAATCGAAATTCTATTTAGTTCTCATTGAGTCATCTGGGAAAATCTAACAGCAAAAATTATTTCTATCAGGATGAACTTCAGATTGCGAGAATGGTCACCCCTGAACAACTTGATTTTTTTAATAACATTTATCCTAAAATTTTATATCTAAAGTTGATTTCTTACTTTATTAACAATTTATTTGTCTAAATTATTGCACTTTTCCTATGACTTTTTACAATATAATATGGATATAGTACTTTTTGGAACGAATTAAAAGGGATATAGTTCTTTTTAGAAGAATATTACTTGAAATAACAGTCATCATAACCTTCTTCAGACAACATTACTCACAACTAACGTCTTTATAATGTTACTTAATAAGTTATGTATAGTTCCCGATTATCACTCTGAGAAATGTTTTTTTTGTTTTCTATTCTTCATAAAGAAAGCGAATATTCAAAAGACCTTTTTTTTTGGCTCTATCATAAGTATCATAAGTATGTTATTATGAAATTTGTTTTGAACTTTTAACTATTTTGTCTGTGAATGTAACAAATGTATTTAAATTATTAACTACAAGTAAACAATATTTAACTGTAAAGACTGATAAAAAAAAATTCTATTAGATTAGATCAGGCACGGGTTTTCTGCTCATCTGCAGCAAGGTCAGGAAATTTTAATTCCAGCAATGAAAAAACTTAATTTATTAGGGAACCTACGATAACCGAAGCGAGGCAATTAAGTTGTTTAAAAGCATAACAGCCTCCTATGTCAAAGTTCATGGGTTCTAACCCCCAAGTGGTCCAAGGATTTTTTAATGGGAGTAAAAAATGCTTCGTTATGCCGTCCTTCGAAGGGGACGTTAAAAGGTAGTCCCGAGCCAGTGCGATGACAGGTACTCGTTAAAATCCCTATCTTAATAAAACTTGGATAGGCAAAATTCAGGACTCCCACTGTAGCATCGGCCAATTAGCCATAGTAGCATAAAGTGACGTTATATAAACAAAACAGCCTGAACATTGATTATAAGTGATTAAAGACGTCCTAAATGAAACAATAAAAATGCACAAAATAAAGAAAATAAGAAATTAATGGTGATATATCACTGGGTTAGGTGCTTCTCCCGTATAGAAGAATATATAGTAACTTTTGTAGGGAAATGAAAGGAAAGGTTAGAGCTGTTCACAGATAAAATAGTACGTTTTCGAAGGTAATGTTTTAGTGTCTTTTGGAATGAAATGAAATGTGAATTTAGAACGTTTTGCTTTGAAATGAAATTTTTAAATACTTTGCAAAAAAAAAATTTTAAGTATTTCTATTTTTTTTTCTAGATAAAATCTGATGACGGATTTAGATAAAACTAAACCATAAGTATACAAATATGTAAAATATCAATTACGGAAAAAAATGTCCTTTAGTACCTTGTGGAAACCAACGTCTCAATTCATCTAATTTAAATTAATTTCGGTTTCATGATGACTACTAGTCATTCTGGAGCTCGGTCGGAATCGGTAAAGAGCCCTATCTAGATTAGCCGACCCTAAGGGTGTCAGCCTTAAGACGAGAAGGGAAGTCTGGGAAGACAATCTGGAAGGGCGTTGCATGACAGAGTAATCCATCAAGCAGTAAGGGCTGGAGATTAGAGCAGGCGCGGTCTATCTATCAAACCACTGCACGCCATCTTTCCGACTCCCACTCCCATTCAGTTAGCCCTGTCTTCCTAGTGGCTACCCAAAACCATCCCTGTTATACAACTTTTCTCTTATAATCTACGTTTAAGCTAAATATTCCAAAACGTTATTAAATCCCATAGTAGTTTCTAATATGTCAGATAATCATTAAGCATTAATCAGACTAACGTCCATTTGGCGTATTCCTCAGGGCTCACTCCCAGTGAAGTAGGAATCCGAAATTGGAGGAAAGACCTAATAGTTAAACGTCTTCTCGGCCTAATCACTTGCGATCGTTTGCCTAGAACCATCTGCGTTGTAACTAAAAAATAAGTGTTCAGTCCAAGACTTTTTATAGAAATTTAAATTTCTAAATATGACATTACAATAGCACGTAATGTTAAAATATCTCTATCCAAACTAAACCGAAAAAAAATCGCTAATATGATTTATATTTATTTCATTTATTGTACAGGATAGTTCTTGATGAATTGAGATGTTGGGTTGTTAACAAGTAGATTATGTGGAGTAAGGGTTTAATAATAAAATAATGTGCTATTTTAACGCCAAATATAGGAGATAAATATTATACATAGATATGTGAAGAATGGTTAAAATGATATTTTATTTATTTATTGAGATATATTACAATTTGTTTCATAATGAACAGTAGTAATAGTGACATGAGAACACATTCATACTATATATACATAAAATTATGATATAGTCGAATTACATAAAATCGGAAATAAATAAATTCAAATATACAAAAAAATAATAATTATTAAAAGTAAAAAACAAAACAACAACTTGTAGTTGAGATAAATACAAAGTTGGAAAATAAATAAACATCATACAAACAAACATAACTATATACAATCTGCTAAAGGGACCCAGATCGGGCTTTTCCCTCCACTTGTGGCCGAATCCAAGAGATCCCAGGGCCTCTCTTTCAGTCGCATCAGTGGTGTGAACCAGTGGAGACTGAGTTAGGGCGGAATAGCCACAATCATACAATATATGAATTGAGGATCTGGCCAGTGTCAAAACTCCATTATAAATATTTACAAAACGTCGCGAGTCCACTGCCGTTTCAATCATCAAGGAGGATTGTTGTAGGGATGGGTAGAGCTAGAGGATTAGGATGATGAAGAAGGTTCTAATGAAATTTAGAGAATTTTGATGGTATAAGGTCTCAAATAAATGAATTATTAAGGTCGTGGTGTAGGATACAGTTGGTAACATAATAAGGAGCATCAACAATTGTTCGGAGGACTTTGGATTGGAAGGATTGGATGCGTTTGATGTTAAAATATTTAGCTGTCCCCCACAGTTCATGTCCGTAGGTCCATATAGGTTTCAGTACTGTCTTGTATATTATTGTAGTAATTTGTTGTCAACTGTAAGATGAGATTTCCTGTTAAGTAATCTGTATAACTGGCCGAATCTGCGGTTGAGTTCTTTTCTTTTAAGTCTTGTAAGAAGGTTCCACGTCAGCCGTTTGTCTAGTAAAAAGCCAAGATTCCGGACTGTGTCTGAAGAAGAAAGCAGTATGGAGTTGAATTTAACTGTTAAACAGGATTTACGTCGAATGGTGAAGGAGACGTGTGTGCAGTTAAAATGAGACACTTAAGTCCATTTAGTAGGGCTGAGGAAAACATAAACCTTCTATGTAGTAGAAAATACAGTTTCAGAATCGTCCACAACCTCAATATTTACCCTTATTAAATATCTTATAAGTGATTTTTTAAATTAAATAAGTTAAATTTTAAAGTTTTGTAAATTTAATAATGAGCTTATACATATATATATATATATATATATATATATATATATATATATATATATATATATATATATATATATATATATATAATACAAAAACGTTGAACTATAATAACATTTGGATCTTCTCGGTACACAGTATTTATATTTTGAACTAAAATAATTATAATATATTAATAACTTATATTTTTTTAAATATTAATAAATGATGTGTTGCAAGTAATTGAAACATATTTATATATTACATTTTATTGATAAAATATCTAAATCCTTATAATAATAATAGCAAGCAGTTCCTAAAGAAGACTAAGCTTAACAGAACATTCATAAACTGTTATGGGTTGAAACCAATTTTTTTCTTTAATTGACAAAATAATAATTTGTAATATTATAAAATGACTCTTGGAACAAATGAAATAAAGAGATGTGAGAGATTGAAAACGATCAAAGGAAGAGAATTCATATCAATAACGTTATGAATTATTAATTAATTTGATTAAAAAAAAATAGCATTAAGCTATTAATTTAGGTTCATAACAATACAAATACAACTTTAAGCAAAATTGTATTTAATTTCCTGGAAATACGTTAATTAAAATGTAAATATGACACTCTTGTTTGGAATACAATGATGAATATTGTATTCATTTCTCCATTATTGTATTCGTTATATTGGTAATTAATTTGAGTGAAAAATAATTTACTGAGGTAGCTTTTATTTATAAAATAATAACACTCTTATTATACAAAACATTCCTCATTAATTTTCTGTTTTACAGTTTTAATGACAGTATATAGAAAGTCATTGTTTTCTTTCATATGTTTATGAAATTTAGTATTTGTGGTTTTACTTATTTAATAATGCAAAAAAAAAAAAATAAATAAATAAAGAAATAGGAAAACATTCATTTTCTGAGTATTTTTGAATCATTTCAAATCAGGGGGATGGGCACGGTCTAATCAACTTCTCAGAAATAATTAATGAATTTTTCGGACTACATAATTCATATATGGTGGTAATGCAGAGTTGATTTATGAATTATTAGCTTTAATAATTCCAATAATCTATAAATCTAAGTTATTTAGTTCTATTCTTTTGGAATAATACATGTGATGTGAAACGTTCTAAGGTATTTAATATTCTCGTACAAAATTTATGAAAATTGGTATTGTCAATATTTATGTGCTATTCTATGCTTTATATTCTTACCCGTAGAACTAAAACTTTTGAATCCTTTTATGTCAACTCTGCAGCCCTCTGGAAATCCCTAATGCCTACGGGCAATGCGAGGCCTAAGCCGTGGACTGTATATATCTGTTATTACTGTATATACATAGAATGTTTATGTATTTATTTATTATTTATATATTTACCAGACTTGTCCAGCTGTTCGCTTACGCAGACGACATAGATATTGTGGGACGCTCTCTACAGTCCGTGACGGACGCCTTTCTGGCTCTGATGGGTCCTGCCAGCAGACTTGGACTGAACGTTAATTAATCCAAAACAAAATATATGGTAGCAGAAGAAATCCCAATGCTAGGCGAGACAGTCACTATCGGGGTTCATAAGTTTGAAAAGGTCTCAGAGTTCACATACCTGGGATCAGTGGTCACGCAAGATAATAACCTCGATATTGAGATAAGAAGAAGAATAACTGCAGCTAACAAATGCTACTTTGGGTTAGGCAAGCAGCTAACCAGGCGGATACTCCCCAGACAGACCAAGCTCCACCTCTATAAGACATTGGTGCGTCCCGTACTGCTCTATGGATCAGAGTGTTGGGCGACTTCAAAGGCGACCGAGAAGGAACTCCTAATTTTTGAAAGGAAAGTTCTCCGCCGTATTTTTGGAGGAATAAAAGATGGAGAGGAGTGGAAGCGGCGCACGAATCAGGACCTCTACAATGCTTTTGGAGAAGGTGATGTGGTCCGGGCTATGAAGTTAAGACGCCTAAGATACGCAGGGCATATTGCCAGAATGGAAAATGGAGAAATGCCCAAAATGTTGCTCACTCAGCCGATCCATGTTATAAGAAGAAGAGGAAGACCAAGTTTGAGATGGTCGGATGGTGTGGCAGCGGACGCTCGCATGTTGCTGGGAGTTAGGAGCTGGATGGCATCGGCTCAAGTCCGTGGTGATAGGAGGAAGCGGTTAGAGGAGGCCAAGACCCGTGACCGGGTTGTAGCGCCGTGAGATGATGATGATAATGTATTTATTTATTGTAAATAAAGTTGGAGGATGAGAAAAAAAAATGGAAATTTTTACCTACTTATATTCACTGTGCTTTTTCCTATTCAAATTCCAACTTTTCCAACACCTTCTGGCATCCTTAAAAATTCACAATAAATGTGAAATCTCAGTTCAATTATCTTACTTTTAATGTAGAACATAATTATTTCATTGAACCAAATCTTTGGTTGGAATAATTCTTGTATTTTAGTATGTTTTAAATTGCTTCAAGTAGTATCTTTTAGCAGATTTTTGTTTTATATTTTTAATCATTTTTCAATAAACATTAATTTTATTGGTATCTCGGCCAGAAACATTATATGAAAGTTTTTAACTACTGTACAACATTGTTATTTTTAATGGACATAGTTCCTGAAAAAAGTTAATTATTAAACAACATAATATTTCTACTTGGAAGCCACCGCTAAATTTATCTTCAAGGAAATTGTATTCATATGTCCATCATTTTATTCGAAACAAGAGTGCCTAATTTACGTTGTAATTAGGTTATTTCCGGGAAAGAAAATAAAATATTATAATTATTAATAACTTAATGCTATTTTTGAAATATTATTATACTTTTGGTGACAAAACGCGTTGGATTATTCCAATGTTGATATTTCCGTATGTCGATCTTGTGATTTTTCGTTGTTGACAGAAGACAAAGTATAAATTTGAATAGAGAGGCGTAGGATAAAAAGATTTACGCTTGGTATATTCGCCCTTCAGACAAATATATGCATATAGCTTTTTGGAAGGGTTTGTTTGCTGTGGTTGGATTGCCCATGTCCGTTCTTCCTTATATCTTCCCTCATATAACACCCTTCCTCAAGCTTTGAGAAAAAACATTTATACTCTTTTCCCCTATATAAACAAAAAAAGTCTGGTGAGCTCGTCAAACGGCTTTCACTTACCTGGAAAATTCCGGGAAAACTCTAATTGTAAAGAAAAGAAAGAAAGTAAATTTTATTCTGGGACCTTCAGTCCCCTAAGAATAACAGAAAAGTACAAAACTTTGACTTGTGTCTGGCACAGAAACAAAAACATAAAAGAAATACAAACTTAAGATATATTATTATTTAAAAATTAGAATAAATAAAGTTAAATAAATAACTACGATTACTTAGTATGCATATATGTTTATAATTATATAATCATTAATTTGTATTTGAAGATATATTACTATTGTGCTTCTTATGGTATAATAAGGTCACCGAGAAAAACAGAAGAAAGAAAGAGAAAGGTGAATATATACCTAAAATATTGTTTACATATTTGTTGTGGTCCTCATTTTAAAATGTGACATGACCACTATTCTAGCGTTTTGTTTACAATCAATCTGTAGACGGATGGTTGAGGAAATGAAGAAACAGTTTGCTTTTAAATGAGGTTAAAGAAGGTGCTTTGCGTATAGAGGTAGGTATGGAATTCCAGAACGATGTGGCACGCAAACTAAATGATTTTTTAAAGAATGATATTTGATGAAAAGGAATATATAGGTTAGTGGACTGGGATCTTGTATTAAACAAATGTACCGATGAACAAGGGATGAGTAGGTCAAGAATGTAGGATGGATTGTATTAAAATAAAATACACACACACAAATATATATATATATACTAGCTGACCCGGCAAACGTTATTTTGCCATATGCATTATTTCTAGGACGTTTCTAGTGTAGAAAAAAAAAACAACTAACTATTGTAAGTGAGTAAGAATGTGGTATATAAGTGAAAGAGGCATGAAGCGCTGTGAACGATGAGGGAATATAACACTAACATAACACAAAACATTATTTTTTTTAATTTATTCCTTAAAATTATAAATCTCATTAATTAATTACGACAGAAATACTAAAAAACAATATCAATCTCCTTATGCTATAGCGTAAACAATATTTTTTGTTAGCCCATCTTTAGATAACACAAATAATTTAATGGTTTACCAACTCGAGAGCATGCCACGTATAATTGTCCGTGTGAAAAACATGAGTTACACTGAGATAGTAAAATGTCAGTTGTAAAGGTTAGTACTACGCTTGATGAATAAACAATAATGGCTGAAAACTGTAGAGGGAGTGAGAGAAGGCTTATTGTTTGAGGGAAACAGGAGAACGGGTTCGGCCTCGTCCCTACTCCGTGCTGTTTGCTGGCTGAGAATTGACACCGGTCTCTGGCGGGGATAACTTACCAAGTGATAATTGATCAGCTATCGAGCGGAATGACAAATGATTGAAATACTAAAATGACTATTAAAAAATAGGGGTTTGTGACAGAAGGGTGAAAATTCAGGGATGTATGTATTTTTTTATGCCACATTATCAACAAATTAAAAAAAATAAATGTCAAAAAAAATAAGGTGTTAGGGGTGGACAACCCTTATCACTAAGGGGTATGAAAAATAGATAATAGCCGATTCTCAGACCTATTGAATATGCTTATAAAATTTCATGAAAATCGATCAAGCCGTTTCGAAGGAGTATGTAACAAAAACTTAACTAACACGACACCTTAAGAAGGAAGTTTGTAGATACAAAAAATGGCAAAATCGAAAAAGATAGAGGATTCAAATATTTGGAAGAAATTATCACTGCAAACGGGTAGGGCGAAATTGCGATAAAATCGAGAGCAAATATTAAGTGCACTGGCAAGGACCAGACAACCATATAATAAAAAATCAATATCTTGGAACAGTGTATTCAGACACTACCACACAGAAATAAAACCGGAAATGCTATACATAGCGGAAAAGCTAACCTTGGGAAAGAGAAAACTGGAAAATTGGGAACAAACGAGAAAAAAATCTTAAGGAAAATTATGGTACCAGTCAAGAACAGTGAAGGAGAATACCAATTGATGAAACCATTAGAAAAAGAATATTAAAATATTTCAGGCTCGTTTAGAGGATGGAATGAAAAAGGATGGTTAGGAAATTAGTCCACAAACTGTTTGAAATGAAAACGTCTATAACCTGAGACAAGGGAGTAAAACAAGATCTTGAATGAGCTAGAATCAAAATTAAAGAAATAAAGAACAACAAAATATTTTGAAAAAAAGTCATAATGAGTTGTTTCCAAGTCATACACAAGAATGTATAAACGAGAACCAAGTGGACGGAAGAACGAACACACAGAACACGAAGAAACAGCGGTTTTCTTGGCAGATGAAGGCTTCTTGCGAAAGGATAAGAACAAATAAGAAATTGAAATATGTTTCAAATTATTCTACCATCGCGATCTTCAAATGGTCTAATCGAATAAATGATAGTAATATATTTTAATGAAAATTTTTTAGAATAAGAACAAATTATAGACTAGTTTGATCCTAAATGCTGTTATTTTTTCATTAATAAAACATCCGCTATGACCTGAATATTCCATTACTTGCTGACTTACCACAATATAGATATCCCTCTTATCATTCCAAACTGTCATTCTTGTCAAACCCAATTGTTCGTAACTTCTCACCTCCATCTATCCTCCAAGGTGGCTGAAAAGACTAAGGCGATGAGACAGGACTTTTTCAAGCCCATTATCTGTATCTCATTTATCCCAGTATTATTTAAGTTTATTTGCATTTTATGTACAGTTCTAAATATCATTTAATTTATTAAAAAGTAATTATTTAACCTTATTCGGTATTAGACCCCCTCCATTGCCTTCAAGGACTTGTATGATAGGTAATTTTTTTTTTTTTTTTTTTTTTTTTTTTGGTTCCCACTTCCTGCCATTGCTGGCATACGGGGTAATTTTTTTATCTGTAGTTATCGAACACAACATTGTACATTTATCTTAATAGTCTGATCTTCAAAATACTAATTTTCAATTTTAAAAAATAGTTACCCATTAATAGATCATTTAGTAATATCCTAACTTATTGCTCGTGTTTAAATGAAAACAATGTGAAAAGTTTATTTATTTCAAATAAATAGAATCAAAAGTAATTTGGAAAAAAAGTATTTTAGCCCCATCATACTATTTTGATGTTAATATAACGTATCTAATATGAAATAGCATTTAATTAATTATTAATATAACGGATTTATATTCTTTTAAAAGTTATATGTTTTTCGAAAAATGATTGTAAAAATATTTAATTATGGTAAGTCAACTATAGTAAAAAATTTACATTCATATTACTGACATATGCTAATCCTCATTATGTAATTTCAGTTCCATGCGTCTTTTGATTTATTATTATCAATAATGAGCCTTTGTAATCCAACAAAAAAAAAATGTATCCCCTCCCAAAAGGCTTTGAGAGCTTACGATTCAAGATACGTAGAATATGAAAAAACGAATAAAAAGAAATCTGTTTGTCCGCGGATTTTCTCTGAAACTACATGACCAATTTTTTTTTTTAATGTGGCACAAATATACCAGGTCATTCCAACAGTGATCATGACATCTAGAAGTTGATATTAGTTTTTAAATGACCACGGTTAGTTTTAAAAAGTGATTTAATTCAATAACCCAGTTATTTTTGAAGGTAGATAAAAAACTAATTAGATTTTTTAAATTAAGAAAGTAGGAATAATTATTTAAAATAAAAAAATAAATCTTATATAGTTAAGCCACAATTTATAAGAATTGTGATTCCTTGATATCTGGTTATCTTTTCATGGCGGTGCACGATGTAACAATGTTCTTGAATCAGGAAATTTTATTTTATTAATGAAAATAAAAATAAATAGTAAACAAAGTAATAATGATCCTTTGTAATGGAACAAAAGAAAAATCCGTTTAACCAATTAATTAATAAATACTAAAATTCCTAATGTAATAAATATAAAATGCACATAAATAAATATGATAATTAAATTTCCTACAAAACGAAAAAAGAATCAATGAAATCTGTTTAGAAATAGCAGAGCTGTAGCATTTTGAAGTTGGCAGTGATAATAGACCATTTTAGGCCATTTTCGATTTAATTATTTATTGCTTTTCATATTGGTTAACTCTCAATAAATAGCTTTATAAACAGTTATGCCCTAATATAGTTATTTGGAAATAACAAACCATTTTGTAATTATTTGTAGCGTTTTGTGCTTGATCATTTTGCAAGACTTGTATTTTTATGTTAGACTTAAAGGAAAATAAAACCTTAACTCTTGAATACACTAAATCTTGAAACTTTAACAATCACAAAACGTACCCCTCTTGTCATACAAACACAACATCATGTACAGGTGAGAAAAAGCGAAAATGCCAATCTGATATTAATGTTATCGATTAATATCATTTACTTCTTGGTATAATATCTTGGAACATAATGCTCAAAAATGATTTTTTATGTTTGTCAAATTATTATTTGGCATTATTAGAATGAATCAGTTGTCAATATTTTTTAAATTAATTAATGAGCTACAAAGTGATATAGAAATTAAAATAAATATGAAAATCATTCATAAATGTAATTGGGTTAATAATAGTTAGGAATGAAAATGTAGGATAATGCAAAACCTTTATGATGATTCTCTGTCGACGACACATGGCATTGTTAATCGGCATTATTAGTTAATATTAATTTCAAAGCATATTAGTACGTTTAATATACTGTTGCAGTTCGCGGAATGCTGTTATATTTTCCATAGATTCCAACAATTCATTTTAATTACTGTGCATTGCTGATTCTCCATCTGATTCTCGTATTCATTTAAGCAGTTTTCGTTTACTTATTGCTTAATTTAATTATTTTAATTCTGCAAGATATTCTGTTGGAGAGATGTCCTCAGTTCAGATATGTGAATAAAATTGTAGAATCCAAATCATTTGTAGAAACAGATAAATAATATATTCATTTATAATCGTTGCATCTAAGATTTTATTTTTTATTTATCAACTTTACATCAAAACTTCTAAACTAAGATCCTATCGACAATTGTGTAATTAAAATCCTAATTAATTAGAATATCCAGTAATTATTGAACTGAGGTAGCTTCCAGAATTTTCGAATCTACATTTCTTTTCAGAGCCATTTATAAATTGCCGGAATAATCTCGGATAAGCCAGTTGAGTAATTTACATTTCCTAATTGAGCTCGGAGATGACCATCCTTTCTCGACCTAATACCATAGGCTAGGCTGAGGAATCGTAGGTCAGTGGGATCTCCAAAATCTAAGTTCTGGTATTAGACCAAGATTACAAGGTTTTATATTTGTTATAGTTATTTCTGAAGTAATTCTTTTATATTAAACGTATCATTGTGGCTATTCTTTAACTTCCAATAGTTCATATTGAAAAAAAAAATATCTTTATATATATATATTGTAGGAGAAGAAGCACTGTCAAAATATAAACCACTAACCTTCTTCCCTCGAATAGACGATGACTCAAAATGATTAATAATTATAATGTATTATATTTATTAATTAATGAATAATTAAAATAATAATAATGAAAGAAAGCGGAAATTTTTGTTATACACTTTTAATAATATAAACAGAACATAAATTCATACTAATAAACATATAAACAAAATGAGAGAAACTTTAACTAACTAGTGTTGAATTAAATAAAACAATTAATAATTAAAACAAATTAAACAAAATGAGAAACAGAGAAATAATTGAATTAAAATTTTTTTCTATACTGATCTACGATGACGGTTGATAGATACTCTTGATAAGTGGCTCACTCGCTGTTTTCAAAAGGTCGCTATTGCGATGTATATAGTAGGGCTGGGTTGGCTTTACTGTCTTAATATTAAAGGTAAACAACTGCACTGTGTACTAATTTAGGAATGTAGAAGAGGTCTTATATTATAATTATAATATAACATGGCTTTATATTTCACGTAAAAGGGGCCTCTCCTAATTTTTTTTTTTTTCTAATTTCTTATTGATATTGATATTGCTCCCGATTATGTTACGAACAATACCTTACATCACGACCACAAGATCTTTTATTTCCTCGATCTTATCCTATCCAAATTCTCAACCTTACACCAGAAACTTACTCTTTTTCCTAATCCCTTGGCACAATCCCTATCTAGTACCAACCATCCTTACAACCCTCCTAGTAGGTTGAGGCGGCAGGGGCCGAATATCTCTTATAAATAAGCAACTGGAGTGCACGCAATGGCCAACTTCTCCACTCATGGCTGAGAGTGTGTGGCTCTAGTGCCCTCACTCAGCCTCCACTGGCTGGGCTAGTGACGCGGCTGACTGAGAGGCGCTGGGATCTCCTGACATTGTGCCTCGGCTACCATTTTTGGATGCAGAGGTTCGATTCAGAGTTCCCAGGGGCAGTATGTAAATATTGTATATAGGTATGAATGAGGCCAAGATTATAATTATTTTATTTTATTTCATTTACTTTATTTTATTTTTTATAATTTATTTATTTTTTTCATTTGTTATTTATTTAACTTATTTTATTTTATTTGTTTGTTTTACTTTGTACATATAGAATGAATAAATTCTTTTGGCTCAGATAGTGGCATATTGTATTATTTCTCAATACAAGCAATATAAAAAAAAAAAAAAAAAAATCTTAAATATTCATTGATATTTATTACAATTGTGTTTCAAAATAAACAATAGTAATAGTGATACGAGACCACGTGCATACAATATATGCAGAAAATAATTCCTAAATTAAATTTACATTAAGAAACAATTATATTTATTATTTTTTTTTTTCAAAGGGAAATGTCTCAAAAGGAACTCAATGAATAAGTGGTTAAAATATGAAAATAAAAACTTTTGAGCGGTACAATAATTAAAATCGGACGAGTTTCAAATTTATTGATATTTTTTCATTATTTCACTTTATATGTAAAAGAATAGATAGCATGGCCACTAACATTAATTTCTCCACAGTGCAACTAATATTATTTAGAAGAATTAAAGTTAATACGAGGAGTTGCTGACAGGAGAAGTAAGGCTGAGGGATTCCTTATCGCCAAGCATTTTCATCGCAGAACTAGAGCAAATCTTCGAGTCTTTGGATTGGGAAGGCTTGGGAATTTTCTATAAAATTCAATAAACTAAAATTTGCAGACGTTGAGGTTCTGATAGCGAGTTCGGAGAAGGAGCTAATAACAAGATTACCCAGCTTAAAGAAAAGCCTTCATGGCTTAATATTAAAGTCTCAAAAAACAGTCATGTTGGCTAACGGACATTCAGGGTCAATCAGGCATTTTCTTCCAGACATTAAGATATCAAGCGAAGCTTAATGCCTAGGATAGACGGGATAATAGGGAAGGCATGGAAGAAGTTTTGGAGCCTCTAATACATATTTAAATGTCGACAAAAAATGAAATTCAAAGCAATCGCCTTTAATAGCTCAGATTTACTATTCTAACCTATGGGTGCCAAACATGGCCGTTGACCAAGAATCTCGAGAGAAAGATACATGTCTGTCATAGAAGAATGGAAAGAACAATGCTAGGGGTCCCTTTAATGGAATAAATCAAGTCAGTCCAATCAAGGGAGCTAACCATAGTGGTCGACGCTGCAGATTATGAGAGAAAAATGAAGTGGACTTGGACAGGCCATGTAATGAGGAATTCCGATGATAGCTGGCAAAGAGAACTGTAGTATGGATCCCGTTGGATAAGGAGAGAAGCAGAGGTCGACAACGCAAGCGCTGCGCCGACAAAATCACCAAAGCCCACGGATCTTCATGGATGCTATTTGCGAGAGACCGAAAATTTGGAAGAATAAATGCCAGCAACTCCAGTTATAAGTTCGGCTAGTCTCCGTTGAAGTCTGTAATCTCCCTTCGGGGAAGATCTATATGTAAATACATTGATTGTTTAATAGTTATTTTCTCAGTCTGCTAAAGAAAGATATTTTTTTATTTGTATTTTGTTATAAATAAAGACTTATTATTATTTTGTTAATGTCATTGCACATAATTTAAAAAAATTACTTTAACAATGGGCTTGATTTTACATTCTATAAATAAGCTACATAAGAGGAGGAAACCTAATCAGTCCGACTGAGCAACTGTATTACTCGACCGCATGCAACTTGTCTTGGATGAGAAGAGCTGGGAGTTGTGGTGTATGTTAGTTATGAGTTAGTGAACTCCCACCAGGGCTTCCACCGATGAAGGATTCGATGGCGCCCTCGGGGCTAATAAATGTTATAGTGCCTTCGTATAAGTAACAATAAAAATAACTTATCATACCTTAACATTTCCTTTTAGGTTCAAATAAATAGAAATACAATACATAAACTACTTGAATACCACTATTTAGGAAAATAAAAAGCGGTAAAATGACGCTTGAATATCCAAAATTTTAATTAATTTCAAACACAATAGATAATACTGCCTCGGCATTTTCTATCCTACGATATAAATATTATGAACAATATAAACTACCTCCTAATATATTTGTTCGTAACGCTGAATTACTTGCAATATTTCAAGTTATTAAATTTATAAATAGTTCAGATGACAATAAATTAATAATGTTAACGGATAGTTTGTGCTCCACATTATCAAATAAAAATAACGGAAATAAAACTTATAAAAATCTGGTGCGTGCAGCACACGATTTTTACTTACCTTACCGGTGTTATAAACAATTTAATAACTTTAAAAAACACTAAGCAATACAATTAAATTGTTGAAGAATTAATTAAGTTTTGTTTCAATATAAAAGAAACATATGTTTTATTAAATATATCTATACATATAAGAATCTCGTGTCACGATGTTTGTTCGCTATAACTCTGAAATTAGTGAACTTACTATGACCAAACTTCGTAAGTATTTGTTATTTCGCTCAACTTAAAATATGGGATAGTTTTTATTCATATTCTAAATGGTTGACAAATATATTTTTCTAAACCGTAAAACAAAATTTGTTCAACTGTGGCAACACTGGTTCCCAGAAACCTTCCCGTATATTCACATATGCGATTATTAATTGAAATATAAGTGAGTGTTGATAGTTTCTATGCGTTCTTTCTTATATTTATTATTTATTTATTTAACGTCACTTTATGCTACTATGGCTAATCGGACGATGCTACAGTGGGAGTCCTAAATTTTGCCTATCCAGGTTTTATTAGAATAGGGATCTTTAACGAGTACCTGACATCGCACAGGCTCGGGACCACCTTTTAACGTCCCCTCCGAAGGACGGCGTAACTAAGGATTTTTTACCCCCATTAAAAAATCCTAGGACCACCTGCGGGTTTGAACCCGTGACCTTTAGCATGGGAGGCTGTTACGCTAGCCACCCAGCTACAAGTGATCCCTCTTTCTTATAAAATATAATTCACATTATAGTTTCCAGTTATAATAAAATAAAAATTAGTTGGCGACGAGGATGGGATAAAAAATACATTCACTCTATAGTTTCCAGTTATAATAAAATACATATTACTATACGTTTCCAGAAAAAATATAAGTACTCATTTGAATGACTTGCAATGAGTTATGAGTTGCAAAGGAGTTATGATGATATACAACGGTTATGTTTAAAAGGTAAAACGATGTTATTGAATAATTTGGGTGTGGCTACTTGGTACCGGTATTTAATTGTAACATTGAGTAAATAAAATTGATATCTGACATGAAATAATAATGTTTTATTTATCATAAATAGAGTAGTTCATTGCTATTCACCTCCATTTCTCTTATATAACCTCTTCAACAGTCACTATCAAAATCTTTCGTAATTTGCAGCAATTTTAATTGAAGTTATTTTATACCACCGACTGACTACCCTAATATAGAACATGAAAACTTAGTTAAAAGTACTCTGGACATTCCACTACATTTAACACTACCTCCTACATCATTCACTCCTTCACAAGTCGCACAACAAATCAGACACTTACCTAAAAGAAAATCCCCAGGTTATGATTTAATAACTGCCGAGGCGCTCCAACTGATGCCCAAGAAAGCTCTAGTGTTCCTCACAACAATCTACAATTGTATACTTAGGACAGCTAAATTCCCAGTACAGTGGAAATATACAATCATAAATGATACACAAAAAAGATAAAGACATGTACAAACCCTCCTCTTACAGGCATATTAGTCTCTTTCCGATATGCTCTAAACTTTTTGAAAAAATTAATTTATAAAAGATTGGTTGACATACTGACTGAGAAAAAAATAATACCTGACCATCAATTCGGTTCTCGCATGTCACAGTCAACGACACATCGATTACACAGAGTTACTGTCTTCATTGCAGGAGCACTAGAAAAAAAACAATACGCAACTGGGGTATTTTTGGATGTTGCCCAAGCGTTTGATAAAGTCTGGCACGAGGGCTTCTCTTTAAACTTAAGAACGTACTACCTTACACGTACTGCCTTACACGTACTATCTTATTATACAATCTTTCCTCTTCGATAGGTTTTTCTCTGTTCGGCAGGGCTCAGAAACTTCTTCAATCCGACCAGTCTTGGCAGGAGTACCGCAAGGTTCGATACTTGCTCCTCTCCTATACATTGTATACACACATGACATACCAACTCACCCCACCAAATTATTGCTACTTACCTCACTGACTCTACAAAATCACTTAATGCTACTACAAAATTGGTACAATCTTTGGAAAATTCGTTTAAATCACGATAAATCAAAACACGTAACGTTTACACTACGACAAAACACTTGCCCACCAATTTTTATCGACAACAACCAAATTCCTCAGACAAACTCTGTACATTACCTAGGACTGACACTCGATCGAAGGATGACTTGGGGCCCACATGTCAAGATGGAAAGACAGACTCTCGACCACCGACTGAAAATACTATACTCTCTTTTTTCAAAATCATCAAAATTAAAAATTAGACAGAAACTGAATACATACACATACCTTCTTAAGCCAATATGGACTTACGCTTCACAGATTTTTGGTTCAGCAAAAAATACTCACATACAAAAACTGCAATCATTTCAATCCAAAATTTTAAGACTCATAACGACAGCTCCTTGGTACGTGAACGACAGAACCCTACATACAGACTTACAGCAACCAACAGTTGACTAACATATAGGAACACTCTATTCTCGTTTTCACATTAAACTTAACGGACACGACAATAGACTGATTAACGACATGTCAGTAGCTGAAATGCCGGTCAGAAGATGGCTAAAACGAAGCTGGATGAGGGGGAAAAAGCCTTGGAAGGGTTGCTGCTGGGCACTTTACTTCCCCATGCCTATCATGTCTGATCTTACTTTTGTCCAACACATTTGCTGATTGTCAAGCATCTTCTGGCAGGTGTAAATAAAGATATAAAGAGAAAAAAATAATATTTTATTTATCAAATTGAATTCACCAAACCGCGAACAAAGATAAAGAAGTGTAGTTTTTGTTCACACACTTTTTCAATGTGTCTCGTTATTTGAAACAAGATATTTATAGTTATATTAGATTAATTATAGTAATAGGTTAAGTTGTTTTAAAAGCACTATCCTCATCAACCATAATTCTAACTTTAGCTTAATATATTAGCGATCCAGTAGAAGTAGGCACCCTATATACCCTAAACCACACAATATATTTTAGCTGTAACGTAATCGTGGTATATAATCACGTCTGCAACATAAATGTGATTGATATACATTGATCCAACGAATGGGAATATTTTCACTTAAAAACTACTTTGATAAATGTAATTGTAAAAAATGTAATATTTATATTTCTTGAAAATTTACACGTATTATAATAATGAAGTAGTTGTTGACAGTTTAGACCGTAAAGAAGTTGATGCGCAGCAACCAAGAAAACACACCTGTAAGAAAAAAAAGTGTAGTTTCTTTGTTACCATATACCCAAACAACTGCTCTATCATATGCGTTTTATAGTTACCACTCTTAAACGCATTTATGCAAATTTAAATTAAGACAAAATGAAATATTCGCGAGCAAAGCCGCGGGTTACAGTAGTAATCTATTATATTCTTACCTACGACAATCGGTTAGGATTATTGTTTTTTTCATACTCTCCATTAACTTTTACAATTTTGTATATAAGATAATATTTTTTTCTAAAATCTTTAGCTTTCAAAATGTATATTATACATCTATATTACTGTTTTTATGTTCAAAAACACAAAAATTGTATGAAAAAATATGTTTGTTCTTTCGTTGGATATCAAATCCACTCAACTTATATATTTACCAGTTTTCTATCAATTCTGAGAAGATGATATAGTTAATATATATTCACATATACAAAGTTGAAGGTAGTTCAGAGGAAAAAAATTTAAACCAACTTAGATCTAACCATGGGTTGAACTATGTGACCTGCGGCTCATAGGTGTTCTTACCTTTTTTAAGTGTGATCATTGTATTCAATATGAGACTCTAGCACATAATTATGGAGTGCCCTGCTTATAGGAACCAAATAAATAAATTTATAGATTTTTTAAATACCTACAAATGATGTAAATCGGTATGAAATTTTCTAACGCAAAAAAAAAACCCTACTATTTCGTAAATGTAACGCGGTTTTTTAAACAATAGATCTAATAATATCTCTATTATATGAAACGCATCTATTTCTACTTATTGCTAAGCCAACAGAAAACCGTGTTTCAGTCCTTACAAAAACAGAAATAACATTACAAAGATTGAAATCATCAATGATTCACGAAGAATTAAAAATACCTACAAATCCATAATTTCATAAGAGAGAGAAACATCAAGTTTTTTGTAAAATTAAACCTTTTAACGAACCCCTTATTTTACCAAGTTACCCCTCCTGGAGTACCCCAGCTATGGCAAAAATAATTTGACAAATACAATTTTAGCTTTGGTTTTAGTAGTAAGGCTAAAAAAAACAAAAAAACGAGGCGGGCTTCATCACCAGACCCATTCTATAAACTTTTAATCCTTTAAATATTAACATGAACAGAGATAACTTCTAAAATTGCAAATATACTAAAACAGGAGAAACCTCAAGCTTCCCAAGCGAGAGTTATCAGGGAAAATATGTAAAAAAATATGTAAGAATAAAATAGCACTACTAATTCCTAATCAGTAACTGTTAATAATAATGTGATGATGGTTATATGGATAAATCCAATGCCAGAAAGAATAAAAAAAATTCAATCCTCAATAACTGAATTAGTTTTAATTCAGTAATTGAGGATTGAATAAACTTTCCTAAAACTATTTTAAGTCATTCAAAGAAGGTGGGACGAAAATTTGCTTGAAATAAAAGATATAGCTGAGTATAAAAATCATTTCACAAAGTTTAGATAATATTTTTCATCTCTCTATTGACTTAATATTCATATAAGTAAAAACATGTTTTGTTCTTAAAATGGAGAATTCTCAGTAGATCTTAGGTTTTAAGCAGCAAGAGAGTTTGGTGTCGTGTCAGCCTGTTATTAAATTCATGGGACGGGCATAAAACCCTCTAGCGTTAAACCAATTTTAATGAAATTTTCAGGAATCGTGCGGGTTAGTACCTAGAAGGTCTTATATAAATTTTATAAAACTCTATCCAGTGCTTTGGCTATCGTCAATTCCTTGACACAACTATATTTTGAACACGGTTCATCTGATTGGTTCCGAGGTAATAGTTAATCCGCATGTGAATCAATGTAGATTGTATTAAAATGCATGTACATAATAAAATGTTTTCTTATATATTTCTGTCCCTGTTTTGATTTTCATAAATTTCTCATTAAAAATGTTGAAGCAGCCTATCCAGGCATTAAATATAAATTTGGAAAAGTTATGAAAATACATTCTATGGTCAAAAAAATAAAAATCATAAATTGAAAAGATTGTAACCCAGCCAAAATGAAATATATATAACTTTTTTCATTCCTATTCGTATTTTATATCATTGTGATCATTTTATTATAGCACTAATATTTTATTACTTTCGCTTAACTATATATGAAATATATAGTAAGGGAAAGTATTGCTATCGTGAAAATTTTCGAATTCCAGCTTTCAACGGAAATGCACGTTTTAGGGTCCGCTGAGTCCCAGGGTCCACTGTGTGTGTCTGAGTGTCCTTGTGTGTGTTTGTGTGTGTGTCTTGTAGGTCTAGCGCCAAAACGAAAAGTTTTACGAAACTGAAATTTCATATTTGAGACAACTATACGCCCGAGATGTTACATCAACTTTTTCTTAAAAATCGGCTGATCGTAAGATCTAATTTATACTACGCATTTTGTACCTTTTTCGATTTTCTCAAAAACGGCTCTAACGAATTCATTAAACTTGCCATATGGATGTAAAGTTTTATGGGATTTAGTACCATGTAGGTTTCATTCTGATTGGAATAATTTGACAGGGCTTAAATGACGATATGTTAAATCTAATTTCTCTAAAGTACCTTCCAGTTTGTGGATTTAAAACAATTAGGCACATAATCTTTTTAACATTGAAAAATAACGTGCAAATATGCAAGTTAAGCGAACTTGATAACCAACTAAAGAAGAAAAGTGAAAAAAAAGATTTGTATGGAATTTTTGTGTTTTTGAACACAAGAATAGTAATATAGATGTATAATATGCCGTTCGCTGGCTAAAGATTTAAAAAAAATATTATCTAATACAAGGAATCGTTAAGTTCAATGGAGAGTGATGAAAAACTGATAAAACTAACTGATTATTGTTGATAAGAATTATATATTTTTATTGGTTTAATAACAAGTAATATAAAAATAACTTTTAGGCATATTTTGTAACTTTGATTACTTTAGTAAATCTTCTCTTCAGGGTGGTTGTGAATGCGTAGGTGAAGAAACCTCCCAGTGAAGGCACTCCTTGCGTGGAAGATCTCTGCTAAAGAAGAAGGTCTCAGTTTGAGAGGCGTTTCAGTCTCCTTGGTGGATTTGGTGGTAGTGTGTCTGTCAGTAATGTTTGTACAAATAGGTTTGGATGTCCAGCAAGTGAGTCGTGAAATTTTTTGTAGTATTTTTCAATGACATCCGTTACAATTGATATGTTGTGGTCTTTGTGTAATGATTTGTTGGATACGTAAAAGGGACAGTGAGTAATGAAGCGGAGGAATTCAGACTGAAATATTTGAATTGTTTGCAAGTGTGACTTTTAGCATGAGCCCCACACCTGAGTACCGTCCATATGGGTTTAAGTAAAATATTTTATATGATAGTTTTGTTGTTTAGTGGTAATTTGTTATTATTGTGAAGAAGTCGTCTAAGTTTTGATAGTCAATGATTCAGTCTTTTTTTTAAGGTATTTACGAGTGATTTCCGTGTCAGACGTTTATGCATTGTGAGTCCTAAGCATTTTTTTTCTGTTTGTTTGGGTAACTGAACATTGTAAAGTGTTACTGGAGGACAGTCGGAATTTCTTACGGTGAATACAAACATGACATTTTTTTTTTATGTTTAATTTGGTATTAAGACAATCTTGTTAAATTTAACAATACTCGTAGAGACACGTCTGCGTAATGTGTCTGGTGTTTGTGGTATGTCAGAAGTGTACATAGTATAAAGAACTGTACCTAAAGTGCTGCCTTGCGGAACTCCCGGACCATCTTGACAGTCGTTGGAATGTTTGCCATCTTGTTTGACTACGAAAAACCTATCCTCAAGATACGGCCTAATTATTAAATAATAAGTATGCGGTAAAATTGAGTTGATTTTACTGAGGAGGTCATCATGCCACACCTCATCGAATGCTTGTGCGACGTCTAAAAATGCTGCTGTACAGAATTCTTTTTTTTTCCACAACAATCGAATCAACCACTCTATGGCATTGTTGGTCAAGTGCGCAGTTCTAAAGTTAAATTGGTGGTTGTAGATAAAAATGTAATAGATTATTTTAAAAAACACATGTTTCTATTCGTATTTACTACTTTTATAAATAATATAAGTAAAATAAAATAAAAATAAACTTTATTCACATATTTACATTTTGACAAAATGTTAACAATGATTTTGGATGAGTCATCCTTACAATCAGAAAATATTTTTGTTTTTTTGTGATTATAGTACATTAGCCTAATGGCAAACATATGGTGAAAAATTGAGGTTACTTTGCGATTGTAGGAAAATTATACAAAAAACCTACGCATAATATAAGTATATGTTATAAGTATAACATATGTATAAGTATAGTAATGTTTTTATTTTGGTGCCAGACACAAGACTCAGTTATTGTACCTAATTGTTATTCTTAGGGGACTTAAGGTCCCAGAATAAAATTTACATTTCTTCTTTCTTTTTCGTTCTATTCAAATTCAATTTAATTAATACTTTAACAATTTGTTTTTATCTCGAAATGTATTTGAAAATTCTTAAATTGATTTTAACAACAGAGGTAAGTGAAAGTCGTGTGTTGCACTAGATTGTTTTAAGATCATACTCTAATTGAGTATAACTTATAACTAAGTTATTGATAGGATAACTTATTGAGATAAAAGTTGATTTTTTATATAAAATATGTATATATATATATATATATATATATATATATATATATAGTTAATTTAGAAAATTAAAGCTCTTCATTTTTTTCTTTCCACTCATTTAAATACTCATCCTAAAATATTAATTTTAATCAATCATATGTAAACAACGACTGAATTGAGATACCATCGGATCTGCCTAAACCTTTTACTAACAAAGGCCTCGATAAGTTTACACTGATAGCTTTGTACAAACCGTTGCAACTTGGACAGTAGAGCTTATCATTATTGTAGGCTTTGAGCACACAACTGGCTCAATCAGCATAATTACGGCGCAGTATGCAGTAGTAACCAAATAGCTACAGTCACTAGTTCATAGCTAATCCATCTCTTTATCGAATCTTTGCTCTATCTATTGATAAATCCATTTATAAACCCAATATTTTAAAACAAATATGTAAATAGTATATATATCCAATAAATACATTAATTATTAAATTTTAATCTACATCTTCATAGTTTTTAGAGTCCTTTGGTCTTGCTGAAAATAGTAGTAAAAAATCATTTAATTTTTTTTATGTTTTTATTATTTATTGAAATTGACAACTGTATTAGTTAACACATCAAGTAAATTAGCAGTCAGATAAAATACATGAAGAGAAAATGCCCATTGGCACTACTCCACTAGGTAATCGGAACTAGAAGGTCTCGAAGCCATCTTCTTTTCAGACGCCTCGGAAGATTGTCAGGAATGGAAGAGGAAGAAAGAATTGAAACTTGTGAGTTAGAGTGGGATTGGAGTTTGTCATAGAAGGAACGATACCAGGTTCTGGCCAAATCAGCAACTTATTTGATAATAAGGTATTTATGGATGAGTTTATAGGTTCGTGAATAAGTAAGGAGTATTTGAATTGTGAGGATTGCAGTTCTATTATGCGAATAATAGATTAGACGTTTGTCAAGTAGGAGTCTTAGATAGCAAATCTGTTCAACTAAGACAAGAGGAATATTATTAAAGGATACTGTAGGGCAGGATGTCATAGGTTTGCGACAAAGGGTTTAATTGATTTTTTAAATAGTCTATATACAAGGCCTAAAGTGGAAACAGAGTTTAAATATGAGTTTAATTTGAACCTGAATGTGAATTTAAATTTGGCAGGAGTTAGGTGGATATATCGAAATTCTTCTTCTTCATAATCTTACTGTTTTCAACCGTTGATCAGTGAAGAGTTTAAATATTTAATTTGTATTATTTTGACGTCCAAGCACAATTTTTTCATCAATCGAGGCAACCTAATTTATTGAGGATGCATGAACCCCAAGTTTTTTGAATAACGGAAACGAATAATTAATTATACTGCCTCAGCCAGTCTCGAACTCCCAGGCTAAATCTTTGGCAATACACCACTGACCTATCCCGATGAATCAAACTTAAGATAGGCCATAATTCCTATTACTAGCCAAGCAAACATGGGTTTTAAACAAACTTCTTCAAAATACAAAAAAAAATGTGCAAGTGTATATAGATGGAATCATACCTTTATATAAATGTATAAAAGAAATAAAAAAAGAAGATATATTGTAGTTTAAACGAAATCCATCCAAATATAAAATATGAGATACAGGATCCAGCATTCACAAGATATATTTTTCGAGGTAGAATAAATCAGAACTATATCTAAATTGCCCAATGGTGTATATGCTCCAAGAAAGTGAAGAAGGCAATAGATCTCAAACGTATTACCAACTACTGAATCTATTAAAGTTTATATACCATATACCTAGTATACTATTATTGTGGTTGCAATCAGATAGATCTAATTACTATGTAATTAGGAATTCAGCACAAAACACATGACGAATTTATTTTCTGGAAGTAGTACATAGCCTTTTCTGCTAAAAGTTTAGATAATACACCAATTTCGCGCTAGGCTTGTTCTGCTATTTCAATCGGGTGCTTCGGATTAATTGGAGTGGAATCATTAGTATAAATTGGCCACGTATATTATTGAGCGGAGCTGATATGATATGATTTTGAGAGGATTATAGGTCGTATAACATTCAAATATGTAATCAAAGTTTAAATATTAGTGATTTATATTTAAAAATAAAAAAAGAACCATTTCACTCACTTTTCTGGTAATCACAGTATCTCAAGAATTACTATAGTTACGAAGCTGATTTTTTTCCTGAAGGTTCTTCCAACCTTTTCTCAGCGGTTCCAAACTCATTTTTTTCGGGTCGAAATTTTGCACTTCTCGTTCTATTTAAGATATATCAGTCATTCTAACGACATTTTTGTCTTTACATTTAATGGTTGACATTTTTTAGCCCATTTATATGTCATAAAAATATATAGGTTTTGCCGACAATTTCAGAGAAATGTCTCGGTAACTAATTATTCTTAAGTATATCTTAATATTTCTACAGGGAGTTTGATAATTTCACGACTCTTTTTTGGTATGTATTCACTAACACAAAATAATCGATAAAGTTCATATTAACATATATCTCAAATTAATTTATTAAACATGTACAAAGGTTAAAGATTTATTATTTATTTACTACATTAAGACAGACTTTACAAAGTTTAACGTGTTTAATACTAAAAAACAGGTTTCAATCACCTGATGAACAAATGAACGATAAGCAATGACAGTAGTTGCTCATCTGTTTGTCTAGTTTTGTTTGTTTTAGTGGATCATCGCTGTATTTATCATCATTTGTCTAGTTCTGTCTGTTTTAGAGTAAGGGATTACTGTGACACAATTCAATTTACGATTGTCATAAGAGACACCATAAATTCTTTCGCTTTCGCCAAAAAAAAAAAACAGGCATGCTTTTCACTTATGGTGAGGTACACTGAAATGCTGCTGCTGCTGTTCGAAGATATTGCGAATAAGTGCGTAACTGAAGAACAGCAAAAGTGTATAAATTTAATTTGTCTACTGTGATAATCTTATGATAATTTATATTGAACTTTGTCTAAGTATTCACTCACACTAAAGCACACAGAAGTAGACAAATGATAAATACAACCATGTGGTTCTGACCAAATCACTTCCTTGTACGGCCGTTAAGACAGAAACAGAACGGTCTGTAATACATAATTAATCTAAGATCTATCATGGCGTCGATTATTATACATCATATTCTTATTTTATTTAAGGTGGCGTAGACTTAATACTTATTTACCATGAAAGCAACAGACAACAAATGTTTTATTATTGATAGTTTAAATATTACAACTATTGATCATAAATAAGTGAGTAGAATAAAACGCACATCAAAGAATTTCAAAATTACCTCTATTTTTATTTTTTACATTTAAGTAGCTATGTGTACATAATTATCTGACTAAACAGATATTTAAAATTAAGAGAGAGTAATTTTAGCCCTACGGTTTGGGCTGGGAAATTCTATATTTATACAGATTGCACCCAGCAGTTTAAATTATGATCACAATCAATCGCAAGCAATTTTATCATTAAATGAGAAATTCATATTTTCCTACTGTTTCCAAAGCCCTGCTATTGGCCATAAAACTAAGCTTTGACTTAGCAATCTATATCGGAAAAGTTGAACCAACCTAAGATTTTATTACCTAGTTTACCATAAAATATAGAATACAGAAGCTTTAAAAATATCATATACATAAAAAGAGTATAGTATATGATAAATTATTTAGTGTCTATCTCAAAGCCTTATTTTGAGTATCCTCTTTGGAAACTCATTGCATTGAAAACACCTTGGATTGTAGGAATGTGTCTTATGATATTTTTCCATTTCAATTCTGATTAATACTTTAAATGTAATGGGCCTTACATTTTTAATTCCACTTAGCTATATTGAAATATATTGTAAGAAAAAGTATTACGATGGTAACAATTGAGATGTTGATTTCCAAAAGGTACTCTATCCATTCTAGGAAATTTTACAGGAAGCGCGAAAATATCTCATTACTATATTATTAAACTAGCTAATTTGGGTCTTTCTGCCTTAAAATTTATAATTATTTGTTTAATATAATAATAGCATCATATTAAAGTTATGAAATGAATTTTTTTAGAATGATTTGGAACGAAAATAAATGCGTAATTAGTACTTTTAGAAAATGACCGCATTTCTAAATCGCGTTTTTTAAGGACTTGAGAATTCATTTGATAACATCAAATAGAATATTTAGATAAAACTAAATGATGAGAATACAAATATGTAAAAAAATCAATTTCGTAAAAAATGTCCTTTAGTACCTTTTGAAAATCAACGTCTCAATTTTGCAATTTCAGTTTTAAACGGAAATTCACGTTTTTCGGTCCAAACAACAAAGTCTCGGAAAAAGATCTGTGTGTGTGTGTGTGTGTGTGTGTGTGTGGTAAGTCTAATACGAAAATGAAATGTCGCACGAAACTAAAATTTCATATTGATGACAACCATATGTCCGAAATGGTATAGCAACTTTTTGTTAAAATCGGCAAACCAGAAGAATCACTTTATACTGTGGATATTTGCGGTTTTATGAAAAATGACACAAACAATTTTGATTAAACTCGGTATATTGATGTATAATTAGTGGGCATCAATGCCACGTGGATTAGATTCTGATTGAAATATTCTGAAAGGACATAATTGCTAAATTATTGAATTTTCTAAATCCAATGTAACTTTAATTTTGTAGGTTTCGATAAGAAAAAATGTTGTAACATTTCGGGCGTATGCGCTTCTAAAATATGAACTTTTAGTATACAACTACCTTTTTTGATCTAGGCTTATAACACACACACACACACAGATCTTTTTGCGGGACATGGTCATTTGGCCTCAGGGGATCATAAAACGTGTACTTAAGGTGAAACTGGAATTAGAAAATGTTCACGTTTTCAAAGCTCTATATAGCAAGGGAAAGTATTGCGATATTAAATTCCATATATACACTACTGAACAAAAAAAGTGCTCACCCGATTTCTGTGGTTTTATGACTAAATATGTTCTGAATCTGAGGGAATAAGAATAAATGAATGTTAGGTATTTAAAATTTAATTGAATTTTCGTTTAATGATACCAAAAATTATATATATTTTTTAAAATTAAATTTAAGTGGTCAAATAAAAGTGCACACTTGTTAAATAATTGTTTAAAACTTATTAATAATTAATTGAACTCTATAGATTAATAGTGTATGGTATTTCTATTATTTTCAACTACCAACAACAACTGTCTGCTCATAGAGCAAACAAAGATTTCTTATTAATTCTGGTTTTTCAGTTTTTATTTTTTTCCGCTGACATTAAAATTTTATTCCATAGTTCATAGTCATTGTGAAAAGCTCCTCCCTGGGAAATTTCTTTGAAAAGATGTTGCCTTTAATTTTCAATTGGATTTAAGTCCGGTGAACGCGAAGGCCGGTCTAAAACATTAATATTCATTTCCCGTGTAACATTGGGCGTTATCTTGCAAAAAAAAAAAGTATTCCTCACTTGTAAAAAACTCATTTAGTCATGGATGCAGTTTTTCTGTAATTAGTTCTATGTAAACATTACTGTTCAGCTTCTGTTGACTCGCAGCTAAAGGTACTTCCCTGAAGCAGTAATAGCTCCCCAAATCAACACACCTCCGCCCCGATTTTGTCGTTTTAGAAGATTGTTTTCACATGTTGCACCAAACTCGACAAAGGGATATTCATTATCAAGTCTTTGCAAAATCTCTTTTCGTCTGTAAACACAGTTTTGGTCCATATGTCCTACGGTGACGCTAACCATTTTCGAGCCATTTAGTCTTTTTGCTTGGTATATTATTTATGAAGGAATATTTTTAAGGTGTGTATGAGAGAAGTTGGTTGAGGGTGCAGTCAATTTAACACACAATTAAGCGTAAACATAATTTATTGGTGCCGACGTTTCGGCCTAAATTATAGGCCTTCTTCAGGGCTATAAGAAAAACAAAAACAAGTGCAAATCATCAACCAACAACCACTTATGAATATGTTTAACAATTGATTTGTAATTATATCCCATATCGTCTAGTTTCCTTCTTCCTTCTAGTGTACGGGTTGAAGCCTCGATTCTCAGACTTCTCTGCACATCTGTTACGGTTATTAGTTCTCCTCGCTCGTTCCATCTTCGCACTTCGCGTTTTATCATGGCCTCCTCACGTTTTTAAATTACACCTTTCCTATCTCTCTTATTTTTTGTCCGACCATAATCAGTTTTAAAAATTTTGTGCACCGATGAAAAAAGTATAACATATTTTATTCCCATTCCTGACAGCTCATTCCCGGCCCACATCACGTTTCACTCTTATTCAAAGATCTTCGGAGTACATGTTTCCAGCACAAAATCTCGAAACATAATGACTCATTTTGGAATTGAATAGGTCATACTTATATTTTTCTTGTAAATATAGTGAAGGATTTGTGATTAATACTCCATGAATTTAGTAAACAAGAACAAAGTCAATCAGAGTAATAGATTTAAGTAAACAAACATAGTTATGATACGAATTAATATTATATAATTTAATTATTTAAAAAAGTTTTTGTGCACTTTTTTGTCCAGTGGTGTAGGCGAGTTAAAGTGAAATTACACTTTAATAGATGATTTCTAGTTTATTAAACACTATTTAATTTTTACATATATTAATTCATTATTTTTTTTTGTTCTAGGACTCTTCGCCTACTCCCACATGGATTTCGAAGCTGATCGGGACAAGACCTCCAAAGGCGACCCTTCTTTGGCAGAGATGACGAAGAAGGCTCTTGGTATTCTTCAGAAGAATCCAAATGGGTTTTTCCTACTTGTTGAAAGTAAGACTTTCGTCTTTTGTTTTAGTTTTGCCTTGTGTCAAGTTTGATTAGGAAAGCTATACTTCACCTAAAGACAAACGAATGTTCTGTTTTACTTGCCTTGCCTCTATTAAGCAGGAATCCGTGAAAGTGTAAATTTATATATGTGTATATTTATGCAAGTATCTTTTTCTTTGTATTTGTTACTGTTGATGTTCGTAGATAACATTATTAGTTACAACTTTTCAAACCTACTAGTTGGATTGAATTTCCGCTCAATATTTTTAATTTTACTTACCTATATATAAAATATGAAGTAAAGGAAAGTATTGTGATCGTGAAAATTTTTGAATCTTTTGTAAGTCGTATAAACTGAAATTTCATATTTAAAACAACTGTAGAGCAAGATATTAAAGCAACTTTTTCACTAAACTCGGCTGACCGGAAGTTATACTTTATATCTTGCATTTTGCTCCTTTATACGATCTTATCGAAATTGGCTCTAATGATTTTGATTAAACTCACTAAATGGATTTATAATTCAGTGGGCTTTAATTTGATAAAGGTTGGTTTCAGTCAAATAGTCTGACAGGGCAATAATGCCGATATTTTATATTTTCTTCCTTCAAAGGAGCTTTAATTTTGTAGATTTCAAAACATTATGCATATCATCAATTTAGAAGGTTGCACAACGTGGAATTAAGGAGCTTATACTCTGTGAATATATTTGAGTTAATAACAACGCGGAGACTCAAATGGGCGTGTAAAGTTGTTGAGCTCGGTGAGGAACGGATTCCGTGAAAATTGGAACCGATTGGAAGACGTCCGAAAGGTTGACCGAAGCGTCGATGGGAGGATTGCGTTAAGACTGATCTTGGGGGCATGGGCTTGAACGGTGATCATTAGACGAACCTGTGTAAGCGGAATTTGGTGGTATCGGCATCGAACCTTCGGGTTTGGTAAGCCTATTATTATTATGCATATCATATTCGTGCATACAAGTGACCTTTAAGATCTGACACCAAATCCTGTATGGTAAATAAATCTTAGCTATAATTTAATTAAAACATAGGTCACTGAACCAAAAATAATAAAAACATCAATTAATTAAGTAAATGGAGAATGAAATAAAATAAGAAAAGAGGGAAACTCAAGAGGGATATAGACAAAGTAAAAAGATAATAACATTAAGATTAAAATAAATTCCGGAAATTGTTTATTTAGATTTTCTCCTAAGAATTGCTTTATCATCATAAACTTTTGTTTATCTAACTTTTATGAAAACATTTTTTTTCTTGAGGAACCACCACTTCTCTTTGCTCCCCACATTTCTGCATCGGAATAGAATGTGGCGCGGGGCTTCAGGGACTTTGCATGTTACGCAATTGCCATCATTTTCTATTTTCATTAAATTGAGATATTTTTTGTGCAGCCATGGTTAATCTGTGGCCTTAGTTATTGTGCAATTACTTTGCGATCGAGTTGTTGGTTCTTGAAGAACTAGTTTTAATATTTATGATTGACAAAAAGCCAAACCTGATCATTCTACGATGTCTTCTCTTACTACGATGTCATCTCGTCGTAGTTATAAGTTTTAAAAAACTCTATTAAGAAAAGAAAATTCTGGAATCAAAGTATTCAGGTCAGGATCAGTATTCTTATTAGTTGAAGCTGATCCCTGGAAATAATCAAGTTGTTGGAGTCGAGTTAGTGAGGGCAGGGTAAGTTTAAGACAGCTCCAAAACATATGCAAATTGAGTGGAATTTCCTTGAAACTAAGGGCTCGTTCTTTGGCACAATGAATTGACGTTGAAGGTTCCCTTTTGTCCTGCGTTCCACGATGATAATTAAACTTGTTGGAATAAAACTACCAAATTCGAAAATAAAATTGTCAGTATTTTCAACCGAAATGCAATTAATTTCTATTAAAGATTTGAAACAGCCTTTAATTCAGTTATATTTAGTACACAACAAAGCAGACAAATACGTTTATTTATTCATTCAATTTTTCATTTCCATGGGTATATCTAAGACAGAATATGTTTTGAAACGATTATCTTTTCAAAGATGTAAGTAAATTATATATTATTTTGCAAGCATTATGAAGAACTTTAATTTCCTTCTTTCTTTTTTTAACTGTATATTTTTACTTTTTTTTTTCGTATTATATTTTATTCTGGGGAGCCCGCGACTGTGTGGCTTGCGTGCTAGTCTCTCATGCTACAGGTCGTGAGTTCGAATCCCAGTCCCGACGGGGCTTTTATAATGATGTAAATAAATCGGAATTCACTTACAGTCTCTCCTCCGGGTATGTGAGACCCGTCAGCCAAATGGTGACCACTCACAAAATTAGGCGTAGGAAGTGATGACCCTACACTACAAAATACATCCAGTCACGTGAGCGTAATCTCCCAGGAAATCACACCATGGCCTGTCGCGCATTCTCATACTTATATAATTGTTTGTATTTAACTTGAAATATTGTATTTATATTATTATTTAAGCGCTAAAATAACCTTTATGGTTGGAAAGCCTTTATGTTACAAAATAAATAACATCCTCATACTCAAAAACTCAGTTATGGTAAGAATTTTAAATATCCATAAGGTTCTCTTTTCTTATCTACAATTAAATTTGTAGAATCAGGTCAACCCCAGATAAATATAATTTTATTTGTTTTTTTATGTATATGAGTAGTTTATTAAATGTTGTAAATATCTATTTAGCCGTTAATGCAATCAGCCTGATCTTAGAAAGTAAACAAAATAAAAAATAAATAAATAAAAAATGGTAACCTTTACAAATTACATCAATGGAATGAAATTCTATTAATATTCTAAAGAATATAGGAAATAATATGAATAGAAGAAGATAAGTGTTTATTATCAAAAGAAAGATACAAAAAAATAATTTTCGTTTTGTACTCCACATTAACACACATGTATTCAGTTGCTGTCCAATTTTTAGTCAACTATTTTTTTTTAAAAATGGTATGTTATTTTCATATCCATAACCTGTAATTGTTTTCTAGTTTTCAGAGTTTGAGGTTATGAACCAATGTCTCTTGACCTCAAACTCTGAAAATTAAGATTTTCTTTATTTAGATTATATAAGATATTTCTTTTTCCTTTATATAATATTTATATAGGGTAATTGGATCACTTCAAACTTGTTTAGCCAGTAAATGTTGAGTATTCTTTGTCCTCCTAATAAAAATTGACGAATTATTTTTTTTTTTTCTGGTTTGGAGAAACATTAATTAATAAACATTTAAGTTAGCGTGTATTTTGTAGTAATCTGATGTATTTGGACAGGATGATTGTGTAAGCAATGGGAAGTAATAGAACTAGAATTCAATCATGCTGTCCAAATATATCAGATTACCACAAAACAATGCTTACTGATCAACATAACAAAGGCGGATCTATCGAATTAACTGCTTTAACCTTCCATTGGTCGTGCTCAGTATCGTATCATCATATCATGCCATGACCTCTTGGCTGACACCGTCCCTTTGAATAGAGAATATATCATGATTCAATGAGTTCATTGTCATAAAACATACGTATTTTTTTTTCCTAGAATTAGATTTTTACCTGAATAGCTTATAAATGTAGTTTAAAAAATAATACATGCAGCAATATTATTATTGTCCATTGCGACAAACTGTAATATATCCGAATAAATATATATATATATATTATCAAATTAATTAAAAAATAATACAACCGACATTAGTTTTATTGCATCACAGTTCCATATCATACCTTAATGTTATTTAATAACCGAAATTGTCTCAATACTTTCTGATAATTTGATAAATTTTTCTCCATCTTAAGAATGCATTTTATTTATTTATTTTTTTTTTAATATTTCTTTACTTATTAAATGCGTTTACGAAATGAGTAAAATAAAATATTAAAAAAAAGACATTTTCAAATAGAAAATAAAAGCTCATATTTGTTGTATAAAAACATGCTCTCCTCAATAACTGGTAAAAATCTAAGAAATTTCCCGCTTCGGTTTTGTAGAGGATGAAGAAAACTAAAAATCGGTTATACTTTTTTTAAGTGAACATCTTTTTTTAAAATCAAAGTTGAAGAATTAAAATAACAATTTTTATCGGTTTCCCCAGATATATGATTACGGAGATTTTTCAGAGTTAGAATTTATGGGTTCTCTACTCTCAGTAGATGCCCAAATTATTATAAATTACCTTGTTAGAGATTGAAATTGATAATTTAGCATTTTTATGGTTTCTTGTTTTTAATAATGAACCTTTGTAATCTACCAAAATAAACAAAAAAAAAATCCTCTCTCTGCCGTACGAATTTATGTATACGGGTCAATCAATTTGATATCGTCCAATTTTAATTAAATTTGATACTCAAACATTTTGATTTTCATTATTTTTCTTCTCCATCCTTTTCTGATTATACACCGTATATGAAATATTATTCTGGCTGATGATTTTAATGTTGCAGATATTTTAAGTCAGCTTCGCAGCTAAAAACATGTGTTAAGAAAATCTGTCTAATTCTTGTGATTTTGTACAAAAAAAAAAAAAAAAAACAACTAACTATAAGACAAGGATATCCTTATATATATATAAGGTAAATATATATATATATAATATATTTTCGTCTTCACAACTCATTACCTAAACAGTGAAGAAATAGGTTTAAAAAATTCTCGAAAATTAATAAAAACATGACTTTTAACGAGACAAAAGTATATAAAGGAGAAGAGACTCACCTTCGATTATTTTTTTCATTCATAGCTTAGTCATAATCTTTGCTGTAAAAATTTAAATCTTAAAAACATAGTCCTGTATTGTATATGAATTTCTAAAAATAACAAAAATTTGTTTTTCTCATGTTAACACGGACATATCTCAAAACGGACTGAAAAAATTATGAAACTAATACAGATTATTGTTTTGTATATCTAGTGTGGATGTAGTCTGATTGTTGTTCTTGATTACTAATACAAATTTCCTTATTTGAACGGAATATTTCATCACTTAATAAAAAAAAAAAAAAAAAAAAAAAATACAGATTAGAAGTATAATCGAATTTAGATGTAGGGATTGGCCATTTTTCTTTGAATAATTTATTGTTTGTAAAATTAGTTAATTGCCTGGAAACAGCTATATTAACTTTCATACTGTAATATTTGTTAAGAAATAATAAACAATCGTGTAATAATCGGCAGCATTTTTAATAAATGAACACAATCTAAATGTTGATCTCTAGCACGGAAATTTCATAATGTTTTGATCATTTTTACTGAGATTGGAGAACCCATAACTTTAATCTCTGATACATCTCCGCAATCACTTAATATACTGAGGAAAAAATACAGAATCGTTATAGAATTTTTGAAATCTTTAACTCGCTCATTACAATGTTTAATAGACACATAACAGTTTTTGAATTATTTTCTTCCGGAAATTCCGGAGATCTTTCTTTGCTAGTTATTAAGACTAATGTAATCAACATCCTATTTTAAGCTTCAGCTTCTTTTTAAATTTTTAGATTACTGTACTTATAAAATGTAATATTTTTGCTTGTACAAAAAAGCTGTGCAGTATTACTATGAGATACATCGCTGAGCTATCTGATGACTTAATGAAATTGAAATCCCATAAAAACAAAAACAGTCTGGAAAGTTGTTAAACCACTCATTGACCTCTAGATGTTATTAGCGATGTAACTCTCCACTACGATCCAATGATGTTGAACGAGTAACTGCCCTATTCACGTCCCGACTTCTTGACCCAGATCACGTCCGACTGCTCCGAGCAGATCCTGAAATTCTCTACTCAACCTCAATAACACCTTTCTGATCCTTTTTTTTCCCAGCAATCGCTGCTTATCAGATTTGGAATCGCTATCGGAAGGCATTGAGAGTATCATTCATTGAAGAAAGGATGGTATTATCAAGTTTGAGGTAAACTGAGGTTCATATCAAATTAATCATAATATTTTAGTTGATAGGGTTTCTAGTATAAGGCGTTTGATCAAGTCTGGCACGAGAGGCTTCTCTTTAGACTGAAGAACATACTATCTCATTATTCATTTTTTTTTTGTTACTTATAGATTTTTCTTTGTTCGGCAAGGCTCTGAAATTTCTTCTATCTGTTTAGTCTTGGCAAAAGTGTCGCAAGATGCGATACTTCTTCCTCTCCTTTATATTGTAAATGCCATACCAATTAACTCCAACACATTGACTGCTACTTACGCGGACGATACTGCAATTTTAACATCTTATGACAATCTTATACTGACATCACTTACGATACAAAATCACTTAATCAAAATTGGTACTCTCTTTGGAAAACCCGATTAAATCAAAACATATATAGCTTTTTTTAGACAAATTCGTAACTTTTTCAGTCAGATTCGTATTTTTTTCAATGAAATTCATAATTTTTTCAATCAAATTCATCATTTCTTAGAGCCATGTTATACTTAGTTTTTATATAAAAAAATAAATCTTTTTATTAAATCGTGTTATTGGATATTTATTAAAGGTTACTTTATGTTACTGCGGCTAATCCGACAGTACTATAGCGGGATTCTTAAATTTTTCCTATCCAGATTTAATAAGGATATTTTTCCTGATATCGCAGGCTTTGGGAGCCATTTTACTCCCCTCTGAAAGGTGACCTGTTTAGTAGTGGCTAGCATAACAGACTTCCGTGCCATAGGTCGCGGGTTCAAACCCGGCAGATGATTCTTATCTATTTAATTTATATTTTTAACCTAATTAATTAGGAATTATTACATAAATATATCAAAGATCACCTGTTTTGTAGGGCTAGCATGACAGCCTTCTATGTCATATGTCGCGGGTTCCAACCCCGCAGATGGCTCTTGGATTTTTTTTTTTTATATTTTTAACCAAATTAGGTGTAATAAGGAATTAATTAAAAAGTCCTTCGTTATATCCTCCTTCAAAAGTGATGTAAAAAAGAATTAATTAGGTTAAAATATAAACGAAATAGCAAAGGGCTTCTGACAGGTTCGAACCCGCAACCTTAGGTATAGAAGGCTGTTGTGCTAGCTACAGAAAAACAGGTGACCTTTGGTAGATTTGTATAATAATTCCTCATTAATTTGGTTGGTTGTCAATTGACATATTTTGATTAAATTGTATTAGTACAAAACGTTGTGTTGAAAAATGAACTTAACATATATTACTATATGATACATTTGATGTAATTCTTTTTTTTTTTAATTGTGTAAGTTCTTTATATTTATTTTTTTTTTCATTTATTTATGTTTCTATATGCTATGTTTATGTCATGTGATTACTTAAGAAAATGGTCTACTTTGGTACAGCATTATTTATGTTTTGTGTATTTTTTATATATTACGATAAAGATTATATTTAAAAAATTAAATAAACTATTAGGATAGAAACCTCGCGCGGATCTCATTACCGCGTATGGGGAGCGTCCCACGGGTGGCGGATGTGGGGATGGTCAGTGGAATTTCCTCGGAAGCTCCTCCCGGCTAAGTCCGATGGACTCGCTGACCAACAATGAGAGCGGCCCTCCAGGCTTGCTGGAGGGTGTGACGTAGGTTCGAACGCCCTACTCACATATTTTAGTTCACAAAATACCACAAACAGTCATGGATTCCTCTGAGGTAAAACGCCCATTATCCGGAAGCAAACTAGTCCCCCGTTCGGGTCTCCGGGTGGGGACTGCTTCAGAGGAATCTAGGCGCAAGATGAAAAGTAGAGATCTAACAATAGGGACGTGGAACGTTAGAAGTTTAAATACGGCAGGTGGGTTAAAGTCGGTCGCGAATGAAGTTAAGGGGTACCATTTAGATATCGTTGCATTACAAGAGGTTCGCTGGCCAGGGGAGGGTTCGTTAACAGAAGGAAAGTACACTATTTGGTACGGGGGGAGCGTTAATTATTGTTTAGGTACCGGGTTTCTGATTAGGAATAGATTTCTTTCCGCATTACGGGATGTACAGTTCTTTAGTGAAAGAATATCGGTTGCTATATTTCAAGGGCGTTGGTATAAAATCGCGTTTATAAACATTCATTCTCCCACCGAGGATAGTGATGATGAAGTAAAATGCGAATTTTATGATAAACTAGAGTCGGTTTACGATAAGTTACCGCGAAATTACATGAAAATAATACTAGGTGACGCGAACGCAAAGGTTGGAAGGGAAGAAGTATATCGTCCTACAATCGGTAAAGAAAGTTTGCACGAATATAGTAATGATAATGGGACCCGACTAATAAACTTTGCCATTTCGAAAAACCTAATAATCAAAAGTACTACGTTTAAACATAAGGACATTCATAAGTATACGTGGACATCGCCGGATGGACAAACTCGGAATCAAATAGATCATATTTTAGTACAAAACAGATGGCAAAGTAGCATAATTAACGTGAGATCGTATCGTGGTGCAGAATGCGGATCTGATCATGAATTAGTAATCGCGAAACTTCGACAAAAACTAAATACAAAAAAGAGAACACCGAACTATATTCATCCCGAGAATTTTGATGTTGTTAAATTGAACAACCCCGAAATTAGAAAACAATCGCGATAGAAGTAAAAAATAGGTTCGATGCTTTGGAATCTTCAGACGAGGAACACGAAGATGTAAACAAATTATGGGAAGGGATCAGGGATAATATTAAAGAGGTCGGTAACTTATGTCTTGGGAAAATCGAAAATAAAAAGAACAAACCTTGGTTCGACAGGGATTGTCAAAATATGTGTGAAAAAAGAAAAACCGCTAAACTGAATTCTTAAATAATCCAAGCGATAATAATGTGGCTTACTTTCGGTTAGTAAAAAACGAAACTTCAAAATTCTTAAAAAATAAGAAAAGAGAGTATCATAAAGGCAAAATAATAGAAATAGAAAAACACAGAAGCGAAAATAACGTAAGAGAGATGTACAAAGGTATAAACAAATCGCGTAAAAGATTTGAACCTCTATTGAATGGGGTTAAAGATGCGAATAACAACATAATTGCGGATCCGACTGAGATATTAAATGAATTTAAACAACACTTTGACGGCATTCTAAATACGGAAAATAATAATCAATCTCCTCCCTCTGAATACCAGAGCGCTGAACCATGGGTAGACGCACCGAGTAAAGAGGAAGTTGAAATGGCTATAGGAAAATTAAAACGGTATAAAGCTGCAGGAAATGATAATATCACGAGTGAATTAATCAAAGCGTGTGGAGAAGCGGGCGTTTCCAAATTACATGTTTTAGTTAAAAAGATCTGGGAAAATGAAAAAATACCCGAAGAATGGAAAGAATCAATACTTATTCCGATTCACAAAAAAGGACCGAGGACGGATTGTAACAACTATCGTGGGATCTCTCTTCTCCCAGTATGCTATAAAATATTCTCGTCAATACTAACTAGCCGAATCACGGAATACGCTGAGGAAATTATCGGAGACTACCAATGTGGTTTTAGGCGGAATCGCTCGACTATTGATCAAATATTTTCCTTACGTCAAATATTAGAGAAGAAGCTGGAATACAACGGTGTAGTCCATCAACTTTATATAGATTTTAAAAAGGCTTATGATTCCATAGACCGTCAGAAGCTATATAACATCATGATTGAACAGGGGATACCTAAAAAGTTATTAAACCTAGTAGAGATGTGTTTGTCGGAAACATTTCATAAAGTTAGAATCGGTCATAATTACTCCGAGAGATTTGAGGTGCGATCGGGTTTGAAACAGGGTGACTCCCTTTCACCTGTTTTGTTTAATATAGCCTTAGAGTATGTCATAGAAAAGGTGATGTGTACCGAGAAAGGCTTAAATATGGGTGACAAGATTCCGGTTTTGGGGTATGCCGATGATTTGGTACTACTAGGTGAAGACACGGAAACTATACAACTAAATACAAGTGTGTTAATAAAAGCCGGTAAACAAATAGGTCTCGAATTAAATACCGATAAGACGAAATATATGATTAGTTGCAGAAATGGTGGCGATCTTGATGATATTAATATTTCAGGTCATACTTTTGAACACGTAGAAAAATTCAAGTATTTAGGTTCAATGATAACAAGAAAAAATGAAATCCAAGAAGAAATAAAGTCCCGGTTAAAGGTGGGAAATGCGTGTTATTATTCGGTTGCTAAATTGCTTAGCTCGCGGCTTCTGTCTAAAAACTTAAAGGTTAGAATTTATAAAACTATTATTCTTCCAACGGTTCTTTACGGATGCGAAACATGGCCGCTTACTTTGAAGGATGAACAACGGCTTAAGGTTTTCGAGAAAAAGGTACTGCGTAAAATATTTGGTCCGAAGAGAGATGAGGCCACTGGGGAGTTTAGAAGGTTGCACAACGCGGAATTGCGGAGTTTGTACTCTGTGAATATAATTGAGTTGATAGCATCGCGGAGACTCAAATGGGCGCGTAAAGTTGTTGGGCTTAGTGAGGAACGGATTCCGAGAAAGTTGGTATTCGCTGAACCGACTGGTAGGCGTCCGAAAGGTAGGCCGAAGCGTCGATGGGAGGATTGCATTAAGGCTGATCTCGGGGGCTTGGGCTTGACCGGTGAACATTGGACGAGTCTGTGCAGGCGAAGTTTGGTGGTATCGGCATCGAACCTTCGGGTTCGGTAAGCCTATTATTATTATTAGGATAGAAAAATGTCAAAATATCAGTTTCTAAATATTTAAATATAATGTCCTAATTTCGGAGAAATTTTTATTTCTTAACTCATAGCATTGTTTACCTAATTTAATGAGGCACGGTAGAAAACAAAAATTTAGTTCAGTTTTTATCTATTTAAAGTGATTTCAAATATAAATATATAGGAACCAGCTTAAGTGACGTGTCTTATGTGGTCGGCTACTATACCATAAAGTTAAACTAAGCTGATTAATTCAAAACTTGTTAAATGTTTTTATATCAATTATAAGTTTCGGTAACAATAGAGTTTAATTAGTTAATTTTAACGTTTATTTCGACATTCTACTGCACCCAATGGACACACATTCCTCATTCAGCAGGTTGTTCAATTCCACTTCCTTAGGCTTACAGCTTCAATGCCATTGGCATCGCCTATCCACCTCAGGTAAAGTCTTCCCTTTAATCTTCTTTCTTCAGACCTGCCTAAAAGCATCTTCTTAGGCAGTCCCTGTGGGTCCTTATCGCCACACATGCAACATCGGCATATCCTGGATGCCGGCTGCACAGAAAATTCTCTGCCGAACGTATTCGGTAAAGTAATTTTCATATTATCTACTTTGATACTCATTATCAAAGTTATCGATTTGATTAAAATACATTTAAAAGGGAATCAGAAAGAATTTTTTCAGCTAGTACGGAATTTTTTATTACAATCGTTTTAATTGTAAGACGAAACGCTGCAAATTATTACACATTGGTTTAATATTTCCAAATAACTATATTAGAGTATATCTGTTTATAACTGCTGATCTTTTCGATTTTTCTCTGTCTTCAATAATAACCGAGTTTTTGTGGAATTTCATCTATTATAATTTGTGACTTGAATATATAGATCAACATTTTTTTTTCTATTCATTTCGCTTTACTGATTCCATGCATATTTTTCTCTATTTAAAAAAATAACTTAGTTATAGGCGTATTTATGGGTAAAATTTCATTTTTTTCTTTTCTTTTTTCTCCTAAAAAATAACTGAGTTATTGAATTGAAAATCACTTTTAATCAGCCGCCATTTTATAATGAACCAGCAGTCTAATTGTTAGATTCATCGTAGCATGGCCTAGTATTTTTTTCAGTGAATTTCAAAAAAAAAAAAAAAAATGGTCTTGTAGTTTCGGAAAAATGCCACGTACTTTAATTTTTTAATAGTTATTCGGGTTCTACGTATCTTGAAACGTAAGCCCTCAAATTTTGAAAGAGGATTGATAAATTTGTTTGTATTATTGAAAATAATAAACTAACATAAATATACTCAAAATAAGACAATTTAGTATATCTTTATGTTATTTAAATTTATAAACCATAAAAATATCGTGATTCAAAACCTATATATAACAATTTAAAAAAAAAAAGTACTTGCAACACACGACTTCCATTTACCTCCGTCGTAAAAATCAATTTAAGAATTTTCAAATACAGTTAGAGATTAAATATGTAGTTAAGTAAAAGTCTTAAAGAATTTTTTTTTTTTTTTTAGTAATAACAATTTTTATTGAGAAAATTTTACAATCTGTCCCAATTTGGACATTAATAGTATTGCTGAATGATATCAAACATACTACATTCATACAATATTTACACAACATAAAATTACAATAAAATATATACACAATAATGAATCAATACAAAAGTCAATAATTCACTTATACCTATATACACGTACACACACTCATACATACATCACATTGAGTGGAGAATCTAGCCAGTGCTAGAACTCCAATATATTTACAAAAGGTCGCGGGGCCACTGCCGTTTCAACCTTCTAGGTGGGTTGTATGGATGAGTGGAGCTGGATAGGGATTGAGCTAAAGGATTAGGATGATGAATGAGGTTCTGGTGGAATTTGGAAAATTTGGATGGAATTAGGTCTGAAACAAATGGAACATTAAGGTCGTGGTGCAAGGTATAATTGGAGACATAATAAGGAGCATTTACTATTGTACGGAGGACTTTGGATTGAAAGGATTGAATGCGTTTGATGTTAGAACGTTTAGCTGTCCCCCACAGTTCAAGTCCGTAGGTCCAGATGGGCTTCAGTATTGTCTTGTAAAGTAATAATTTGTTTTCAACTGTAAGTTCAGATTTTCTGTTGAGTAGTCGGTATAACTGTCCGAATCGTCGGTTGAGTTCTTGTCTTTTAAGTCTTGTATGTGGGTTCCAAGTCAATCTTTTGTCTAACAGTAAGCCAAGATACCGGACTGTATCTGAGAGAGGAATCGGTAATGAGTTGAAATAAACTGGCGGACAGGAATTTCGTCTAAGAGTAAAGGTTATGTGTTTACATTTGGCTTCGTTCACCTTTACACGCCAGTTATTACACCAGTGTTCGATAAGGAAAAGGTGTCTCTGAAGGTTTAAGGATGCTGTTTCAGGATTGGAACTGGATGATAGGATGGCGGTGTCGTCTGCAAAAGTTGCCAGAAAGGTATCAGGATGTGTAGGAATATCAGCAGTGTAAAGGATGTAGAGGATGGGTCCCAAGACGCTGCCTTGAGGAACACCGGCCTCAACGGGATAAAGGTTAGAAAATTCTTCACCACAGCGAACTCGGAAGTAACGGTTCGAGAGATAGGATCGGAGAATGAGGTATAGAGACTGGGGTAAATGGGTTTTCAGCTTGAAGAGTAATCCAGTGTGCCATACCCGGTCAAAAGCTTGCGCAATGTCCAGAAACGCACCAGAACAATACTCTTTGCATTCAAGAGCTGAGGAAATATGGTCTACAACTCGGAGCCCCTGTTGAACTGTGGAATGCTGAGGACGGAATCCAAACTGATGGGAAGGAAGATTTTGGGATTCTAATAAGGGTAGGATACGTTTAAGAAGAAGCCTTTCAAAGATTTTTGAGAGGATGGGGAGTAGACTGATAGGCCTGTAGGATGAAGTGTTGTTGGAAGGTTTACCTGGTTTTAAAAAAAGGATGATGGTGGAATGTTTCCATAACAGAGGAAAATAGGTGGTGCGGAGGATGCAGTTTGTAAATATAAGTAAGGAATATAATAGCTTTCTGCGGAAGTTGTCGGAGGATCTGGGGAGTAAGGAGATCGTGTCCAGGAGATTTACGGAGAGTCAGTTTTTGGAGAAGATATTTGACCTCAGAGGGATTAATAGCTTTAGGAGGTAGGGAAAGTGGAATCGGTGACATAAGAAAGTCTTGCACTTTTGCGGTGTGATTGATGTGGGATTCCGGGTGAGGAGTGAATACTTTGGAGAGGTGTGTGGCGAATTCCTCGGCTTTATCTTCATCAGACGCAGCCCAGGAGTCATCACCACGTCGGAGAGGATGGGAAACATGATGGTATTTTAGGATCTTTTTCGTGACATTCCACAGGGAATTATCACGAGCTGATAGAGAGGAGAGGTAGGAATTAAAGGACTGGGAACGGAAGGTCGCCAACTCCCTCTTCAATTGTTTACAATAGAAGTTATAGGAGCGGCGATCTGTTGGGTGTCGGGTGCGCTGCCATAATGATCTTGCTCGGCGTTTGGTGTGGATAAGGTCTATAATAGGTTGTGGAAAATGATTTGGGTCTGGATTTATATTGGAGTGTTTAGGAGAGGAAGCAGTCCAGACAGCTTGTTGGATGGCGGTGGTAAAGGAATAGACGGAATTATCTAGGTCATCTTGGGTTTTGAGGGTTACTCTGAGGTCAATATTATCGGTCAGGATTTGGCGGAAAAGGTTCCAGTTGACAGGGCCTTGGATGAATGATGGTGGAATGGGTTTTGGAATTGGAGTGAGAGATACTTTTAGGATCAGTGGACTATGGTCTGAGGATAGTTCATCAAGGCGAGTTAAAGACAAGTTGAGAGAGCCTAATCCGCTGTGAATAAAGAAGTCGAGGATGTCGGGATTGCGGTTAGGATCGGTTGGCCAGTAGGTAGGGGAGTCAGGAGGCAGGATATTAAAATTTCGGGAGTTGAGTGCAGACAGCAAATTTCGTCCCCTAGAATTCGTGGTTCTGGAACCCCACTGCTGATGCTTGGCGTTTAAGTCTGCACCCAGAATGAAACGATTTCCTAAGGAATCCAGGAAGGATACAAATTCAGAATTGGAAATGGAATGTTTAGGAGGGCAATATGCAGATGTGAGGGTTACCGGAAAGGAAAAAGTCTTGATTACTATGGATGTGGCTTGTAGGAAATCATAGGTGGGAAGTGGGAGTAAATGATGAGAGAGGGATTGGTGGACAATGATAGCAGAACCGGCATGGGCTTTACCGTCTGGGTGGTCAGTACGGTATGTCATGTATTGCGGTATTTTGAAGTACTGTTTAGTCGTTAGTCTTGTTTCAGTTATAAGTGCAACATCGATTGTTTTGTCTTGCAACAACGCTGTCAGTTCGTCAGTATGATTTCTAACACCATTCGCATTCCAAAGGAGAATGGATAAGGAGTTAGGTGAAGTCATTTAAGGATTTTTTAAGGCAGGGATTAGATTCGATACTAGATTTGTAAGGAGTGATATAAGCGGCATAACAAGAGATTTGATTTCGGAGATGAACGATGTCATTAGACTGGTAAGATCTGTGACGTTTGATGGTGGAGGGATATGAGAAATTTGATGTTGAGGAGTTTTTTGAAGATTAGGTAAACTTTGAGGGATAGATTCTTGTACAATAGATTGAGAATGTTGAGGAAAATGTTGTTCCGGCAGTGCCTCGACTTCATGATTCTGGTTACCACCTCCAAGCAAGTGGGCAAATGACACGTTAGAATTTACAAGTTTAGATGGTTCTCTTCTGCTTCTGGTTGGTACAGTTGTTTCATTCTGATCCTGAGGTTTTTGGTATCTGGTTCTGAGTTTCTTGTAGATTTCACATCCCTTGTAGTTAGCCGGGTGGTCCTTGAGGCACAGAGCACATACAGCGGGTGTTGATCTTGATCTTGTACATTCTTCTGTTTTATGCTGTTCACCGCATTTCACACAGCGTGGTATGTGATGGCAATAACTTTTGGTATGACCATATGCCTGACAGTTATGGCACTGGACTATTTCTTTCTTTGTGTAAGGTTTTTCAACTTTTACACGGGTATAGTACAGTCTACTGAGGTCATAGATTTTTTCGACTCCTGCTGATGGTTCCAAGTCCACGAAGAATAGAGGCAGTGGACTTTTATCTTTTAGAACGTTGGTGACTTGCCTCACTTGGAATCCTAATTCTGTCAGTTCTTCTTTGATTGCTTCAACGGGTGTTGAGGAATGTAGGTTTCTGATTACGACCCTTAATGCTCTCTCTTGGCGCAGCTGATAAGTATGAAAGTCAGCTTTGGTCTCAGTCAGATATTTTACAATCTTTCTGTAGGTTTCAGCAGTAGTCGGAGATATTTTAGTATCATTGGTTCTACTTATACAATAATAACTATTAGGATCTATTACTTTGTTTAAATGCGCACACATCAGTTTAAAATTTTTAATATTTTTAACAAATATTGGTGGAGGTAGTGGTTCTTTGGGTATAGGAGAAGATTCCATGGTTTCTTTTTCATTTTGGAGGATCTGAAATGGATTCGGTGTAAAAAACGGAGATTCATCAGTTATTCCTTGTGATGATGTGCTGGGCTGTGGTTCAGATCCTAATGAGGTAGCTGACGCGGTCGCTGGTGGAATCATTTTTTTATTTTGTTCACGGCGGGGTCTCTGTTTTGTGGGAGACGAGTTAGAACCTGCAGATCTAGATCTTTTACTTGCAGACTTTGAGGACATGACTTGATGAAAATATCTCATTGATCAAGAAAATAATAATAATAAATAAATAATGAGATAAGAATTAAAGATAAAAGAAAGATAATTAAAAGAAAAGCAAGCCCGAGCTTGCCGAGCTAGCGGCAATCAGCTGATCAGTGACCCTTCTTTCACTTTTTCGTGATTGTACAAAGTAAATTATAACTTTGCTTACCGAAACTTCTCCAATATTCACTGCCGTATTATTCCTGAAGTCTAGTGATGTTCTCCAGACTGAATTCTAGCGAATTCCTACTGAAAAAAGCAAAAATCTGAGAGACGATGTAACGTATGACTGTTATCATCGAGCGCATCAGCTGATCAGAGGGTTAAAGAATTAATTAAATTATTTCGATAGAAACAGAATTAAATCATCTATTATACTACTATCTAAAAAAAAAAATCGGTTTTTCATTACTATCCTTTAACCTTTACAATTTCGTGGATTGGATAATATTGTTTCTAAAATATTTAGCTGTGCAGTTGTATATTATACATGTAATTAATCTCCTTATGTACAAAAAAAAAAGTTGCATTAAAAAAAATATTTTTTCTGTTTTCTCCTTTAGTTGGGTATCGAATTCATTCAATTTATATATTTGCCTGTTTTTCATCAGTGGTAACAAGATAATATAGTTATTTTTATTTTCTATGCCTATTTGAATTTTCTGAAAACTATTTTCTCGTTTAGTTTGATACCAAATTCATCCATGTTTTATTAGTTTTTTGTTTTTTTTTCAATTCTAACAAGATGATATTGTTATATTTTTTGAATATACAATATTAAAGATACTTTAGAGGCAGAAAATTTAAAATATCGGCATTTAAGATAGCATTTTCAATCATACTATTTCCCTAAATCTCTGTCAGACTATTTCAATCAGAATGAAATATATTATATCAAAGACCTTATAGTATTTTACTGATGTAGCGAGTTTAATCAAAGCCGTTAGAGCCGTTTTTAAGAAAATCATAAAAAGGTGGGAAATGCATGGTTTAAGGTGACTCTTCTGGTTTTATATACTTTTATAAAAAAATTACTGTAACTTCTCGGGCTTATAGTTGTATTCAATATGAAATTTCAGTTTCATAGGACTTTTCATTTTCGTACTAGACACAGCTTTTTTCGGGACTTGATCATTTGGCCTCAGGTTACTCTACAACGTGTGTTTCCGTTGAATGATCTAAATAAAAATGTTCGCGATCACAATACTTTTCCTTACTATATATTTCACATGTAAGTGAAAGTCATAATAAAGCAAATAATACACGTTTGGTCAAGAACTATATGAATTCCATAGACCTGAATAAACGAGGTCTGTTTACGCTAAATGTGCGCAAACAACGATTTGCCTTTGATGAATTAGAAATACTTAGAAACACCATTAGAAATAGTTGCACCGTTGTTACATATGCAGATTCGTACTGTTTCTAGGCCAACGACCTTGCACTGTTCTACCCAATTTTAGGTAACCCACATCGTAGTGGCTGGGTGTGCCCCAGGAGGATCTCCATACACCAGGGCCACTCCACGGCTAAAATAACAGAACAAATAATTTTGCCTCAGCCGAGGTTCGAACCCGAGACCCGGTGTAGACAAGTGCTCTATCCACTAGACTACTCCGATTCCTCTTTAAACTTTGGTTGGCAAAATTTACGATTCCCACGAGAAAACGATGTTAAATGAATAAGCAAAAAAAGAAATCTGTTGTGGAATGCTTATGGCATTCATCGTTTAAATAGTTTGTGGAGCTTGGCACTGACATTTTTTCTTCTGACGTTCTCATTTCTTTGAAATTTCTCAGACCTTGAAAGACCCTTGTAATGAGATGCCTCTACTTTTAATTTCCTCATTAGCTGAGACGAAGGGAAACATTTACACAAGCCGGGACTGTTGCGAATGATTCCCCCGCGTTTTTGATTCCGTTGGCTGGCAGCTGTAGCGCCTCAGAGCAATTAGCGGGGATGGCGCAACTTCTAGAACAGTTCCTAAATTACTTTTTGTTAGTTTCTTAGAATTAATTATCTCCAGTAAGAGGCGGGATCTAAATTGCACAATTATAGTCTCAATCTCCTAAAAAAAAAAAAAAGGAAACAAGAAACTGCAAAAATTGATGATCCCCAACGCAATTAACTTTGATTTACTAACTTATCATCTTTGGAGAGTAGCTTCAAATATACAATTTATTTTTTTTATTTAGTAGTTTCAACTTAAATGGGTTTCCTTAACCTAAAACTTTCTGGATGGCTTCTTTTCATAATGCCCTATCTGAGGTCCAGTCTTCTCGTAGACCATGGCCCATCATGGGCTCCTCCACTTCGTCATCCCAGGTCTTTCTTGTCTTCTTTTTCCACAGGTAGACTTTTTTGTGTAGTCGGCATTCTTTTCAAATGTCCATACCACTTCAGGAGTTTCTTTTAAAGTTTTTTTTTTTCAATTACTCTCAGAAAGGTTCTTGTATATAGATATGTATGTAAATGATTGAAGTATTAATGTTTGCCTGTATGGACAGTACATGAACTAGAACACGTCATGATGACACAATTTTTACTTCTTTCCTTTCCTCTTCTCCTCCCACAATCTCTTCATCCTTTGACTGTTTCCTTTGTTCTGTCCTCACTGTTACCCATCTTCTTCCCATTTGCTATAAATCTTGCATTCCTAATCTTGTTTCTGACTGCTATTCTGTCTCCTATCATTAACTTGTCTTAAGTATTTCTTTCTCTCCTGATACCAATTTGTTTTTCTTCTTGATCTTTACTACATCAAAGATTTCCTTAAAAAGTAAATTTTTTCATTAACTGTAATCTTTCTGTTGCAGGCGGTCGTATAGACCACGCGCACCATTACAACAACCCGTTCCGAGCCCTCGACGAGACGCTAGTGCTGGAAGAAGCACTGCTGGCTGTGATGGAGGCAGTGGACCTCTCAGATACCTTGATAGTCGTCACATCTGACCACTCTCACGTCCTCACGATGGGAGGACTGGCCACACCCAGGGGTAACCCTATATTCGGTTAGTACCCTCACTAAAAATATTATATTTTTTTCATTTATGCTAACCCTGCATCGCCGAGCAGTCTGAAAGAATCACTTGTAGAGCCTGATCCAGGTATTCCTTTGTTAACTAATTATTTTACTCTTCTCTAGTAAATTTTTCTCTTCATGCAGGCCTTCTTGACTTCTTTCCCTTCGTCTCCTTTCTTTCATTCCACTTCGTAACTTATCTTTCACAGTTATGGAATGAGATTGACTCATCAGTATATTACAGTAATTGTTAATAATTAAAATTAATATTTCATCTATTTTAAAGGAAGCCGCTCCCTCCGATAGCCTTAAGGGGCTTTTTCCCAAGACACCTGGTCACTTACCTAAACCCATACTTCAAACATCTTACCTACAGGAAGTTCTTGGACACTATGGATACTTGGTTAACAGCAATATGTTTTTTTGATCTCTGTCGCCTTACCTCGATCCCCTCTCCTATCACTTCATACAGGTTTGTGTAGGTGAGGTGAAATATCGAAAAGCGAGGTCTTGTGAGTTCACGAAAGTAGCGGAAAAGAGGAAGGCTTATTTTAAAAAAATAGATTTGGTTAATGATAATATTACTTAATAATACAATAATCAAATATTACTTTTTGAAAAATCCTATGATATCATTAATAATTAATTTTAAAAAAAGATAAAAGAACTAAATGATAAAGTTATATCAAAACAAACAAATGTAATACACATATCATGAAAACATGTTTTTTTAATGTAGAAACTCCATTTTAAAAAAATTAAACATTATTTAAAATAAAAGGTAAAAAAAAAATTATGAAGTATAATAGGAAATCCGGTAATTTAATATTTATTACAATATGTTGAAAGTATGTGAGAGTGTATAATTCACCATCACCAAATCTCACCTACACCTAACTGTTCTCCGTGTTACACCCCATGCATGCCTTAAGTACACCCCAAGTCTAGAGCCAGGGCACTCCGGTCCAAGATGATTAATTAATTCTTAATTCTCTTTACACTAAAATACCAATATTTGTAAATATTATTAAAACATTACATAGAAAGAAAACATTTAAGCATGGAAGAAAAATCGGGAGTCCCTGCTACCTGTTTTTTTTTTTTGTTTCCTGTTTTATTGTTTTCTCACCTTAGTTTTTACCAGTGTTGTTGAGAGTTTAGATACAAATAAACAAAGTATATTCTTATTAAATATATTCATAATGATATGTCTATAGATATATATAATTATTTTGTTCATATTTTATAAATAAAATTTTATATTTTATAAATAAAAACAAAATAACTTTTTTTTTTAAATCTCACTAAAATCTTCTATTTATTTTGTATTCAAAGGAAACTTTCAAAAAATGTTTGATTTATATTTTAATTTCTCACCTTAACTATTGTACTTGAAAAATGAAACATTTAGCCATTTTACGGTCTGAATATAACATCCTATACTAGTTAAAGTCCGAGCTTTTCATTCTAACAAACGTATAATAAGCCGAAGGTATATAAGAAGACCACCCTTAGGAAGAACATACGTTTTGATAGACCCAAGCTATTGCTACTTTCTGAAGGCATTAAAAGCTTTCAAATCGTATAGTACCCCTATTTTCTCCCTTATTTCTCAATTAGATTGCCACTCAGAAAATACCTTAAAATAAAGATTGTGTGAGTTTCCCCTTTATATTAACTAACTAAGTAGGCCAGACTGTAAATAAATTTTGTAATTATAATTTATTTCTTTTTATAACAAAACTACTTCTAATACCGATAAGCTCAGAGTTGTAATTTGTTTATATACGCTTATAAATTACCTCATTCATACAGATCTATTACTAGAAATAATATTGTTACTTTGAAATAATAAATTCAAATTTCTAGATGTTTTCAAGATTATTTAAAAAAAATTGAAAACTTATATTATAAATAAATTGTTTTATACAACAAAAATTACACAACTTTAATATCTATTTTTTTTAAAAATATATTTTTTTTATTATAGCGGCGAAAATTAATTGCTGTAAAATATTAGTAAAAAAATATAAATGATGTTTAGTGAATATAATAAATAAATAATGATCGTGTTCATATATGTAACAATATATCTTAACTAAAAAACCGAATACAATTTTTATTAAACAAAATTACAAAACACTTCTATAACTTTTTCTATTTACTTATTTTCATGGAAACTGAATCAATCAGGATTCTTTGAAAATTAGATGGACAGAAAGTAATGGAATAGACAATATTTTAAAGTTGGAAGGGTAGTAAAATTACGAATATCAGAAGGAATAGAGTTCCGTATGGAAGAGGATCGAATTATGAAAGATCGGTTGAAAGCTGCGGTTCGATGTGGAGTAGTATACAAATCAGCAGGCCTTATACTGATGCTGTGGGAATGGATTAAGGATTTGAATAATAAGAGATCAAATATTTATAACGGAAGGCGGGATCGGATAAGTTGGTTAAGAAAGGAAGCCAGGAACCACTTGCGACAGTAGGAAGGATTAAGGATGAAATTTTTTCCTGTGGATGCAAAGAGAAATGTGGTAAAAATGAAACTGCAAAAAAGGTGGACTTGTTCTATTGTCTGTCTTTATTGCGGATTCTAATCCTGTATAATAGACCAAATATTAAATATAACATGGAAGAAGACGAGTTTGACGATACGCAGCCTTTAGCTTAAAATGATACATTATACACATCATATACATTTGGGATTAAAAAAAAAGAAAAAAAGAACCAAAAATGCTTTATATTTTATTTAAAGTTGTTAGTGTATCGTTAAAATGTTTTTTTTAATAAATTAAAACAAAAGTAATATATTGGGACATTGTTCTTATTAGTTGCAAAAATGCTTTTCTTTTCCTAGAATATACACAATAGTGGTTTTAAGATAATATCACGTTTAGAATATCAAATTAAAAAGGAATATTTTATTTTTTATTAAAAGTGCACTTTCAGTAAAAAAGTTACTATCAACATTTCTTGTTCGTATAATTCGAAGTAATTAACAATGTTATACATCTAACTTGTTAGAAATTTAATGCTATAAAAGATTGTCTCTTATGTATTTTTTAATAAACTGCACACCTAAATAGTTATTGAAGCTAAACCGCCGACTTTTCTAACATTTTGTGTTTTTTTTTTGACAATTTAGCCAATATTGACAACCACGTATCTCAGTAGGTGTTTCGAATTTTCCACCTTGTTACATATCAAACATATAAGTGATTTATTGTTCTTTAAAATTGCTAACGAAAAGTTTTCTCTAAAATGTCGAGGAACAGATTTAAAAGGAAAAAACTTTAAAAAATACTTTTTTTAAGAGGTTTTTCCAAGACGGCGATAACGCACAAGGGTGAAAAGTGTGAAAACTTAGGTTTTTAATGAGGGGAGCAGTACGAACAATCATGCCTAAAAATTAAATTTACCCCACCTTTTTCTAGCCAACCCCCTTTTTTGGTCTAATTCTACTGGGCTATCTAGTAGACAATCTAAGCAAGAAGGTCTCGAGGTCATCTTATTTTCAGAGGGTTATCAGTGATCGAAGAGGAAGCTAGGATAGGTACTAGTGGGTTAGAGTGGGAATGGATTTTTTCATGGAAGGATTCATACCTGGTTCGGGCCAAAACAGTTACATATAGAACATCAAGATCTTTGTGGATGAGTTTATTCCTGACAAAGTAAGGAGCGTTGAGGATTTTACGAAGGTTTGGTAGAGTCCCATAGCTAATTCCGTAAGTCCAGATAGGTCTTATAATAGTCATGTAGATGAAAATTTTGTAGGTAAGAGGAAGGTTTATTAGTTTGTCTAGTAAGTGTTGAAGTAGTCGAAAACGGCGCGCGGTTTCTTGTCGTTTTAGTATTGTATGAGGGTTTCAAGTTAGACGTTTGTCAAGATGGAGTCCTAGATATCTGATCTGTCCGACAAGAACTAGTTAAGTGTTATTAAAGGATACTGTAGGGCAGGGGTTGGGATATCAGCTGTATAGACCGGGTAAAGAATAGCTCCCAGGATACTGCCTTGAGGAACACCAGCAGAATGAGTAAAAAGGTATGATTAGGAATTATTGTGATTTATTTGATTTATATTCTGTTAGAGATATACGATTGAATAATGAGGAAGTATGCAGGTTGGAGGAATTTACGGAGTTTGTACAATTAACTGACTGCATGACACACTGTATACTGAATATAAAACAGTTCATTGGTTTTAGAAGAAAGGTTTTTTATAAATGAAGATTTAAATATGGTCGTATCATTTTCAGTCAATTGCATTATTGATGAATATAAAATTAGTAACTTTTCTTCGTGAGAGTCATTGAATAAATAAGTAGTAAACACTTACTTTGAGGAAGAAAACTTTCTTAAGTTCATTTATTGTAGAGCAACGTTTGTAGACAAAAAAATCGGACTGTCAGGACTTGTTTCTAAAATAGCGTTTTGTGTCAATAATAAATATACACACCAATTAAGTACTGTCTAGTTAATTTAATTCATTTATTGATATAAGACAATTCAAAATATAAATATTTGAAAGTCGAATTTTTAAATTAATAGTGTAACCTTTAACTTTAAAATGAGATTCATTGAATTCAATTGTGGATACGTGTATTACATAAAATTTAAATCATGCAAATAGAAGACAGTTGATCTCTCTTGTTATAAATTTAGAATTATAACTGAATTGTCTTCATTTTCGTAAAAGCAAGCTGCTGTAATACAAAAAAAAAAAAAAAAAAAAAGAAAAGAATAAAAAAAAAAGGTCCATAGGCGCCTACCTTGATGCTGTGCCTTCATTCATTATTCAATTTCATTGTGATGTGTACAAACGTTAGAAAGTGAAAGAAGTTAATGTTATTTTTGTTGCGAGCTTATTATTCTGTTTCATTTCAAAGGATATCTTTTGTTGTTGATTTTGTTCTTTTTTTTTTCTATTCACTTATTTCGTAATCATTTACTTTATTAAAAAAAAGTTCTTCATTAATCCGATTTCATTTCTATTTATTTATCATCAAATCGACAAACATAATTTACACTTTGATCTTTAAGGGGCTCAATTCTATTTTTTTCTAATTTATATTTTAATTATTCTATTATAGGTAGAATGATCAGGAGTCAGTCTTTTCCTAAATATTTTAATTTTTCCGACGTTTCGGCTTAATCTTGTGAGCCATCATCAGGGCTACAAACATCAGAACAAAAAGATTAATGTGATAATTAAAATTTTTTTAATTTAGTGACAATAACGTTTAAAATAATACAGAAAATATATCACCATACTTAAATATTATAGATACAAATAATGATTATATGATGATGATAAGCATAACACTTTAGACTTTAATATAGAAGTAAAAAATTATATATAAACGTACCATTACTGAGCCATGGCCAAGCATAAACTGAAGAAAACCGAAAACATAGGGAGTATGGGGAAGGGTTCAAGTAAAAAACCCTGACAGTTTTCCTCTATAAATATAAATACTACAGCTTTGTTTTAAAAAGTTTTACAAAATTATACAATAGGAAAAAACAAAACAAAATATGTACAATAAGGCTCAACATCTTCAACAGAAAATTATAAACACTAGAATCTGAGGTATGTAAAAGATACATGAGTTATATATATATATATATATATATATATATAAAAAAAACAAAAAAAAAAAAAAAAAAAACCCAGAAGTGTTATAAACGAAAAACAAAATACACAGTAAATTTCCTCAGTTTATGCTTGGACATGGCTCAGTAATGGTACATTTATATATAATTTTTTACTTCTATATTAAAGTCTAAAGTTTTGTTTTTATGCTTATCATCATCATATTGTTTATTATATTATCATTATATGGATCTATAATATTTAAGTATGTTGATATTTTTTCTGTTTTATTTTAAATGTTATCATTGTCACTACATTCAAAAAAATTTCATAATCACATTAATATGTATCTCTTTTGTTCTGATGTTTGTAGTCCTGATGATACCTCACAAGATTGAGCCGAAACGTCGGCAAAATTAAAATAATTAGAAGAAGACTGACTCCTGATAATTCCACCTATATTAGTTTCTACAGTCGACTATACATCCTCAATTTAATTATTCTGTTTATTAACTAGTAGTTAATTACTGTAGTCTAATTGCAAGAGCTGCTTCAAACACTAAGTAGTTATAATAAAATATATAATGATGGGTTTAGTTGAACGTTGATGACATTAGACGAGGAAGATGGTAGGGAGTGTGAGAGAAGTGAGATTAATACCTTCCCTTCTAGAGATACTTCACCCAACCGCATCAACCGTTGCTTCCTCACCTATTCCTGACAATCCTCCGATGCGTCTGAAAAAGAGATGGGTCTCGAGACCTTCTAGTTTAGATTACCTGCTGGCTTGTTTTTAATGGTCAGTTTCTCTCCATGTCTTTTATATTACAACGTATTTACTAGGAATACCTATCCGATAAAATTATTAAAAATTTATATATATAATTTACGAAAATAGTGTAAGTAACATTGATCTAACAAAATCACTATTTATTAATTCAATACTTATTAAGTTTTTACCTTAAATTCGGGTTTCTTATGCCGTTTCTATGATAAAAACGTTTTTTTTAATTAATAGATTATATAGGTTTTGTTCGCATTAAATTACTTCATCGGAACATTATTAAGAAAATCGATAGTACTTGGAACGAATTGGAACTGTGATTTGTGACATTAGCGGGATTGACTGAAAACAAATGTCATTTAGCGGACTAATTAAACATGGCGGCCGATTAACTTCGCGAACAATTCCAACCATCATTTAATTCTGCTCTGTTTATTTTTTTATTGTCTAATGTATTTTTCTTAAAAAACTTCTGGAACAGTTATATAGCTGAGTAATACATTTACCATTTTATGGAAATGTATAGAGTAGAATATATAAAAAATAAAATAAAAATGAATACTGAGACAGGATTTCTCAGAAATTATAGTCATGTACTATTTAAATATATAATATTTCAGGCAAAATAACAAAGAAACATAATTCATCATTATTTTCAACGGTGAAATAATATACTACAAAACATAAAAAGATATAAAAAAAGAAATCTTTTAAGTTTTGTCTTCTGAAAAACAAAAATTTTTATGAACAACAAAATGAGGAATAAATGAATTTAAAGTGAAATTGAAATTTGGGCCATAACAGTTATTTTCATTCATTTAATGTTCAATATATTTAGAATTGGAATATCACTTGGGCTGATCGTTTATAAGGGATGACAGAATATATGCTTTGGTGTGTGTGTGTGTGCATATTATATATATTGTTTGATTAGTTCTCGGCTGTTGATAATTTAAGTTATCTACTTTGAGACAAGTAGATAAATTAAATTATCAAATCAAATTGTAAGTAAATTTGCTATAATTTCCAATATATGTATTTATTTATTTCTTTTATAGGTATTCATAACGAAAAAAAAATGTAATTTCTAATTGAGATATCTATGTATATACTGTATATCTATTAATTGTAAAATGCATTCTTAAATTTATTCAACCGGCAGTATTCTTGGAACCATTCGTTACACAGTCTTTACAGCTGATATCCCAACACATCCTTCCATCTTCCTTTTTACTTATGCTGATGACACCTGTGTGTTATCAGTCAATAATAATCACACTATTACCTCTTAAACCCTTCAATCCCACATCAGAGAACTTAAAGTATGGTGTCAGAATTGGCGGATAAAAATAAATTCCAATAAATCCCACAAAATAACCTTACGACGAAGGGGTAAACCTATGATGCCCTGCCCTACAGAATCTTCAAAAAGACTCCGCTTGTCGAAGTCGAACAGATCCGATATCTAGAACTCCATCTGGACAAACGTCTTACTTGGAATTCTCACACAAGATTGAAACAAGAAACTGTCCAAAGGTTTCGACTACTTCATCACTTACTGGACAAACGCTCAAGCCTTCCGCTTAATTTCAAGAAACTCATCTACATGACTATCCTAAGGTCGATATGGACTTACAAAGTAGAGCTCTGGGGCTCTACTAAACCATCAAATTTTTACCGTCTCCAATCCTTGCAATTCAAAATCCTTCGAAAAATTCTCAATGCTCCTTATTTTGTCACTAATCAACTCATCGATAAAGACCTAAATGTTCCTTAAGTTGCTGACTTGGCCCGAAACAGGTACCACTTCTTTCATTACAAACTCCATTCCCACTCTAATCTACTAGTTTCAAACCTTGCTACATGTACACTCCTGATAATCCTCCGAGGCGTCTAAAAAAATTGCCTCTAGAGCGTCTGGTTTAGCATTATTTTTGGAGATCTGCCAATGGGTAGTATCTCTGTATGTGAATCACGACATTATTTACAAGTAACACATTTACAAGATTTATTTTATTGTACAGTTGTAAACATCAATAAATATATTATAAAAACCCTCTCTAACAATATATAGGTGTGTGTGTTTTAAGTATGTGTGTGTATGTATATAGATATATGTTTAATATTACTTCGAACGTGTATATTATATTTACGTGAAGTAAATAACGTATTGTATAATAAAGAATAATTAGTTAACTTTCATTTATATAGTTTAAATTAGCAATTTTAATTTAGTTTAATTTCGATAAAGTTTAATTATAGAACTGTAAGAGTTTAGTAGAACCAATAAGCTGGGGATAAAAAGGCTTTTGGTCCGTCCAATTCGTAGCCTCTCTTCCTTCCTTCAAGGTTTACAGTCTAGGTAGGGAACTTACCCTCACCTCAAATTAAATTAAAAACAAATCGAGCTTATTTGTTTCTTTGATAAAGTTATATAACCAATTTCTTTTCCAGACTTTAAGGTGACAGTTATGTAAAAGATAGGCAGGTTCCAATCAAAAATGAAAACAAAAGAATAAATGAGCAACATAATTATGTAGAAACTTCGGATAAAAAATGACTTAACAATCTCATTTCTTGTACAGCTTAAGTTCAATCACCAATAAAAAAAGTTCAATAATAATCTCTTAAAATAAAATATTTACAATAACTTTTTTACATCTAACATTTATGATGTGTCGTTTGCTCAGTATGGGGCCTCAGAGTATCTTATAAGAAATTATCATTTGCGTCTCATACTCAATCCATATTGGTTTTCTTATTGCTATTTTACATGACTTTAACCTTTAACTGGTGAGATGAAATTTAAAGTAAAAATTGGTGAGGTGGACTTCTAGACTTCTTTTTTTTTTTATATCCTTAAACATCTATAATTGTTTATTCTTGTAAAATACGTTAATTCAACCTATTTTGAATAGGTACTATACGAAAGAATGCTTATAAAATTGAATAAATGCCTGATATTATTAAATACATTTTATTAATAATTTTTTTCTCGTTTTTAATAGGGGTATTCACTACGTTTGCTATAGCACAAAAAATGTGCTATAGCAAACGTAGTGCTTACCCCTTATTTTATATTTTAAGCAATGAAAACATTTGTAAAATAATATATAAACAAGTCCTTATCTTAAAGTTTATTATATTTAAAGAACGGAAAATGATTAAAAAAATGAAGCGTTTATATTGTTAAGAAAGTATGCTCAGCTATAATTAGTTTTTGAAATATTAAACCGAACGTTGCCCACAATTATTTTGTTTACATTTAATACAAACTATAGATGACTACCTATTCTTCTTTCTTAGACAAGAAAACATCTTTTCTTTCCAGGGGTCTCCTAACTATGTGTTACATTCTTCTGGTTTTTCCCCCTAATAATGATTGACCTTTAATCGAAGCTCCCGGGGAAGTCTGTGATTTTCTGTGTTTGTCATGTGATCCTTTAATAAGGATGATTCCAGCGTCTTAATAAAGTTAAATAGGTGCGTAAATAACACGATAACGAGACATTTCTTTCAACAAATTGAAAAACACTTTCAATAAATCCGAACACTAATGCTGAGGTGGGGTCTATTGGACCCTAATAACACTGTCCTAAATCAATGCCGGATAAAAACTGACTAAAAGAGGATACTATATTAAAATCATGTCGAGACAGGAAATGTCAGGTATTCACAAGCCGATCGGATCGGGAGAATGGGATTTTACAAAACTTTTAAGAGGCGCTGGGGCCCTGTAGACCCCACCTCACCAGTTAAAGGTTAAAAAAATCACATATGTATTTGATACAAAGCCAAAGTAATGATGAAATAATTTACTCAATGATGAATTCAAATTAAGTACGTAATTATTTTTTAAATTTATCCCTTAGTCTGACTTAATATAGGCAACTATTGAGACTCGCTGGCAGATGTCACTGAACACAGTGGCGCGCTGATATCATATGATAAATCAAGACGAAATGTTGGTTATATTGATCTTAAGTGTTTTTCGTTGGTTTTCGTGTTCCATTTATAGTTTTATTTGTTCTTATTATTGTTTTATGGTTTTAGAACATGGTTTTATTATAATTTAGTTAGTTTAAGTGTCGTGGTTCTTATATTGTATTCTCACTCAGCCTTCAGGGGACTAGGATATCATGGAGACCTGCTGAGTCATCCATTTTTAGGGACAAAACATAGTTTGGAATTTCTTAGGACAGAATGTGTGAAAATTTAATATAATAAGGAATGTGTTAATTATAGTATATGTTATTTTCATCTTAATTAAATTTACTTAACTTTACCGTGAGACCTTAGGTGAAAGAGAGTTCTCCATTAGAATACTATGATCTCCCTATGTACTACAAAATACTGATTTATATAACCATTATTTGACCTTTTTGGACCTCCGGGATTGAACTAAGGGGTCTGCTAAACCATCAAACTCATCCCGCATGCAATCCGAAAACCTACGAAAAATACTCAATGCTGCTTAGTTTCATAACTTAACATATACTCATAAAATTATCCATGGAGACCTGAATATCCCACAAGTTACGTACTTAGCCTGAAATAGATACACCTCCTTTCATTCCAAATTACTAGTGTAGTTAGTGATAAACTGTCTTAATGGCAAAAACTGGATAGCTGTATAGTTATTATATAGTAGCATGACCTTATAAAATAATTTAATTATATTAAAAACCTGTCTTATATATAACGTTCATTGTTTATAGTTATTGCTTTTTTTTCACTCATGTATAATTTGTGAATATTTTTAATTGTAAATGTTTCGCTGTTTGGATAATTGGTAAAATTATAAAAAATACAGTAAAACAGATCAGCTCCGGACTATCAGCCTAAAAGACCATAGTTCTATTATATTTTTTTATAAATTGTAAGATTGTAATACATTTGTTGTAATATGCTGAAACAAAATTTATCCATCTATTTCAGAATAATAGTTGCAATAACTTTAAGGTGAAATAATTACAAGGTTAGGTTGGGTTAGAGCTTTTATGTTCACTCAACTCTCAAAATGTCTAACTCTCTTACATAATTCGATAATTAAATACATTGTAATACAGCCTATAACAATTGTTCTTATGAAATGATTTAAAAAGCATGATATGATTCCACAGCTGTTTGAGTTTTGTGATATTATAAAAATTAATGGAATTCCAATCAACCCTATCAATGCGATGAAGGTATTCCATAGCCCTCCGAAATGAAATATTTGTATGTAAAATTAATTACTTATGAGGAAATAACTTTACATATATTAAACCGGTTTAGCTAAATATGCCATGTACAGGTCTGTACAATATTTTTAAACACAAAAAAATAAATGCTAAAAATATATTTGTTTTCAATTTTAAATATAAATAAAGTGCACCTCATCTTCATCATTTACATTCAATTTTTTTCAATCTTACACTATTATTTACCTGAATTTGTACATTATTCAGATTTCATTGGATCTGGAAATCGTGCTCACTTTTCGGCTAGTCTTCATTTGTTTAAGAGAAAAATTTGTTATTTCCATAGAATTTTAAACTCAAGAACCAATCAAGTAGATTAATTTTGAATGCCTTTAATACTCTCTTTGTTTTCTGTAATAACTTTTTGCACTAATTTCTGGCTTTGAATGGGAACCTAATTTTTTTTTTTTATAAGTGTTTATAATAATTACATTGTACATTTGTACGTTATTGACCATTATTTTCTGCCAGCAGGAAAGCCATACATATTTTAGGAAATTTTTAGCAGAGTTGCTTAAAATTTTCTCAATGTATATAGGTACTCCAAATACGTGAAAAAAATAGATGATGATTGATTAGGAACCAAGGTATCCAGACAAAATTTACGTAAAAAAAGAATAAATAAAATCCACATAAATAAGCTAATAGTTTAAATATTTGTTATCGTAATTATTTTATTTACTTAATCATCCCTTCTCTATTATATATATTTGGTTTTCTTGAGTACTTTACTTCACTTTTCATAATTTATAAAATATCAATCTTTATTCTAGTGATTCCACTTTTTTTTATTTTTGGCATTTCTTCTAATTAATAAACATTATAAAGCTAATGGTGTGAGAATAGCTGAATTTAACTTAAGTAATAACTTAATACTGTTACTAATAACTAACATTTTTTTTTAACTTACAAGTTTGATATTGATTTTATTGTTATGTTCCTAATATTTGGAAGAAATTGAGTATTTTTTTGAGGTAGAAAAATTAGGGCTGATTTTTTTTTTTCTTCTAAAGGACTTTTTACTTTCACTTACTATATATAATAAGGGAAATTATTGAGATTGTGAAAATTTTCGAATTCCAGTATTCAATGGAAATACACATTTTAGGGCCCCTGAGTCCAAATAACCAAGTCATACAAAAAGGTCTGTGTGTGTGTGTGTGTGTGGTAACTCACGCGTGGAAACGAAAAGTCCTATGAAACTGAAATTTCATATTTAAGACAAACATACGCCCGAGACGTTACGAAACCTATTTCATCAAAATGAGCTTACCAGAAGAGCCACTTTATACAAATTTTCTTTTTTACAAATTTAGATTTTCTCGAAAAAGCTTCCGACGATTTTAATTAAACTCACAATATTGATATAAAATTTAATGTGCTTTAATATCATGTAAGTTTTATTCTGATAAAAATAGTTTGACAGGGCTTAAATGCCTATATTTCTAAAGTATTTCTATATTTCTAATTTTCTTCTTCTAAAGTACCTTTATTTTTGTATATTTTATAAAAATAACCATATTATCTAGTTAGCATTGATATATAACAGCTAAATATGCAAGTTGAGCAAATTTGAAAAGCAACTAAAGGAGAAAACTGAAAACATACATTTTTTAAGCAATTTTCCGTTTTTGAACATAAGAACAGTAATTTACATGTGTAATATACCGTTGGAAAGCTAAAGATTTTAGAAAAAATATTATCTAATACACAAGAGGTTGTAAAAGTTAATAGAGAGTGATAAAAAGCCGACAAAATAAGTGATTTTTTTACATAATAGTATAATATATTTTTTAATAAAACACATGTTTCTATAGAAATTTAATTTAATTATTTCTTTTATAGTTTCACGTATTTTTATTATCACTGTATTTCAAAATTTATTAATTGATTCTTAAAACGGAGGTAAGTGAAAGTCGTGTGTTGCCCGCACCAGATTTTTACATACAGTGCCAACACAAATCGACCTTCTGGGATATCTCACCCATATTCAGGAACTTACAAGCAAGTTTAAACAAAAACCTCTATAAAATCATAATGGGTATAGTTAGTTGACTGATGATAATTACTGACCGCCACCGGGACTAATTCCTTCCAGCATCTCTAAAATCTATTTAAAACAATTATTTTGATGCAAATTATTAAATAGATAAGTTATTAATTTTAAAAAAATATTTAAAATGTGTATCAACAAAACAAATATGTTACATAGTTCATAATTATAAAAAATACTATAGTTTGTAAAATTCCTTATTTTCATCTGTTTTTCCACTAACTTCCTCAATTTTCATTTTTTTTTTAAATTCAACACATTAAAAATGACATAAGCAACGTAATGTCTTAGATATTTGTCTATAACTGGATTAAGAGTTAGCCAATTCAAAAACATGCATAATTCTATTATATCGTTTTTAAATAATATGAACCACTTCTAATATTTTTTATTTTTTAAATTACATCCGAATAGTGGTAACTTTGATGCCTGGAATATGTTTTGAAATGAGTCCCAATTTTATCTAAAAAAAGAGTGTAATATTGAATTTTTGAAAAGAACTAGATTGATAAATTGTTCTCATTTCACTTAAATATATGGAATTTAGAACCACGATACAGACTAAATAATACTGCTAAATTATATATACCTGTTTTAGCTTGATAGATACCTTATATAAGATAGAAGTTTATATTTTTTTGTGGTTTTTTATGAAAATGAAAAAGTTATAACTTCACATTATTATACCCACATCATTCCATATTTACCTACCTGTATGCATTTTCTTTTTGTTGGCTTTATAAATAATCACATGGTTCAAAACAAGTCTATGGTGTTTGAGAACAAATGGTGGCTACAGTAGGAATGGCCCTCGTGCACGAGTTGACAATTTAGCTAGGACAGCTATTGTACTCTTCAATTTGACATTTCGCGCCTCAGTTACTCATGACTACTCGCTGAGTATGTCAAGAGACATTCATATCGTTCGAGTCACATTTTAGCGGAAAATATCAACTTTTGATTTTTTTTGTTTGTTAAAATATATTAACTACGCTAGGTTTATATTATTTTATGTATTATTTGGTAGGTCATACATTACATTTTCTACAAGTTAATATTCCACAAACTATAAAATAATATATATGGTTCATATATATATATATATCTTCACCAGTTCAACATAATATCTTGGATGCCGAATCCAAGGCTAAAGCCTTAAAAATGTGAAAGAGCCGTCACATTTCAGCGGAAAATATCAACTTTTGATATATTTTTTTTTAAATATATAAACTACGCTAGAATTATAAACAAGGGCTATTGCAATACTATTTAACATGTAAGTAAACTGATTACTATGCTAACTTTAAGGAGACAAGAAGAGACAAGTGTAACACTATCATTATATCAATCTGTTAAAATTAGCATAAATAAATGTATTCGTAAGTCATAGCTCTGTTTCTTTTTCTTTTTTTTTTTTTTTTGTAAATTGAAATATATTACTCATCTTTTAAAAATGTACTTTATCTTTATTTTAGAAACAGTTTTTTTTTTTTTTTGTGTTTAAAATTTAATGTTTCGTCATGTACGTGAAATTCAAATGAATTTTATTTATTAGGTTTTTGCTAAGTTGAGTGTTCTGTGAAATGGAATAACTCAGTATGTACAAATATAATGCTTGGACTTAAGCTCGGGCTTAATGCTAATCTGTGTTGAGGTATCATCTAAACAGGGAAGCTGTGCCGATTATATCCTGAAATCACACGTCAACGAAGTATTAACGTTTAAATACGTATTTATAATTTACGCTGAGTTTATTGTTAAACGTTTCTGCTCACCGTTCCCCTTGGAAACTTGCAAGCGCCGCCATGCGGTTGGCTTTATATACTTTCATCATCATTTCGATTTCGACTACGTGATTGACACATATTTCACTTTAATTTATTTTTAAATCTATTTTTTTTCTAAAAGTTTTATAAAATATATATATATATATATATATATATATATATATATATATATATATATATTACGTTTTATTGTTATTATCAACTTTAAATTTTATACAGTCCACTAAATGTATGTTAATTAACCACTCCGCATTTTAACTCTATCAATTACAATTATTGGTCTACCACAGATAGATCAACATGAACAGTATTTGTTGTAAATTGCAAGCTGTTATATTAATTAGAGTTACTTTTAGTTTTATACAATTAATATTTTAACACCAACTCTAAAATACTAGTATATTTTATATAATACTATACTATATTATTATAGAACACTAGACAATTTCAAATAAATGCAAACCTCAAAACTGAATCAAGCTACAAATTTTTAGCTTTCCATTGGAGCGTTAACCATATCCCTGATATTATTTCAGAAACATTTTTACCTTGAAATTTTTTTTTCTGCATTATTTTTGTGTCTAATTTCATCAATGGTTATGTTATATATTTAATTCACAATATGGGTAAAATATTTTTTAACATATTCTTGTATATATGCATAGTTAGAAATATATTTTGATGTGGATTTTTCTTTTGGCTGGAGATAGTTTTGTCTAACTTTTTTTCCACCATGAAATATGACACGCTTTAGTTCTGTTGGTGTTGCCCAGATCGAAGATTGGACGAGTAACGATGTCAGAAATTTAGTGAAAAATATATTTTTTTATATGATATCATTAACGAACTATATTGGTTTGAATAAGAAACGTTTGTTGATTTTTTTTAACGTCACTTTATGCTGCTGTGGCTAATCGGACGATGCTACAGTCCTAACCTTTGGCTATCCTAGTTTAATTAGGATAGGAATCTTTAACTAGTAACTGACATCGCACAGGCTCGGGACCATCTTTTCACGTTTCCTCCGTTAGACGGCATAACTAAGTATTTTACTCCCATTAAAAAATCCTAGTACTACCTGCGGGTTCGAAACTGTGACCTTGAACATAGCAGGCTGTTATGCTAGCCACTATGCGTCAGGTGACGCCCGAATGAAAAACGTTACCAATGCCCGAGTGTATATAAATGATGAAAAATATATTTATTGTAGATTATTTCCTTTTTTTCTTAACCTTCTATACTTCATCAGCTTCCGCCCGTCAAAAAAACTCAATTTCTGATGCTTACTGGTAAAATCAGTGATAGATATATTGTTTCTTTTCAATCAAAGAAAATAATAAAGCCATATTTTTTTTCCGGTTGTCTGAGTTTTATTTCTATTCAGTTGTTTTTTGGTCTTAGTGCTGTAGAACCGAATAAACCTAACTCTCTTTAGCCCCCGCTACAACATAGACCTGCCCTTTGGCATAGGGGTGCCCGCCTACCGCATATCCTCTTCCACTTTGTCCTTCTATCTCGCCCTTTGTAGCCCTTTTTATTCTCTGCTCGTGAAGATCACTCATGCCACACAACAACAGCCTGTTCTTTTATGTGGTAACTGGCATGTATTGGTAATCTTAAAGCTTTTTTGTACACATTTTTTTTTTTTGATGTTTTTAAAGATTTCTCATACGAAAACTTCCTGTCAAACCTTTTAAAAGTTATTATATAAACGCTGCAATCAAAAAGTTGTACATATGAAGTTAAAATCGCGTTACTCGTATTGTGTTTGAGTAATTGATAATATCTTAATAATTTTTTCTCCTCTTTTGATCAATGCAAGCTACAAGTAAATTTCTTTAACAAATAGTCAATATCGAAATAAAAAAAAAATTGTTAAGGGAACACTGCCTGTATACGCTGGGCTATCCGCTTGAAAGAATAGTACTTCAAGTGACAACTTCAAAATTGAGTGGTTCTATTGAAAAAATATATGGACTGTATAGATTATAAAATAAATAAAATAATGAAAGCAAACGCGAATCAAAATACATATTAATACACTGAACATACATATAAGTATATAAGAAACAAATTAACCTAATTAAATTTTATAAGTAAAAATTAACTAATTATAATTAAACAGCTTCAAAAATGAAAATTAAGAAATTAATGTCTCCATTATGGTATAAAGATAGCTTAATTAAGTAAAGATGTCAATTGAGTGTTGAAGAAACGACCGCAGGCGGCTGAACCGAGTCGTCTGAGTATTGAAGAAAATTACAGCGCTTGACGAAGTTACTTTGGTTTGAGAAAGACCGTAGGCGGCTCTTGCCAAGTTCCAAGGGAACGATGAGAAGATGAAGAAATTCGTTTCCAAACGTTTAAACGTTGAGAGGAATCTTGGGTCTATATACGGCACATCTTCACCGCTCAGACGCTAGCTTAAGACTCGACTGGCACGAGGCAGTCAAAAAACAATTGAAGTACGATCGTCTTCTGTCTTTCTCTTCTACTGCTCTCGTTTAAAAAACTTATAATTATATTTAAAATAACTATTTTAAAAGAAATTAAAAAATAAAGATTTAAACAAAAAAAATGATCTTATTATAAATATCATAAAATTATGAACTTATAATTTTTCGATTGAAAAACTATAAAAAACCTTTTCAGGCCGTAACATATGGCGTGAACACTGCCCTTAACCAATTTCAAGTGCTGACATACAGCAGGGAGCAACACAATCAAGCGCACTTAGGGCCATCTGCCGGCATATGGAGGTACTCCGACTGAGACCAGAATCCTCTGCGAGGGAGACGCTAAGAAAAAGTGAGATTTGTAAAGCACATGCATCTATCGCAGCAAACATCACCTGTATTTCCTCATAATTATCATCCTCATCACCATGGAGGAGTAGAAGAATAGGCGCCGGTCCAGGAACAGAGGAATGGCCTTAGAGGAGATACCACCCCACCCCAGCATCAGGCAGATATGTTTAATAATAGACTAAATCTAACCTAATTCAAAATTTGTAATAACATTGTTAGTCATCATATTTTCTTGTAACCCCTAATACATTGTACTATATTATAATCCACATTTTAAATTACAGTGTACTCCATTGTTTAAACATCCAGCCCTCATAAAAAAGAATTAATATTAAGAGCACCCTGGAGCGCCCCAGGTCTTGAAATATTTACAATAATAATATACGTACAGTTACTTTTCTTAGTTAAAGGACCTACCGGTTGTGCCGGTATACTAAGGGTTTTACACATTTTAACTTTTAAAACTCCAACGAATTTTATTAATTTTACTTAAACTCTCTCAGCTTCAATTTCTGGAAGACTTTATTCTCATGGACTTTGTCAGATAGAATTTGAAAGGCGATTTTTTATTTTTATTTCTTCATTGAAAGTATCTTTGGTTTTGTTTATTTAAAATAAATTACGATCTTTCTTTGTTTGTATTAATACAAAATGTATAAATTTAGATTATGAACAATTATTGATATTAGACTGCGGGGGAAAAAAAAATCATCTCAAGTTTGCTGAAATAATTGTAGACATCTTGGGGTATGTAATTAGAAAGCTCGACATTTTACCTAAATTATTATTTAACTAATGAAATCATGAGCCCCCTGATTAAACTATTTGTTAATAACTTCTGCTTTAAAGTTATGTTCATAAGTTCTAAGTTACGATGTGGTGCGCTTACTTTGATTTTGTAGATGGAACTAAATGTTCCATTTACCAAATATTTAATGTACACGTATTAAAAATAATTTTTAAGCTTTTTGTGGACATAAGAAATTGGATAAAAAAGAAACTTATTATTTTTATTGGAAGGAATTAGTCCGGGTGGCGGTCATTAAATGAAACAACTAAATAGTTTCAACTATTTTATTGTTTGCCAACGTTTCGACCCCCTTTGTGGGTCATCATCAGGGCGCATGGTGGGAGAATGGAAACTGAACTGTTTCCATTCTCCCACCATGCGCCCTGATGATGACCCACAAAGGGGGTCGAAACGTTGGCAAACAATAAAATAGTTGAAACTATTTAGTTGTTTCATTTAATGACCGCCACCCGGACTAATTCCTTCCAGTAATTCTCAACGGTCAACTAATTACATCCACAATTATTATTTTTATGTTCATGTTGAAACTAAATGAATGACGATCAATAAAAAAAAAAATCTGCGATAGTAATACATCATTTTTTTATATTCCTTATATACCATCTATGCATATGGGAAAGTGATAATGTTTAATATCCGATGATCTATCAAGTTTTTTTTAACTTTCTCTTACTATATGTAGTAAGGGGAAGTATTGCGATCGTGAAAATTTTCGAATTCCAGTTTTCAACGGAAATACACGTTTTAGGGTCCCCTGAGTCCAATTAACCAAGTCCCGCAAAAAGGTCTGTGTGTGTGTGTGTGTGTGGTAACTCCCGGGCGGAAACGAAAAATCCTATGAAATTGAAATTTCATATTTAAGGCCAATAGAGGCCCGAGACGTGACGAAACCTTTTTCATCAAAATGAGCTTACCAGAAGAGGCACTTTATATCATGAATTTTGCACCTTTTTTCGATTTTCTCGAAAACAGTTCCGACGATTTTAATTAAACTCACTATATCGATGTAAAATTTAATGGCCTTTAATATTATGTAGGTTTTATTCTGATTAAAATGGTCTGACAGGGCTTAAATGCCGATATTTTAAATTTTCTTCCCCTAAAGTACCTTTAATTTTGTATATTCAATAAAAATAACTATATTATCTTGTTAACGCTGATGAAAAACAGGTAAATAAATAAATTGAATAAATTCGATAGCCAACTAAAGGAGAAATCAGAAAAAATATTTTTTTTATGCAATTTTTCGTTTTTGAACATAAGAGCAGTAATATACATGTATGATATACCGTTGGAAAGCTAAAGATTTTAGAAAAACTATTATCTCATACACAAGCTTTTAAAAGTTAATAGAGAGTGATGAAATAAACATAAAACTAACTGATTATTTTAGATAATAATATAATAGATTTCTTAATAAAACACATGTTTCTATATAAATTCAATTTAATTAATTCCTTAATAGTTTTACGTATTTTTATCTCTAACTGTTTTTGAAAATTCTTTCATTGATTTTAAAAACGTAGGTAAGTGAAAGTCGTGTGTTGCCCGCACCGGATTTTTTAATATTATATTTCCTAGAATGCTTATTTAATATATTACGTATTTACGTAAGAAACTTCGAATAAAAAATTAAGTTAAAGCATTTCCCCTTCCTCAGGGAAAGTATTGCAATATTCTGGGCTCTTTGAGATAGTGCTAAAATAAATGACCTGACTAGATTTATTTCCGGAACATTAAAGTGGAGGTCATTCATCTTCAATAAACAAGAAGGAATATATTACGAAATATGAAACCAAAAAATACTGAATCTTCATAAATGCATCCTTTTTTCCTTTCTCGCATGATTCTTCATTTTCATATATGACTATATCAAGAGATTATAAATTTAAAAGAAACATTAAAACAATATAAATCGTTGATATTAATGTTAACTCGTCTTTTGATAACAACTTATTTCATAAAGTTTTTTTTTTCTGTGATTATTTAGGTTAGTAATAATTAGGTTTAAGAGTTGAATATATTGTATAATCATGGGCGTAGCCTTATTTGAATAGAAAAATCAAAATTTTAAAAAGAAAAGAAAAAACTTAAAAAAAGGTATTAAGATAAAAGCTACATTTAGATGCAGTTCTTACTTCCAAGCACACAATTAATTTTCAAGTTAATATGCTTATAGACACTGTTTGGAAAAAATAGCTTATATTTTAGACTGAATTCACTTCAGTGCAATCTTGAAAACATCACCAGGCTTCAGGATAACAACTGCAGTAAATATTGGAGCAAAAAACAGTAAGTTTTGTTACAATTTACGGTGTAAAGTGAATGCTGGGTAACCTCTTCACATCAGCTGATTGCCAATAGCTCGGCAAGGCCGGGTTTGGTTTTCTTTTCTTTAGTTATTGTTTTATTTTCCACATCTTATTATCTTATTATCTTCTTCACATGAAATGCGATATTTTCACCAAGTGATGTCCTCCAAAGCATCAACTAAAAGATCTAGATCTAGTGGTTCAATCACGCCTCCCATAAAACAAAGACCCCGCCGTGATACCAATAAAAAATTAAATCAGCAAGCAACCCCTTCAGGTACTAATACCGAATCTGAACCACAACCTGGCACATCGTCACAAGGGATGACTGACGAATCTCCGTTTTTTACCCCAAATCCTTTTCAAATCCTACATAATGAAAAAGAAAACATGGAATCTGCTCCTACACCCAGTGAACCACGGCCTCCACCGATATTTGTCAAAAATATTAAAAATTTTCAGTTGTTGTGTGCTCAATTGAATAAAATTACCGACTCCACCAGCTACTACTGTATGAGTAGAATCAATGACACCAAAATATCACCGACCACCGCCGAGACGTATAGAACAATAGTGAAATATCTAACTGATACTAAAGCGGATTTCCACACTTATCAGTTACGTCAAGAGAGATCTCTTAGAGTTGTAATAAGAAATCTACATTCTTCTACACCAGTTGAAGCAATCAAAGAAGAACTTATGGAGATGGGTTACAAAGTGCGCCAAGTCACTAATGTCATAAAAGATAGGGTTCAACTTCCGTTATTCTTCGTTGACTTGGAACCATTGTCAGGAGTAGAACAAATTTATGATCTAAAAAGACTGTACTATACAAGTGTAAAAGTCGAAAAACCTTACACCAAGAGAGAAATTGTTCAATGTCACAATTGTCAGGCGTATGGTCATACCAAAAGTTACTGTTATCACATACCACGCTGCGTGAAATGCGGTGAACAGCACAAGTCTGTGGAATGTACAAAACCGAAGTCAACACCCGCTGTATGTGCTCATTGCCTCAAGGACCACCCGGCCAACTACAAAGGATGCCAAATCTATAAGGAACTAAGGACCAGGTATCAAAAACCCCAAGTACTGGATGAAACAGCAAGACAAACAAGAACTAGAAGAGAACCCTCAAAAATAATCGATGCCAATGTATCATTTGCCCACTTACTTGGAGGTGGGAACCAATGTAGTGAGACCGAGGCCCTGCCGGAACTGCAAAATGTACCTCAATATCCTCAGTCCATTCAACAAATACCTCTTCCTCAAAACGTAATCAATCCTAAAAATCCTCATCCACAACAAATTTCTCATATCCCACCTCCTTCAAATGCCACAGACCTTACCAGTTTGATGACATCCTTCATTTCCGAAATCAAATCCCTTGTCATGCCCCTAATCACAATCCTTACGAATCTTGTATCAAATCTCATTCCTGCCATACAAAAGCCATAAATGACCTCACCTAATTCCTTATCTATTCTCCTATGGAATGCGAATGGTGTTAGAACTCACACTGACGAACTTACAGCCTTACTGCAAGACAAAAAAGTTGATGTTGCACTCATTACTGAAACTAGACTAACCACTAAACAGTACTTCAAAATACCTGAATACACGACATACCGGACAGACCATCCAGACGGCAAAGCCCATGCCGGTACTGCTGTCATTGTCCACCGATCCCTCTCCCATCACTTACACCCACTTCCCGCCCACGACTTCCTACAAGCCACCTCTGTTATAATCAAGACCTTTTCTTTTCCGCTCGTCATCGCATCAGCATACTGCCCTCCTGAACATCTCATTTCTTCTGCCCAATTTGGATCCTTCCTCAACTCATTGGGGAATCACTTTATTCTGGGTGCAGACCTAAACGCCAAGCACCAACAATGGGGTTCCAGAACCACAAATACTCGTGGACGGACATTGCAGGCTGCACTCAACTCCCGACGCCTTAATCTCCTACCTCCCAATTCCCCTACCTACTGGCCAACAGATCCTAACCGTAATCCAGACATCCTTGACTTCTTCATCCACAGCGGATTAGGTTCCCTGAACTATTCCGTAACTCGCCTTGATGAACTATCCTCTGACCATAGTCCACTGATCCTAAATGTATCCTTAACACCTATTCCTAAACCTGTCCCACCGTCATTCATCAGAGGCCCTATCAACTGGAACCTCTTCCGCGAAATCCTCACCAATGATATTGACCTCAAAGTGACTCTCAAAACCCAAACTGACCTTGACAATGCCGTCTATTCCTTTACAACCTCGATTCAACAAGCCGCCTGGACTGCCTCCTTTCCCAAGCACTCCCAAATAAATCCTTACAAAAACCATTTACCACAACACCTCCTAGACCTAATCCACACTAAACGCCGAGCCAGAGCATTATGGCAACGCACCCGTCACCCATCAGATCGCCACTCCTATAACTTTTATTGTAGACAATTAAAGCGGGAGTTGGCGATCTTCCGTTCCCAATCCTACAATTCCTACCTCTCCTCTCTCTCGACTCGTGACAATTCCTTGTGGAATGTCACGAAGAAAATTCTTAAATCCCCTCTGATATCCCATCCTCTCCGGCGTAGTGATAATTCCTGGGCTGCTTCTGACAAAGATAGGGCCCAGGAATTCGCACTACACCTTTCCAAGGTATTCACTCCTCATTCCGATCTCAATCCAATCCATACCGCAATAGTTGAAGAGTTCCTTACGTCACCGATACCAATTTCCTTACCACCTAAAGCAATCAATCCCTCTGAGGTCAAATATCTTCTTAAAAAGCTTCCTCTCCGTAAATCCCCTGGATACGATCTCCTCACTCCTCAAATCCTAAGACAACTTCCATCTAAAGCCATTACATTCCTTACATATATCTATAACTGTATCCTACGCACTACCTATTTCCCTCTGTTGTGGAAACACTCGACTATCATCCTTTTCCTAAAACCAGGCAAACCCTCCAACTGTACGTCATCCTACAGACCTATTAGCCTTCTTCCGATCCTCTCCAAAATCTTCGAAAAACTCCTATTAAAACGAATCCTAGCCAAATTTATAATTTTCCTCCACACCAGTTTGGATTCCGTCCTCAACATTCCACGGTTCAGCAAGGACTCCGAGTTGTAGACCACATTTCCTCCGCCCTTGAGTGCAAGGAGTATTGTTCGGGTGCCTTTCTGGACATAGCTCAAGCTTTTGACCGGGTGTGGCACCCGGGACTGCTCTTTAAGCTTAAAACCCATCTACCTCAATCTTTATACCTAATCCTCCGATCCTATTTATCAAACCGCTCCTTCCGAGTTCGTTGTGGTTCCGAATTTTCCAAACATTATTCTGTTGAGGCCGGTGTACCTCAAGGCAGCGTCTTAGGACCCGTCCTCTACATCCTCTACACCGCCGATATCCCTGCCGATCCCAAAACCTTTCTGGCAACATCTGCTGATGACACAGCCATTTTATCATCCGATTCCGATCCTGAAGTAGCATCGCTAAATCTCCAAAGGCACCTTTCCCTTGTCGAAGACTGGTGTAAGGCTTGGCGAATTAAGGTGAACGAAAGCAAATGCACACACGTTATTTTCACCCTTCGACGTAAATCCTGTCCAACAGTTAAATTCAATTCCATACCGCTTCCTTCCTCAGACACAGTCCGGTACCTTGGCTTTTTACTAACAAAAGACTGACGTGGAACCCACATACAAGACTTAAAAGGATAGAACTCAACCGCAGATTCGGCCGGTTATACAAACTACTGGACAGAAAATCTCATCTTACAGTCGACAACAAATTACTAATATATAAGACAGTACTGAAACCTATATGGGCCTACGGACTTGAACTATGGGGGACAACTAAACATTCTAACATCAAACGTATCCAATCCTTCCAATCCAAAGTCCTTCGAACAATAGTTAATGCTCCTTATTACGTTACCAATTGTACCCTACACCACGACCTTAATATTCCATTTATTTTAGACCTGGTACCATCCAAATTTTCCAAATTCCATCAGAACCTTCTTCATCACCCTAATCCTCTTGCTCAATCGCTCTCCAGCTCCACCCATCCCTACAATCCTCCTCGAAGATTGAAACGGCAGTGGCCCCGCGACGTTTTGTAAACTTTTATTCTGGAGTTCTGACACTGGTCAGATCCTCCACTCATGTACTGTATGTTTGTGGCTATTCCGCCCTGGCTCGGCCTCCACTGGCTTACACCAGTGAAGCGCCGGGTGAGAGGCGCTGGGATCTCTTGGATTCGGCTTCTCCCCCCACTTGTCGAGGGAGCAGCGGAGTCTAGGGTCCCTTTAGCAGATTGTATATATTGTATATAGTTAAGTTTGCTTGTATGATTTTTGTTTATTTCCCAACTTGTATTTATCTCTACTACAGGTTGTTGTTTTGATTTGTTTGTTGTTGTTTTTTTTAATTGTTATTTTCTTGTTTATATTCGAATTTATTTATTTCCGATTTTATGTAATTTGACTTTATTATCATTATTCTGTATATATTGTATGAATGTGTACTACATCTCTATTACTAATGTTCATTATGTAACAAACTGTAATATTTCTCAATAAAAAAAAAAAAAAAAAAAAAAAAAAAAAAATTTTAGACTAACTTTCCCCTCCCCTTACGTTCGTATATAATCATTTCAAATGATAACTGATAACTTGAAAAACATTTCAAGAACTATTTAATTCGCTAATATTCAATATTAAGGTTGGTTTTAACTTTAATCTTGTTATATATGCACAATAAAATATAAGTTGACTATGAGTTTTATCTTGGAATTTTGCCGAAATTTAAACTAATGATCAGACCTTTTACCAAACTACCTAAAATTTCACTAATGACTAAACCATTATTTCATCTTGAACTATTTCTATGGAGCAGCTTAGATAACTAAATATTCCTAAAATTTCGTTATGAACCGTTTTTTAAGTCGTTTTGATTCTATTTTAACTTTAAATTTTATTATATACCAACGTATTAAAAAAAATAAACGTGCCTCATTTAGTGATTACTATAAAAAATTCAAAATTTAAATTCACATATTAGTTAAACCTCTCATCGAAAGTTTTGGTAAATGTTCATTAAGATTGTGGGACACGCGACTAGTACTAGCATTGTAACTAAAATTATAAGTGTTAAAAGGATCTCTGTCGATTGAGAAAATAGATGGGAAAAGGTTAAAAAGAAAAAAATAGTAAGTAATCAGAATTTTCCTCATATAATGTGACAAGAGTTTGCACTAAAGGAATTACTCAAAATAAGTTTTAATCTCTTTTGACAGGAACGTCGGTGTTAAAACTTTAAGTCACTGCTTAGAGGGACGTTAAAAAGATACATCAAACACTAGAATGTTCATTTTATGTCACCATCATGAACAAATTAATAACATATTCTATTTAATAAATGTGATATCCTCCATGAATTAAATACTAATGTTAATTGATAAATCTAAAAATAAATAAAATAGTAATGTTTTGCATAAAATTTTACAGAACCCAGACTTGCTATATGATTTTTTAAATTTTAGAGAAAATTAAACACTTTTATGTCATGCCTTATGCTTGTTATGTTTGCGAACTAAAATTTTATTTTATTCATTTCTTCCAATTCCCTTTATATTAACAGTAGCAACTGCGTTATTGAATCTAAGTAATCAAAATATACGTTTTTAATTTAAATATTAGTGAAAAATATGTAAAAAAGAAATTTAATTCAGACGTAACTACCTTCTATTACCATTTTACTCAAAAATAAATAATTTAGTTTCTTTTATATATAGACACTTTTTTTTTTTTTTTATTTATTTAAATATCTTGGATGACAGAACAGGTAAATAAGCTTTAGAATAAAATACATGGAACTGCCCTAAAGTAACGAAACTGCCCATTGGACGCACTCCAGCAGGTAATATAAACTAGAAGGTCTACTAACTAGGCCATCTTCATTTATAGGCCGTGAATCGGTACTAATCTTATGAGCAAAAGACTCTTCATAGGTGTTAGGTTTTCTTTTTGTTATCTAAGACAGCTCTATCGAAATCGATTAAATCCATTATATCAATGCGCCAATAAATTGTCGTAATTATTCAGTAAGTTTTATCCTCAATAGTCTGATCTAACTTAAATGTGTATTGTTCAAAAAATTTTCCTCTAAAAATCTTGTAATTTTGTTTAGTTTTTTAAATAACTAATCACATAATAATTGAACAAAATTTATAAATATTCAGTTCGGGAGAACGTGATTGTCGCATAAAGTATCATTATTTCCCTGTTTTTTTACTATTTATTGAGATTTACAACTTTATTAGTTAATACATCAAGTAAATTAGCTGTCATATAAAATACATGAATAGAAAATGCCAATTGGAAGCACTCCACTAGGTAATTTAAACTAGAAGGTCTCGAGGTCATCATTTTTTTTAGACGCCTCGGAGGATTGTCAGGAATAGAATAGGAAGCTAGGGTTGAAACTAGTGGGTCAGAGTGGAAGTGGATTTTGTCATGGAAGGATTGATACCTGGTTCGGGCCAAATCAGCAACATATGGGGTATAAGCTCTTTATGGATGAGTTTGTTCGAAACATTTATGGAGAATTGAGGATTTTTAGAAGGATTTTAGATTTAAGAATTGAATACGGGAAGAATTTGATGGGTTAGTAGAGCTCCAAAGCTCAGATAGGCCTTATGATGGTGATATAGATGAGCCTTTTGTAGATAAGTGGAAGGTTAGAGCATCTGTCCAGTAAGTGTTGAAGTAACCGAAATCGACGGGCTGTTTCTTGTCGTTTCAGTATTGTTTGCGGATTCTATGTTAGACGTTTGTCAATTAGGGATCCTAGATAGCGAATCTGTTTAATTGAACCAGCGGAATATTATTAAAGGACACTGTAGAACCACCTAATGTCATAGGTTTACGATGAAGAGTAAAGGTAATTAGGTGGGATTTGTTGGAATCGATTTTATTTCTCCAATTCTGACAAAATACCTCGAGGTCTTTGATGTGGGATCGAAGAGTTTGAGAGGCAATTGTAGGATCGTATTAAATCATAACAGGCAAGTGTCATCAGCATAGGTAGAAAGGAAGGTATTAGGATGGGTAAGGATATCAGTTGTATAAACTGTGTAAAGGATAGGTCCTAGGGTACTATCTTAAGGAACACCAGCAGACTGAGTAAAAAGGAATGAATAGGAACTATAGTGGTTTATTTTTTTTTTAAGATCTTTCAGATAGGTAGGAATGGATAATGAGGTAGTATGTAGGTGGGAAGAATTTGCGGAGTTTGTAAAGCAGTCCAGGGTGCCAGACTCGGTTAAAGGCCTGTTCTACGTCGAGGAAGGTTCCCGTGTAGTACAATCCTTGCTCCAATGCATTTACACGGTTAAATTTTTTTTCTCGAAATAAGGAGCGGTTGGATATAAAGATTTTAGAAAAAAATTATAATATAGAACAACGTTGAAAGAAATGAAGAGTGTAAACGGCATTAAAATAAGATGCTGTTGTAAATAAGTTATGTAATTTAAAATTTATTTTATGTTGAAGGATAATTAAAAAATGTGTGATGCATGCACTAGATTCTCTGCTATCATAGTTGAAAAATAAATACCGTGAGAGAAGCAAGATAACATTATAAACATAAAGAAACCCAACCTCACTTCTTCCATCCAATCTATTGCTGGTTCAAAAGTGAAAAGGAACACCCCCTGATATTTATTTGCAAATAAAAATAGGGTAAAGGCCTATTTCCAAAAAATATTACCCCTACAACACCCGCTTATAAAAATGGCTTATCAACATCACTCAAGCCTACCTCCCTTTTGTGAAGGCTACCTTTAGAGCCATGTAAATCCTACTCAACCTCTTAGCCCGCCAGCGATAGCTTCTTTCAGGGGAACATCGTCGTAATAAGACCACATTTCTCCGTTGAACCAAGTCATTTTTGTTAGGCTCTTCGCTCGTCAATAAAGGTGTTATGTCAACCAAAAATATGGAAATATCTTATTTTGATATCTTTTTACAAAAGATACTATTTTAACGTGTTATATTTACAGGATATTAATCGTAAGGGGTAAAATATATATATTTATAGTATATATAGTATATATAATATATATATATTATATATATATATTTATATAAGTATATACAGACGATAAAACACCGTTGAAAAACGCAAGTTTTTAGGAAAGTTGATTTGTTATTAAATACGACGTGCAAGTTGATAGAAAGTCGTTATAAGCCCATAAAATTATTAACATGCCACATGTAATATACAGTGTCGCCACTTTACAGATTATATTATTCTATACAGTTCTCAAGATATTAGAATAAAAAACATACTTGTTGTTACATAAAGTTGTTAAAATAAATGGAAAGTTATTATAAATCCATGAACTAAAATTGTTATAATTTTTTTATAATTATATATATAATATATATATATATATATATATATATATATATATAAAATGTAAGATAATTACATTGGTAAATGAGGTCTACTGCCATCCAGAAATAAAAGATAAATTTATGCTATTCATTGAATTCCTGTTTCCTATGGTGTTGTACGAACGTGTTTTTGAATAAAAAAAAATATCTCCTATAAAAATGACTAAACAGGCACGTAAAGTTACAATCTTATCCCCTAACTAAAAACTAAATTTTTTTAATTATGTTTAGTTATTCTAAGAACAATTCAAACTTTTAGAACTGAAAATGCTGTAAGACATCACACTACGGTTTACAATTTTATGTTATTAAGATAACAAAATATGTTTCTATTAAGTCATTTACAGTAAATCAATTTTGGCAAAAAATATATAAAAATTAGTTTTTCAACTTTCCAAACACACCTACGCATACCAATTTGAAACACTTGGTTGTTTGGAAACAGGAAATTTAATTTTTTTCAAGAAAATAATACTTTCACTTATTTTACATATTTCATTTAGGTAATTATAATCAAAAGTGGATAAAATATATATCAATATTAAGGTGCAGTTTATAGTTATTATAAATAATTATAATTTCAGTTGTGAAAGTTTTACTTCCCACATTTTCTTTGTATAAACGTGATAATTCTGAAAATACAGACTTCCTATAAATACATACCTATAAATATAAACCTCCTTTTAACGGATATACTTAGAATCATTATTTTATATACATGTATGTTATGAATCCAAATGATATAAACACAGTGTGGTATATATATATGTTATAATTATAAGTATATCGTTGAGTTTTTTAATATTTTATTAAGTATCATATTTCATATACAAAGGGTATTTTGCATTATAACATCCAATACCCTCTCCTACTTTCTGAAAGTACTATCTCCATAAGAAATATCATCGTGTAGTTAGCCTAGTATCATCACATCATGTTGTAGCCCACATCATCGCACTCATAGAAATATATATATATATATATATTTTTTTTTTTTTTTTTTTAACGTCTACTAATGTATATGTTTAAATAAACTAATGTTCTCAAAATTTATTTTTAACAAACTTTGCATGTGACCGAACTCCACAACGTACTCCTTCACCACTAACCTAATCAGTCACAAATCCTCGATAAACTCTTCCCTGCTAACAAGACGTTGTGAAAGAGGTCTTTTGTCAATTAGAAACTTGGCTGCTATCCCTTTTGTAACTTTGTTGAAAAGTGCTTTTTAGCCAATGAACTTTGTATTGTGTCTTGTTACTTCTAACTAAGAGCAGCCAGTAACTTGTTAGATGAAAGTGATGAGGTGTTTTAGTTGATATCTTCCAAATTAACAAGTTTCGTTTCCAAAACTTTAACAATAGAAATATTTACCTCATTTGTTATTCATATCAATCAATTTAGATTCCTACTTTTTTTAAGTATTATTTAATAACATACACTTTATCAAATATTTCTCGGGGCTAGTATGCCTCTTAATTACTTACATACTGATGCATCTTCCATATTATGTTATGTGTTTTGTTTTTTTAACTTATCGAAATTTAATATAAACATAATTTTCATATAAAGGTACAAAAGTGGTCTGTGTAAACAAATAATATGAGTTCTCTCAAAAGAGGAACATATAGTTGTCTTCGGCGTTAGTTTGAAGTCAAGTTCTTGGCGATCGGAATAATAATTCCAAAGTCACTGAACGCAATAAGCAGGTGATAACAGAAAATAATTATTTCAAGTAAAGACGAATAAAACTTTTCGTCGGTGATAAGCGAATTGACATCTATACTTACGAGTGTTTAATGTATAACGAAGGTAAAATCTTAAAAAAATTAAAAGTAACTATGAAAAATTGAATAGATAAGTGAAGACGTTGAACCCCTCTCGAACGAAAAAGACCTTTAGCGCAGAGGATTAATTACAACATGCAGTTAATTAATCCTAAACTTAATTATAACAGGTATGCGAGTTTTGAAACTAGAAAATCCTTACTTCATGAAGAAATCTTGATCAGCTTATTCTTGCACATTTCCGATTATCCTGACCTTATTATACTTTCTAACTTAATAATACTTTTCCTCAGATTTATTTGTTCTTTAGAGTAAGAAAATGTATTGGATGGATTTATAGATAGACCAATGATTCATTTTTCAGGGCTGATACGAAGCCTTCGGACGTGGACGGTCTGGGGTATTGGACTCTGCTCTACGGGAACGGGCCGGGTTACAGCTCGCCTCGGACAGTGCCCGGAAACCAGACGGCGAAAAACGCAGTTCACGGCTCAGCAGCACCACGGCAGTGGGCCACGCACGGGGGAGAGGACGTCCCGGCCATGGCTATCGGCCCCTTGGCCAGGGAGCTCTTCTCGGGACCATGGACCAGACCGTCATCGCTCACGCAATCGCCTTCGCAGCTTGCCTTCCACCTTACGCAACGCGGTGTGTCCTCAACCAGACAGCACCACCACCTCCTCAGGTATCTTCTATTACATTTAATTTTCTGCATGAAAAGTTTGAATAAAAACACATCAATATAAAATTAAATTAATTATTTCCCCATATATATTTATAAATGAAGTATTATGAAATGCTTCCAATGTTAAGATAATACAATACTCAGAGTCATAGTCACCCATCGGTCTGCCTGATACGTTCTATCATGAACTCTGTACGTCATTTTGCTCTTATTCATTAACCATGTGCCTTTATTGATATGCTCTACATAGGCTTCTTTATATTGATTTAATACTGCCGTATTTAGACCACAAAGGACGATATTGATATTTTTTTAAAAGTATTCTCTAGTCCCTCTACCAGCGATTCCGTTGTGCCAACACAACTACTGAAAAATATGGAGTAAATACTGTTTAATATTGTGTACGTTGAAAATCCTTGATGTTGACCGTCATTAGTTTCCTTTATTTAAAAATATATATATTTATTGATATTTACAATTGTATAATAAAATACATCTTGTAAATGTAATACAAGATTATACTGTCATAATTTCACGGATTGGCATGTTTTTTGTTGTTGTTTTTTTTCAGACGCCTCGGTGAATAATCAGTGTAGAGGTTTGAAACTAGTAGGTTAGAGTGGGAATGGAGCCGGTAATGAAAGGAGTGGTACCTAATTCGGGCCAGAGCAGCAAAAAATGGAACATTTAGGTCTATATAAATCAGTTTATTTGTGACAAAGTAAGGAGCGTTGAGGATTTTACGAAGGATTTTGGATTGTAAGGATGCGATACTGGAAGAATTTGATGATTTGGTCGAGTCCCAAAGCTGAACTCTGTGAGTCCATATAGGCCTTATGATAGTCATGTAGAGAAGTCTTTTGTAGTGTTACGTGGAAAAAAAAAAAAAAAAAAAAAAAAAAATTATCAGTTGAGTTAAATAGCAATGAAAGGTTACTTTTGATACCTCGATGAGGGTTATTTGGAAGAAAAAAAATATTAAACCAATAAATAAATGTATGTTAAATGTAAATAGCTAATTAAAATTTTTGTGTTATTTTTAAGCTTAGATTAAGTATTACTGAAGCAAATAATTATTATATACTCCGGTGAGGGATAAGGGGAGTCAAGGAGCGAGATGAAGAAGGCTGTGAGCTCCGGGAGGGGGTGTGAAAAAAAGAGACGTGGTAGATAGCAGCTATTACCGAGTGGTTTACATGAGACTGATTTAATTAGTGTGAACAAGGACAAGTACAGACGGATGAACTCGGCCGGACAAGGAAGGAAGCCAAGGTTTAGTTCTCGAGAAGAAATTGGAGACTTAAAAACTGCTTTCCTCCTAACCCCAATCCTAACCCTCATCCCGAACCTAGGTGAATATTATTTTGTAAATAACTTTTGGTTTGTGTTTGGTGACTGATAAACAAAAGTAGTAGTTTCAGACAATAGAGAAAAAAAAAAGTTAATATAAGTTGTAAATATGTTTTGTTATTGAATAATTTATTTATTTCTTTTCCTTTTTTTTTTATTAGAAATAAAATTATATTTTGTAGTTTTTGTATAATTTAACCATGTATTCTTTTTTTTAATTCAAAAATTGGATCTTGAATATTTACATATTACTTAATATTAACCTTAAAAAGTTAAGACTGTACAACCCTCGTCGAGTCTAATACTGTGTAAAGGTATGGTGACGTCATATGAGTCCATAGCTCATGGGATACATAGCTGTATTCAGACTGTGAGGTAACGAGTTCGTAACCATCTGTTTTAATAACTTTTTTTTTTGTAAATTTAATTTTAATTTTTTTTATTTATTTCCATTAAAAAAAATATTATTAATTTAAAAGGGTTTCGCTATTTACCTTATTTATTTTTTTTTTTAACAAATAGCGTGGCGCTCGAAATAAATTTATGGTGGAACCCGCCCGTCTCCACTGAGTATCTGGGGCATAGTTACGGTTAGGGAATGCGTTTTTTTTAAATTAAAATTAATTCTCTTTGCAAATTTTAACCGTAACAAAATGGCGCCCAAATAGGGACTAGTAAAAACATAAATAGAATAATAAATTAATAGAAAAGTTTAATTTTATTTTTAAATAATAAAATTTGTAGATAATTATTTTATTTAATAAAATATATATTTCTTTAAATTATAACAAAATGAATGTCGATAGACTGATTAAGGAAGAATTAGAGTACGAATTGAAGATTCGTGGGGTAGCTGGTTTATTGACGGTAGACGAAATGAGGAAAAAATTTCGTACCCTTTTAAAATTAGAGAGTACAGGAAAATATGTAGCCCCTGTTGTAGATATCCCGGCCGGACCAGAATTGAGTGTGTGTGAGGAAAAACTTGCAGCAATCGAGACAAAAATATTGGGTATCACGGCATCCAGTACCGCGGGGGAAATAGATAAAGTAGATACGGGATTACAACATCTAATAAATCGTTTAAACCGAATTTCTACTAAAGATTCTTCTGAAAGTGAAAAGAAAAGCGAGGCTGTTACAAAGTGTCTCGAGTTGTGGGAACTCTTTGAAGAGAACGCAGGCCAATCATCGACTGGAAAAGAGGATCCCGTACACTCTCAACGCAGTGAGGGAGTAGAGAGCATGGGGAAATCGCATGAAAATATCCAAAGCCAAGCGACAATGGTTCAACCAGACTTAGGCGCAGCTGGAGCGACCTACGTGATAAGGAGAACCCAAATTCCCATAAGAGATTGGGGTGTTCATTTTACGGGGGATGGCGACGGTCTAAGCATACATGCGTTTCTGGAAACCGTAGAAGATTTACGTCTGGCGAGGAGTACTACAGAAGAAGACCTCTTTATGGCAGCGTATGATTTGTTTAGAGGTCCAGCACTAATTTGGTTTAGATCGATCAGACGTGAAGTTTCTTCTTGGTCCGAGCTTGTCTCCGAATTGAAGGCTGAATACGTCCCGTTAGATTACGAAGATAGACTTTGGGAGGAAATCAAGAGAAGAACTCAAGGGCCTACAGAATCAATCGGTACTTTCGTAGCCGTCATGAAAAATTATTTTAACAGGCTCTCAAATGTTCCAACAGAACAAGAGATGTTGAGATTAATCAAGAGAAATATGGACCCCTACTGCTTGGATCGTCTTGCGTTGCAACAAGTAAGGACGGTAAAAGAATTAATAACTCTGGGGAGGCAAATAGAAGAGGTAAGATGGCGGATCAATGAGTATCGACCGCCTCCAACAAGTAAAGGATTGCTGGCGGTGTAAGAAAAATAGGAAGGGAAACGATCAAGGGGGTCAGGCTTAAGTGGATGTGAGCTTGAACAAAACCCCAAATCCACGACGAAAGCTGAATGGGAGGAATGGTTGGCAGTGGTAAGGGAAGTTTTCGACGGTAAGAAGGGAGAAATCCTTCGGCACCCTAAAAATAGTTTAGACCAAAGACCATACCTAAAGGTAAACATCTTGGGAAAAACGGAAATTGGTTTGTTGGATTCTGGAACTTCCAGATCTCTAATGAGTGAAAAATGTTGGGAGAGATTCTCACGACTTGGTGTCAAATTACAGTGGAAACCGGATGTTAAAATAAATACAGCCGGCGGGACAGCACTCAACGTGGTTGGGAGTGTAAATATGCCTGTTGAATTGCAGGGCAGATCAAGAGTGATCGAATTTTTAGTGGTGTCACGCCTTGTAGATGGGATTATCTTGGGGATAGACTTCTGGGAAAAATTGCGACTGATACCCGATGTATCTGAAAATACATGGACTTTTGCTGAGGAAGGATGCTCGACTATATCGCAGGATGATCAGGCTCTTTTAACTAGACCCAACCTTAACTTCAAACAGAAGGAAATTGTTGATCGCCTAATAGAAAAATGGAGATCTATTCGACCATCAAAGTTGGGATGCACGAGTAGGGTTGAGCACGAAATAAACACGGCCGATAGCAAACCGATTAAACAGCGCTACTATCCCGTTTCTCCTAAGATCCAAGATGTCCTGAATAAGGAGCTCGATGAGATGTTGGAGGAAGGAATTGTGGAACCATCGCAGAGTGCATGGTCGTCACCTGTTGTTTTGGTTAAGAAGCCAGATGGATCCTACCGCTTCTGTGTAGATTACCGGCAGTTGAATTCCGTTACAAAGAGGGATGCATACCCGCTACCATACATATCTAACATCCTTGACAGGTTACGCGATGCTAAGATACTGTCTTCTATTGATATCAAAAGCGCCTACTGGCAGATACCAATGGCTAAGGAAAGCAAGGAAAAGACTGCATTCACTGTACCCAACCGCGGACTTTTTCAGTTTTGTAGGATGCCTTTCGGACTGCATAACGCGCCAGCAACCTGGCAAAGGCTCATCGATAGTGTGTTGAAGGCAGACTTGGAACCAAATATCTTCGTTTACTTAGATGACATCATCGTCGTTTCACCTGATTTCGACTCACATATAAAAAACGCTGGAAACAGTCTTCGAACGTCTAAATTCCGCAAACTTGTCTGTAAACTGGGAAAAAAGTCAATTGTGTCGAGAAGAGCTTAAGTTTTTGGGCTATGTGGTAAATGAGAATGGCCTACAGGTAGATCCGGGGAAGATAGAGGCAATATTAAATTACCCAGCACCTAAAAACGTGAAGCAAGTTAGGCAATTTGTAGGACTGACATCATGGTACCGCCGTTTCGTTCCTGACTTTTCAACTTTAACTGCGCCCTCTCTGAGTTGTTAAAGAAGAACAAGCGATGGAAATGGGGAGAAGAACAAGAAGCAGCTTTTAACTTACTAAAAGAGAAACTAGTTACCGCACCTGTTCTGGCTTGCCCTGACTTTAGCAAACCATTCTTTTTGCAGACTGATGCCTCTAACACAGGACTTGGAGCAATCCTGTTCCAACAGTACCCTGAAGGAGATCGTGTGATAGCATATGCTAGCCGCAGCTTGACGTCAGCGGAGAGGAAATACAGTGTTACTGAGCAAGAATGCTTGGCAGTACTCTGGGCCGTAGATAAATTTCGACCATACTTAGAGGGTATGGATTTTACCGTCATCACGGACCACATCGCGCTGAAATGGCTTAATAATCTTAAAGATCCTCAAGGTCGTTTAGCTAGATGGGCCCTGAAGTTGCAGCAACATCACTTTACCATTATCCACCGACCTGGGAAACAAAACGCAGCAGCTGACGCTTTGTCCCGATCATATGAGTTCCCAATAGCCAGAATTGATATTGGAGAAGAAATAACCGATAACTGGTACAAGAAGATGTTAAACCGAGTGGAAGAGGACCCGGCAAAGTACCCGAATTGGAGGGTTGATGAAAATAAGTTGTGGAAATCTATTGTAGATGGAAGAAAGCTAGTGGGAGATGATAACAGATGGAAGCTAGTAGTGCCGAAAGATCACCGGAAAAGAGCCTTATGGGAATGCCATGATCGCGAGATTTCTGGGCATTTTGGTTGCTTTAAAACATTGCAACGTTTAAGAGAGTACTACTACTGGCCTGGCATGGCATCGGACGTAGCGAAATATGTGCGAAGATGTGAAGTGTGTTTAGCGAATAAGCCAGAACAAGTAAAACCAGCGGTCTAATGGGGAAACAGCGAGTTGTCACTCACCCGTGGCGAATTGTGTCAACAGATTTGATGGGACCATTTCCAATGTCATCCAACCGGAAGAGATTTATTGTAGCATTCACTGATTGCTTCACAAAATATAGTGTTATTGTGGCGATTCCAAATTCAACTGCTGAAGTGGTTGCCAGGATAATGGAAAATGAGGTTTTTCTTAAGTTTGGTGTTCCGCAAGTTATAATTTGTGACAACGGTCCTCAATTCAAGAGTGATGCCTTTAGGAAGAAAGCGGAAGAGTATAGAGTCAAATTATGGTTCACACCAGCTTATCATCCACAGGCTAACCCGATGGAAAGACCAAATCGAGTGATAAAAACACTTCTGGCTTCATACGTAAAGGAAAATCACAAACATTGGGATAAACATTTGCCGAAGTTAGCGTTTGCCATGCAAACAGCGGTACATGAAGTGACAGGATACTCGCCGGCCTACCTAAACTTTGGACGTGAGCTCACTACATCAGGACATGATCATCCTCCGATCGGAGATGAAGAAATCGTGCCCAAGCTAGAAGATAGAAAACACTATATGGCTAGATTCAAGGATCTGCCACTACTTCTTGACGAGGTTCAAGATAGATTAAATAGGGCTTATGAACGGAGTTGCGTCTCATACAACCTCAGGAGACGGTCGCAAGAGCACAAAGTCGGAGACGTTGTTTGGAAAAAAAAATTATGCTCTATCCAACGCGGCGGAAAATTTCAGTAGAAAGTTAGCTCCAGCGTATACAAAATGTAAAGTCATAGCAAAGCTTGGCTTTCAGATTTACCAGTTGCAGGATATGGATGGTCGCGATATTGGTAAATGGCATGTTAAAGATATAAAAACGAGCCCAGGAGATAATTAGCGGCAGATAATTTTTTCTTTTTTTCTCCAGGAAAGGGGGAGATTGTTACGTGGAAAAAAAAAAAAAAAAAAAAAAAAAAATATCAGTTGAGTTAAATAGCAATGAAAGGTTACTTTTGATACCTCGATGAGGGTTATTTGGAAGAAAAAAAATATTAAACCAATAAATAAATGTATGTTAAATGTAAATAGCTAATTAAAATTTTTGTGTTATTTTTAAGCTTAGATTAAGTATTACTGAAGCAAATAATTATTATATACTCCGGTGAGGGATAAGGGGAGTCAAGGAGCGAGATGAAGAAGGCTGTGAGCTCCGGGAGGGGGTGTGAAAAAAAGAGACGTGGTAGATAGCAGCTATTACCGAGTGGTTTACATGAGACTGATTTAATTAGTGTGAACAAGGACAAGTACAGACGGATGAACTCGGCCGGACAAGGAAGGAAGCCAAGGTTTAGTTCTCGAGGAGAAATTGGAGACTTAACTGCTTTCCTCCTAACCCCAATCCTAACCCTCATCCCGAACCTAGGTGAATATTATTTTGTAAATAACTTTTGGTTTGTGTTTGGTGACTGATAAACAAAAGTAGTAGTTTCAGACAATAGAGAAAAAAAAAAGTTAATATAAGTTGTAAATATGTTTTGTTATTGAATAATTTATTTATTTCTTTTCCTTTTTTTTTATTAGAAATAAAATTATATTTTGTAGTTTTTGTATAATTTAACCATGTATTCTTTTTTTTTAATTCAAAAATTGGATCTTGAATATTTACATATTACTTAATATTAACCTTAAAACGTTAAGACTGTACAACCCTCGTCGAGTCTAATACTGTGTAAAGGTATGGTGACGTCATATGAGTCCATAGCTCATGGGATACATAGCTGTATTCAGACTGTGAGGTAACGAGTTCGTAACCATCTGTTTTAATAACTTTTTTTTTTTGTAAATTTAATTTTAATTTTTTTTATTTATTTCCATTAAAAAAATATTATTAATTTAAAAGGGTTTCGCTATTTACCTTATTTATTTTTTTTTTAACAAATAGCGTGGCGCTCGAAATAAATTTATGGTGGAACCCGCCCGTCTCCACTGAGTATCTGGGGCATAGTTACGGTTAGGGAATGCGTTTTTTTTTAAATTAAAATTAATTCTCTTTGCAAATTTTAACCGTAACAGTAGTTCGGAAGGTTAGAGCGTTTTTCAAGTAAGTGTTGAAGTAATCGAAAGCGGCAAGCAGTTTCTTGTTGTTTCAGTCTAGTGTGCGGATTCTATAGGACGTTTGTCAAGGAGAAGACCTAGATAGCGGATCCGTTCGACTGGGACAAGCGGATTGTTATTGAATAATACTTACTGTAGGACAGAATACGAGTACCATAGATTTACGACGGAGGGTAAAGGTTAATTGGTGGGATTTTTCGTTATTTATTTGTATCCTTTAATTCTGACACCATACCTCAAGGCCTCTGATAAGGGATTGAAGGGTTTGAGAGGCAATAGAAGGATCATTTTTGAATAATAACAGCCAGGTGTCATCAGCATAAGTAAAAAGGAAAGTGGAAGGATGGGATGGGATATCAGCTGTAAATACTGTGTAACGTATGGGTCTAAGAATACTGCTCTGTGGAACACCAGCATTAGCTTCCTTGCAGTTGTATGTATCAGTAGTAATAAAATACTCTTTTTACAAACCTATCTGTATGAAGACGCTGATAATGGTGACTAATGAGATAATGAAAGCGAATAAACAATGCGAGCTTAGAAATACTTTCAAAGAGGGGCTCCTCAATAATTCTGAAGATAAAGCTTTGAACAAAGCTTAGTGTAAAATCAAAGTACGTTGAGATGGGAAACCGAATCCGAGAGATACAATTCTCAAATTGATTGGGTGTTGTTCTCTTGTCTAATAAGTAATTACTTATATATTCAATATCAACAAACACTTCCAGTCATTTTGGATTTGTGTAAGGACTCGTTTGCTGTAAAATGTATGTAAGTAAGCCGTTCGAAAAGGTCAACAGATAAGTAATTGATAGATGATACTTTATTTCACGAGGAATTATAAATTCCAAAGATGAAAGGACTGAAAAAAATTGAAACAATTATTAATTAACAAAAATGAACACAATTCTATAGAAATGTTCTCTGTATCTTACTCTTCACGCTTTCAAAAATATTTTGAAGTTATCAATCTAATAAAATAAAATATTCCGATACTTTCTCTACTTGCCCATAAATACGATCGATGAATATAACTACTCTTATTTTCGGTGTTTATTTATTGTTCATTGTTCGGGGAGCCTGTGGCTGAGTGGCTAGCGCTCTAGTCTCGCACGCTAAAGGTTGTGAGTTCGAATCCCAATCCCGGCGGCACTTTTATAAGCATATAATTAAATAGGGATTCACTCACAGCCTCTTTTCCGGCTATGTGAGACCTGTCAACATACTGGTGGTCACTCACAAAAATAGGCGTAGGGAGTGATGACTCTACCCCATAAATTTCATCGAGAAACGTGGTGAGTATATTCTTCCAGGAGATTACACCACGCGGCCTACACAGCCTGTCGCGCCAGAGGAAAAAAAATATAGTTCATTGATATGTAGTTATCAAATAAAAAACATTGTTTTTATTTTTCACAGCTCCTTTCTTATGCTAAAGCATAACTTCATATTTTTATAAAATATACAATAAACATTTGGTAATTTCATTAAACTAGTTTGTCACAAGTTACTTTTGAGAGAATAGAATTTCTTACATAGAAGTTTTGTCCAATAAATGCTTATTAACTTAACTCAAAATGATATTCAGAACCTTTTTTTGCATTTCATTTTTGGGTTTTTAGTTAAAATTTCATTTCTTAAAAATTGCTTTAGGTAAAAAGATACCCTAATACATCAAAGGAGAACTTAGAAGGAAGGAAGTAAATACTATTAAAGTACCTACTTTATAAAGCCGGTTTGTATAAAACCCTTTTTGTTAAGGGCGGTGCACACGGGTGGGGGCTTTGCCGACAGTTTTAAGGGCTAACTAACTCGTTCGCTAAGTTGAGCCCTAAGCGCCCTTAAGGCCCCACGCATTGCCGAATTAACAGGTCCCTATTAAAAACTCATGAATATTGATGTGCCATGATAATTCCACCTTACTAGGGCCAAATGTTTCCGAGAAAACATTTAACCAACCGCGAAGATTTCGTAACTCCACACTCCAAACAGTTGAAAAGATGAGTACTTGAAATTTAGATACTGTAAGTTGCTGAATGGTAATTTTTCTCGTGTAATTTTGGGGTGTTAAACATATTTGATTACTTTTATTCAATCATCCATATCACATTCCTTTTCCCGTTCAGTTTGGACGTCATTGATCATATTTTCCTTATGTTGGATATTTTTCAAGCCTGTATACTAAGGAACAGATCCTAAGACGTTAGAACTCCGAGAAGACGGATGAGAGATTAGAGGTGCACTTAACTAAATATTGGAGCTCTTAGTTCTGTTGATTAAGTTGCAAGGCATAACTCCTAACTGCCATTAGTAGCTCCTAGTACGTGCTCTTGTGATTTGTAGGATTACCTTAATGTTTAATGATCTAACATAGATTCTTCTTTCGAGCTCGTTTCTTCTCTAAAAAAAAATCAAAACTATAATCTCATGGTCGTCGTAGGAAAATATACTTTATTCTGTTACTGATTCTGTTGCTGATATAACAATTATATTATTGCAAGACTTGTTTGATCTTGTTATTCTCTTCCCCATCATCAACTATCAGTAGCTTCATTTTAAAAAAATTAATTCAATCCAATTTTTTCTAGATTTTCTGTAGTTTTTCTCCGAATGAACTACCTCAACATTTTTATATTACTAAACGTATTAAATTTAAATAAGAATTCTTCTGGAAACCAGAAGCTATCCTGACTTTTATAACCCTTCTAATAGACCTAAATCTTAGACATATTTATTCCTTGCCCGCTTCACTGTCACTCTGGATTCCCCTTTCACTGATCTTCACCATGTTTCTTCTTTATGCTCATTTGAATCTTTCATTTTCCCACACCTATCTTAAAAAATGTATTAGGTTTTTTTTGCCTTTTTTGCAATTCATTAATTTTTCTTTAGCATACGAATAGCAATACATATGTATAATATAATATTAGAAAGATAAAGATTTTAGTAAAAATGTTATATAATATTATAAACAAACTTATGGAAGGTTTTGTAAAGTGACGGATACGGCATAAACTTAGTAAAAGTTATAAATATTAATTTAATATTGTTATAATATATAATATAAAACATATGCTTCTAACAAAACTAAAAGTAATTCTTTAAGCTTTTTTGAACACTTATTTTATTTAAAATTTCTTACATTGATTTTAACTACTTAAGTAAGTGATAGTTGCCGGCACCAGATTTTTTAAAATTTTTTTTTTGTTTATTTGCTAAAACAGAATAATGCTTAAGTATATTGACGTCTCCTCTTATCACTTCCTGTACAGCGATATCTTATAATTCATAATATTTAATTATATTATGGGCTGATGATATTATCAAAAATAGGCTGAAGAGGATTTTTTTAAATGATTTTTCTTGGGCACTTCAAGGAGGTCTCATGTTACCCTCTTATACTGCAAGTTAGTGTCCTTCCCCACACACGCAAATAATATTTCCTAGAACATACCTATACCAAACAATCAACTACCAACATCCTGCCTACATGAATAGTATCTTACAATTTAAATCCTCAGTCATCTGGGCGTACGGAGTTGAGCTTTGGGGGCTTTACTAAACCATTAAATTCTTCCCGTATTCAATCCGTACAATCCAAAATCCTTCGAAAAAATGTTCCTTACTTTGTCACCAACAAACATATCCATTAAGACCCATATGTTGCTGATTTGGGCCGTACGAGGTATCAATCCTTCCATGAGAAATTCCATTCCCACTTTTACCAGTTAGTTTCAATCCTTTCATTCCTGACAATCCTCCGAGGCGTCTGAAAAGAAGACGGCCTCGATACCTTTTAATTTAGATTACCTAGTGCAGTGCTGCCAATGGGCATATTCTCTTCATGTCTTTTCATATATATTATCTATATATATTATTAGCTAGTTTACTTGATGTATTTACTAATACAGTTGTAAATTTCAATAAATTAAATAAAATATCCTCAGTCCACTCACTTGAAACTGGATCGGGTAATTCTGACCTTTCCGTTCCTACTAACAGAACTAAAACTTTTGATTTTTTATTTTTTGTCTGCTCTTCTATCCTCTAGAATTCTCTTCCAACACGTATCCGCCAGGCTTCTTCTTTATCCTCTTTCCCAATCCTAACTTTTCCAATACCTTTTGTAATCCCAAATAGAATGAAGAAAATAATTGTGTACTGCCTAAATTAATAGATTTATTTTTCATTTTGTTAAACATAAGATTGTTTTTCAGAAGAAAAAATTAGATGATATTTTTTTTTTAATTCTCTTTGTAAATGATTCATCTTATTTCACCATTGGAATATATATAATGTAATCGGTTTACTTTGCAGAGCTGCAGGCAGGAGACTGTGGTAAAGAAGGCTACAGGTAGAGGAGGTGTCGTCCTGGCAAGTTCTGTCATGTCCGACGAATCATCAGCCGCCCGGGCAATGCCCTGTTTGGTTATAGCTATCATCTTTGCAGCCATTACCTGACTCCACGATGTGGCGCTATGGTGGAGGATTCTACCACCGATTGGATTGTGATCAAAAGAACGTTTAGTAGCTCTTAAATAATGTATATCTAAAACAAACTTAAAAAAAAGAAAGAAAAATAACTTTAAAAAAATGAATAAATAAGTCTATTCTATGTGTTTCTAACATTCAAAATTTATAGTTTTATTTTGTTCAGTTAAATTATCTCAGCTCATTTGACTTCGAATCAAGACAAACTGTGGTTGCCAACCTATTTATCAGTGATATAACTTGTCCATATCAGGAACAATATTTCCAAACAAACTTTTACCCATATGTTATTTCATAATGAACATACCATAATTGATATCATTAAAAAAATACTCGGTATTTGTTCGAATCTAGGTCATCCCAAATTTTGAAAGTAATCAGAAACTGCTGACGAGAAATAGATTTAAAATTTTTACATACCATTCGAAAAAAAATCAAACATGCCTAATTATTTCCACTAAAACTAAAATAAAATTTGACTTGTGGTAATAATTTAATATTAAATTTCCCTATCACTTTATTTTATTCTTTCGAAGTCGCCGGTGGCTTAGTGGCTAGAACAATAACCTTCTTTTCCTAAAGGTCACGGGTTCGAATCTGGTATAAGGGGCTTGAGAATTTTTTAATGGTAATAAAAAATCTTGAGTTGTGCCGTCCTTGGTGAGTGGATGTAAAAATGTAATCCCGAGTCAGGTACTCTCTAAAAATCCACATCCTAATTAAACCTGGATAAGCAAAATTAAGGACTTACAGTGCAGCATTGTACGATTATACACAGCAGCATGAAATTACGTTTAATAAATTATCAAACATTACCTTCTAGCTTTTATTTTCTGATCGGCATTATGTGATTAATTAAATTTCCTTAAATCATAAGTTTATGGTTAATTTTATTACTATAAATATAGAATATTTCTTTGACCGTTTTGAATCATTTAACTTCAATATTACATTTCAATGATTTCTGAATTTTCCAACGTTAACTATGCTAATACTTAAAAGCCACAATATAATCAAACTCAAAATAGGTTGCAGAAAATTAATTTGACGAGACATTATTGCATAAACAAAATCTATTCATGTTAGGCAAAAAAATTTAATGAGACTTATGTTTGTAATAAATTAGTTGTAAGTAAAGTTATGAAACATTATTGAAAAGTCAAAAAAATATATATTATATATATATATATATATATATATATATATATATATATATATATATATATATATATATATCGATCTCTATTATAGAAATGGATTTTTAATGTCTCAAAAGGTATTATCTAACTTTAAAAAGCGTTATTGATAACAGTGTTTTTTTTTTTTTTTTTTTTTTTTTTTTTTTTTTTTTTTGAGTTAGTAAGAAATCGAACAGAATCAAATTTCGTTAGGTCAAATAGTCTCGATGGACTATTCGGTTGGGAACCTTTGAGGTTGAGTATAACATACATTTCTAGTTTTCGTAAACTTAACATGTTGATGATATTCTGCTCAAAAGTAGAATCCAATGTAACATATGTTAGATCACGTATTTTATTAAAAGTGTAATGTTGTTTTCTTTGTTTTAAAAAATTGATAATCCTATTCTCCTCCGAAATGGATAATAACCATAGACAAAAAAAACTATAATTATCTCTAATCGAACATCTTATTGAGTGTTAAGAACATTTAATTTGTTTAAATATAAATGAACAAAAAGATTAAAAAATTCAAGATTATTTGATTTACAATACACCATTGTAAGTTTATGAACTAGAATTTCGAAAAAATATATTTTAAATTGTCAAATTATGTAATTTTTCTGTAAACTTTATCTATTTTTTTAAAATATTGTTTCCTATTTTTACTGCTCTATTGATTTCATATTTTGAATGCTTTCTATTCCTTAAACAAGGAATTAAAATTTATATCCAGGATTAACTGTACATAATCAGGAAATAGGGAATTGCTGAAACTATATTCACGTAAGTAAAATTTGAATGATGAGAAATCAAATAAACTACAATAACAAATTTTAATTGATAATTGAATAATGCAGTTGAAATTTATTATTGACTTTCATTATAAAAATTTCACATGAAATAAAGTTTAATATAAAAATTATTTATATTAGCTTATCACATTGGTATTTGACAAAATATTCTATTGCTAAAATCTCAGGATAGCCTATTGTAACATAACTTCATAAAAATTAACGAAATTATTCAATATTTTTAAATAACAAATGTAATTGACGAGTAAGAAATGTGAGTGATATTTTTAAGAGGAAGTATCATCTATTTTGTGATTGTATATACAATTTATGGGCCAATGGCATTATAATTACTATGGAATTAGGTTTATTGATTCTAGCAAAAATTTGTCACTGAACAGAAAATGTTAACTTCTTGGTTTATTTTTTCACCAATTACAGATTAAACATTTTAAATTCTGAATAAGTTTGTATTTAGCCATAAGTATTCTTAATTGTAAATATGTAAATATTATCAACATAAATGTATATATATGTGTGAGTTCTTTTTCCTGTTCATTAATAAAAATATTACTGGAATGTGTTCCTTTTCTTTCTTTCTACCTCAGTCATGCTTCAAATGATAAAAAATGAAGTCAAAAACAACACTACAAAAGTAAATTTATTTACGGCAAAACACCGGTCATCAAAAAAATCTGTTGAGATATATTGAAATTATATTAGCCGTATACTATATGTCAAGATAAGATTGTATAGAAAATTTGAATTTCCTTTGAAAATTTTAATTCACACGATCACAATATTTTTCCTTTCACATCTCTTGTAAGTGAAAGGAAAAAATATATTAGAGAATGACATCGCCAAAATCTTTAAGGAGTATAAGTTCCAATTTTCCCGTTGAACAACTATAACTATCTTTCGTTTGAGGATTTTAAAATTTCTACAAGAGAAGATAAAGTATTCGAGTTTTCTTGTCCAACCGTGTAATATAAATAGGTGCTCAAGAATAATTACATGACTAAAAATTCTAAAATTCCACATCTCTGCTAATAATTATCTGATTTCAATGATTTTATATAGTATTTAATTACCTGTCGTGTAGTTATACAAACATGCCAACGAAATATAAAATTTTCCGATTTTGTTTCGATATTTGGTTCATAATAATCCTAAACGTGCTCCATTAATTTAGAAATTGAAATTTTATTTTATCTTTCCTAGTCTATTGACATGTTTCGAATCGGAAACAAATCAACCAAAACTCTTTATTACGTGGGAAAAACTAAATAAACTTTAGGTAAATGATTGAGAACTCAAGTCTTTGACATAGGCTCTTATTCCCTAATTAGATCGGTTATGTATTGAGGATACTGAGGGGAGTAAGTTCATTATTAAATAATTTTAATATCAATTACGTAAATGGTAATAAGCCTTTGTCGGCGAAAGTTCAAAAAGCGTTTACTTGCCCTCTTTGAATTTCCTATGGGAACCCCGCGACAGCCCAGGAACTTTCCGGACCTCAGCTAGTAGCCGGTAAGAGTAAGCACAAAGGCTGGACTCTTGGCTTCGGACACTTCCCATATCAAGCCCCACTTCCTTTGTCATGATCACCGGGAGGAGATTCCAAAATATAGTGTTTTGAAAAGAAGAGGGGAGATTAGAAGTGATGAAGGCGAGAATAGAGAACCAGAGCGATTCAGCTGAAGTCCAGACAGAGAAGCAGTCTTATTCGAGACACAGACGAGTCCGAGATCGAAAAGTAGTCGGATATCAGAAAGCAGGCCGAGCCGCTGGGGTACGAAACTCAGTAGTGACGAATTCCACCATCGCCAACAGCTGTATTTTTAAGGTAACTTTTTATTGTAATATTTTATGGCAAATATAATAATAACGAACCCCTCAGTATTCCTAGCTAAAGAGTTGGGCATTGTAAATAGATTGGATACTGTTAAATAATAATGTTATTTATTAAAACCTGATTAATTTAATATTCCCCTACATGCCACCCATTGGCATTAGTAAACAAGAAAGCGTTGGAAAGGAAATGCAATGGTTCCAAAAGGTATAATATATAAATAAATTTAATATATTAATTTAAACTGTTTTGAAGCTACCGCTGCGTTAGAACTGCAGCCAGTCAAAAACATCTTATACCTCCTTTCTAATCTAATTCTAAATGACCACCCAATCACCTTTAATTACTCAATTAAAAAGCTAGATAACACCATTGTCCAAAGAATCATTTTTTATGGAAATACTTTATAGCTCAAATCTCTCGAAAAACAATAAGTACTCTTAAAGTTTTCCATATTCTTCCACTATCCATTCATATGATTGTAATCTCACTCATTTTTCCACAATTCGACTATAAACCTGAGGTACATTGTGGCCTCTTCAATTTGCTTGAGGATAGGTTAAAGCGGATTATTAACTTTTTTGAGACGCTGTCGATAATTAGAAGAGGTCTGTCTCATGTTTACACACTCGTACGATGAGTAAAAGTGACTCCTTCTCTCCATTCGCTAACAATATTTCTTAGAATCATACCTTTGTTAACTATAAGCTTTATGCATTCTCCCTACATCCACAGTCTTCTGCAATTTAAATCCTCAGTCCACTTAATTGGAACAAGATTGCGCCATTCTGACCATTCAACTCATAGATCTAAAACTTTTGATCGTTCTCTTCTTGACCGCTCCTCTACCCTCTGGAATACTCTGCATACATTTATTCGCCTTGCTGCATTTCTATCCTTATTCAAATCCTAACTTTTCCTTTATCTTCTGTCATCCCAAAGAGACGCTCAACAATCGTTATGTTTCAATTCAAGACATCATACTTTAAAAGAAGAAAAATATTTGTACATTGCCCATATTTAAACTTCGTTGTAATTAATTTATTTTTCATTTTGTTCTGCACAATTATCTACTGAAGATTATTTATATTTTTATTTTGGTCTTTGTTGTATATACATTCGCCCATCATCGTAAATAATAATTAATTATGTTCGTTTCGTCTGTTGGCCAGACGAAACGAACATATATATATATATCAATTGTACATATCTGTAACTCTAAAAGAACATAGTTCTGAATAAAATTATTTTCTATTTCTATTTCTCTAAAAATATGCTATCCCTATATAATTGTTGTTAATTTAATATGTATACTTACAAAAAAAGATCATCTTTTAAGCGAAGTTCAATAGGAGATAGAGAAGGTTTATACAGATCTTCCAATGCTATGAAGATTTCCTCACAATGGAATCGGGAGTAAACATGACAAAATATCAGGCTAGAGGTATATGAAATATTGTCATCAAATAGGAAAGAATATCAGAAGATTGTGGATTTGCCTGTCACGGATGGGGGGCGGGTGGAATATGTCAAACTTACTTTCCTCGGCTCTTCTACACAAAGGCGAATGAATAAAATACGTTTCCTTCCTTTTCCCCTATAATGCGGTAATTTGTATACAAATTTTTAATTTGCATGTCATCTCGAAAGGGGCTAACAAAAATACCTATTCCTCTCAAATAAATTTCTTTTTTTTTGTATCTCATGATTCTCAAACTGTAAATTCGAATGTGTTACATTATCTGTTTCTTTATGCTACTATGCAACATCGGACGATGCTATAGTGGGAGTCCTAAATGTTGCCTTTCCAGGTTTAATTAGGATAGGGATCTTTAACGAGCATCCTTTTAAGGAAGGTATACAATTTTTTTTAAACATTATTTATTGAAATTTACAACTGTACTTCATAATACAACAAGTTAATATGATAGAAAAAAAAATAACATGAAACAGACTTGTAGAAGAACTACCCAATGGTAGCTAGCACTCCTGAAGGTATAACTAAGGATTTTTTACTCCCATTAAAAAATCCTACGATAACCTGCGGGTTTGAACCCGTGTCCTTTGGCATAGAAGGCTAGGTGGCTGAGTGAGCTACCACAGATAACCAAAACATAAAACCAAATAATTATAAATTCGCTTCTAGGTGCTGGCGGGCTTTTATCGCGACATCTATCCCCTGCCCTCACCCCGTGTTCCGAGAAACCCCCGTTTAGTTAAAAAAAAGGCGAGGTAGGGTGAAAAAAAATTATTGTTTCTTTAACTATTTGTTTTATTGTTTTGTTTTTATAAATATTTTTTTAAGTAACCAGACCATTGTTTTTGTTCATTGTTCGTTATTCTAAGGGGACTTGATCCCAGAATATTTTTTTTTTTTATTTCATTTCAAGTTTTTGAAGTACCAACATTAGAACTAAAATTAACTTCCACCACTAACTCTCTAAATCTCTAATCATAACAAAAATAGTTAAAATTTCAGTCAGGGAGTTTAAGTTATTTTTAACTCTTGTTTGTTAAGTATACCTTATGTATGTCAAGTAGATGTCGTCTTATGTATAGTATATTTTAATAAAAAAAGTTGACCTTTAGGGGGCATGTATTATTGGTACAAGAATTTATATTTATAGAAGAAAGTACCATTTTACTCACGTTTCTGGTAATCGCAGTATCTTAAAATTTACTACGGGTGCGAAGCTGAAGGTTTTCCTGGAGGGTCGTCTTACCGTGTAGATGAGCAATGGAATACTTTTGAATACCTCAAAAACTATACATTTCGTGTAAAACTTGGATACATATCGTTCTCATTGGAACGATAATCAAATTTTTAACTACCTAAAAGCAAAATCATCTTAGCCTGACCAATATTAGCCAAGATACTAAGATATTTATAAAAAATATATTTCAGCATATTGCATTTCTCATCCATCTTTCGTGTTTAAGTTCCTATGGAAACATTCAACTGTTATTAATTTAAAAAAAAATTCAATAGGCTAAAAGAATGTTCAGTTTAACAACGTAATAGATCTAATCTGATACCTAAAAAAAAAAATAAAACTAGTTATGGATTATTTATTGGTGAGGTTTCACCAGTGGATAACATTAAAGCACATTTAGGTTGCCAACGGTTTGTGACGATATACTTAGATTTTGTTCATATGAAAGCTCATATTATAAGTTTTATATATATATATATATATATATATATATATATAAAATATATATATATATATATATATAATCTTTAGTAGTCATGAAAAAGTAGATAACTCAAGTTATATCAAAAATGAGAACTCCACATATCGCTCCCTCAGACCGTCTCCACGTTAAATTGGTTAAAGAAATTTCTTGGTGGAAGAAAGCTGTATGTTCATATATGTTAATTACTTTATTTTGGGTATTACGTAAAACTTTAAGTCGCTCCCCTGTAAAATGAAATATTTTGACTTAACCACTTATTCACGACCACCACACTCACACACACACTGTAATTTGTTTTTATAGAAAATTAGCTTAAAGAGTTGCTGATTAATTATAAGTATTATGGTCACTCTTTCCATAAACTTTAAATTAAAAATATAAATCAGCTCAAAATGCAATACTGTAAAGGTGCAGGTAACAGTTGGCAGTGTGATAATTCAGAAAATGATGATTATATACTCTTGTAAAAAAATTCTGTTCTTTCGTTGTATTTATCCACACCTTATTAGCCATGTTTGTACTGTTTTAAAAAAGTATAGACTCATAGATATTTATCCCCTAATACTTAGTACCGTCTTCTACCTCAGTTCGTTGAGAAAGTAACAAGTGACCATTTGCTAAGAATTCTCCTCGAACTCGTCCAAATGCTCATTAGAAATAAACAACCCGGACGAGTATTTTTCATCCAAGTTGATAAATTATATTGATGTTAACGACCGACGGTTAACAAGAGCTGAGAGCAATTCAACAAACGACAAAAGGCCCCGGAGAGGATTAGCTTTAACGACGTGACAGCTTTTTCCCGCCCTTGGGAGGAAGCGACTTTTTGGCAAAGGTCTTGATTAAGGTGGCACTGGCAACATTCCCAACCAATCCCTTCCAAACCCACGCTGATTGAATTTATCAGCCCTCATCTTGTGTCAACATGGCAAATGGAAACCCATTTGTTTTCGATATGATGAGTCTTAATATATATATTTACTGAAATATAAATATATTGTTGGGTATTAGACTTGACCTAACTGGTTAAGTTGTATATCGCGTTAAATCTTTGGATTCGAACGAGGTAAAAAAATAATATTTATTTATTTACTAAAATAGAGACTCCCCTGGATCATTTTAGGCCTAAATTAATTTTTTTTAAATTAATTATTAATATAAATATTTTATATATATATATATATATATATATATATATATATATATATATATATATATTAAACAATATTTGAATTAATATAAGAGATAAGCGAGAAAAGGAATAATTAAAAAAATTTTAAAAGGAAAATTTTAAAAGAGAAAAAATATGTTAATGTATTTTATATTGTAAGTGTATAGTATATTAAGATTTTTATATTAGAAATTATCCATCCCACCAGATAACCTTTACCCTTCGTCGTAAACCATTGACTTCCTTCCCTACATTATCCCTTTATGACATTCCACTAACCCCTGTTGAACAGATTCGATACCTAGGACTCCATCATGATAAACGTTTAACTTGGAATCCCCATACAAGACTGAAACGACAAGAAACTGCCCGACGTTTTCGACTACTTCAACACTTACGTGACAAACGCTCGAACCTTCCACTTAATTACAAAAGACTCATTTATATGACCATCATAAGACCGATATGGACTTACAGAATAGAGCTATGGGGCTTTACTAAACCATCGAATTCTTCTCGTATCCAATCCTTACAATCCAAAATTCTTCGTAAAATCCTTAACGCCCCTTACTTTGTCACGAATAAGCTCATCCATAAAGACCTTACAAAAGGCTCATCTATATCACCATCATAAGGCCTATCTGAGCTTTGGAGCTCTACTAAACCATCAAATTCTTCCCGTATTCAATTCTTACAATCTAAAACCCTTCCAAAAATCCTCAATTCTCCATAAATGTTTCGAACAAACTCATCCATAAAGAGCTTATACCCCATATGTTGCTGATTTGGCCCGAACCAGGTATCAATCCTTCCATGGCAAAATTCACTTCCACTCTGACCCACAAGTTTCAATCCTAGCTTCCTCTTCTATTCCTGACAATCCTCCAAGGCGTCTGAAAAAAAATATGACCTCGAGACCTTCTAGTTTAAATTACCTAGTGGAGCGCTTCCAATGGGCATTTTCTATTCATGTATTTTATATGACAGCTAATTTACTTGATGTATTAACTAATAAAGTTGTAAATCTCAATAAATAGTAAAAAAAGATGTAAACAATGATACTTTATGCGACAATCACTTTCTCCCAAATTGAATATTTATACATTTTGTTCAACTATTATGTGGTTAGTTATTTAAAAAAAAAAAAAATTACAAGATTTTTTGAGGACAATTTTTTGAACAATACACATTTAAGTTAGATCAGACTATTGAGGCTAAAACTTACTGAGTAATTACGACAATTTAATTATTCTTACAACACTTACGGGACAAACGCTCGAACCTTCCACTTAATTAAAAAAGACTTATTTATATGACCATCATAAGGCCGATATGGACTTACGAAGTAGAGCTTTGGGGCTCTACTAAACCATCGAATTCCTCTCGTATCCAATCCTTACAATCAAAAATCCTTCGTAAAATCCTCAAGGCTTCTTATTTTGTCACAACTAAACTCATCCATAAAGACCTTAATATTCCATATGTTGCTGACTTAGCCCAAACTAGGTACCATACCTTCCATGACAAACTCCATTCCCACTTTAATACTCTAGTTTCAATCCTTTTTTCTACTTCAATTTCTGATAATCCTACGAGACGTCTAAAAAGAAGATTCCTGGCCATCTAGTTTAGAATATTTTTAGAGTGCTGCCACTGGGTAGTGTTTCTACATGTATTACATGACAGTTTTCTATATAACCATCACATTTACTTGATGTATTATTTTTAAAATACAGTTGTAGATATCATTAAATATATTTAAAAAAAAAAAAACTATCAAATAAGGAAAAAAATTATGCTTTGTAAATAGCAACCCAATTATGTTGGACAGCATCGCTTATTTAATAAAGTATATTTCTCTCTGATATTTACAACTGTATTTTACAATACATGTAGTAAATAGGTTAAAATAGAATAGTCATGAACAGGACATGTAGAAAAGCTATCTATCGGCAGCACTCTAAAAAAGATAAAAATTAAAAACACAAACACAAAGTAAATCAAAGTATACAAAAAAAAATGTTTCTATTGAAATTCAATTTAATTAATTCTTTATTTTTATCTTGCATGTATTTAAAAATTCTTAAATTGATTTTAAAAAAGGAAGTAATTGAAAGTCGTATGTTGCGCGCACCAGATTTTTTCCGGCTTATCTTATGCATTGCAACCTCTTTTTAGGCTTCTTGTGCGCATTCTGTTCTCCTTTTAATACAGGAAGGACTATTGCCTTGGTGAATCTGACCAAATTATTGGGGTTAATCAGTTCACACAACTTAGAGTCAATAATACGGTCGCTGTCAAAATGGTAAAACCGTATCCTAGCAATCTCTGGGCAACTGCATATCACATGATATGCAGTAGCATCTTCCTTCTTGTTGAATATGCAAGTTGGTGAGGCCACCAAACCTTCAACAGTTTAAAATTTTAAACATATATTCGAGGACTGTCCTACATATGGACGATACATGAGAAATCAAGCTTGATTGAGATTATTCACTTAATATTTGCTTAAAATGTAAAAACGAGGAATACCATGATATATTGCTAAGACACAAGGTGACCGCCAGGAATACAACTCCAAGTCTATGAATTTATCACAAGAAATCCGACTATACAGTTTAATATAACTAGTCCAATGGTAGCCATAACACAATCAGCAGTGTTTCCAATCCAATAAACAGGTGTTTATAAAAAACCCAAATGATACGATTTGTTAGGCTCAAGCGTACGCCGCAGTACTAAATCAATTTTAATCTTATTTTGGCATACGCAGTGCATCTCCTTGTTTAGGGGACTCAGTTTAGGCAACTCAAAATTCGTCAGATCTAATTTTTAAGATCAATAACAACTGTACCACAGAATTTTCAATATAAATATAATTTTTATGAAGAATAAGAGGGGAAAATAAGGTAAGTTATAGCAAAAAAAAAATGCTTTTAAAACATCTTTCATTGTTTTTCTCTATAGATAAAACTTCGTTCATTAATATTTCTTGGATATTGGGTATTATTTACTAAACTCTAAAGTCTTATTAGAAAGAACCTTTTCATTCTGTTCCACTGAAAAACTAAAAGTTTAACCTGGTTCTTTTACCTTGCCCTTCAATTTAAAAAAAAAAACTTACTTCAATTTTAAATATCTGATTTAAGCTTTTTATAGTGCCCAAAAGTTACGGTAACTTTTGTTTTAAACTTATCTACAACCAAGGCAATAGGCGCTAATTAGTAATCATTCCTTTAAAGTTTTAAGACAAAATGCTATTATATTTTTTTTTACAATCGTCCAACAAATTTTAACATTTCTTCTTGCCATGACCGTTTTCCTATCATTTATAGAGACACACATTCATATTTACAGATAATTATGTAATTAATATATACAAGTATAGATGTTTAATTTTGTTATTAGTTGACTTAATTTGTAATAATTTTATTCTCTTTATTTCATTATTATTATTATTGATTTATCTTTTTTTTTTTCATTTCTTTCAAATATAATAATAGATATAACTAACAGATAAATGTTTTACTTGTAGGGTTAGTGTTGGATTAATTTAAGTGAAATATACATGAATGAATAAATAACTAAAGTATTACATAATATGAATATTAAACCATTTTTACTAAAAAAGTATATAGATGATTTAATAATTATTACAGCGAAAAATAAATATACAGAAATAGTGGATTTGTTTAACAATCAAAATAATAATAAAACATTTACACTGGAAAAAACTAATGATAATATAATCAGATATTTGGTTATGTTGATTATTATTGACAAGGATAATAACTTCGAAATGGACAAAAAAAGACTATAGTGGTAATGCCTTCTTGAACTTTTTGTTAATACTTGGTAGTCCAACATTATCAAATAATTTATTTAGTTAAATGAATACCAATGAAAAACAATACTCATAGATAAAATAGATATATTTAATTAGAAAAGATAAAGTGACACTTCAATAAGAATGACAATTGTGGAATACAAGTAAAAAGATTTTTTAATAATAAATAGGATCTATATTGATGCAATATGGAAGGTATGTGATCAAATGAAAAGTACAATTTTTTTTTTTATTAGATTTAAGATATAAATAAAAATTTTATATAATTATTTTTTTAAATGTTATAGTTTGATAAAAACTTTATTTTAATGTTATATTATTATTTTAAGGTTTATTGAGTTATTCTGAAGATGAGGTGACAGGAACTCGAAACGTTATTTATAATTATTGTGATAATAAATAAATAAATATATATATATATATATATATATATATATATATATATATATATTATATATATATGTATATATGTATGAGGAGAGACTGTTCTTATTAATATAATATCAACAACAATTTTTATTGAGTAAAATTACAATCTGTCCCAATTTGGACATCAATAGTACTGCTGAAAGATATCATACACACCACATTCATACAATATTTACACGGCATAAAATTACGATAAAATATATACACAATAATGAATCAATGCAACAAAGTGAAGAATTCATTAATATAATAAAATATCTTTTTTTGTGAATAAAGTATAGATGCATCCTACAGTTCCTATAGTTATTGCCCTAAGATGTAGCAGATTATTTTATTTTTCTAAAAAAAAAATTATAAATAAATAAATTACAATAATACTTCTTACGTAAACACATTTATACTATGAGATAAAAAGAAAATATTTTTTTTGCTTTCTCGGAAGCTATTATGTTTTCACACGCCATTATCATTTACTTTTTTTCGATCTCTTGAGTTTTAAAAGATGTTTTTTCCAACGAATGAAATTTATCACAGAAATAAATAGGATTAAAACTCAGGTATCATCCAAACTTGACCAAGCAAATACCAGCTCCTTACCGCTTCATTGATAAGGCAAAGCAATTAGTAAAAGGTTTTTCTTCGTAAAAATGGCGACAAATATTAGAATGAAAAGTGGGAATCCTCAAAGCTTTGTCTCCACTTTAAAGTAGATGCTCCGAGAAGAATAGTCCACATTTATTCCTCCACCCCTCTTGAATCTCCAGGATCTCATGGTTTGCTTAACTTGGATTTATTTCATCCCAGTTAATCCCACTTTTCGCAAGGCCCTTAGAATGGAAAATCCCAAGGCTAATACATTGGTGCTAATTAACTCAAGCTTAAAAAGTACAACAAATAATTCTAAATAAACACTTTTAAAAGTACATCATTGTCGGTCCCATAAATTAGGAGCATTTAAAATACATCTTCCTACATGTACTAATTCCTCCTTTGTTTTCTTTTTTATCCTCTTTCACACACAAAACCCTTTAAGCCAAGTATTTTAAGTGGAATTATGTAACTAAGTTTGAAAACTAAAATCTTTTAAATCACTAAGTTTCGGCTACATGCTCTCCTTAGGTAGTTTTTATAAAATGACATCAAAATATTTTTTCTAAAAATAACAAATTAATAAATATTTGACATAAACATCTGCATTCAACTAGACCAACCGTTCAATTGAAAACTGACTAATGGCAAATAAAGTTAAAAACGCGCACCAGATATTTAGTTGTTTTTTTTCGTCTTTTAATCAATGTGCGGCGTACGGTTGTCACAGCTTATAAGAGTTGTGATTATATGACAACTCGGTTATTATTGATATTAGAGAAAAGTATAAGATATTCTGGAATCAGGAATTTTTATTTGAATAAAAATCAAAAGAAAAGTAATATAAAAGAGTAAATAGTAAAGAGGTTGTGATAGGGCTGATGTGTGTGATGGAGTGAGGTTTCGAGCACACAGCTGGTGGGAACAAAGAAGTTATGTAGACTGGATTTGTCAAGGCCTCAAACATGTTTATATTTTTGTTCTCTTTATATTTAATTGAAGCTGATCCTTATTTCTGTATTTTATTATTGTAGAAAGAATATTTTCTTTTACAGTGGCAAATCCATTCTAACCTCTCGTTGTCTTTTGTCTCTGTTAAGTATTGTTTATGTGCGATTCAAAGTTATGTCTCTACTCTGTTAACTTATTTTATTATTTGATAATTGTGCTGCAGGCGAAAAAAGAATAGTTTTGTTATTATTGTGCTGTACCAGGCTGTTTATTTATTTTACCTTCACCTCCTTCAATAATAGATTTTTGTAAGTAGTATTTTCAATAATAGAACATATTTAACCGACTAAAAAAAAAAAGATATAGAATTTTATTTAATTTTAAAATCAGCAGTGTTGGTAGGCTATTTTCCTTTAATTAATTAATTACTTTTCACATTAGTTGATTGCTTGTAAACAGATATAACCTACTAAAGATTTTGTAAATAATAAACCATTGTAATTTTTTTTTGTCTTTAACTTGCTCAATATGGGATCACTTGTAGCTGGGTGGCTAGCATAACAGCCTCCTATGCCAAAGGTAACGGGTTCAAACCCGCGGGTGGTTCTATGATTTTTTAATGGGAGTAGAAAATCCTTAGTTATGCCGTCCTTCGGAGGGGACGTTAAAAGGTAGTCCAGAGCCTGTGCGATGTCAGGTACTCGTTAAAGATCCCTATCCTAATAAAACCTGGATAGGCGAAATTTAGGACTCCCATTGTAGCATCGTCCAATTAACCATAGTAGAATAAAGTGGCGTTAAATAAATAAACAAACAAACTTGCTCAAAATTAAATAAATTTATAAATATGAAAAAAATGCATTTGTTTCCGAAAACATTGTATGTAATGACACAATGTTGTTGCGCAATTACTAAATTATTTTGAAGACACAATAGCAATATTTCGTACGTGACTTCCTACTGACTACGAATATTTCAGGAGTAAAGAGTAAACAAAAAGCGTCACGTAAAACAAAAAATGATGAGATCTGTGAAATTTCGTGACTACAAATGTGAGGCTGAGGAATAAGCCTGCCTGAGAAATATACGCGTGACCACTCCATGAAAAACGAGAAGATTCACTACCCCCGACATTTGCATGAGAACGGAAAAACCTCGGTAATAATTTTATAACAGATCACGTTCTTCAGGAAACCCCGGTCAGCGGAAACTACCCGCCATTTCGTCCTGACGATATTTTTTTTTCCACTTTGTTTATTAAACAAAACTTAGAATGACGAAGAAAAGAAAAATTTATATCCGCCTGAAAGAGAATAAGAAAATCCTAAACTAATAAACATAAATTTTACAAGTCCGAATCAAAAGTTAAAGAAAAGTATTGATACAATTTTTACTTTTACTTGCCCATTTATGAAATATATAGTAGGAGAAAGTATTGCGATCGTGAAAATTTTCGAATTTGAGTTTTCAACGCAAATACACATTTTGGGATCCCCTGAATCCAAATGACCAAGTCTGTGTGTGTGTGTGTGTGTGTGTGTGTGTGTGTGTGTGTGTGTGGTAACTACAGCACGTGTGTAAAGTCCTATGAAACTGAAATTTTATATTTAATACAATTATACGCCCGAAATGTTACAGCAACTTTTTCATCAAAATCAATTAACGAGAAGAGCCACTTTATACTATGCATTTTATAACTTTTTACGATTTTCTCAAAAACGGCTATAATGATATTGATTAAACTCGCTGTTTCGATATAAAATTTAATGGGCTTTAATATCATGTAGTTTTCATTCTAATTGACATAGACTGACAAGGCTTAAATGCCGATATTTTAAATTTTCTTCCTATAAAGTACCTTTAATTTTGTAGATTCTATAAAAATAACTATATTATCTTGTTACCATTGATAAGAAACAGGTTATATATAAGTTGAACGAATTCGATATCCAACTAAGAGAGAAAACTGAAAAAAATATTTTTAATGAAATTTTTTTTTGAACATATGAACAGTAATATAGATTTATAATATACCGTTGGAAAGCTAAAAATTAATAAGAGTAATGAACATCCGATAAAACTAACTGATTATTTTAGATAATAATATAATAGATTTTTTAATAAAACACATTTTTCTATAGAAATTCAATTAAATTAATTCTTCAATATTTACACTCATTTTTATCCCTAACTGTAATTGAAAACTCTTGAATTGATTTTAAAAACCTAGGTAAGTGAAAATCGTGTGATGCCCGCACCAGATTTTTACCCTACCAAAGAAACATCTGCTATTAGAAATTAGAAATAAAAAAATATTTTATTTATAATTTTATGAATTAATATTATGTGTTATCTTCAGGATATCATATTACCCTGAAGTGTGGAAGTATACTGAAGATGTGAAGCCACTTTTGCTGACGACAGAGCTATTTTGACATCCCATCGAAGCCCAGTTCTGGCATTTTATATGTTGCTAAACGACCTCGACGATTTATATAGTCAGGCTGCTAGTTGGAAAGTCAAAATGAATCAAACTAAGAGTGTGTTCATTGTTTTCAAGCTCAAAATGGTAAATGTTCAGCTGAGTATTTCGAGGATATACTTATTCCAACTTCAGAAGAAGTAAAATATTTAGGACTGTAGTAGATAAGAAATGGGGGAGCTGGGACACTTTTTTGCGCAGCCAATCAGATGCCAGCATTTGGTCACGTGACCTATGGCGGGAGATTTGAATTTGAATTTCGATCACGACCTAACCTTAACCACGCGAGTTCGCGCCATCGACCTAACCTAAACCACCGTGCCACGCCCCTTTTTAGTCACGTGACCCTTTATCAACCTAACCTAAACCAGTAGGCCACGCCCCTTTTTGATCACGTGACCCCTGTTTGAGGGTATTAAGTCTTTATAAAGCATGAGTCTACCCGGCGTCCATTTTCTTTTCCCTACGTTTTGGGCTAATTTAGTATTTATAAAGCATGAGTCTACCCGGCGTCCATTTTCTTTTCCCTACGTTTTGGGCTAATTTAGTCTTTATAAAGCATGAGTCTACCCGTCCGCCATTTTATTTTATGACGTCACAATTTACAAAGCATGAGTCTACCACGCGTCCATCTTCTTTTCCCTACGTTTTGGGCTAATTTAGTATTTATAAAGCATGAGTCTACCCGTCCACCATTTTGTTTTATGCAGTAACCATTTACAAAGCATGAGTCTACCCGGACGCCATTTTGCTCCCCCCACTCCTGCATTAGTAAACCAATCAGAGTGCTTAACTTGAGAGTTCCTCCCGGCTAGGTCCGATGGTCGAATTGTAATGTGTGTTTTTACGGAACCTTTCAAACTGTGACATAACCTTACTATTGTTTACATTTTTTAAACCTCCCTTACTGTTACATAACCTTCTCATTGTTTACATTTTGCTCCCCCCACTCCTTCATTAGTTAACCAATCAGAGTGCCTAACTTGAGAGTTTATAAATCATGAGTCTACACGGCGTCCATTTTCTTTTCCCTACGTTTTGGGCTAATTTAGTATTTATAAATCATGAGTCTACCCGGCGTCCATTTTGTTTTATGACGTCACAATTTAAAAGCCTTAAGTCTATCCAGCCGCCATTTTTTTTTTTTTTTTGTAATATAGGATGAGTATACCTGACCGGTTCGAGCATGCACTGACAGGTCCGATCATGTAGAAACAGATTTGTGCAAGTACAAACAGGTTTGAATCATGTTTAAACATGCAAGTAAGTGAAACGGAAACATGGACTTTGAACCTTCCTAATGCCTTTAATATAAACATCGTTATAGGGCTTCTTAATCCTATACAGCTTTGAACTTTGATCTTTAATCCTACATTTTAAGTAGCGATAAAAAGTTCCTTAAGCTTAAACGTAAACATGGACTTTGAACCTTCTTAATGCCTTTAATATAAACATCGTTATACGGCTTCTTAATCCTGTACAGCTTTGAACTTTGATCCTTAATCCTAATATTTAAATAGCGATAAAAGGTTCCTTAAGCTCTTGGACTACGGTCTATTATCCTCCTATGTGTAATGATTTTTAATCCTATACAGCTTAGAACTTTGATCCTTAATCCTATTATTTAAACAGAGATAAAAGGTTCCTTAAGCTCTAAGACTTTGAAGCATTATCCTCTTAATAATAAATATAATACGGACCTTGTACGTTTTATCTCTTAGTATAGTAAAAAGATTTAATCGTAAACAAGATAAATTTGCCAATATCAACATTATACTAATAATTGCTTAAAGTATAAATATATAATAATATAAAACTTGTACCTATTTCGGTAGGCGAGTATAATTTTTTATATATATTTTTTCAAACTTTTTAATTGTTTTCTCAACTTCTTAGACCATTTTTTACCTTTTCTATGTATTATTTACTTATCATTAACAATTCTACTTTGGAATTGCTATTTTGCGATGTTTTCGGAAGAGTTCGGCTAATCCCGGAAATATTCGGCTGGCCGCTATTTTTTAGATACACTCGGGAGTGTTCGGGCTTTTTCGGCTGCTCTCGGCCATATTCGGCTTCCCCCACTCCTTCCCTGACCTTCCCCCACTCCTTCTCACACGTCTTAATCCTATACTTTACGAACTTTGCTCGGATAATCCCTAAGACGGCTATAAATAGGTGTGTTTTTCAGAACTCTTTCTCATTCTCTTATCCAGCGTCAAGGTGACATCTCGATAACTTGTGAGTACCATTTTTTCTTTTTTGGCCTTATAGTGTGCATCAGTGTTTAAAAATATTATCTTAACTTTTCTTTGAACTATTTCTTTAACGATTTTTTTATTTCATACCTAGCTTCATATTTCATTTTTTCTTTAGTTTTAATATTATTGTTTTTTTTGTTTTTTTGAGGACTCTTTTTGGTTTTTTTTAATTCATAGTTTGAATTTGTTTTATTTTAAGTTAGTGAATTATTTTCATTTTATATTTTCACTATTTGACAGTGTTTTGGTTAATTTGTAGTTTTTAAAGTTTAAAATTTAAAATGTCTTCAAATAATAACAACTGCCAGTATTGCAATAGAGATTTTAGTAGGGAGTTTGACAAATTCCGTCATGAAAAGTCTTGCTTGACCTCACAGGCACGGCGTACATGTGTTTCTTGCGGAGAGAATTTCCAGTCTAAAAAACAGTGGATGAAGCATGTACGCCGCTGCCTGAGAGAAACGCCGCTCGTCATGACCAAGCGGAGGCGGTTGGAGGCGGCTATGGGGTCTTTATATCAAATTGAAACTTCCTTTGGAGGGGACCTCAAGACCTTTTTTCTTCCATGTTCGGAATCAATTGATGTAGTAGAATTTCTGTGCAAACAGACGGTCACACTGCATCGGTTGATTTCAGAATTTTGGGCGGAATCAGACTCTCCCTTAAAATTCAATTTGGTTTTGGAGGCCACGTACGAAAATGTCAGAGGAGAGTCCTGCGATCGTGCCTTCAAAACCAAAAACAAAGCTATGTATGACATCTCTTCCATCTTGGATATTCTCAGTGGCATGTATGCGAAGTTGGCTACCGAGATGGAAGAGATGGCAATGAAAGGGAGCGGCTGGTTCCTAAAAAGTCTTGACGGTCTTCTCTTAAGGGTAAATAGATTCAGACCTCTAGGCGCCTCCAGCTATATACCTCTTCCACCTAAAATAGCCGCCAGAAAAGCTGTAATTAATGTGCAGAACAATGACGAGCGGTGTTTTAAATACTCCATACTAGCCCACCTCATCGATGTGCACGCAGAGCGAGTTAGCAATTATCAAAATTTGGGGCATCAATATAATTTTGACTGCATTTCCTTCCCCACTCCTCTCCAAGAGGTGAAAACATTCGAACGACACAATAACATCAGTGTGAATGTTTTTGCCATTGGAGAGACAGGAGACGTCTACCCGCTGAAAGTGGTTAAGCAGGAGAAGGACGATCATCGTGATCTACTTCTCCTGACTACGGAAGATGGGCGAAGCCACTACACCTATATCAAAGACTTCAATAAATTAGTGGCTTCGCAGATCTCCGGCCACCGATGTGGAAAACACGTCTGTAAGCGATGTTTCACCCATTTTAATTCAGATGCGAGAAACATCGCTGAGCGGGTGAGGGAGCACATGGAGTACTGTGGAGATAATAAGGCTACTCGCATCGTACTCCCGGCTTGCGACGACGAAGGGAATCCTCAAAAGGTATCTTTTATTAATATACAACGGCAGGTGAGGATTCCTTTCGTTGTCTACGCTGATTTTGAATCTATGTTGGAAAAGATTCAGCCGGGAGATTTAAGACAAACGAGACCCTACCAGAGACACCTTCCTATGAGTTTTTGCACGTACATCAAGGTATCAGAAGATATCCCACGCCACTTATTGCCTACAAATTTTCCCACTGAACCCTTCATCTACACAGGTCAGGATTCAGCGGAAAAATTTATGAATTATATCAAGGAAGTAGCAGGGAAGGTGTCTCAGGTGTACTCCATGAAGCGGCACATGCTACCCCTGACACCATCGCAGATGGAAGCCCACCTTCTATCCCAATCCTGTTACCTCTGTTCCCGCCCATTTACTCCCGACAATGGGAAAGTGATGGATCACGATCACATCACAGGGATGTATCGTGGTCCAGCACATTCCAAATGTAACATCCTGTATAGAACCCCACGTTTCCTACCCGTCCTATTCCACAATCTTAGCGGTTATGACTCTCACTTCATCGTCCGAGAGTTGGGGCATGGACTAAGTGAAGAAGAAAAAAATAAGATAAGAATAGATTTCATCCCCAACTCTGAGGAAAAATACATCTCCTTTGGAATGACAGTGGGCGCATTAACCGTTAGGTTTGTGGACTCCTTTCGTTTCATGGCTTCCAGACTCGATAGGTTGTCCAAGAATTTGCCCAAACCTAATTTTAAGGAGACGAGCAAATTCTTCCCCGCCGATCATTTGGACCTCGTGATCAGAAAAGGAGTGTACCCCTATGATTACATGGACTCGTTTGAGAAACTTCAGGAGACGGTTCTGCCCCCGAAGGAGGCATTTTATAGTCAATTGAATGAAATGCCTATCTCAGACGAGGACTATCAGCATGCTCAAGCGGTATGGGACGTGTTTAATATCAGAACCCTGGCCGAGTACAGTGAATTATACCTCAAGGTAGACGTGACGCTTCTTTGCGACGTCTTTGAAAATTTCAGAGAGGTCTGCTTGAGGGCTTATTCACTGGACCCGGCCTGGTATTACACGGCACCCGGACTCGCTTGGGATGCCATGCTGAAGTATACGGGAGTACAATTAGATCTTTTGTCTGATTATGATATGGTCCTAATGATCGAACGGGGAATAAGGGGTGGCTTGTGCCAATGCAGTCACCGGTATGGAAAGGCGAATAATAAATATCTGAACCCAAGTCGCGATCCCCAGGAGGAAACTTCGTACATCGCCTATCTGGACGCTAATAACTTGTACGGGTGGGCGATGTCGAAAACCCTTCCGTCTGGCGGTTTCGAATGGGTTCAAAATCCGGAAACTCTAGATTGGCTCAACTTACCGGAAGACGGGCCTTTCGGTTACATAGTTGAAGCCGACTTAGAGTATCCGGAAAGCTTGCACGATTTGCACAACGATTTCCCTCTGTTGCCAGAAAATAAGGTACCCCCAGGATCAAATTTAAAAAAACTTTTAGCTACTCTGAGCAACAGAGAGAAATACGTTTTGCATTTCGTTAATCTACGGCAGGCCATGGGCTTAGGACTAAGGTTAGTTCGAGTACATCGAGTACTTAGATTCCGGCAATCACCTTGGCTTCGTAGTTACATTGACCTCAACACCAGACATCGACAACAGGCGACTAACGATTTCGACAAAGACTTCTACAAGCTCATGAACAATGCCGTTTTCGGCAAGTTTATGGAAGATGTTCGAAAACGGCATAAGATTGAGCTTGTAGTTAGTCAAAGACGACTGAACAAACTCATATCAAAACCTACATTTAAGGACAGGACAGTATACACAGAGTCATTGGTTGCAGTACATTCGAACTTTGAACAGATTAAGATGAACAAACCTATTTACGTAGGGATGGCCATCCTTGATCTATCCAAAGTCCGAATGTACGATTTCCATTACAACACGATATTACCACATTACGGACCGAACAGACTAACACTCATGTATACAGACACAGACAGTTTATTATATCTTATACAGACTGATGACTTTTACAAAGACATACAAAATTTTATAGACGAAATGGACACATCAGACTACCCCCAAGACCACCCCGCATACAGTACACACAACAAAAAGGTGTTGGGTAAATTTAAAGACGAAGCCAACGGAGTGCCCGTCTCTGAGTTTGTCGGACTGCGTGCTAAGATGTACTCGATACGAATTCACGCCGATAAAGAAAAGAAAAAGGCGAAAGGGATAAAAAAGATCGCTGTAGAGAAGAAACTGACATTCAACGACTACATCACATCTCTGTTCGAAGGAAAAGAGTTCAAAACTACTTTTCGCTCAATAATTTCAAAGCACCACGAACTCTTTTCCGTCGAACAGACTAAAACATCCCTTTCGCCTCACGACGATAAGCGACATCAAGTCGACGGAATTCGTACCTTGGCCCATGGTCATTATTCCATACCGGATGTGTAGATGAGGTGTGGCGGCAACAATCAAAATCTCTGTTGCAATATTGGCAAACTTTGATAATGTTCACTTGTAAATATTGTATATTATAAACAGATATCAGTTTTTTTTGTATTTAAATTAGTCACAACTTTTTTTTTGTTCAAAACATGTTTTGTTTCAACTATTACAAGATGACTTTTTATTTTATTTTATTTCATAGCAATCTTTGAAGTTTTATGTTTATTTTTTTAAATATATATTTTTTTTTTATTAAAAGAGATTTTTTGTTGTTGTTTTTTATTAAAAGAGAAGTAGGAAACTGTTAGATTTTTTTTTTGTTTCATTCAAGAAAGATATTTTTTATTATTTTATTTTTTTTTTGTATATGAAAGGATGGAATTTTTAATTTTTAGTATTTGAAGATTACGTTTTTATTTTTTAACATATGTATTCTTTTAATCTGCACTGTGGCCAAATGAAAAATGGTTTTAATAATTTTTTAGTTATCGCTCCAGATGCTGTATAAGAGATTTTATTTTTATTTTTGTTGATATAATATTGTTGTTTTTATTTGTAAACTAAAGTATGTATGTGAGATGGAATGAATGGGTCCCTGGCGTGGCTCTAAAGGCTCGCAAACCTAAAAGGAATGTGTGTTATGGTTTCAAGAGAGGTTTAAAACGATAAACCTGGAAACCTTAAATGAAAAAAAAAACAAACTACGTTGTGGTTCCAAGAGAGGTTTAAAAAGATAAACCTGGAAACCTAAAATGAAAAAAAAAACTGCGTTTTGGTTCCAAGAGAGGTTTAAAACGATAAACCTGAAAACCAACATAAAAAATGAGAAAAATAGTTTTACAAAATATTAACAACCATATTATATCAACATACCTTCTCGACGCACTCACACCTTGACGAGGTGGGAAGGCTTACTTCTAAATTATATTTAGAAAACCAAGATGAGTGCAAAAAAAAAAAAAATAAATTATATATAATAAATAAATAATTTTAATATGGTACCAATTTTTAATTTGAAAAATTCTATTAACGAAGATTAGTCGATAAATTTCAACCACGTCGGTAAGTATAAAAGGAGAGGTCAAAGTGCGATTCTTTTCATTTACCATCATGCGCTTGGTAAAGCAACATACTACGATCCGTATTCATAACCTGGACGGAGGCGCTCCAATTAAGAAAGAATCTAGGCACGGTTTACTATTTCCTGATTCGATTCGATGTTTAATATGCGGTCCCTCCAATTGTGGTAAGACTAATCTTATGCTAAGCTTAATTTATGACTCAAAGGGATTAAAATTTGAAAATATCTATTTGTTCGCAAAATCCTTACATCAACCTAAATATAGAGAGTTAGCGCAAATATTAGAACCTTTAACTGATATCGGGTTTTATCAATATGAAGATAACTCACAAGTTCCTCCGCCCAAAGAGGCACTACCCAACTCAGTCTTTATATTCGATGATATTGCCTGTGACAAACAAGATAATGTGAGATCATACTTTTGTATGGGGCGCCATAACGGTGTTGATATATTTTATCTGAGCCAGAGTTATACTAGAGTCCCAAAACATTTGATTAGAGAAAATGCTAACTTTCTTATACTCTTTAGACAAGACGAATTAAATCTAAGACGAATTTATGATGATCATGTCAATTCAGACATGTCATTTCAAACTTTCAAAAAGGTTTGCCAATGGTGCTGGAAAGACGACAGGTACGGATTTTTAGTCTTGGACAAGGATAGACAAATTAATGATGGAAGGTATCGAAAGGGTTTCGAGGCCTATATAATACCGTGAGGTGTTGGGACAAGCTCATTCTCTAGTTAGACATGGAAGAGTCAACTAGTGATGTAGTAATGCGTGAAATAATCGAGACCAGGAAGGCTATACAGGAAAAGTGTAATTTATTGAAAAGGAGTCGAGAAGAGACTGATGAATATTTGAAATTGAAGTATAAACCTTTATTGAAATCTATGGAAAGACTAGCGAGTAAGCAGGAGGTTAAAATTCCCCCTTCCACCCAATATGAAATTCGAAAGAAGGAAGAAGAAGAAGAAGAAGAAATTCCTCATATTCCATCAAAAATGCCTAAATATTGTCTAGAACAATCGTCACTAACAGATACAACACCAAAGCCTGGGCCTTCTAAAATATTTACTCGTCGTTTAGAGCACGTTTGGGAAAGTACACCAATTCTAAAGTCGGAAGAAGAGTGTGAGCCACCGAAAACCCCACTGCAGGAGGTGAGAGAAGCAACTCAAACTCCTAAAGGAGAAGAAATGTTACAAAAATATTTAGAAAAGATTGGAAATATATCCTCAAAGTATATAATAAAGCTTGTGAACAATGACATTAAAGATCTGGATACTGTATATGGAATCAAATATGATGGTCACAAGTTTACCATCGGCGATACAGTGATTTCTATCAATGAAGATATTCTTACTATAGGTGATGATATCTATCATGGTACACCAGGTCTCTTCGAATTGTTATTTATAAAAAATCCGAATCTTTCATTCGTTAAACAAAGTGATTATACTTTGTATAAAAAGATTTTGATGCAAACTAATGCACATTTCGAGGGACATAGCCCAAGCGGTAATATGATAAGACTTAAAAATTACCCCAAATACAAAAATGTTATCTCAAAATTGTTTAAACCAAAAGGTGGTACAGGCATTGTTGATCCAAACGTATTAGTTAATCGAATGAGATATTTGATTGGCTCTCAAACAGGAAAGAGTGAGATCTTGCGAATAGAAGCTCAACTTAGAGAAGGGGGTATAATAGTGTAGCGCACATGAGAAGATTAACAGTACGTCATGGCATCCGTTAAAGAGCAGATCGTGCATGAATTGCACAAACCTGCTAGGAGGGTTTTTAAAAGAAGATCTGTATTACTCAAAGGTATTGATGATTTATGGCAGGCTGATTTGGTTGAAATGATTCCTTATGCTAAATTTAATAAAGGTTACAAATATTTGCTCACTGTAATAGATTGTTTTTCTAAATATGCTTGGGTAGTGCCTATCAAGAATAAAACTGCGTCTGTAGTGTGTCAAGGTTTCGAGAAAGTATTATCTGAGAGAAAGCCAAAGAATTTGCAAACAGACAATGGTAAAGAGTTTTATAACCAAGTATTTCGAAAACTCATGATATCTTGTAATATCAATCATTATTCAACATATAGTAACCTAAAAGCATCAATAATAGATAGGTTTAATCGCACTCTAAAGTCAGCCATGTGGAAAACGTTTAGTTTACAAGGCAACTACAATTGGCTTGTAGTACTGCCGGCATTAGTAGACAAATATAATAAAACAAAACATAGTACAATCAAGATGGCACCGGCATCCGTTCACGGATTTAAGATTGAAGCAAAACTAATAAAAGAAGTTTATTCTAAGAAAACGAGTACAAAAAAGGCTGCAAAATTTAAAGTTGGCGATCATGTAAGGATATCAAAGTATAAAGCACAGTTTGCGAAAGGTTATCAACCATCATGGTCTACAGAAATATTTACTATAGCTGAAGTGAAAAAAACGGTACCTATCACCTATCATCTGAAAGATGATCGCGGAGACACCATTGCTGGTGGTTTCTATGTAGAGGAATTGCAACTTGTAAAGCATCCTAATTGTTACCTTGTAGAAAGAGTTGTAAAAAGGAAAGGTAATAAAGCTCTAGTGAAGTGGCTAGGTTTTGACAGTTCTCATAATTCATGGGTTGATAGCAAGAATGTGGGTATATAAGGCTTGTCAGCATTACCTCTGTATCAGTAGACCATGAAACGTGTTACAAACAAGAAGAAAAAGATGCGAGTCATTTCCACGCCAAAGAGGATCGGGGGAAATGTACATCAGTTGAAAAGTAAAGCCAAAGAGATCTTAAAAACTTTTCCTCGCCAAAGGCTAAGCAATTTCGACTTACTCAGATTAGCAAAACTTCATAAACTGCGTCGTTTTAGAGGAGTTTTTATGGTAGATGAATTTCCTACAAAGCCGTGGAAATCTGAACGTGGTATTTTTAATTTAGACAATAGTAATGGTAGAGGAACGCATTGGGTCAGTTACAAGAAAAGAGGAAAATACGTTCAGTTCTTTGACAGCAGTGGAGACAAACCGCCAAGTGATTTCGTTCGGTACATGAAAGATTGCCGAATTTCATCAAATAGAAAACAATTCCAGAAAGTAGGTTCAAACAACTGTGGTCAGCTTTGTTTACTCTTCCTGCTTGATCTTATATAAAGGGAGTTATAACAAAGGAATGTCCATTCAGTAGTCAGACAGCGATGGGGTTGGACTTTAAGAAAGTACATAAAAGCGCATCTACAGAGAGAAAAAGTATCATTCCAGTGAAAGCCATTGTTGAGTGCACATCGTTAACTGCGAGCAATATTAGATTTCTTCAAACCGCAGGATATTACGTTTTATCATCAACATGGAAATATTGAATTTGGAAGAAGCTGGTACTTTTGATAATTCAGTTGAAGGGATTGAATTTCATTCTCACCATCCTTATTCGTCAACAAATCTTCAGCCAGGGGATGAAATACGCATCAGTCTGCAACATCAAGATTTATACACACTACCTAGTCAAAGCCTGCTGTATGTAGAAGGAAGATTTCTAAAGCAGGATGGTTCAGCAGTCCCCATTGCATCAAAATTAACAAACAACATGTTTGCGTTTTTGTTTGATGAAATAAGGTACGAATTGAGTGGAGTCGAAATAGACCGTGTGAAAAATCCTGGAATCACTTCAACTTTGAAAAATCTAGTTTCGCTCAAGGGTGGTTCCCAGTTTTTGGATAATTGGGGATGGTGCTATCCACAAAGTGATACATTAAACATTACATCGGCAGAGGGGTGTTTCAACCTATGTGTTCCTTTATCATCCCTTCTTGGGTTTTGTGAGGATTATCAGAAAATCGTAATGAATGTAAAGCAAGAACTGATATTCATAAGAAGCAGACATGATGAAAATTGCTATATCACTAGCCAACCAGTAGCTGGGACTAATGCGGTAGAAAAGTGTAAAATAGAACTGGATAGGCTATGCTGGAAGCTACCTTATGTTACCGTAAACGAACATCAGAAGCTGGCTTTGATGCGTCATCTCAAATCAGAAAAAATATTTTCACTAGCCTTTAGAACCTGGGAACTTTACGATTATCCTTTACTGCCAGCAAGTCAGAGACAAATCTGGCCAGTCAAAACATCCAGTCAGCTAGAAAAACCGCGTTATGTAATATTAACTTTTCAAACTGGAAGACTGAAAAATTCTCAAAAAGATGCAAGCCACTTTGATCATTGTAATATTTCCAATGTTAAATTGTTTCTAAATTGTAAAGCTTATCCGTATGATGATTTAAATATAGATATGTCGTCAAATCGGTTCGCTTTGCTCTATCATATGTATGCTTTATTTCAAAATTCTTATTATGGTGGACAAATGCAACCTTTGTCCTCTTTACAAAACTTTAAAGATAAATCACCTTTAATTGTAATAGATTGCTCAAAGCAGTCTGAATCTATAAAAAGTGGACCAGTCGATGTAAGATTAGAATTTGAATCGAAAATTTCATTCCCGGCAAATACTACAGCATATTGTCTAATCATACACGATAGGCTCGTAGAGTATAATCCTCTAATTGGTACAGTTCGGCGAATGGTATAAAATGGGGTGAATCCTTTGCTCAGTGTTCAGTATGGCTACGGCAAGCGGAGCGATAGTAGACTTTCAGTGCTTTGTCGATAGCCTGGGAGGTTATATTATTAAAGAGTTTTCTCTGTTTGATCAAGCTTACAAGTCTTCAAGGCATTGGATTTTTAAGCCACCAAATGAATATAAACCAACCGATAAAAGTATAAGAACGAATTATTGGTTGGAAAATTACTATCATAAAATCAAATGGGATTCTGGAGAAGTTGAGTATGGCATCATTGATAACATTTTCAACTACATTGACCTTAAATATAAATTTGTTTTCGTTAAGGGCCTAGATAAGAAAATGTTTCTATCACGAAATCTCCATCATTGTACTATAATTAACTTGGAAGATTTTGGCTGTCCAAAAATAGAATCACTAATTTTAGATGAGCAAGGCAGCCATTGCATAGTACACAATTTTTCGAAAGAGAAATGTACACAGTATCGCACAAATGCTTTGTCTGCATGGATGAATAAAAATGTGTTTAAAGCTATTCACCATGAATGAAAGGGGTCACTGTCACGGTTTGAACACCTATAAACCCTGAATGAAGGTCAATGGCATGGTCTAACAGCCTCTAAACCTGAATGTGTGAGTGAATGTGTGGTGAATAGAATAACCCTGCAGAATAATTTCGATGCTCATATTTCTCTTTCAAATACATGAACAAAAAATTTAAGAAGAAAAGAAATGTTTTCTTATCTTTGGCTTAATCGAAAATATCTTAAGCACATTATTTCATATGTACTTCATACACCGTTTCTGATTTGCCATACTCTTCCGACCATCCCAAAAGATTCTCGTCATGAACTGACCTATTACAAAAAAAAAAAAAAAAGGATATGTTTTATTTAATTCTACATTGTATTACATAGAAGATGACATTTTATGTTTATATAAATTCAGATTTTTATTTGCTTTATTTTACATTTAATTTTATTATAAAAATGTTTCATTTAATTATTGATTGTATCACATAGAAGATTATATTTTATTTTTATTTTTTACGAATTCAGATTTTCATTTTTTCGTTTAATTTTATTTAAAAAATGAAATTGTAAAAAAAAAAATAATAAAACTAATAAATTTAAAAAAAATTCACATAAAAAGCTAAAAAAATATTTAAAAAAACAAAACCTCTTCGATGTACCTTTACCTTGACGTGGTGAAGAGGCTTAAGGCTTAATGCCGAACAAAAAAAGGTACAACACTTTACTTAATAATAATATTATAAACTCATTTAATAGGAAACAATTATGATGTAGTATATCATTATTATAATTCACAACTATATTATTATTATTTACACTAAAGTACATCAAATAATATTAATTTGTTTTCGTTCGAGAGCATTAAAGTTATCATTGTTTATTTCTTTCGGAAGAATTAAGGATTGTCGTCCAACAAGGATAGGTAGAAGACCGAAGCCGGCCGAGATTTGACGAACTCTTCCGAAAACATCGCTAATAGCAATTCTAAAGCAGAATTGTTAATGATAAGTAAATAATACATATAAAAGTTAAAAAATGGTCTAAGAAGATGAGAAAATAACTAAAAATGTTGAAAAAATATATAAAAAATTATACTCGCCTACCGAAATAGGTACAAGTTTTATATTATTATATATTTATACTTTAAGCAATTATTAGAACAAAGTTGATATTGGCAAATTTATCTTGTTTACGATTAAATCTTTTTACTATACTAAGAGATAAAACGTACAAGGTCCGCATTATATTTATATATATACTTAAGAGGATAATGCTTCAAAGTCTCAGAGCTTAAGGAATCTTTTATCGCTACTTAAAATGTAGGATTAATGACCAAAGTTCACAGCTGTATAGTATTAAAAATCATTACACATAGGAGGATAATAGACCGTAGTCCAAGAGCTTAAGGAACCTTTTATCGCTATTTAAATATTAGGATTAAGGATCAAAGTTCAAAGCTGTACAGGATTAAGAAGCCGTATAACGATGTTTATATTAAAGGCATTAAGAAGGTTCAAAGTCCATGTTTACGTTTAAGCTTAAGGAACTTTTTATCGCTACTTAAAATGTAGGATTAAAGATCAAAGTTCAAAGCTGTAAAGGATTAAGAAGCCCTATAACGATGTTTATATTAAAGGCATTAGGAAGGTTCAAAGTCCATGTTTCCGTTTCACTTACTTGCATGTTTAAACATGATTCAAACCTGTTTGTACTTGCACAAATCTGTTTCTACATGATCGGACCTGTCAGTGCATGCTCGAACCGGTCAGGTATACTCATCCTATATTACAAAAAAAAAAAAAATGGCGGCTGGATAGACTTAAGGCTTTTAAATTGTGACGTCATAAAACAAAATGGACGCCGGGTAGACTCATGATTTATAAATACTAAATTAGCCCAAAATGTAGGGAAAAGAAAATGGACGCCGTGTAGACTCATGATTTATAAACTCTCAAGTTAGGCACTCTGATTGGTTAACTAATGAAGGAGTGGGGGGGAGCAAAATGTAAACAATGAGAAGGTTATGTAACAGTAAGGGAGGTTTAAAAAATGTAAACAATAGTAAGGTTATGTCACAGTTTGAAAGGTTCCGTAAAAACACACATTACAATTCGACCATCGGACCTAGCCGGGAGGAACTCTCAAGTTAAGCACTCTGATTGGTTTACTAATGCAGGAGTGGGGGGAGCAAAATGGCGTCCGGGTAGACTCATGCTTTGTAAATGGTTACGGCATAAAACAAAATGGCGGACGGGTAGACTCATGCTTTATAAATACTAAATTAGCCCAAAACGTAGGGAAAAGAAGATGGACGCGTGGTAGACTCATGCTTTGTAAATTGTGACGTCATAAAATAAAATGGCGGACGGGTAGACTCATGCTTTATAAAGACTAAATTAGCCCAAAACGTAGGGAAAAGAAAATGGACGCCGGGTAGACTCATGCTTTATAAATACTAAATTAGCCCAAAACGTAGGGAAAAGAAAATGGACGCCGGGTAGACTCATGCTTTATAAAGACTTAATACCCTCAAACAGGGGTCACGTGATCAAAAAGGGGCGTGGCCTACTGGTTTAGGTTAGGTTGATAAAGGGTCACGTGACTAAAAAGGGGCGTGGCACGGTGGTTTAGGTTAGGTCGATGGCGCGAACTCGCGTGGTTAAGGTTAGGTCGTGATCGAAATTCAAATTCAAATCTCCCACCATAGGTCACGTGACCAAATGCTGGCATCTGATTGGCTGCGCAAAAAAGTGTCCCAGCTCCCCCATTTCTTATCTACTGACTGTACTTAGACAACAGTCTGACAAGGTGGATCCATATCAGAATTATAAGAAGACAGCTGAACAAACGATTCGGACTATTATCTAGGCCACTTGACAGACGATCAAAATTATCTTTCAACACCAAATTTATTATTTACAAAGTACCTATCAAAGATTTATGGACACACGAGATTGAGCTATAGGTCTCTGCTAGAACCTCCAACATACAAATGTTTCAGTCTTTCTAACCCAAAATGAATAAAAAAGATATAGGTAACATAATATATATATACCTGATTTAGATGAAAGTTAAAAAAAAATACATATATAGAATATACTATTATCCTTCTGTCCCAGTAAATAGCTTTGTTAAAAAAATAATTAAATACAATTCCTATCTATTCGAAAAAAAAAAAAAGAAAAACTAAACGAAATAAGGAACTTCTATTGTATATTAACACTTCTCATATTTTTCCTAATTGAACATTTTAATTTACAATTGGGATATGTCTTTTTTTTTTTTTTTCTTATCCTCCAACTTTATTTACAAAATAAATACACAAACATTTCATGTATATAAAGCAACAATGGTATATACAGTCGACGGCTCAGGCCTCGTATTGCCTGTTGGCATTGGGATATGTCAAGATTCTTAGTAAATTAAATATAGATAGGAAGTAATTGAATAGACGGGAATTAAAGGTTAGAAGGGTATTAGAGTTACGGATGAGGGAGGAAAGTCCCATAAGGAAGTGGATCAGATAAGAAAGGTCTGTCGAAAGCTGCAGTTCATTGGAACGAAATACACAATTCAGAAGGCCGCGCACGATTGGATGCACCATTTTATATGACAAACGAATTATTTCACAATTTCAGATACTGCTACAGAATATTATGAAAAGCTCCACGACAGACTGACTTACAAATTGATTCCATCGGCCCAAACACTTAAATATACCACCAATCTGTACAACCCACCCCGAAAACTTTTGAAACGGTGGCCTAGGAATGAATTAACCATTAATTCTGAAGCTACATTATTTGCTTATTGCAAATATCTTTTTGCATGTGGTGAATAACATTTTGGCCAGAACAATTAATTGTAAATAATTAAAAGTTTATGAGTTTTTTTTTCAAACCATTTCACGACATTAAGAATATCTCGATATCAACTTCGAATACAGCAGGAAAGTTAAGAAATAACCCATTTTAAAAGTTAAAAAAAAAATAATATATATTTTTTTTAAATGTGGCCTGAAGAACAAAAAAAAATGGACGAAAAGCGAATGGGTATGTAATACATTCTGATTTCTTAAATAATCTAAAAAAATACTCGAAGAGTATATTTCAATGAAAAGGTTGCTGGAGTTATTGTGTATTTGTGTATATATGGTATATAACTTTTATTTATTTATTTTTTTAACATTTCATTGGGGCCCACATGTCAAGATGAAAAGACTCTCAACCACCGACTGAAAATATTATACTCTCTTTTTTCAAAATCAACAAAATTAAAAATTATACAGAAACTGAATACATACACATACCTTCTTAAGCCAATATGGACTTACGCTTCACAGATTTTTGGTTCAGCAAAAAAGACTCTCATACAAAAACTGCAATCATTTCAATCCAAAATTTTAAGACTCATAACGACAGCTCCTTGGTATGTAAACAACAGAACCCTACATGCGGACTTACAGCAACCAACAGTTGACCAACATATACGAACACTCTATTCTCGATTTCACATTCAACTTAACGGACACGACAATAGACTGATTAACGACATGTCAGTTGCTGAAATGCCGTTCAGAAGAAGGCTAAAACGAAGCTGGATGAGGGACCTCCTCAGCTAGATTAAAGCCTTGGAAGGGGTGCTGCTGGGCACTTTACTTCCCCATGCCTATCATGTCTGATCTTACTTTTCTCCAACACATTTGCTGATTGTCAGACATCTTCTGACAGGTGTGAATGAAGATATAAAGAAAAAAAACATTTCATTGATATTTACAACTGTACTTAAAATAAATACAACAAGTAAATGTGCTAATCTACACTTATGGGCGTGATAATGTATTGTGAAGAAACTACCCCACTTCAATACCAATTTAATTTAGTAGGTCTCGAGGCCATCGTCTTTTCAATCGCCTCGGAGGGCTGTCAGGAATAGATAGGAATGATAAGTTTCGTACAAGAGGGTTCGTGTGGGTCGAGAGGTGTATAACTTAAATATTCTATTCAGTTTTGTGGTTACTGGTTTGGCTAGCAGACCACATACCTACACTGGCAAAAAGTTTTGTGATTTTTAAATCGAGGACCTAAAAAACATGTCTTTTATATGATAAATAGGATTAAAAGAAAACACAATTCAGATACTTCCCTTGCTGTATATTTCAAACAAAGATTCGTAAAAGTAAGAGTTATTTTGATTTAAATTATCCATGAAGAATTACACGAAAAACCCTGAGTCCGTCGTTTCGATAGATCAGCTACTTAAACAAGTAAGATGAAAGAAATAGGTATAAGACCCTCGCGCCTAAATCGTATATCTAAATTGAAATCCATCCAGCTCAGCGCCTCTTTTAAACCGTTTTTCGAAACCGAGCTAAAGGAAACTACCTAGAAAAGTAAAGATATGGAGTTCTAAGTGAATACTGCTGGCGTTATTGCCCAAGAAATGGCTCTTTCCTTATTTTCGACTTAACATTATTTGCTAGGTCTGGTAGAGAATTTCGCATATAAAAGCAAAACCGTTTACTGAATTAATTATTCCACTTTGTTAACCTTGAGAGGTGGAAATTACTTAAACTAGGTTAGATTCATTGTGGTATATAGGTCGGTGGGATAATAGAAAAGTCTACATTATACTTCAGAACGATCTTAAGAAAGAAATTCACTCCAACACAAACATTCCGATCATTATTAAGGTTTAACATTCAACTTACTCGATCTACATCTATTATTTTTATCTATATAGCTTCGCTAAATCAGTATTAAAAGTAAAGAAGTGTATGAAGTGATGAAGAACGTATCAACATTATAGCAAGAGAGCTATCGAAGTTGGCCAGGTGTTCATCAACAGAAAACTCGAGGAAGTTGTCTCTTTGATTAATGAAGCAACAAGACAAAGGAGAGAAAAAGTATTTTTATTGACACAAGGGATTATAAGTTGGGATCGTAAAGCCGTGTTATCAAACAGAATATCATGTCATATTTCCAGAAAGGAAGAAGTGTTGCTGAAAAGTTTAATTTATTTATTTATTTGATATTCTGCATCTAATTTAAAATGTTGTCAAATTGTATTTAAAAAAAATAAAATAAAATAAATTAAAAAAAAAAATCCAACAGGAAACAACAACAAGAATATGTGAAGTGAGATGGTTGTTGTTCCCTGTTGGTTATTTTTTAAAGACAATTTTGACATTTTTAATTTTAAAAAAATGTTTTATTTTTATTTTAAACAATTTAGATAATAAAATTTTTATGTAACATTGTTATGAGAATGTTTGATAATGTTTTTAATTAGTATATTAAATAGTTATATTTTGATGTTAGTTATTAATTATTGATGTATTTTAGTGAGTCCTGATGATGGGGAAGTCTCCCGAAACGTTGGCTTGTTAAAGTTTACTGAAATAAACTTTTTGGGAAGAAATAGAAACCAACTAATATATTGGTATTATTTCATAAATCGAATAGAATAGAATATATATATATATATATATATATTTAAAAAAGACAATGTCCCGTACAAATAAAGAAGCTATCTAACAATAACTAAAGTCTTTCTTTTCATCCTGACTTGAAACTGGAAATTGACAAATCCTACCAAATTACCCTTTGTCGTAAACCTATGACATCCTGTCCTACATTGATCTTCAATAACATTCCTCTAGTTTCTGTTGAACAGATCCGATATCTAGGTCTCCACCTTTACAAACGCTTTACTAGGAACCCTCATACAAGACTGAAACTGATAGATATTTTCCGCTACTCCAAACGTTCTAACCTTCCACTAAACTACAAAAGATTCATCTACATGACTATATTATACGGCCTATATGGACTTACAGAGAAGAGCTTTGGGGCTCTACTAAACCCTCAAATTCTTCCCGTATTCAATCCTTACAATCCAAAACCCTTCGTAAAATCATCAATGCTCCTTACTTTGTAACACATAAACTGATCAATGAAGACCTTAATATTCCGTACGTTGCTGATTTGGTCCAAGCCAGATATCATTCCTTTCATGACAAACTCCATTCCCACTTTAATGCTCTAGTTTCAATCCTTTCTTCTACTTCAATTTCTGATTATCCTACGAGGCGTCTGAAAAGGAGATGACCTCGAGACTTTCTAGTTTAGAATATTGTTAGAGTACTGCCGATGGGTAGCTTTTAGACTATTTACAAGATGTGTTGTACAATACAGTTGTAAATATCAATAAATATATATATTTTTTTTTAAATGTGGTATAATCCAGATTTTTCTTTCTATGATTTTCAGTATCATAATAGTACGTATCGTCAAAAATAACTGTTTAATGTTTTTTATCGACAATTATAGTTTCGTAAAGTTTTTTTCTATTGAAAATTACTGATGATATTGTTAAGGACCCCTTGAGAAGACTCGAACCCTTACGTGGGGACTTGCTCGATTGCGAGGAGTAATGAGTACGACATGACAAGGCACTTAACAATTTGCCTTTGGCTGCTTTCACTAGTGAGCCCTTGCCAACCCTCATCCCCTAAGTGGCTCTTCTCCCACTTCAACTTGACGAGTTTACTATTGATTGTAATCCTTCGGGCCTATCTTCCTTACAAATTGAGTCACAAACGAAAATCATAAATAATATAATAGGGACTTTATATGCTATAGATTAAATGTCTTTCGAGTTATTAGTATTGCCATGTCCATCCTTTTTTTGGGCATCGTTTTTGTGTATGGTTGATTACACTTCCTCTTCCAATATTATCCTTCTAGAGTCTTCCAAAGTCAAGATCTGGTTTATGTAGTCTTACTTATCTCATCTGTTTTTATATTCTTTAGTACTTTTTTTTATTTTTTTATTTCGAGTGTTTAGTAATTCAGAACAAAAAGTATCTAAAAACTGACATTGTATATTACAGAGAGGGACTTGAATGAAATGTTAGGGTTACGAGTTTACTCTGTTGAAAAGATAGCTTAAATGATGGAATGCCATGGGTAAGTATTTAACACGTTTACGCCGGCGTGACACACCGGATTGTCACACTTGTCTCATCCGTGAGGCGACGTGCATCACAGATGAGTTACTTGTTCTTAGAAAATAGGTTCATTTTATTTTTTCGCAACATTATATGTTGTAGGAATTAACAACCATAAGGGTTTATATATTAAATATTTCATAACTTTCAACATCCCCCCGCATAGGATTCATATGAGTCCTTAATCAAGTTAATTTCACTTAATTACTTTTCTTTAAAAATTTTATTTAGCTGTGCATGATTTCTTTCCATATTTTTATTTCCATAAAATGATATAAGAATATAATATATAATAATAATATAAGAATCTGTTTTTTAATTATTTCCATAATTACTCCTTCAAGTAATATATGTAAACGTAGATATTCGCCCCGGCCTGCGCATGTTAGAATAATTACCCAAAATTATTTAATTTAATGAGGAATTGAAATTTTATCTAAAGGGCTTTGTATTGTATTTTCCAATTTACTTGTACATAATAAATACGAAAATAAATAAAATGATTATAATCTTGGGGATATACATAACTTTAATCATTACTTAACTAAATGATACTGACAGAGTTTCTAGGAGCTTCATCTCAGGGTCTGTTTCGGATGTTTTCTCCATGAATATCTCGCTCGTCTAGGTACCTTCCCCTTTTTTCTTATCCTCCAACTTTATTTACAAAATAAATACACAAACATTTCATGTATATAAAGCAACAATGGTATATACAGTCGACGGCTCAGGCCTCGTATTGCCTGTTGGCATTGGGATATGTCAAGATTCTTAGTAAATTAAATATAGATAGGAAGTAATTGAATAGACGGGAATTAAAGGTTAGAAGGGTATTAGAGTTACGGATGAGGGAGGAAAGTCCCATAAGGAAGTGGATCAGATAAGAAAGGTCTGTCGAAAGCTGCTGTTCATTGGAACGAAATACACAATTCAGAAGGCCGCGCACGATTGGATGCACCATTTTATATGACAAACGAATTATTTCACAATTTCAGATACTGCTACAGAATATTATGAAAAGCTCCACGACAGACTGACTTACAAATTGATTCCATCGGCCCAAACACTTAAATATACCACCAATCTGTACAACCCACCCCGAAAACTTTTGAAACGGTGGCCTAGGAATGAATTAACCATTAATTCTGAAGCTACATTATTTGCTTATTGCAAATATCTTTTTGCATGTGGTGAATAACATTTTGGCCAGAACAATTAATTGTAAATAATTAAAAGTTTATGAGTTTTTTTTCCAAACCATTTCACGACATTAAGAATATCTCGATATCAACTTCGAATACAGCAGGAAAGTTAAGAAATAACCCATTTTAAAAGTTAAAAAAAAAATAATATATATTTTTTTTAAATGTGGCCTGAAGAACAAAAAAAAATGGACGAAAAGCGAATGGGTATGTAATACATTCTGATTTCCAAGCCTTCTTAAATAATCTAAAAAAATACTCGAAGAGTATATTTCAATGAAAAGGTTGCTGGAGTTATTGTGTATTTGTTTATATATGGTATATAACTTTTATTTATTTATTTTTTTAACATTTCATTGGGGCCCACATGTCAAGATGAAAAGACTCTCAACCACCGACTGAAAATATTATACTCTCTTTTTTCAAAATCATCAAAATTAAAAATTAGACAGAAACTGAATACATACACATACCTTCTTAAGCCAATATGGACTTACGCTTCACAGATTTTTGGTTCAGCAAAAAAGACTCTCATACAAAAACTGCAATCATTTCAATCCAAAATATGAGAGGGGTCATTTTTTTATATGGTTACTTCTGCTGTTCTAGGACGCGAGAATGCGATCCACCTCGCAGTAGCCCTTAAGTACCTCTTTAATTTTATAATATTTTAAAAATGAATATTGTTTAATACGTAGCATAGAGAATTTCTACATGTGTGAGATATTAGAAAATTCAACTATAACAGACTAACCTGTAGTCATTATTCATCTACAAAGTTTTACCATTTTTTTCCACGATTTTGATTACACTTTCTATATCCATGAATAGTTAAACAGTCTTTAATTTATTTTAAGTTTAATTTTGAGAATTTTGATAGAAATTAAATAATTGACAATCTAAAGAAAAACTTGAATCATATTTATTTATTTTATTTTAAATAATATATCGTTTCTCATTACAATAAAATAAGAAATGTATAACTAAAAAAAATCGGAGAATATTGTATAATTTACTAAAACTGAAATAATTTACTAAAGTTTTTGTACTATATACATCCTGTAAGCCAAAGATTATAGAAAAAAAAATTTAACATACAAAGCCGTTAATGTCGATTGACGTATGTAATGTCACATTTGTCAAAGGAAATGATTGGGACATACATCTTTCTTTTTTTTAAATGACTAAATAAGTTTCGTATTGAGCTATGTAAAATTACTTGTATATAAGATTTCTTATTCTGTTTCAATCTTCATTCACCTTTTACAAAATGTTAATAATATAAAAATTCACTGGCTAAAAAAATTATATAATGGAGCGATGGGTATGAAGTAGTGCAATACTATCAGCTCTTACTAACCTGCTTCACGGTATGCAATCAGACAAAGAGATCTCACATCCTAATTCTTTTACCTAAACGAGTGTTTTGAGGCATGTTGGTTTTAGCCAGACAGAATAAACATGCCAGACAATGTGAGACTGTCACTGACAATTTCTATGAGTGAACATTCAATATTTGTCTTGCAGTGAATATTTTTCTGAATTCCCGTACAAAAAATCCATAAGATAGCACCATCTGTTTTTTAATTTTTTCCTATGTCTATGAAAAGCAAGTCTTAATGGACGCAACTAAGGAAGTGTTTCAATTCTGTTTCAAGTTATAAGTCTAGCCATCTTTAAAGCCGGGTGTATATTAAATGTTTTATTTCCTTTCTTATTCATGTGTAAAAAAATGAATAACATTATAAAAAAAACTTTAATATAAAATATTTAATATCCCTTCATCCTTATTTGGTCATTGAGACAAGAATGGTACTTAGCATAATATTTTATACCATTCTAAGAAGAAAGAAAGAATGAAGTCATTAAAAGGAACTTCAAGGAAAATTTAAAAGGCCTTTATTTATTCGTAAGACTTCTTTAAATCTCTCCTCAAACGAAATCGAATGAGAAGCCCAGGGATAAGTTTTCCTGGAGCAGTAAATTTTTAAAACTAATGTCATAGGAGAAAACAAGTCCAGCCCAGAGGAATTTGTTAAGTTTTAAAAGACAACCTTCTTTTTAAGATCTTTTGAATGTTATTTGTCCTAAATTTAATAATGGACAAATCAATTAAGTGTTAAATTTAACAATGATAATTGTAATACAACAAATAATCTGTAAAAAAACAATAGAAATACAAATGTCTATTTAAATAGTTCGTAGGTTAATAGTTATTTATTTAAATAATGATCTAGTTTGCCCAACATCAGTATAAATATATTATCTGTATTATAATAAAAAATCGTATAGAATAAATAATCTTAAAAAAATAGAAAATAAAGAAAGGAGGATTCAAATAGGTAAGGGAAGCATATATTTTTTAAAAAACACCAACTTTAGAAAAAAGAAAAGAAGGAACAAAAAATGAGGATTAGAACACTATTCCAATATTTCTAAAGTGTAGACAAGCTGTCGAACACGTGGCTTGCTCTGCATAATCGTGATATATTCACCTCCTCTATTCTACAAGATATACCTCATCCTCATAAAATCGCAAGATAAACTACCTATTCAAAAATATTCTCGAAATTTCCTCAATCTACAAACACTTATAAAGTAAATCAAAATTTTACGACCAACTAAGAAAATTTTCACTAAAACTTTTAATTCATTACTTATTAAATAACAGGAGCACTATTCGTACAGGACAAAAATTAATTATCATTTCGTGAGCACTACACACGACTTTTACTTTCCTCGGTTGATATAATAATTAAGGAATTGAAAAAAAAAATTGGGTACGAAAAGCTTAAAGAATTACATTCAGTTTCGTTGGAAGCATATCTTTTAGATTGAATGATCTAAGTATAAAATTGTTATGTATAACAATCACCTATATAATTGTATCAGATTTAAACCTTTTTAACAAGGTTATGGCCGTCACTTTAAATTACCTTCCGCAACATTTACTTTTTCCCCTTAAATGGGTGGCAAAAGCCAACTTTGTACATGACTTTGTCTTAATTACAAATTTGTTCATGTTAAGAAACCAAAAATATTTTTTAAAATTCAACCCACAAAATTTTACATCGATTTAGCAAGTTTAATTGAAATAGTTTGAGCCGTTTATTAGGCAAATGTGCAAAATGCATTATGTGAGATAAATCTTCTAGTTAGGCGATATCAGTGAAAAAATTAGTGCAACATCTCGGGTGCATAGTTGTCTTAAATATAAAACTGCAGTTCCGTACGACTTTCGTTTTCGTGCTACACATACACAAACACAAACCTTTCAGGCGGCTTGGTTTTTTGAAGTCAGAAAGCCCTAAAACGTATATTTTCGTTTAAAACTGGATTTCCAATGTTTTCATGACCGCAATTTTTTCCCTTGATATACATTTCATACATAGGTACCGAAGCAAGTATTAATCTTTCTATGACAAACTCCACTACCACTCTAATCCTTCAACTCTACCCCCCCTTAGTTTCTATCCTTGCTCCCTCTTCCATTCCTGACAATCCTCCGAGGCGCCTGAAAATAATATGGCCTCGAGATCTTCTAGTTTAGATCACACCTACTGGAGTGCTTTTTTTCATGTCTTTTTCATGTATGTTATCTAACAGCTGGTTTACTACATGTATTAACCAATACAGTTTTAAATATCAAATAAATAAATGAGAACACCTACAAGACGTCCAATAACTGTGTTTTTAAAAATTAATACTATTAAAAATTATGACGACACTACTGATGAAGCGGTGAAATGAATAGATATATAATATGAATATGCATGAGGCTTGAAAATTGACATGCACATTGCGAAGTCTAAAAATTAAATAAATTTATAAAAAAATTTATCCAAGGCTTCTTTTATAGAGCGGACAAAATATATATCGGACAAATAAATAAATTTAAAAAAGAAAATATACTCATCTTTCCTAAAAATACCCTTAAGACAGATATTATTAGATACTTACTTTTATTTATTAATTATTTATATGATTTACCTCAACAATAATTAATAGAACACAACATTGTGTAATGATTTGTAGGGTATAATTTTAAATATTCATTTTTCAAGAGGAAATCTGTCTAAATTATGGCAGTAAAAGATAGTTTTCTAGACCACCATAGGTTCACCATAGAACCCTTTGTCGAAAGTTAGCCGGGCACTAGCTCTTGGCAAAACAGGCTATTCAGTTGATAAACTGCTACTTCCTTGAATACCTTGATTAAAACTTGGGACTATTCAGCGGATAAATAGAGGTTTCTTAATGATGCATAAGACCTTCAACTTAAGACCAAGGTATATAAGCTATATCATATATAATTTTTAAAAGTAAACATTCGGTGTGTAAATATAGATCATTGCATGCCATTTCAAAATGAAAGAAACATGTTTTTTTTATTTTCAGATAAATCTTATTATATATATATGTATATGTTTCAGATTTTTCGCATTTTTAGTTATTGACTAACGAATTAAAAGAAAAATACAGTGTTTTTGAGGCGTTTTATACAATAATATATCAAACGAGTAAAAAATTACTGATAATAGTTATGGTGCACAAACCAAATTATAACTTTAAAAATGTATAATTGTTATAATATTGCGTTGACAATTCCACAACCAATGTTATAGTAAATAATTAGACGGATTAGGGGGCTAAAAGCATACAAATATGAACGACTGAACGGTATTGCGGTATAGTAGAATCAAAGCGCCTTTAAGTTAGCATTCAATAAATGTTCCAGCTAACATCCACCCTTTTAACATTTTCGTTCAATTAACATTTTCCTATAGGCTTATAAACAATACATGACCAAACAGTTTTATAACATGTAATTCTCAGTATATTTATAAGTTGCTGTGAGAGTTTCGGAGCTGATTGGCATGTCGTGTGTGAATATAATTTAAAGTAATGGAGCGAGAATCGACCCCTGAGGTACATAAACAATAATTAATTTGTTTTTAAATATATGAATGTATATGTATATATATATATATATATATATATATATATATATATAATATATATATATATACATGAAGATAAAGAAAAAAATATATAGTGATGATATATTAGTATATCAATTAAAAGAAAATATCAGAATCACTCCAAAAACACGGATTGACCATTACATCCAATGTATCTTGGGTGCTGAAAAATAACATAATTGAATTTAGTAAATTGAGGATTACGTTTAGACTGTTCTGAAAACTGGCCTAATAGAAGTTTCTCATATTATATTATTTAAAAAATGTTTTAGCATCTAAAATTATTTTATATATAATATATATAATAGATATGACTTAGAAGTCTTTTTTTGTCTTTATACAAACCAAAAAATTAGGTTTCATTATACGATACGTGTTAATATGGACACACGTAGTCACATTTGAGATACTAAATATAGTATTGTAGTTCAACATATTTTAACTTCTTTTTTTTAAGGTAAAACTCTTTGGAAAGAACTGCGGAGAATACTTTAGTATATAGAATCAACAAGTGAAATCGATGAAACTCGGAGACCCTTCAGTTGTGCACTGATCTATTTAAGAAAGTACTAATACCCTGGTTCGTCCGTACGTGAATTATAAATTTTAATACAAACAAAACCTAATTAATTTAATTTAATTGAGTCGTGATATGCCAATCGTGTATTTATCACTTTTCGATTTCTTTTTGCGCGATCCTTGTTACGTGTTATTGATTTGTATCAGTCCATGAGTCCATTGCGCTAGCTTTACACGATCGTGCTACTATTAGAAAATAATTCGAATAGTGGAACACCTAAGATTTGACAATAGAGATATACGATAGAAGAACTAAGACGCTACTTATTAATTAAAAGAGGTGATAGAGTTTAGTCAGCAGCCGAACTCTAGATGAGTCCCTTAAAATTATTTTTCATACTTCCAAAACCAACAGGTGATCCATATTCTTGGATAATTTAAATTTAAACTTTTTTATTTCAAAAACTAATATTTTTAATTAACCAGGATTGTTTAGATACACAGTCTATTTATTTATATATTTAATTATTACCAACCCTTATAAACTATTCATATAAATATATAATCTGCCACACATACAAATGTGTTTTAATGACAGCATTTAAGAAATTAGCCATGATAACGAGTGTATGATGAGGAAAGTGAAGAGTTAAGAGGAAGATATTGTAGGCCTAGAATGTTGCTTCCTTCTGAGCCGCGAACCATGAAATCCATCTACTCTAGGGCTCATCCCTTTGTTCCATACTCCAAATCAAGACCGCCTCCTTGGGGTCTTATCAGATTATGGTACCAGCTTTGAATCTATCTGATTATTGAGAGAGGGGGAAAACCGTTTATATACCATCAAGTAACTACGCCACCATGTTATATTATAGATAATCTTTCAATTTTAATTACAGTTTCTTCTTGTACCTGAAAGGATTTTTTTTTTTCAATAATAGTTAATAGTCTCAAATAATTTAGACAGATTTTTTGATGTATACAAATGAAATTTATTTATAGATTTATACAATTAAATAAACAAAACCTTGTGCTCGAACCACACAACTTTCACTTACCAAAACGTATATTTTTATTGAAAACTCTAATTCCTTTACTATTTATTACATATATATGTAAGTTAAAATAATATCTTAAGGTAAAAATTAGACTATACGGGCTATTTTGCTATTAGTAGTTAATGAAGACAGCAGCGAAGCTTAGAAAAACTGAAAAACCTTTGAGGAGCTTTATGTCTCTATAAGCGGTCTTATCTTAGTGAAAGAATTGATATAACTAATGTGATGTAGGGAAGGTTTCTTTAAAATGGGCATTTTCCAATTATTCAAAAAAACTTCTAAATAATCCTAAGCTCAAAATATTTTCTTTCGTTAGTTTATTAATTTTACAATAGTGTTTGGTACTGTGGCTAATCAGTAGTGATAAATTTTTCACATAAGGTTAATTATAACAGGGCTCTTTGACAAGTACCTGGTATCGCACAAGCTCGGGACCACCACTTTACGTCGCTTATTTGAGGTTTTTTTACTTCATTTATAAAATCATAGTGACAACTGCTAAATATGAACCCGTGTTCTTGGGCGTAGAAGGCTGTTATGCCACTACACAATAGGTGACCACCATATTTTATTTTTACATTGTATTTTAACCAAAAGTAAATTTAATATGATTCATTTCATACTGATATAGCTTAATAGTTTTTGACTACCTAATTAAAAAAATCATTTTGATTCTGGTTGATTAAATTTACCAAAATTTACTACAAATTTATTGTGACCCGAGTGAATTGATAATACTTTTTGAACCACTTTTTAAAAATTAAGCTATTCCATTAATGAGAAACATGTTTCATTTTCGAATAGCTTTGTTTGTTGCAAGGATATCCAAAATGACATAAAATTTCACCTGTAAGCTGAAATGATTTCAATCATGTTTTAGGCGATTCGACCCACTATACATTTCTAACAAGTATTGCACCCATGGAACTTAATAGTTTCTAGCTGTTGCAAAAACTAAGATTTCTTATAAGTATATTCTATACTAAAGGTCATCAAAAAAGTTGTTTGTTATTGTGTTTCAAAATAAGTTGAGGTTGTTACCAATTTTTATAAGCGGTTATTTTTTTTTAAATAGATGATTACGAAATCTACCCGTAGAAGACTAGGCTGTTATAAAAATCAACCTGTAGGTCATACAATCTGTGATATTTTTTTTTTATATCAATCGTTTGGGGAAAAAAAGAATACAAAAAACTTGTCTTAAGGTTTGATTGTGTAATACAAACAGTATTATTTTATGTCAAGTGTAATTTCAATACTTGATAATAAACCGAAAGAAATGCAAAGATTGATTAAGATGTGGTTTAAAATATTTTCTTAAAAATATAATTATAATTGATCATTTTTGAGAAGGCGTATTAAATTACTTCATTTGGTATTACTTTAGTGTAACCAGGATTCATTCTTAATATTTTACCCACGCCGTTTACCCATTACACCTTTGTGATTTATCTACGTCACCATGATTTTGATTGAGTATGGCTTTGGAGGCTGGTTTCCGAAATCCATTAACTTTTCCCATCAACATGTTTCGTAATTAACCGCTCAACCTCTCAAGTTCAATATTCAAATTCAACCACTCGAATTCCTAGCTAGAGTTTCCAAAGTCAGTTCCCTCCCTTCAATCTACATATTTCAAGTCGATAAGGCGAATCATGTAAATAATAGATTATTAATTTGTCATTTTCGAACTGTGATTTCTGTTCTTCTAGATATTTCTTCTTATACACATACTCATCATTATTGGAATACATTTTCAAAAATTTTATTTAAAATTGCTCGAGAGAAAATCGTTGAATAAGTGTAGAACTTATCTTATTAATTTATTATTTTTTTATTTTGTTAGAAGAACAGTTTAGAAATACAAAGAAAAGAAAAATTGAATAAGAAAAAAAATTGGTATAAATTAATTTTTAAAGATAGATAAATAAAAATTTGTGTGTGCTATTTTATTATTAAACGTGTTTAAAAAATAGAAAAAAAATATACTAATATAAATATATTCTGTACAATTTCGGGACCCGAACTCACGCCTTAAGAAAGAAAATGCGTGAGTTCGTTAACTATTTTCGTATTGATACAAAATAATGAGAGGGTCAAGGTCCCTAATAATAATTTATCTTATTTCTTCGGCGGGCGGAGTGCTCGTCATCGTCTTCCCGGGTGTCTTCGGACCTCGCTCAGGGTGGACAGGTCTCTACCGGTTCAGGAGTACAGCGGATGCTTTGTACTCTGGCTCTGGAAGTAGATCCGCATAGGCCGGCTGCTAGGCGAGGAAGAAGGAAGTCCTGGAGAGCCCCACAGAAGTAAATTCTGTAAGTGGTGGGGCTAATGCATTTTGGAGTGTACTTGCTCGCTATTCCTGTGAGGAAACAGAGACTCTGACCAGGGTAGCATTAACATTGCAAAATATAATTTATGCACAATAATCCCCGAAGGAGGTATAAATCCGACATATTCAGTGCTAATAACCAAGAGATTGAATACCTATTCCAATATCCTAACCCTAGAAGAACAGTTGTTTTTTTTCTATATAAATAAAAAAAAAAATTTTAGTGTAGAAGAAATTTATTACTACTATCCACAAATCTTAAAGCAAAAATCAGACATTAATATTTATTTATTTATTACCCTCCCCTGCCTTGAGGCAATACGGGTACTTGCAGCTGTGGGAAGTACTATAGATACAATCCACAACTGCTATGAAACTAATCACTCAGCATGCTATTGGGTCTTCGGATGTTCAGTGGTCTTCTTCATACTTCTCTCCTACCTCAAGTTAAAGTGGCTTAGACCAATCTGTTCCTTCCACCCGTATACAAAGGCTTTGTAGTACGGGTAGTTTTGGTTGGATATAAGATTAGGGATATTGCCCTCTGTCAGGACGTAGAGTGCTGTGTCCCTCAGAAGATTCAGTCTCAGGGCCTCATAAGCGGCGCAGACAAGGAGGCAAGGCGGTCTCCGGAACACCACAACTGAGGCATAGAGGGCTGATGTTTTTGCCATGCTTAGTGAGCTTTTAAGCCTCCATCCCCAGTGAGGAACTGTGTGACCTAGTAGTCCGGGAGCATCCATGTATTTTCCAGTCTTGACCCGACGGTGGGGAAATACTTCCTTAAATTAGCACCTTTTGGAGTCGTCACCCACCGACTGTTCCATTGTTCTATGCTAATCTCCCGGAGAATTCTCTTCCATCTGTTGGGCTCCTCATTCTAATGGTGTCCGAGAGATCCGCCTGACCTTCTCTCTTGAATTTATGCCGGTAATATTCCTCTCGTAGGAGAAGGTCTATAGGTATTTCTCCTGCTAATACCTGCACCACCTCATGAGACACAGTTCTGTACGCACTGGTGACCCTGAGTAAAGCTATTCTCTGAATCGTGGCCTACTTACTTTTCTGTCGGCGCGAGAGGTTTAGACTCCAAGCTGGGGACGCATACCTCAGACTACCCAAAACCAATCCTTTGTAAACAGCCTGTTACTGGGTACCTGAGACCCCTATGCTGTTGAAGACGATCTGGCCGTTTAATACACTTTCTATTGTTCTTCAAGTATGAGCAGTTTTTACCACCCTTAAAACAAAATGGAAAACAGAAGAGAGGATGCGTAAAAAAAAATTGTACCTCTACAACCCATGAAGGTCTCTGTACATATAGAGATTCGTACTGTTTCTATGCCAACGGCCGTGCATGAGGTGATTAGGCCTTGATCACACTCAGCAGCCAGGTTTTTTCCTCTATTTGGGTACCCACTTTAAAGAGGCTGGGTCTTCTCCAGGAGGGTCTCCACATCCTAGAGTCGGCCCCGGCTGAATTAACAGAATAAATAATATCCCATCATAGCCGGGATTCCAACCTAGGACCTGGAGAACAGTAGACTAGCGCTCTATCCACTGGGCCACGCCGCTCCTTTCTAAAGATAAAGCGATTCATAAATCGATTTTCCTATGATACTACACCCGATAAAACATTTTAATAATTGATATTCTTACTCTATAATACTGATTTAAACTTCGATATGATCATTTTTTTTCATATGAAATCCTTGTTAAGTTAACATAACACGATTCATCCAATTCAATAATGGAAATAAGATTTTTACAATGTTGACCACTTTCCAGACATTCTGGTTCTATTAAAGTTTTATAAAAATTAGTCAAAAACATGTGTTGGTAAATATTCCTTTGTATTTAAAGAAAAACAATAAACATAGCAAGTATTTCCAATTCCTATCGGCTAACATGATTTTCATAGCCAAAGAATCAATCTTATAAAAAAAAAAAAAAAAGAAAAAAAAAAGAGAGATGTAAAGTTCATATTCCATTGTTTCATCTTTCATTTTTTTATCTTTCAACTTTATTTTTACTTAAAAGAAATACTTGCTACGGACCCTCCAAAATTTTTTTAATCGCAAACAAATATTGTAAACGTATAATTATAACCATTAAAATACTATAACTGGGCGAAAACACTTAAAGTTGAAGGAAATAAAAATTGGATTGCGTTCGTGACTTTTTTAATCACGATAAATTCTAAAGCTTAGTTGGTTTTGATAAACGTTTAAGCCATACTTCAGGTCATAAAATTGTGAAAAATTACAGCAAATCAAGGAAATTTGATCTATGTACGACTTTTTTTTTTCTGTCAGTTATCAATATTAGAATTTCCCTTTGGACGAAACAAACAGATATATATTATATAAGATTCTAATTCATTGGAAAAAGAGCACTCGCATAAAATTATATTATATTTTGTGAAAAGTTATACTAAAAAAAACGTAGCCTAGGAGAATAAAAGTGAAACAGAGAATTTAATAACCAAAGCAATAATTTCCGGCGTAGAACGTGTTATCCTCAGCTGATATATATAAGACCCCAATACCTTGGAGAAATATAAACTTTATGCGAGGGAGTAAATATTGTGAAAGTTGAAAGATTAGGGTCGTTTTTCAACGCTCCCTGATATATTCTTATTCCTCAAGGGGCTGATGTATAAATGGACCTAAAAACCCAGAAAAATATGTATATATTTTTTCTCTATATTTGTTACATTTTGAACCTCTAGCTAAACGATAGCGCTATACATATGCATATATACTAATTTGGAATTCTTTGTACCCTACATATTTTATGTTTTTACTTTTTTTTTATATCTCATTTTTTCAAACATATTTATTGATATTTACAACTGTAGTATTATAGACAAGTAAATGTGATGGACATAGTATACAGACATGAAATACATGTAGAGATGCTACCCATTGGTAGCACTCTAAAAGTATTTTAAACTAGAAGATCTCGGAGCCATCTTCTTTTCAGACGCCTCGGAGGATTATCAGGAATAGAAGAGGATGACATTATAGTAACTAGTGGATTAGAGTGGAAGTTTGAAAAAAGAGTGGAGTTTTTCATGGAATGAATTGATACCTGGTTCAGGCTAATTTAGAAACATATGGGACGGTAAGGTCTTTATGGATGAGCTTATTCGTGACAAGAAGGGCGTTAAGGATTTTACGAGGATTTGATTGTAAGGATTAGATACGAGAAGAATTCGATGGTTTAGTAGAGCCCCATAGCTCTATTCCGTAAGTCCATATCGGTCTTATGATGGTCATATAAATGAGTCTTTTGTAATTAAGTGGAAGGTTGGAACGTTTGTCCAATATGTGTGAAAGTAGTAAAAAACGTCGGGCAGTTTCTTGTCATTTCAGTCTTGTATGGGGATTCCAAGTTAGACGTTTGTCAAGGTGGAGTCTTAGATATCAAATCTGTTCAACAGGGGCTAGTGGAGTGTCATTAAAGGATACTATGTAGGCAGGAAAGTCATTGGGTTTACGACGAATGGTAAATGTTATCTGGTGGATTTGTTAGAATTAATTTTAATCCTCCAATTCTGGCAACATACTTCAAGGTCTCGTATGTGGAATTTAAGAGTGTGGGAGGCTGTAAAAGGATCATTATCTACTGATAGCACACACCTATCATCAGCATAGGTAGAAAGGGATGTGTTGGGATAACAGCTGTATAGACTGCCTTGAGAAACACCAGCATATTGAGAAAACAGGGAGGAATAGGAACTATTGAGATTTATTTTAAAAGATCTATCAGCGAGGTAGGATTGGATAATTAGAAGATAGGTAGGAGGGAGGAATAGACGGAGCTTATATCTCATTTTATTTCATAATTTCTGTATTTCACATTCGTACATAACTCTAATATTCTAAAGTCCACTTTTTATTTTTCACTTTTTCAAGAAACCATTAATCTGTCATATTCATTTACATATAAATACATAAACGAGGACAAGAAGAATGACAACGCTGGTTCAACATGAGATGTTTTATATGTTGACTACACCTATATATTTACATGTTAAAGGTTAGTGGTTCCTTGAAAATGGCCTGGCATGTGCAATGAGGTGATTCGGCCGAGATGACGCTCAGCCGTTAGGTTTTTCCCCATTTTTGGGTACCCACTTTATAGAGGCTGGGTCTGCCCCAGGAGGGTCCCATACCCCAGGATCGCCCCCGGCCGAAATGACAGGATAAATAATGTTCCGTCACAACAGGGATTCGAACCCAGGACCCGGAGCACAGTAGACTAGCGCTCTATCCACTAGACTACGCCGCTCCCATATATATATATATATATATATATATATATATATATATATATATATATATATATATATATATATATATATATATATATACATATATATATTCACTGATTTCACTTATGACACTTATGATTTTTCCTTTATATTAAAAAATAAACGATCTATGAAAAAAAAAATTAATCGGCTTTCAATAACATTAATACCGATTATCGAAAAAAAAAAAAAAAAACAGCCACAAGTGGCGTTCAAGCGTATGATTATCATTTCACAACTAAGTTCGTATCCGTTACCTGGAAAACTGTAATCGAGCAACCTACAATTGAGCCAATTGTCATTGCCAATTCAGCCAATTGCCACTACAATGTTCAAACAAGTTATCAGGGCTTAGGTGGCACTAAACAGAGTACTTCTGTTCATAACTCCAATTTGATTTGGTAAAAAATCTCACTGTTGTAGAGTGTAAACCGAATATTCTATTCAAGAAATATTGCAAAATTTATCTTGCTGTCTTTTGGTAGCTATTTATTTTCTGGACCGTTAGGAAGGAGGGATAAAACTGATTTATTAGATATTAAATTATATCTGCCCCTGATATTAATTATCGTTCTCATCAATATTGATCAGTCCGGGCTGGGTCCCCACCATCGAAGCCTTATAATCAACTTTCATGTCCTATATTTAATGAACACCACTTTCCTAAATGGCTAGCAACGGAAGAGACATTTTTTATTATGATCGCTTTATGTGATAAAAATCTAAATTAATTATTGATAAACTGAAATTAATAAGCCTGCGATCCACATTTATAAGTTGGATAAATAAGATAAAATGTGTGTGTCCTCTAAAATTTAAATATATAAATACAAAATACAGTCGTATATGTGATTATATAATTAATTAAAACTTATTTAACTTTCAGATCATGATTTATAAAGTTATATGAAATTAAACGAATACATTATTTTTATAATTTGTCATCACAAATCATAAAGACATAAAAAAAAATGAATGTTCAGGCTCAAACAGCGACGGACTAAACACTTCAATAATTCGTTTAGCAGTCGGTAGAATTAGGGAAAGAAAGATAAAAAAAAAAAAAAAAGATTCAATGAATGTGTGTATGTACAAATATATATATATATATATATATATATATATATATATATATATATATATATATATTTTTTTTTTTTTTTTTATCTTTTCCTCCTATGGTAACCCCAAAGAAGGAGAGTTTATTAATTTTTTGTTTATATACATGTTCCATGCCTATTTTTAGGCACACTACACGTAATCTATGTTATATTTCACAAATTATTAAGTTTACATTATTTTGATCTTCATTTTAAACATTATATATATCGAAAAATAACAAAAATAAGATTAATTTAGCATCAATCAAAAATAACTAACAAAAGAAAATAGCTTATAAATAATGTTAATTACACCTTTTAATATTTTTCAAAATAAGAATAAAGCAGCTAAATATATACAAACAAAAAATAATGAATTTAGCACATAAGAATTACATAGACTGAGCTGCCTTCCTACAATCAGTATTAAGTTGGTTGAAGTCTATTTTGTTAACGAAATTTCTAAAATACTTTTTAAATTTTGTCATCAGTCTCTGTTCTGTTTCTGGCCAAGTCCCGTGCTCTAATATAACGTCCTGAATAAGTTTAGCTCGAATGTTGTCTAATTTCTTACAGTCGAATAGTAGGTGTCGAAAATTATGTATGTTACCATCGTATGGACATTTGTCGTCTTGTAGTACGCTAAAGCGTTTTAAGTATTGTTTTGTTTGTCCATGTTCAGTCAGAAATTGTGTCACCTTGTAATTACTACTTAGTATGTGTTTGTAGTTGTTAAGTGTGATATGGGGAACAAATCTATGAAGGCTTGGTGACTTCAGCGAAGCAGTCCAGGAACGATTCCTCCTGAGTGTCCCTTAACATAATGTTAATGTTTTTATTTTGAGTATGTAGATTCGTTAAATTAATTCGGATTTCCTCGGTTAGTCCGTCATGAATTTTCGAATTTTGGATGGAGTGTATAACGTTCATGTTGTCAGTGTAGATAGTTATGTCTGTATATGTGTCAGTAATATTATCGAGGAGATATTCTGTTGCTCTTAGAACAGCTAGCTTCTCCGCCTGGTTGTTCGAGCATTCTGACCCCAGCTTACATTGAGCTTCAATCAGCTTCCCATGTTTGTCGATTAACAACCAAGCACATCCTACGTTCTCTCCATCCTTACTCCCGTCTGTAAATATTTCTGTCTTTATATTTGAGTAAGTTTGTTCCTGTGTTTCTGTCCTTGTATTCGAATTCGCGTGTATTGCAGGATGAATCCATTTTTTGCATTCAATTGGGAGATCTATTCTGTCATGCGAAATATTTTTAAAGTCTGTTTGTCTTTTTTTAATGTTAAAAAGTTCTACAGTCTCTTGTATTTTCAACTCTATTGGAATTATTCCAGCCAAAACGCAAGCAGCTTCATGTGATGTAGTATGGTATGCCTTACTTATTTTCATTGCCATGAGTCGTTGGAGTCTTCGAAGTTTCATACAATTTGTTTTACGTAGGATAGCTTTATGCCACACGTGTGCTGCAAAGAGTATTTTTGGTAAAATAGCTCCTTCGTACATTATCTTAAGAACTTCCGATTTTAGGCCCCAAGATACCCTCTCTGCTATTGTCAGTCTGTTGATAGTTTGAAGAGTATGGTTATAAATATTGTCTATATGTCTATTGTAATTATGTTTTCGATCAAAAAGAGCGCCTAAATATTTTAATGTGTCGCGATATTTTATTTTCGTTGAATTTAGACAAATGTTTAATTTAGGTATGTTCCGTTTCCGCGAAAAAATAATGAATTCTGTTTTTTGGGGGTTAAAAGAGAGTTTGTGAAGGTTTGCCCATCTTGTTAGTCGAGAGAGAACCAGGTTTGTAACTGCTTCCAGCTCTTCAATGTTTTTCCGTTTTACCAACAGTAATACGTCATCGGCGTAAGCAATAAGATTTGTGTCACCTGGTAATTCTATTTCAAAAATTGTGTTTATTAGAATATTCCATAGTACTGGAGACAAACTAGAACCTTGTGGGGTCCCCTTACTCAACTTCTTACTGATATTGAAAGAATTAGTCTGGATCATTAATTGTCTGAGGTCTAGATAATTTTGAATGAGTTCGTAAATATTTTTGGGGCAATTATACTTTTTTAAATTTGTTAAAATCGCTGTCCACCATGCATTGTCAAATGCTCCTTTTATATCTAAGCTTACCACTAGCAAATTCCTCTTTTGATCTAATGAAGTAGTGATCTGTTCATTTAAATCACATAGTGCATCATCTGTTCCTGACTGTGGTCTAAAAGCAAATGGTTTTTTATGTAACAAGTTGTTTGTTGATAAAAAGTGCATCAATCTATCTTTGACAATTTTTTCAAAAACTTTACTTAACACTGGTAACATGCTAAGAGGCCTGTACGAATTCGGATCTTTTTTAGGAATTAATAATAATTTTGCCGTTTTCCATAAATTTGGAAATTCTCTCCGTTTAAACAAAATTTTGTACAGTTCAGTTATGATTTGAGGAAAAAATTCAGTTATCTTTTTTACAATAATTGGGGTAATCTTATCATAACCGGGAGATTTTTTGTTATTCAAGTTGTTAATGGTATCTAGTATTTCTCTATCTTGTAGCGGCAAATCATCGATTGTATTGGGTGGGATGATTACATCTTTTCTCATTTGGCCCTGTTGTAAGGTGTCAAGAGTAGTGTCATCGTCTTGGATTAAATTATTGAGTATGTGAGTTAGTGTTTCTTTTGAATCGTTTGTATATTTGTCATTGTTAGTTAGTATCGTTTGTAAAATCATTCCGTTTTTAATTTTGTTTGAAGCCCATTTATATGGCCAGCTCCATGCTGAACAGTTTTCAGTATAAGCCTTCCATGATTCTATTTTTGTTTTCTTTAATTTCCGTTTGTAGGTCCGTTTCATGTCTAAATAATTGTTTTTCCTTAATTCTCTAAGTTGTGCATCATTAACTGTCCGCTGGTATAGTTTTCTGAGTTTGTTCGTTTGTTTTCGTAAATTGGTTAGATTGTCATTCCACCATGGAACATATATATATATATATATATATATATATATATATATACACACATACAAAATACATTTAAATACAGTCGTATATGTGAGAACAAGTATATAATTAATTAAAACTTATTTAACTTTCAGATCATGATTTATAAAGTTATATGAAATTAAACGAATACATTATTTGTATAATTTGTCATCACAAATCATAAAGACATAAAAAAAATGAATGTTCAGGCTCAAACAGCAACGGACTATACACTTCAATAATTCGTTCAGCAGTCAGTAGAATTAGGGAAAGAAAGATAAAAAAAAATAAGGTTCAATGAATGTGTGTATGTATATATATATATATATATATATATATATATATATATATATACAAAATACATTTAAATACAGTCGTATATGTGAGAACAAGTATATAATTAATTAAAACTTATTTAACTTTCAGATCATGATTTATAACGTTATATGAAATTAAACGAATACATTATTTGTATAATTTGTCATCACAAATCATAAAGACATAAAAAAAATTAATGTTCAGGCTCAAACAGCAACGGACTATACACTTCAATAATTCGTTTAGCAGTCAGTAGAATTAGGAAAAGAAAGATAAAAAAAAATAAGGTTCAATGAATGTGTGTATGTATATATATATATATATATATATATATATATATATATATACACATACAAAATACATTTAAATATAGTCGTATATGTGAGAACAAGTATATAATTAATTAAAACTTATTTAACTTTCAGGTCATGGTTTATAAAGTTATATGATATTTAACGAATTCATTATTCTTTCGTTGTCACTTAATGCTTAATTTATGGAAGCATATATGTTAACTCTCTGCATGATGTTATAATATTTTTATTATTTTCGGTGCAATGTTACAACTGTCAGAAATGGCGGAACCAGGCCTCTCATTACATATCCGTGTGTAAAAGGCTCTATGACATATTTTCACTGTTGTAAACATGGTCTCCTCCTTTTTATTTGTACTGTATGAAGTTAACCAAGGTACAATGTCCATAAAAAAAATTATAATGTAAACAGTAATGAAACTTATAATTATTTTTTGTTCATTCCTACCTCGATTTTGTGGGATAAACAGGATTTTTCTCCGGCCAGGGAAGAAAAAGTGTTATTAAAGCCAAAGTTAAATGCCCTACGTCACCGTGATGTAAAATATAAACCTATGTATACTTAAAGTATGAAATAATTCAAATAAATTGTCATTCTAATGGCAGCTTAAAACGTAGGTTAAAGTGTCGATATACAAAAAATTAAATTTATTTATTTCGGTGTCATTCATCCAGTGGTTGGATCTCCAACCAACGTATCAAGTAAAACAATAACCTAACTAAAAATAACATTTCTTCCACTTCAATCCCTGATAATCCTCCGAGGCGTCTGAAAAAAAGATGCCTCGAGATAGATGGTCTGGTTTAGAATATTTTTAGAGTGCTTTTATTGGGAAGCTTCTCTACATGTCTTTTTCATGACTATTTTCTTTTAGCCTATTTACTAGATATCTTGTACAATACAGTTGTAAATATCAATTAATAATTAAATATAAATATATATATACATAGTAAAAAAAAAGCAATTCTATGTTTTAATGTCAAAAGAATCCAATAAGTTCGTTTAATAATATAGTAATGAGAGTTTTTTTCAGTTCTCAGAATGCATATAGTGTCATTTTTGAAATCAACGCCTCAATTATTAGCTATATTACGAAATATTTTTTTAGATTGAATGAGCGACATGGAAGCAAAACAATATCAGCTTTCAAGGTGAATCAAAATGAAAAATGGCAAATATATGTTTTGCTGACTTTTTTAAGTGAAATCGGCCAAATCGTTTAAATCTTTTTTAAAAATCATTTTATTTGTTCTATTTGGCAGCGATAAGATCATTAAAGTATATTTTTAATAAACTAAATAACCAACCAGAAAATGCAATTATATATATATATATATATATATATATATATATATATATATATATATATATATATATATATTTTTTTTTTATAACTGAGTAAATAAATGCCAACGATTTATAATTAACCTTATTATTCTGTATTATTTTATTCTTATAAAAAAGGAACTTAAAAGAAACCGAAACACTGGTTTTAAAATTTCTAACACGGTAAATAGAGAGAGATAAGCACTGAAACCTCTTGGACTTGGTAAGATCGGAGGGAGTTCTTTTATTTTTTTTCTCTTTACACAGTCTTTCTCATTTCCTCTGAAAACAATCCTTGATATCCCTCCGTATCCCTTCTCTTCTTTCGTATTTACTTTTTTCTCCCAGTAAGTGCTAGTTTAGAATCAAGATTATAACAGTGAAACGAAGATTGCATTTGCAACAAGAAAAGGCTGGTAAAACGAGAAGAGCAAGCAGGAAGAAAAAAAAAAAAAAAGGAAAAAGAGACGGGAAGAAGCATAGAAGTATAGAAGCATTTCTAACTCTTAACTATTGATGTTATTTTAGAAACTATTACTCCAAACGATTGTGTGTTATTTTAACTTCAAGTTCAGGACGAGAAAAAATACCAACACTTTTTTTTTTTTTTTTTTTTTAGAAACAATTCTTTATTGAACAATATTACAATCTGTCCAATTTAGGACATTTTTAATAGGGATAAAGTACAACATTCATACTGCATTCACACGATATATACAAAACAATAAATTTGTATAATAATAATACAATATAAATAAATACAAAACAAAATCAATAAAAATATATACAAAAGTCACTCATACCTATATACAATTCACAAGCATACAGCACGTGAGTGGAGAATCTAGCCAATGCTAGAACTCCAATATACATTTTACAAGAGGTCTCGAGGCCACTGACGTTTCAACCTTCTAGGAGGATGGTAAGGATGTGTGGAGCTGGATAAGGATTGAGCTAGGGGATTAGGGTGATGGATAAGATTCTGATGGAATTTAGAGAATTTTAATGGTATAAGGTCTAAAATAAATGGAATATTTAGGTCGCGGTGTAAGGTATGGTTGGATACATAATAAGGAGCATTAACTATTGTTCGGAGGACTTTTGATTGGAAGGATTGAATGCGTTTGATGTTAGAAAATTTAGCTGTCCCCCACAGTTCAAGTCCGTAGGTCCAGATAGGTTTCAGTACTGTCTTGTATATTAGCAGTTTGTTCTCGATAGATAATTTAGAATTTCTGTTCAGTAGTCTGTATAATTGTCCAAATCGTCGATTAAGTTCTTGTCGTTTAAGTCTAGTATGCGGGTTCCAAGTTAGTCTTTTGTCCAGAAGGAAGCCAAGATACCGGACTGTGTCGGAGAAAGGAAGCGGAACGGAGTTAAAGAGAACTGGAGGGCAGGATTGTCTTCGAAGGGTAAAGGTGACATGTCTGCATTTGGATTGATTTACTTTGATTCTCCAGTTGTTACACCAGTCTTCAATTTGAGAAAGGTGTGTTTGGAGGCCTGTAGATGCAATTTCGGGATCTAAGTGAGAGGATAGGATAGCTGTGTCATCAGCGTACGTTGCTAGGAAGGTATTAGAGCAAAGAGGAATATCAGCCGTGTATATATTGTAGAGGATAGGACCAAGGACACTACCCTGAGGAACACCGGATTCGACTGGATAATAATTGGAATATTCTGCACCACAACGAACTCGGAAGGAGCGGTTTGATAGATAGGATCGGAGGACTAGGTATAAGGATAGGGGTAAATGGTTTTTGAGCTTAAAGAGCAATCCCGGGTGCCACACCCGGTCAAATGCTTGCGTTATGTCCAGAAATGCACCCGAGCAGTACTCCTTGTTCTCAAGGGCAGAGGAAATATGGTCAACGACTCGGAGCCCTTGCTGAACGGTTGAATGTTGGGAACGGAATCCAAACTGATGGGAAGGAATAGTGTGGGATTCTAATAACGGTAATATTCGTTTGAGGAGGATTTTTTCAAAGATTTTTGAAAGGATTGGGAGTAGGCTGATAGGTCTATATGATGTCGTAGTGTTAGGAGGTTTACCTGGTTTTAGGAAGAGAATTATTGTGGAATGTTTCCATAAGAGAGGAAAATGAGTAGTGCGTAGAATGGAGTTGTAAATATATGTAAGAAATATAACGGCTTTAGATGGAAGCTGTCTGAGAATCTGAGGAGTGAGGAGATCGTATCCAGGAGATTTACGGAGTGCAAGTTTTCGGAGAAGATACTTGACCTCAGAGGGATTAACTGCTTTAGGAGGTAATGAAAGCGGGATTGGAGACTGAAGGAACTGTTCCACTACTGAAGTGTGGTTTGGATTGGATTCTGGATGAGGTGTGAAGACTTGGGAAACGTATTTGGCAAGTTCCTCGGCTTTGTCTTCATCAGACGCAGCCCAGGAACCATTACTACGACGGAGGGGATGGGAAATATGGTGGGATTTTAGAATTTTCTTGGTGACATTCCACAGGGAATTGTCACAAGCCGAAAGAGAAGAAAGGAAGGAACTAAAGGATTGGGAACGGAAGGTCGCCAACTCCCTCTTTAATTGTCTACAATAAAAGTTATAGGAGCGGCGATCTGTGGGGTGACGGGTGCGTTGCCATAAGGATCTGGATCGGCGTTTGGTGCGGATGAGGTCTATGAGGTGTTGTGGTAAATGATTTTGGTTATGACTTATCTGGGAGTGCTTGGGAGAGGAGGCAGTCCAAACAGCTTGTTGAATAGCGATGGTGAAGGAGTTTACGGCATCGTCAAGGTCATCTGGAGTTTTGAGTTTCACTCTGAGGTCAATATCACTGGTCAGGATTTGGCGAAAAAGGTCCCAGTTTACTGGTCCTCTGATAAATGACGGTGGGGTGGGTTTAGGAATAGGAATTAGGGATACTTTAAGGAGCAATGGACTATGGTCAGAAGACAGTTCATCAAGGCGAGCCACCGACATGTTTAGGGAGCCTAATCCGCTGTGAATGAAGAAGTCAAGGATGTCAGGATTACGGTTAGGATCAGTTGGCCAGTAGGTAGGGGAGTCAGGAGGCAGGAGGTTGAAACGTCTAGAGCTGAGTGCAGACTGTAAATTCCGCCCACGACAATTCGTGGATCTGCAACCCCATTGTTGGTTCTTAGCATTCATGTCTGCACCCAGAATGAAGTGGTTTCCTAAGGCATTGAGGAAGGATTCGAATAGAATGTTGGAGATGGAATGTTTAGGAGGGCAGTACGCTGATGCGAGGGTGATCGGAAAAGAAAAAGTCTTGATTACTATGGCGGTGCATTGTAGGAAATCATAGGAGGGAACTGGGAGTATATGGTGGGAGAGGGACTGGTGCACAATGACAGCAGTACCGGCATGGGCTTTTCCGTCTGGGTGGTCTGTACGGTATGTTACGTATTGAGGTATTTTAAAGAACTGTTTAGTGGTTAGTCTAGTTTCAGTAATAAGTGCTACATCAACGTTTTTGTCTTGCAATAAAGCTGTAAGTTCGTCAGTGTGATTTCTAACACCATTCGCATTCCAAAGGAGAATGGACAAGGAGTTAGGTGTAGTCATTTAAGGATTTTTTAAGGAAGGGATTAAATTTGATACGAGATTAGTAAGTAGTGATATTAGCGGCATAACAAGAGATTTGATTTCAGTGATGAAGGATGTCATCAAACTTGTAAGGTCTGTGACATTTGATGGAGGAGGAATATGAGAAATTTGATGCGGATGAGGTTTTTGAGGGTTGGGTAAATTTTGAGGAATAGGTGGTTGTGGAAGGGGTTCAGGATTTTGAGGTATGCGTTGTTCCGGCAGGGCCTCTTTGTTCTGGTTCCCACCTCCAAGTAGATGGGCAAATGTTACATTGGAATCAATTGTTTTTGAAGGTTGTCTTCTGCTTCTGATCGGTTCAGCTGTTTCATCCAGATTCTGAGGTTTTTGGTATCTGCTTTTGAGGTTCTTGTAGATTTGACATCCCTTGTAGTTAGCCGGGTGGTCCTCTAGGCACAGAGCACATACAGCGGGTGTTGATCTTAATCGTGTACATTCTTCTGATTTATGTTGCTCACCGCATTTCACACAGCGTGGTGTGTGGTGACAGTAAGTTCTCGTATGACCATATGCCTGACAATTATGGCACTGAACTATTTCTTTCTTAGTGTAAGGTTTCTCAACTCTTACACTAGTATAGTACAACCTATTGAGGTCGTAAATTTTTTCAACTCCTGCTGATGGTTCCAAGTCCACGAAGAATAGAGGCAGTGGAATTTTATCTTTTAGGACATTGGTCACTTGCCGCACTTTATAGCCTATCTCCGTCAGTTCTTCTTTGATAGCTGTAACTGGTGTCGAAGGGTGTAGGTTTCTAATTACAACCCTTAAAGCTCTCTCCTGGCGCAACTGATAGGTATGAAAATCAGCTTTGGTCTCAGTCAGATATTTCACTATTTTTCTGTAGCTTTCGGCGGTAGTCGGGGATATTTTAGTATCACTGGTTCTACTTATACAAGAATAACTATTAGGATCAGTTACTTTGTTTAAATGCACACACATCAGTTGAAAATTTTTAATATTTTTAACAAATATTGGTGGAGGTAGTGGTTCCCTGGGTATAGGAGAAGATTCCATGGTTTCTTTTTCATTTTGGAGGATCTGAAATGGATTCGGTGTAAAAAACGGCGATTCATCAGTTAATCCTTGTGATGATGTGCTAGGCTGTGGTTCAGATCCTAAAGAGGTAGCTGAAGCGGTCGCTGGTGGAATCATTTTTTTATTATTTTCACGGCGAGGTCTCTGTTTTGTAGGAGACGAGTTTGAACCTGCAGATCTAGATCTTTTACTTGTAGCTTTTGAGGACATAACTTGATGGAAATATCTCATTGATTAAAAAAAAAAAAAAAAAAAAAAAAAAAAAAAAAAAAAAAAAAAAAAGGACCAATAATAAATAAATAATGAGATGAGAATGAGAAGGAAATATAATAAAAGAAAGATAACTTAAAGAAAAGCAAGCCCGAGCTTGCCGAGCTAGCGGCGATCAGCTGATCAGTGACCCTCCTTTCACTTTTCGCGATTCTACAAAGTAAATTATAACTTTGCTTACCGATATTTCTCCAATATTCACTGCTGTGGTTTTCTTGAAGTCTAGTGATGTTTTTCAGACTGAACTCAAGCGAATTCCTACTGAAAAGAGCAAAAATCTGAGAGACGAAGTAACGTATGACTGTTATCATCGAGCGCATCAGCTGTTCACCAACACTTTTAAGTTTTTTAAAATTCTTGACCCTATTTTAAACTCTTCATATATATATATATATATATATATATATATATATATATATATATATATATATATATATATATATATATAAAGAAACTTGATTAGATCATAAAGATATCCAAAAACTGAGAAAATAAATTTGCCGACATCCTATTGAATTGTAAAGATATCTGCTGTAATAAGACGGTTTGTGATTTCCTAATTTACCATTAGTAATTTCCGAACCATTTCTTTTTTTTTTCAAAAATCTTTTGAACGAGATATTTAAATGGTCAATTTGTTTATTAAAGATATATTTGTTTATTCTTATATTTATGAACAACCAGTTTGTAAATTAAAAAATGGCAAAATGATTACATAGGTTACAGCTTTTGTAAAATCTTTGATGTTGGTTAGAAAAAATTGTTATATTTATTAAATACAAATATTAATAATTATTTCATTATAGCTATATTAATTAGTAATAATAAGTTTATATTTTACTGAGATTCACAACTGTATATAACAAGTAAAAGTATCTAATTATAATAAAGGGCGTGAAAAGGCTTGTGAAGAAATTACCCTGCGGTAGTAAGTAAACATTTAAAAAAATAAAAATTTCTTTTCCCAATGCAAACACAAGAAACACTACAAATTATCACACAATGGTTTATTATTTCCAAATAACTATATTAGAGTACAACTGTTAATATAGCTGTTCATAGGCAATTAACTAATATTAAAAGCGATAAATAATTCAAAGAAAAATGGCGTATCATCGCTGATTATTTCAAAACTCTATATCTTTAATTTTAATGATTCATTTGGTATTAATTCAGACAAACGGATTTATTTTTAAATTCTTTTTTCGGATCCTACGTATCTTGAAAAGTGAGCTCTTTAAATTTGAGAGGGGTAAATTTTTTTTTTTTGGTCGATTACATAGGTTCATAATTGAAAATGTTGAAAGTAGCGTTATTAAATCCCAAGTACACTAGAATTGTAAGTACATTAAATTATTAGTTAACATGTGATGTAAAAGTAATGAAGATTGTGTTAAAGGTGTTAATTTTTTTTTTTTTTTAATCATTGAAATTTATCACGGTAAAAAAAAAAGAATTTAGCAAGTAATTAACCTATATTTTAATAATAAAATAGAAGGTATTTATAAAGATGAAATTTTAATAGAAAACTTAGATATAAACTTATTAAAATATTGTTATCAATTTGAAAATTATTGTAATCTAATTTTAATAATTATGATTGTTTTTTTTTAACTTTAAAGGATAAAGTAAGACTTCCAAACATTGGATAAAGTAAGAAATTGTAAAATTTCTCATGAAGTAATAAACTAAAAGAAGAGATTGTTCTAGCATTTATTTATATTACAAAAAGAAATAAAAATCAAACTGATGACAACACACAACATTTACTAAACTCCGTTGTTAAAATAGTTAAGAACTTTTAAATTATATTATAAAAATAGAGATAAAAACAGGTCAATGAAATTACTTCTATTTGTGATAGGAACTATTTTCATTAAATAATCCATCTTATTATTATCTGGAACAATCACTTTGTTCTATCCGCTTTTGTCACTTTCCATTATCATTTACGGTTTTGTGTATAAAATAATATGTTTTCTAAATTTTTTCTCCTCCTAACGTTATATTATACTTGTAACTAATATTATAATATTGTACTTTAGGAGAAGAAAAATACAAAAATCTTTTGAGCCGTTTTCGAGTAAATCGTAAAAAGGTAAAAAATATTAGCACTTCCGGCCAGCCGATTTTATTAAAAAGTTGCTGTAACATGTCAGACCTATTTCATCTATCATCTTCATCTAACGTCATTTCGTACACCTTTTCGTTTTCGTTCTTGACTTAACCACACACACTCATAATTTTTTGCCGGACTTGGTTATTTAGACTCAGAGGATCCTTAAAATGGAATAAAAAATTTCCAATACTTTCCCTTAAAATAAATTTCATATATACTTAAGTGAAAAAAACAAAATTATAATTAAATTAAATATGAATCGAGAAGTTGGTCATTTTGAGGACAAAATTATTATGCCCATCACACACGAATATTCTTTTTTATATTTTCATGGAATAATGAAAATTAAATTCACTAGTAAAGTTTCAGCTGTGATGGGATGGGTTATAACTTTGTTCATTATCATTTAAGGAAGAATATTCCAAGTATTTGTTTTGAACTTTGTCTTCAATCCCTGGATCAATATGGGCGGAAGGTTGGACTAATTTGTTTGCTCAGGTGTGCGGGTTTCAAACTTGGCTTTGATATTGAAATCTCAACTGTAATGGACTCCCGGATTTTATACAGCTTACTATTTCTCAAAGCTCATCTGGAGGACTTGGGTCTTTCATCTTCTGCTTCCATGTTAATTTTGAGTTTAAAAATCGCTGTACCCTATTTTTGCGTTCCTGGATAAAATAACATTCTTAAGATGTAAGAATAATGGCTAAAGTGTATATAAATGTTAGTTATCCTGCCATGAAAAAAAATTTAGTACCAACATCAAAACATTTTTGACCTAAAAATCACACAGAACATCATTTAATTTATTGTGGATGTAATTAGTTGACCGTTGAGAATTACTGAAAGGAATTAGTCCGGGTGGTGGTCATTAAATGAAACAACTAAATAGTTTCAACTATTTATTTTTTGCCAACGTTTCGACCCCCTTTGTGGGTCATCATCAGGGCGCATGGTAGGAGAATGGAAACTGAGTTTTGAGATTGGAAACTCAGTTTCCATTCTCCCACCATGCGCCCTGATGATGACCCACAAAGGGGGTCGAAACGTTGGCAAACAATAAATAGTTGAAACTATTTAGTTGTTTCATTTAATGACCGCTACCCGGACTAATTCCTTCCAGTCATATAATTTACATCTAAAATTCTTTATACCAAAAATAAAATGGTGCGATTAATTAATTGTTTAGCAAAAATAATCGTACAATTTTATATAACCATTCTACTTAGTTTCAGTGGAAACATCTAGAAATAATATATAAGTATCGTAGGTATTACTAATTTTCCCATTACACTCAACAGATTCCATTTAAAATGCTGAAGGCGTATCCCTAAAACAGGACCAATATAACCTTAGAAAGCTACAGGAAAATGATACTAAACCATCGTAAACTGAACAAAGAACATATTATAGAACTTATAATATCTGATCAAAAGTTGCGCACACAGCTGTTCGTAAAATTAGCCCTTTGAACTCAGTTGTCCTTTGAGAGGAGACATATTAAGGTCAGCATAATATGATATTATCACTCGGTTGTGATGAAAGTTTATTAGCAATTACGAAAAATGCACTTATAACAAACAAATTTTACAACAAACCCATATTTTCCTGCAGTTTTCTACTAAAATGACACAAAAAACAGATCAAAATAAGAACCATGATAAATAAATCAACCTGTTTTATATCGAAAGAGAACGCGCTATGTGCATTCACGACTCGTGGGATGAGTGGCGTTATAAAAAAAAAATAGATGGGCTAACGTAAACTCGATCGCTTGTTAAAACGAGCTGGTCTCTAAGTCCTTAAAATTGAAAGTTAAATAAAATAGGGTCATGTTAAATTTATTTTATTTTTTTTTATTTTAATATTTATCTATTGAGATATATTGCAAGTTGTTTCTATACGAACATTAGTAATAGAGATATGGGATCACACAATATATACAGTATAGAATGATAAAGTCAAATTACATAAAATATAATATATATACAAAAAAAACAAAAAAAAACAACAACCTATAATTGAGATAAATACAAATAAAGAAGTAATAAATACATTAACACCATACACACAATCATAAATTTATATAATATTTACAATTTGCTAAAGGAACCCCAGACTTCTTCTTTTCCTGCAATTGTAGAGGGAAAAGCGGAGTCCGGGAGATCCTAGCGCCTCGCTCTCAGCCGCGTCACTGGTGTGAGCCAGTGGAGACCGAGCTAAGCCGCAATAGCCACAAACATACATAGCAATGTTAAATATATATAAATATATATATATATGGATTTGAATAAAAAAAGTGCTTCGATTAAAAAAAGCAGTAAAAAAAAAAAATTATAAATAGGTTAGTTAGTAAGTAATTACAAACTATAAATAAACAAATATAAAGATAAAAATAAATGGTGGATTATAATTATCTGCTTGCGAATGTATCTTCACCTATGGTCCATACTATTGTACAATGCAGCTTCCGTACGATGTACTGATCTAAAGTAGTTGAAGAAGGAGCCAGAGGATAAATGCGTACTTTCAGGTAACTGTTTCCAAAACTACTACTCTGAAGGCAGTCTTATCTTGATAACCTCTACACTAATAAATTCTACACGAATCATAAAGACATAAAAAAAATGAATGTTCAGGCTCAAACAACGACGGACCATACACTTCAATAATTCGTTTAGCAGTCAGTAGAATTAGGGAAAGAAAGATTTAAAAAAATAAGGTTCAATGATTGTATATATGAATATATATATAAAGAAACTTGATTAGATCATAAAGAAATCCGAAAACTCAAAAAATAAATTTGATCACATCGTATTGAATTGTAAAGATATCTGCTGTAATAAGACGGTTTGTGATTTCTTAATTTACCATTCCTAATTTCCGATTTTTTTTTCAAAAATGTTGAAACGACCAAACGCAAGTGAGTCTCGCGATGTGGTGTAAGACAAATTTCAGATCGACATTTATATTGATAGATTTTACTAAATTAATATTCAAACATAGGATAATAGTATTGATACGGATGATGATATTATCTAACCAACAATAAAACGAAAGAAATTTTTAGACAGTGATAGCGATACGACTAGTGTGATAGAAAACATCTACGTAGAATACGTATCAACCATAAGGAATAAATTTTGATTATCAATCTGAATACAGATTATTCTTTCCACAAATACATAAAAATCAGATTTTATATTGATTAAACAAATTTCTACTCTATGTCGTAGCTATTTCTGGGTGGATGTTTTCATGGCTTCGAGTTGCTGGTAGGAAACGTCAAAAGCGGTGCCCAGTGCAAAATACATATGTATTTATTAAAAATATATATATATCCTTTTTCCATTTAGTTTATTATCGAATTGTTTTATTGTAAATATTTACACATTTATTGATAATAAAAAATATGTGTATTGGTCAATTAATTTAAATTCATTTTGTTAAAAGTACTTAAGAGGAACAGATTTAGGAAATTCGGCATCCAAACAGGGTTTTAATGAAGATACCATTCTTTTGATATTTGAGACCATTTAATTATACATTTACAAAACATGTGTGATCTCAACTTCAATACAGTTTGAGATAATGTTACAAACTTAAAATATAAATAGACATTTCCGGTCGCTTTGAATGAATTTACTGAACTTACCTGGTAAATATTTTCGTGTGTTCTTTTAGCTAGACTTATTATTTTGATTTACTAGTCCCGAAAAAGGGTATGGAAAAATCAGATTCATAAATATCTCGACCCTTCGACTTTCCTGAAAGTGTGTGTCAATGGTCAATATAAACTGAATTCTTGAAGTATAATCCCAAACTCGGTAGCTGAGTTTGTTCCTACGGGCATACTTTCATTAAAAAAACAAAGGCCTTTTAATGTAATTTTTATTAGGAAAATATTCGCGGGCAGAATGTTTGAGGAGAGTCGACACCCACCCTAAAGGAGAGAGGAATTTTCATTAGAACGGGACCAAAACAGAGCTTTTCAAGTAACTTGCAATGTATTAGCCAGCAAATCTCTCAAATTAACAATATTCATTCTTAAGCTCGAAATGGCTGCTTGATATAATTTTTTGGAATATGTTGGTAATTCAGTACAATACATAAATACCACTTTTCTTATTATTTACTTAACATGCTCAATATCTATATGTGTATACATGCACGCGTGGTTCTATGGATGTAATAAATACTTGTATATTATTTTGAAGAAATGAATGATCTCTAGTATATGTGTCTTTCTGAAGTTTAACATTTTATACTCCTATCAGTATGACCCATCGGAACATAAATCGAGATGTTTTGTGTCATTAAAAGTAAAAAACAACAAACCTCAGTCTAAAAAAGTCGTTAGGTACAATTATATTTACGCGTCCTCCTTTACTATTACATGCATGTATATGAAATTTTGGTTTGTAAAATAAGTGCGTATTTACTGGTGGTTTCAATAAAAACTTCAGATTCTTGTAATTTTTTTTTTAATCAATTATATACGAACCTTTTTGATCTATTACATTTTTCCATCTATAACATCGCTACAGCACTGTTATACGCACCGCCGAGATATCGAGGTCTAGGACTGGTCCGCTGTCAATGGGAGGCTCCTCTACAATATTGGTCCATTGCCCAGCGACTGTCTAATGTCCCGGATGCCCTTTTCAAGTCTATATTTCGGTATGATGAAGAAATCACTGAATGCGCCGAAAGACTGGAGGTTGAGCAGGGCGACAGAAGTGTGAAAGCTCTACGACAGTCGCTTCGGGAAAAGGCGTTTGCAGAATAGGCCAATTGCAGGTGGCAGGGCATTGGCGTTCGACACTTCAAAGATACCCCGAGAGCCAACAGGTATGTATGTGAGAAGCAAGTTCTCTCGGGTCAGAAAGTTCCAATGCCCTGAAACTGAACATAAACTATGCTCCCCTGCGTGGAGTCCAAGGAGCTAGCGGACAAGTGAGAGAAGTTGGGTTCCTCTGTCGCAAATGTGGCAGAGAGTCTGAAACACCAGCCCATGTGCTGGGAAATTACCACAACTCCTTCCTCATCACGCGTCGGCACCACAGGGTTAAGACCGAGTTAGCAAAACTCCTCAGGGAAAAAAAGATTTCACCAGTTTTGACGAGGTCTACTGCATTGATACGGTACGCAGACATCGTTGCATTCCCAAAGAACGGAACTTCTGCAATGATCCTGGACCCTACCGTTCGATATGAGACTAATGACCTCGATCAAGCAGGTGTAGTGGAAAGGGAGAAGAGAGTAATCTACGAGAAATGCATAACTTTCCTAAAATAAAAGTTCCGCGAGACATTTGGCGAGAGACAGTTCTCCGTTAGAGGTCTATGGTTTGGGTCTCGCGGAGCAGCGATCCCTGGAAGCACAAGGAGATTTTTGGAAGACCTGGGTGTCGATATAGTGGTGTTAGCAGAAAACGTAATTTTGGATCTCCCTGGGGACTATCCACCATCACCTGTATGGCAATCAAATAGTGAATATGGTTATATTTTGATTATGTAATGTCCACAAACCAAAGGTCTAAATTCGCAATATAGTGCTAGAGAGAAATAAAATAAAATAATGTAAATGGCTAAAAGAGAAAGAAAAAAAAATGGAAAATGTATGTAAAATATGTCCAAGTGATTGATAAGTATGCTGTGTTTTATAAGCAACCCGATGTATTTGGGCAGCATTGCCAAATAAATAAAGCATTTCTCTTCTCTCCATCCTTCTAGAACAGTTCAAAGACTTGAGTCTTCCAACTCAAAATTTCGGATTCTGAACTCATTAAACTGCTTACGGACGGTGCTTTCTCCTTAGGCATCATCGCCATACACACTGCAAATTTTGTTACCCGTCTGTGCAGCGGATATTAATTTTCGGAAATAAATAATCATTAAATGACGAAAATGTGCTTTTTCACTTCCATTTTGAGCAAGCAATTACGACTTAAAGACAGAGAATCTCGGTTGGAAACTGATGCATAAATGCACCTCAACTTATCCTGTTTTTAGAATATGCAAACATTATTGACCAAGTTAAGATTTTTGGGGAGCCCGTGATAGTGCGCGCTAGTCTCCTACGCCAAAAGTTGTGAGTTCGAATCCTAGTCCCGGAGGAACTTTTTGAACATTTAATTAAATTAAGATTCACTTAAAGCCTCTTCGTCGAGTATGTGAGAATCGTCAGCCAACTGTTGGCCACTCACAAAAATAGAAGTAGTGAGTGTGACCCTACTCTATACAATTCATCGAGAAACGAGTATATCACGGCCTGTCGCGCCACCGGAAAACAAAACGAAAATAAACATGATATTATAAACACATAGTGGATTAATTAAAATATTGAAAAAACTAAGAACTTATTTTACAACCACATATATAATCCTGTGAATTTTTTATCAATTTTTAATGACCTTGCCTCTCTACATTTTTTATTTTCATAAGTTTGGTTTATTATTTTCAATAGTGAATCTTTGTAATCGACCCAAAGAAAAAAAAATTACTCCCCCCTACTATTTAAGAATTAGTAAAGCGCGATAAGGGAGCCCGTGGCTGAGTGGTTAGCGCGCTAGACTGCCACGCTGATGTGAGTTCGAATCCCAGTCCCAGGAGGACTTTTTTCAACATACAAATAAATGGGGATTCACTACAATCTCCCCCGGGTATGTGGGACCCGTCAGCTAATTGTTAGCCACCCACAAAAATAGGCGTAGAGTGATGACCCTACCTATAAAATGTCATCGAGTATCGTGGTGTGAATATAAATCATACCGCGCGGCCAAGGGCGCGCAAAAAAAAAAAAAAAAAACAGAAAAAAAAAAAAAAAAAGTTTGATACCTATTTATTACAAGCAATATTCTAAAATGAATTAATTCATATTATTGAGGACTAAAATTTAAAATCGAAAAATTATAGTAATTTAAATCTACTCTTAATGAAAAATTTAGTTTAATAATAAAACATTAACTTGTCAAGTTGATCTATATATTCAAGTCACAAATTATAATAGATACTCGGTTATTATTGAGGATAAAAAAAAATCGAAAAGATTAGCAGCTATAAACAGCTACATCCTAATATGATTATATGGTAATAATTGCAGTTTTTTTTTTCACAAATTATTTGTATCTTTTCCTGAATATAAACCCGTAGATAAAATAATTTTTCTAGACAATTGTAGACTAGTAGTTGTGTTCCAGCCGTTTTAAGTCACCTTCACGAAAAATAACATGTGTTGTGAAGATCTTCTAATTCTCATAATTTTGAGTAAATTTATCTGTATTGTCATACTCATCCAATTTTTGTTTCACTAAATTTCTATTTCAATTTATTTATTTATATATTTGTATTTTTTTGCACATATAATGGAAATAAATTCCAACAGCTGTTTTCATTTTATATTATCCTACCCTTTTTCTTTAAATGAGATTCTAATGCCCTTCTTAATAACTAAAATATTTAAAAAACAATTTGTTAACCCTAAGCGTGATTGACAAGCTACTATAATTCGGTGGAATAATTAGTAATACATTCAATTTCTCAATAAAAAAAAGTGTTGTATATACAGCCTGTTGAAAAGAACCAAGTAACGACTGAAGGTTTCAGAACTTCATTTAAAGTAAAACTAATTGGTGAGAAAAATTCATTTCAAAGTGAAGACAAAAGGCTCCCTCAACTCGGCCTATTATTTATAATAATGAGTTTCTTAAGATCCGTTTAAGACTCTTTGTTCTCCCTGATAGGGGCAACACCTCGTCTCTTTATCTCCTTCTTTTATAAGTTGATTTGTTCCTTCTATTTTTGAGATTTATAAAGCTGGCTTAACGAATATTATTCAAGCAATATGAAGATAACGAAAAAAATATCTGTCCTTGTAGTGTATCAATTTAATATCACTTACTTTTCAATGATAATTTTTAAACACCTACACATTTCAATGAAATGGTTCATTATTTAAAAAAAACATATCGAGTATCAATGGAAACAACGCTGCAAATCATTACACAATGGATTATTATTTCCAAATAACTATATTAGGGTATAACTGTTTATATAGGTGTTAGTAGCTGTAAATCTTTCCGATTTTCTATATCTTCAATAATAACCAATTTTCGTTGAAATTGCATCTATCATAATTTGTGATTCGATTATATGATAAAAAATGTTTCTGTTTATTGCGCTTTTACTGAATCTAAAACTCTATCCATATCATTCTCCATCTTAAAAAATAATGTGTTAAAAGCGTATACATAGGAAAGATTATTTTTTTTTTTTGTTTATCGCGTTTACTAATTCTAAAACTCTGTACATATTCTCTCTATCTTCCAAAATAACTGAGTTATGGGCTTATTTATGAGTAAAATTTCAATTTTTCTTTTTCGTTTTCTCTTTTTTATAATTATTTGCGATTTATTGGAAAAAAACACTAATAATTTTTTTCTCTATCTTTAAAAATAACTAAGTTATTGAATTAAATCAATTTTAGTCGGCCGCCATTTTAAAAATAACAAGCTGATGTCAACCTCTAGCTGTTAGGATCATCGATGCACAGACTAGTATTTTTGTGGCGAATTTAAAAAAAATTGGTCCAGTAGTTTCGATGAAATGCCGCGGACGGCGGAAGGCGCACAGTGGAGAATATGACCGATTTAGGAGGACAAAATTCTGAAACTTGTCTATATTTAATCTTTGAGGTCCCAGATTACGGCAAAAATATATAAAGCTTCCCTACATTTTACGTTTGAACTCCCAGAATAAGGAAAAATAATTTTAAAAAATAATTATGGCTCGGAGTTGCTAAAACCTGCTAATAGATGTATTTTATATCTTTTAGGAAACTCTTCAAATTATAGATTGTAAAACTTTTGATTCGGAGTGTTGTTTCTTTAAAAAATTATAAATTATAAAATTATATTTAAAGACTAGAAGGATTGACGAAACAAATCCTTGGGGTAACTTGGGGGTCGTATAGTTTTTCGTTATTGAATAAAGGCATACATTTACAAATTGCTAAATTAACTCTGCAGGTGAGATTGCAATACATCAATAACGAGTTTGGAAATATAATGTCTAATCTCTCTCAGTAAGCATCTTGAAACGAGAGCCCTCAAATTTTGAGCAGGGGCAATTTTTTTTTTTGTCGATTACAAAGGTGTCTATACTAAAAACAATAACTGAAAAAGAAACGGATTAAGCGATCTAACAATAGAATTAATTATATATAAAAACTTCTTTTTAGTTTTTTCTTAGCTGATTCGAAAGATTCATTATTCCAAATAATTAATTAAAATTCACCCGATTCAATTAATTCTTAACTTAATACAATTTACAAGCCTAGATAGTACTAGATCATCTCCTGTGTTGAAGGCGATTCTAAGTAGCGGTAACTAGGTTAAGTAAGCCAGCACTTCAACAAGTACAACTTCCAAACTTAACTAATCAGTTCCACTAGAATTAGTCCAAGGCTTCCGTTTCTAACGCACTATTTAATGTGTTGTCTGAGATATACCACTCCCGCCATTGATATAGATATGTAATAAATACATTAGCCTATATTTTCAATTTGAAACAAAATCCAAGAAACTATTATTATCATCAAAACATCGACATCATCATCAATCATGTTTAACATTGTCATACGGATATACGGGATTGCCAAAAAGACATACATACGTAAAATTCAAATTTTTCAATCCAAAACTTTTGGAGCTGTTACAAACTCACTATGTTACCTTAGAAACACTTCTTTGGGTACAGACCTTCACATGCCAACAGTCAAACAACAGATTCGGATCCTCGGACTCGAATGTTATCACGATAAGTTACACTGACATAACAACTCACCACTACAAAACATGGCCACTACTAGCATGCCCCGCAACACTCGCTGAAAGCTAAAAAGAAGTTGGATGAGGGATCTCCTAACATAAATGCCTATTAAGAAACACGCCAGGAAGAGGTGTCGCTGGGCATCCTCTCTCCATCATGCCTGTCCCGCCACATCAACTTTATTGCACTATCCCATTCATTGGTTGTCAACCACATGGCAGGTGTGAATATAAAGATTAAAAAAACATTGCGATAATCACTTAAACAAGTAAACTTATTATTTAATAAGAACTCTTAATGAAATTATTAAGTCTGGGTAATAAATTAATTATTAATAAAAATAAACAGTTGCAGATTAAACAATTAGTTAATAAGATCAATCAATCAATCTTTTATATCTGAGCTTAATAAAATTAATTATATTTTTCATTATTAAAGATCAAATAATGTTTTGGCAAATTTAAAAATTTGTAAAAAATATTAATTATTTTCATTATAAATAGTCAAAATATTGTCTTGATCGTTCGTCTGATAGGTTTATTGTAATCATTGCAGCATTTATTCAAATGATTTCTAAAAAAAATAATAAGGTTAAAAAAAATAACCAAACTAAACACAATAAAAACAATTTTTAGGCAGACACAAAATTTATGGGTTGTGCTTTCATCTAAAAAATATAGTAAAATAATAAATCTTACAGTTTTTGAAACAGAAAAATGCCCATGAAAATTCTTACAGTATTCATAAGTTATATCACTCTTCAAAAATAAATCTATACTTCGAAAACACATTGACTTTCCGTTGTGTTTGTTGTTGTCAGATGACATATTACTTTTAGTTTTTCTTTTTCTTTCGGAAATTCGAAGATAAAACAGAACTGTATAAAGCAACGTTTTTGCAAGACGTTCACGGGGATATTTTATTTTTTAGTATGTGAAATGAAATCATTTTTTAGGAAAGTTTTGGCTATTTTTTTTAAAAATTTTAATAAGTGATTTTACGAGCTAATGTACTGATTATTTTGTATATGTTAATTTTTTCAATCCCCGCCCTTTAGTACGACTTGAGCTCGATTCTCTGTGGCCAGGAGATCACACCGCGAGGCCCAGGACCTGCACGACCTGTCGCGCCACTGAAAAAAAAATTAATAATATCAGGCATTTATTCAATTTTATAAGCATCCTTTCGTATGGTGCCTATTGAAAATAAGTTGAATTAACATATTTTACAAGAATAAACAATTCTAGATGTTTCTTCTTCTTCTTTTGCTTCTCCCTGTTGTGCCGTATCAGCGTAGGGGAGCGTTCAGCCACCGGCTCCAATCCTCTCTATTCCCAGCTAGGTTCCTGGCCTGGCGGAGATCTTTCCCTCTTCCTCTGCAAAGCCTGTCCACGTACTCCAGGTAGGACATCCTTGGTCGCCCCCGAGGCCTTCTCCCATCTGGCACGTAATCCATAGTTTTTAGAGGATCTCTGTGATCCTCCATTCTAATAACGTGGCCGAACCACTTCAGCTGGCGGGTTTGCAGAATTTCCTTTAATGGCGCAACCTCCAGTTCCTGGCGTATCCGCTCATTCCTGACACGATCTCTTCTTGTCTTTCCGACTATTCTTCGCAGGAACTTCATTTCAGCAGCTGTGACTCTGCTCTCCTGCCTGTCCGTCAATATCCAGCTTTCAGCTCCATATAGTAGTATAGGCAAATATACTGACTTGAAGATATGGAGCTTAACACCTCTACCCACCTCTCGCTTCCCTACTACAGTATTGCATATCTGATAGTAGACTGCATTTGCCTTCATGATTCTATTTGATATTTCAGAGTCTACTTTCCCAGATTTTTCTATTACTGTGCCGAGGTAGGTGAAATCCGTAACCACTTCCATTTCCTCTCCGTTACAGTATATATGGACATCTTCCGCTTGCCTTCCCACTTGTAGAATCTTGCTTTTGCTGGTATTGATTTTCATTCCCTTTCGGCTAAGCTCTTCATGCCATTCAGTCACCGCTTGCTGTAATTTATCTACGTTGTCCGCCACAAGAACAATGTCGTCCGCAGATAAAGGTTAAATATATATAAACATGGATTCCTTTTCCTCTTGGTCATAGTTAAGACGGGAACTCTTCTGTCGGGTCTAAGCTAGTAGGTTAGGTTATATATCGAATTGCTTTCAGTGTAGTTAGTCTTTCGGCCAGCTTACAAGGGTCTGTGGCAGTGGATAGGTTCTGAATCAGCGAGGTTGAATTTAGGGTAAGTCTGTCATAAAAATTATTTGAACAACCCGTGAAAGTTGCATATATATATATATATATATATATATATATATATATATATATATATATATATATATATATTCGATGTTCCACTGAAAATTAGTGAGTAGGAAAAGAAACAAGCCCGGTAACTAATAACCAGGACTCACAAATTAGTTTCCCAACGAGATCAACTGTGATATCAACTTGATATTTCACATAATATATTCACTTATCTCGGTATCGGAACAGTTTATATATCGGGTTGTTCTATAACAATGCAGATTATATAATTAGCTGATCGCAAACCTGAATCCATTGATTATGAATAATAAGTGAAACTGTTATTCTCAGAACTCCCTAAATTATGGTTTCTAATTAAGCTTAAAGCTATCGATCAAATTACATCAACAACGGTCCCAAGTGCCCAAACTATTTCGTGAACTAATTATTGTATTTCAAAACTGTTCAGGATTAATTTTCGGTTGTATTTCATGGAGGTAATTGAATAAATTATCTCTAATCGCTGTATTGAGTGTGATGGAGGGTTGTTCATCATTTGACATTTACATTAATATCAATGTTTGATTTATCTAAAATTTTAAGATAAAAGCATATGTGCAGAGCTATTTTATAAGCAAAACGCTGACGACATAATGAAATAATCTTTTAGAGATGTAAACACGTCTCTGGTATACAGAGGAATAGCTTAATGATGAATGAAATGTGAATTAATAAATGAATGAAAAAATAATTTTATTCTTTGATTAGGTCCCTTAATTATAACATACATGTGAGAAAAAAAAGTATTATAACTGGCCAAAGGACAACAAAAAAAAACTAATAACATTAATGATTACAATAAATATATACAATTATAATAAATGATAAAAAAAGAAAGAGTTGAAAAATAAACATTGAAAGATTACAATAATATCTAAATGTAATATAGAACAAAAAAAACAAACTAAAAACTTACTCTAATTAAAAATTAATATTAAAACTTCATTTCTTCTTTCGTAGACATTTCTCACATCACTTTAATCGCAATGATTAAATTAGATGGCATCTGGTTGAGAATCAAGAAAGTTTTTAAAAAAGAAAGATTTGTGATTCTGCAAGCCTAGGTAGTGTTTAATTTTTCTTGTTTGCACATTTTATTTTATTGTTTTCTTGACCAGACATAAATATGAATATGTACTGTTCATTTTTGTTGTTCTTAAGGGACATAGTCCTATAATAAAGTTTATTTATTATTATTATTATTTGAATGAAGATTGGAAAGGTCCATGACGGATGTTTGGTGGGAGACAATTCCAGAAAAAAATGAACCGGGCTAAGAAGGAAAATTCATATTTTTTGGTTCTGATATAATAATAAAATATATAGTATGAAAAAGTATTGCAAACTGAGTCTATCTGAAAAAAACCTAAATTAATATGTTTTCTGTTTTCTCCTTTAGTGGTTATCAAATACGTTCAACATGTATATTTATCCGTTTTTTACCAATGCTAATTAGATGACATGGTTAATCATTTGGAATCAGCTAACTACAAAAGTAAAAGTACTTTAGAGATTAATATAGACTATTTATTTCAGAACGAAACCTACATGATATTTAATCCCATTAAGTTTTACATCGACCTAGGGATTTCATTCGAAATCATTACAGCCGTTTTTGAGAAAATTGTAAAAAGGTACAAAAAGCATAGTATATATAGAATAAATTTCTGATTCGTACAAATTTTCGTTTTCATGTTAGACTTACCGCACACAAACACTCTCACACACACACACACACACACTTAAAACGTGTATTTCCGGTGAAACTCGAATTCGAAAATTTTTTCGATCGCAATACTTTCTCACACTATATAATCCAAGTGAAATTGAAATAGATATTTTTTAGTGGGCTGATTCCAAATGAACAAGTCTGACAAAATAGTCAGTTTGTTTAATTGAATTAAAATTTAATATTTATGACAAGTATGCAGCCTATATCTTGTAAGTTACAGCCTTTACACTAAAATAGATCAATCAGATGACCAACTTTACACTGCCAATTTAGCATCTTCTTTGGATTTTCTCAAAAACTTCTCCAAGGAATTTACTTAAACTCGATATATGAATGTAAAATTGAATGGCTTTTGATATGATCTATGTTTCATTAAGATTGAAATAGTCAGACAGGGCTTGAATGCCGATCTTTTAAATTGTCTACCAATATAGTGTCTTTGTAGATTCGAGATAATTGACCTTATAATTTTATCATCATTAACAAAAATGGGTAAATAGACAATAAAGAATGATAACCAACTGAAGGAGTAAGGAGCAGTAACTTGTTTTAAATATTATACCGTTAGATACCTAAAGACTTTAGAATAACTGTTATAACAATAAAAAGTTGTAGAATGTAATAATTAATGACGAAAGCGGATAACATTAAGTGATTGTTGTAGATAATAATGTCTATTGTTATATAACTTTATTTAAAACTAATGTTTCCATTGAATCAACAGAATTATTTTTTCAACTTCAATTTCATAATTTTTTTTTTTCATTTATTGAGATTTACAACTGTATTAGTAAATTAGCTGTCAGATAATATACATGAAGAGGAAATTCCCATTGGCATCACTCCAGTATGAATCTAAACTAGAAGGTCTCGAGGCCATCTTCTTTTCAGGCGCCTCGGTGGATTGTCAGGAATAGAAGAGGAAGCAAGGATTGAAACTAGTGGGTTAGAGTGGGAGTAGAGTTTGTCATGGAAGGATTGATACCTGGTTCGGGCCAAATCAGCTACAAAGGGAATATTAAGGTCGTTATGGATGAGCTTGTTCGTGACAAAATAAATAAAAAATTTAAAATTGATTTTAACAAGTAAGCTAAGTGAATATCGTGTGTTGCGCGAACCATATTTTTCTTAGAATAATTACCTCGTCTTTTTTGTGCTGAGGACGATGATTGATACTCTACGCTTAGTCATGCCTTAGTTTTACCTTAATACGTTACATGAATACAAGGCAAGGTGCGAAATTCTCTTAAAAATTTAACTGAAAAAGTTCTCGTAAAACTGTTAAACTGAAACTTTTTCAAAGAGTTTAATAACTGGTTTATTCCGTATTCAGGGGATAAGTAGTTTAATTTTTTTTTTTTTTTACAATTAACCATTTATGAAATATACAGTCAACTGGGAAACTACCAGGGTTCTTGGTGGAAAGTTGTTGATAATAAATCGTCCCTAGGTTTTTTAGAGGGTCATTACAAATTTCTTCTTTGTTACCTGGATGAATTCATATCAACAAGCGGAGTGGGGCAAGGGGAATGCCCTGGAGTGCCTGATGTTTAATATGGCTGTGGAAAAAGCAATAAAAGACTCAATGAAACAAATCAAAGGCACGCTATGGAATGGATCAGTACAAATATTGGCATATGCAGATGACAAACAGTTGGGCGATACAGGCAAGTGGTGGTTAAAGCCTTCTTTGCTGCAGAAGTTTCCTCTAAACTCATGGGTCTTATTGTCAAGGAAGCTAAGACCAAATACATGATTTCAGATGAGGTTCCCAGATCATCGGGTACCAACGTCTCATTTGGATTACATGAATTTAAACAGGCCTCACAATTTGTTTACTTCGGTTCCATTGTGAATTGCAACAATGAAACAGCTGTTGAAATAAAATGGAGAATATTGGATGCCAACCATTGCTATTTTAGGATCCGAAATCATCTCTGTAGCTATCTGGTGACCAGGCAAACAAAAGCAACGATCTATGAAACCCTGATTCGGCCTGTATTATGCTACTGTTTAGGAACCTGGATAACAGGCAGAGCTTAGTACCAGGTTCTACTTATATACCAGCGTAAAATGTTGTGTTGAATTTATAGTGGTATTTGCGAGGACAATGAGTGGAGCAGAAGAAGTAACAGGGAGCTTTTTTTTTTTTTTCTTTTTTTTTTTCTTTGGTTCACCCCTACCTCGCCATTGAAGGCTATACGGGAGTTTCTCAGGCCGGAAGGTGAGGGCGGGGGATAAATACCGATATATAAATCCCCCCTTCACCGAGACTCGAACTCGTAATTATTTGGTTTCACAAGGTTTGGTCATCTGTTGCTAGGGCAACTCATGTTCAAAGCAACGCGCGCTAGCCCACTCAGCTATACCACCCCCAAGTAATTGGAGCTATATGATCTATATTGTGAGCCTGATGTCTCCCACTTGATTAAGCTTGGAAAGCTCCGATAGGTAGGACATCACGGCCAGAATGGTCAATGTCATGCCTCCCAAGAAATATAATCAAGTAAATAGGTCCAATTATAAATAAATGACAGATTTTTGCGTTTCCTGTTAAATTGTTCAAGATGGATATAATACTTTTTGGAAAACAACGCCTCATTCAGCATCCAACAATTTGGTGACTTATTCCCTAATATGCAATAGTACAAAACAATACTAACAGACTAACCCATGATGTTAGTTTTTGTTCAACTATATAAGAATGTAAAGTTTTAAAATATAAGTTTATTTCCTTATTTATTATTTTTCTTTTCACATCTTCGTTCATATTCCATTCAATTATTTGTCATATAATTTTCATGCAGCAACCTTTTCCAAAGGAGTAAGCCTCTTGATAATAGGTTGGAATTCAGTACTATGAACAATGGTCTTTATTTTAAACTAATATCAGTAAAATACATAGCAATAAAGTTTTTGTTGAGATGGGAAAATTAAATTTTCTGTAATCAAGGCATCTATTGGGTTGATGCAAAATTAATGCAGGTTTTTAGTAGGTATTGTAAATACGCCATATCTTTACTTTAACCATATATATTTAATCAAAATAATTTCCATCTGAATCAATGCACTTTTGCCAACGTTCAACAAGCTTTCTTATTCCACCAGAAAAAAAATCCGAATCCCTGGACTCAATGAAATCACGAAAAGAATTTTCAATGTCGTCCTGGTTTTGAAAATTTTTCTCCCTCAAAAAGTTGTCCAGATGCCTGAAAAAGTGGAAGTCTGTAGGAGAGAGGTCAGGTGAATAAGGCGGATGCTGGAGAACTTCGTAGCCCAACTCGTGCAGTCGTCGAAGCGTTGGTTGTGCAACGTGTGGTCTGGCGTTATCGTGGAGCAGGATCGGCCCCTTCCGATTCATCAATGCTGGGCAAAGACGTTGCAATTTTTGAGTTCCGAGTTCCGCCGCCATTTCTCGTGTGGTTTTGGTTGGGTCTTCTTCCACTTTTGACCTCAGCTGGTCGTTGTCCAGAGCAAGATGACGGCCCCGACCTTCCTTGTCTTCGAGGTCGAAATCTCCTCTGCGAAACTTCTGGAACCAACGCTGCACCGTGCACTCATTAATAGCCCCCTGACCCCACACTTCATTAATATTACTAGCCGTTTGCGCAGCGCTGCGCCCTAATTTAAATTCGTAAAAATAAATTTGACGGAAATCGCACTTTGACATTTTCGATTCAAGACCTTTGAACACACTGAACAAAACGATTTTACTAAACAAATTCATGGTGAAAGAGAGGGTATTAGATAAGGTTTGTTTTGGTATAATAATGATCAATGTTAGGATTAGCTTTGTTTACACAATTGGAATTAAGATATTGCAATAGAGGAAACCTGCATTAATTTTGCATCAACCCAATTATATCGTTGGAAAGAGCAAAATTTTAGAACAGTTAATATGCCATAAAATAAGGCTTACAACCTAACAGAATGTCGTTATAAACCCATAAACTTACGAACATATGTTATTTGTAATGTTTGTAATGAGAGCGGTTATGGGATTCAGTGTTGCCACCGTACAGTATCGTACACCTTATATTCTTCCGGTAAGCAAGATTTTAGAAACATCTCACGTGCATAACCTAAGTAGGGGAAAAAAGGCATAATTTTTTGTTTTATTATTTGACCCATTTAATGCTTTGTAAGGTTATCCACGAAAGTTAGTACTGAATTATCCTGGTACTACGTATCTTTTTCTCTTCTCCAGCCAGATATAAAATCATCTCGCGATGCATGATTCCTGCGATAAATTTTAAATGAGTCAAAATGATGAAAAGTTATTCATATATGACTCACATTTAAATTGAACTCACTAGTCATTAATAATATCCTTTGGTGTTTCTTTAGTGATTTTTAGAAGACCGAAAAGGGTCTAACTGCTCTATAAGAGGGTTGAAGGAGTTAATCCTATAGGTGTCCCTGTGGTCCCCTGAACCGGGTATTAGGGCTGAGTAATGGGACTCGAAAATACCTAGTCTATATGCTGCTCCTTTGGGGCTTTAAATACCTGCCGAACCAACGAAACCGCTCATTAATTATCATATTTTAACTAACAAACCTTAAACATGTTCTGTTATTGATTATTCTTTTTATAATTAATTTAGCTAAATAATTGGATTTTATCCAATAACTATTTTATTCTGCGACTTTTTTTAAAATTTTATCTCTCGATATTTACAACTGTATTGGTTGATATATTAAGTAAATGAGTTATGAAACAAAATACATGAAAAGACATAAAGAGAAGCTGCTCATTGACAGCACTCCAATTGGTAACTAAACTCGAATGTCGCGAGTCCATCTTCTTTTCAGACTCCTCGAAGGATTTAAACTAGCGGGTTAGAGTGGAAGTGGATTTTTTCATGGAAGGATTGATGCCTGGTTTGGGCCAAATCAACTAGATATACATTAAGATCTTTATCGATGAGCTTATTCGTGTCAAAGTAAGGAGCGTTGAGGATTTTACGAAGGATTTTGGATTTTAAGGAATGAAGACGGGAAGAATTTGAACTTCGTTAGTCCAGATAGGCCTTATGATGATCATGTAATGAGCCTTTTGTAGTTAGGTGGAAGATTAGAGCGTCCGTCCAGTAAGTGTTGAAATATTCGAAAGTGGCGAGCAGTTTCTTGTCGTTTCAGTCCAGTGTACGGATCCTCTGAGACTGAATTTTAAAATTGAAGGTTACCGTGTAAAGGTTAGTCTTGATTTTAACTGACCAAACCTACTTCTGTGACATTAAATTTACAAGAAGCGTATAATTAATGATTTTCGAAAATTATTATAGATAATTTATCAAGAAATTGATATTTTGACATAGTTCTTTTTTTTCAGCAGTATTGTTTCAAAAATAAATGTGATAAAAAAATAATAACATATCAGGCATGAAGGACAGTACTCGGCAGCACGTCTTCTCTTCAGGTTTTTTGTTTGTTATCCAGCATTTTTTACATAATTGAAGTTTTATACGTTACATTGTGTTCATGAGCCTATGGTTATTCGATTAGGGACCATTTGGAGGTTTCATAAATTGAGTTAAGTGAGCGAGCTCTTGGAGAAGTTTCAAAAGAGGCTCAATAAGATTATTAAAATTTGTGATGTCCCCACATGAAAAGTCTCATAACAGAAATACAATCCCTACTTCAGGCAACACTAACTATTAAACGTCCCTTAGATTGCAACACGCCGCTTCCCATTAAAATGCTGCAAATCAATAGCAACCCCAAATTACCTACCACACACGGAAGGAAATCGTCATATAACCCAACCATATTAAAACAATTGGCTTTGAACACAATAGTAAACGATTACCCAGACCATGTTCAAATCTTCACGGATGCTTCCAAATCCTTCCACCAAACTTCAATAGCTGTTATTGATTCAGTCAAAGAATTTACAATTTCGGTCGCTCTACCTTCTAAATTCAGTATTCTTAGTGCTGAACTGTATGCCATTCTCAAAGCCATTTTTTACTGTCAACGCGAATACTCTAACGCCAATGTAATCATATTCACAGACTCGGCTTCCTCGTGCAAATTATTGAAACATGTATACAAAAACAAATTAACATCATACATAGCCCTAGATATTATCCGGAATATAAAAACTAGTAGCAACAGTTATTGCTTCCAATGGATACCGAGCCATGTAGGACTGTCAGGAAATGAAGCAGCAGATAGAGCTGCCGGGAAAAACAAACTACAAAAGAAAATGCAAAGTACCTCTCCAAGACCTTTTAAAATGTCTGCTGAAAGAAACGGTCTAGGAATGGCAGGATAAATATGACTGGAGTCACAATTCAAAGGGAAGGACTATTATCAAACCCAACCAACCGTCAACCTGATACCATGGTTCTCAAAGATCCAACAAATCGATAAAAAAGAAATTTCCCAACTTGTAAGACTACGGACTAACCATGGCTGCACAAAAAAAATATCTCAATTTAATGAAAAAAGAAAATGATGGCAATTGCGTAACATGCAAAGTCCCTGAAGACCCGCGTCACATTCTATTCCGATGCAGGAAATATGGGAAGAGAAGCGATGGTTCCCCTAGAAACAGAGGCAATGTTTTTAAAACAGTTAGATAAAAAAAAAATGTTTGATGATCAAGCAGTTCTTTACTAACGCTCAGTGCAAACTATAGGGAAAAAAAAATCACTTCACAGAATTTATTTTAATGATAATAGTGTTATTATTTTATTTTTTCTATCTCTTTTGAGTTACCTTCCTCTCTCATTTACATTCTTTTATATTATTCTCTATCTACTTAATTTATTGATACTTTTTTTATTATTTTTGGTTCCATAACCTAAGTTTTTATTAAACTGTGGCAAACACGTATTGACCATATAGGATTTGGTGTCTAGCCTTGACGGTCACTTGTATATAATAATAAAATAAAATTTGTGATGAATTTTTACCAGAAGACGGCTGCTTGTCGTTTCAGTATAGTATGAGGATTCCATGTAGACTTTAGTTCAGACAAAAATACCGAATCTAGAGGTTTACGATGTAGAGTATAGCTAATTTGATGGGATTTACTTTAATTATCTAGTATTGATTCAATTATTTAAAAAAAATACTATTTTCGTTGTGTTATTACTTTTAAATATAATTTATTAAGAATCTCATTTTATATTCTTAGCTTATTTTTACAGTAGATACCTTTGGTGAGAAGCTCCATATTAATCAAGAATTCTCTATTTAAACTATTCCGTTAAGTTGAAACAGTGCTCAGATCTGTTTGCTCCAGTATTTTTAGATGGAAATGACTAATTGTAGCTCTTCAGAGATGTCTAAAAGTTTTAAAGGACTTTAAAATAATCAATACGATAATTGCACTTAATTTAATTAGCAAACTTACACTAAAGTCTTTAGGCGCTTGAAAATTCCTGACATCTTAAACGTTTCGCCCTTTACCAACTGCAAATCATCGGTTTAACTTTCCTCATTTAATTTGATCACTCTTATTTTTGACTAAATAGAGGCTCTTATTCAAGGGGCTAAACTGGAAGATTTAAACACAGGGACGGCGGGTAGTGCTTTCCAATTAGAATAAATAGCTCAAAGGCGAATCGCATTTCTTACATTACTAAAAATTAGATTAATTCCTTATGAATGACCAACTCATTCATCATTTTTTTGGAAAAAATAAATGATTACGAAAATGTCCGAAGAAAAATGAAAAACGACCTAGACATCTGCTATCTACTGTCTACATAAACCTCATTTATTTTAATATTATCAGCCCTTTTTCAATGTGGGATGAACCAAATTATTTGAATAAAGAAGATGAATATATTACAAACCCTTAGAGTTACTATTACTCCCACAACGAGACAGAGTTTATACCTTCTCTAAGAAACAACAATGAAAGTACAACAATTAGTAGTTTCTTCACAAGACTTCAATTAGCCCCATAATATTCGATGTGCACATTTAATAGTATGTTATTAACAAAATTGTTAATTATGAATTAAAAATCGATACTTGCTCCTCTCCTATTCATTGTATATACACATGGCATACTAATCAATTACGACATACAGACTGCTAATTACGCGGACGATACTGCAATTTTAACGTCACATGACGATCCACTGGCATCCCGGATGGTACAAAATCATTTAATGCTCCTACAAATTTGTCCTCTCTTTGGAAAATCCGATTAAATTATGAAAATCAAAACATATCACGTTCACACTTCGACAAAGTACTTGCCCACCACTTATAATCCGCGACAACCAAATTCCTCAGACTAACTCTGTAGTTACCTAGGACTAACACTAGACCGAAGGATAATTTAGAGCCCACACGTCAAGATGAGAAAAAAAAGTCTCAACCAGCGACTGAAAGTACTATACTCTCCTTTATCCAAATCATAGTAATTAAAAATTAGACAAAAACTGAATGCATATACAAACTTACTTAAACCCATATGGACTTACGTCTCACAGATTTATAGTTCAGCAAATAAGACTCACATACAAAACTGCAATCTTTTCATTCAAAAATTTTGAGTCAAAAGACTCATAACGACAGCTCCTTGGTACGTAAATAACAACCAACAGTTGATGAACACATACGTACTCAATATTCGCTTTTTCATAGCAAATTACGTGGACACGACTAAATACTAATAAACGACATGTCATAAACTGAAATGCCTGTTAGAAGAAGTCAATTATCACTCATTGCGTTAGACAGGTGTGAATAATAAATATGAAGATAAAAAAAAAAATAAAGCATATACAGCAATGAAAAAAATTTCCAATCATAAACTTTAAGGACAATCACTATAGCCCTTCGGTTGGTTAACAATATTACTCTACATATAGACCTTCGAATATCAACAGTCAACGAAGATATCAGGACCCTCAACAAACGTTTTAACGACAACTTACACGTTCATTGTACACATTAATACAAAACTGGCCACTACTAACAAGCTTCATAATGTTCATCGATAACTGAAAATAAGGTGAATAAGGTACCTCCTATCATAAACAGAAAACAGGAATCAAGCAAGGAAGAGACGCCACTGAGTATCACTCTGTCATCCTTCACATCTAAGAAGCCACAAATTCAAAACTTTCCTCTATCACATTTACTTGAAGTTCATGAAGTTGGCAGTTGTGAATAAAAACATTATGGTTAAAAATAAAAATAATTTAGCTATTGATAAGCATTTAAACGCTTTTAAAAGCATTGCTACTATTGACATTTGTGTAAAGAATACAAACTCTTTTTTTGATTCGAAAACTGCAAGTAATACTTTATATATTTTTATTACCTTTAAATTCCATGATTAAAAGCCGAGAATAAATTAAAAATTATGTAAATATTCAAATTAGGTTCAAACAATATATAAATATGTATATACTAGCCATTTTCTACTTTATAAATTATGAGATTTCAATAAGGTACATAAGAAAGTATCCAATATTTAATGTCAGGTTTAATAAAAACAAATGGGGTAATGATTTTTTGCTTAAAACTATATTTTTGAACTTATAATGAGTATTTTTTAAGTCTTTGGGTGCATTCCATGAGTGGTTCCATTATATCGTGAAACGTAAATATTAAATTAACATTTTAAAAATATTATCATAATAATTAAGAATTAAAGTAATCTTTCGTTATTTAAATAGCTTAAAAATTCTATATTGTCATTATGCGATTATTCTTGCTACAACGCCTCTTATTATTATAAATTAACAAAGAATATAAAATGATTTAGATTTAAATTTCTACTCCAAGTTCTTCGTTTGAATCTAGATAACTGGTAAATGCGCATGTAGTGCAAGTTCCCTCTTTATTATGTTAGCTTTGTAAACTAGCTTTATGCTGTTTGGCTTACACAGTGTGTTACCATTGAAAGCACCATCAGGTCTATGTATTTAAGCTAAATCTCACCAAAAGCTACAGACTAAGGAAGACGAAAGAAAGTTATAGTTCAGTAATTTGCAAAACAATTATCAACTTATCATATTGATGTGTTTGATCATAATATCAAATTAGCTTGGTTTCATTTCGTGTACTCAAAATAATGGGTAAAACTTGTTTGAAATGAATCAAACATTGCTTAATTGTTAACTTCAGAATCGTTTCCTTTCTTTTTCATCAGGCATGCCTCTTAAAGGAGAACAATTGATAACAACGGTGAGACCAGAAAACGGGTACGATTATAATTGTTTAAATGGACTACTCACCTTGAATAATCATCAAATATGAATTTTCCCATGTTCTTTGGAAACATATTATTATTCTACAAACAACAAATATGATTATTCTTGACTCTTGCCTAATTTATATTTTAACAGCGCTTTTAAATTTTTGCCCTCACCGACCTCACTCAATAGTGTTAGTTTCATAAATAATTATATTTTAGTTCGAATCATTATTTTCATATTAAATAGGCTCAGAGGATCAAAGAAAAAAAATGCTTAAGTTATACATGTTATTTCTAACCATTAGAATCATCTTTATAATTTCAATTAAAAAAGTCAATGAAGATTTTATTTTTGGATGACGTTTGAGCATACATTTTTCAGTTTTCCTAAATAACTCGCTTCCAATGCATTTCATGAAAAACATTGTCGTTAGCAATTTTAGATACCATTAAATTTTTTTTTTTTTCTCTTTAAATCTATATTCACGCCTGTCAGAATGTATCTGACAATCAGCAAATGTGCTGTATAAATTGAGATCCAGGCATGGTAGGCATGAAGAAGGAAAATGCCCAGCAGCACCCCTTCCATGGCTTTATTTTATCCGAGGAGGTCCCTCATCCAGCCTCTCTTTAGCCTTCTTCTGACTGGCATTTCAGCTATTGACATGTCGTTAATCAGTCTATTGTCGTGTCCGTTAAGTTTACTGTGAAAACGAGTATAGAGTGTTCGTATATGTTGGTCAACTGTTGGTTGTTGTAAGTCCGTATGTAGGGTTCTGTTGTTTACGTACCAAGGAGCTGTCGTTATCAGTCTTAAAATTTTGGATTGAAATGTTTGCAGTTTTTGTATGTGAGTCATTTTTTGCTGAACCAAAAATCTGTGAAGCGTAAGTCCATATTGGCTTAAGAAGGTATGTGTATGTATTCAGTTTCTGTCTAATTTTTAATTTTGAAGATTTAGATAAAAGTGAGTATAGTACTTTCAGTCGGTGGTTAAGAGTCTGTCTTTTCATCCTGACATGTGGGCCCCAAGTCATCCTTCGATCGAGTGTCAGTCCTAGGTAATGTACAGAGTTGGTCTGAGGAATTTGGTTGTTGTCGATAAAAATTGGTGGGCAAGTGTTTTGTCGCAGTGTGAACGTTATGTGTTTTGACTTGTCGTGATTTAAACGAATTTTCCATATCTTGTACCAATTTTGTAGTATCATCAAGTGATTTTGTAGAGTCAGTGAGGCGAGTATAGGATGGTCGTTTGATGTTAAAATTGCAGTATCGTCCGCGTAAGTTGCAGTCAATGTGGTGGGATGAGTTGGTATGTCATTTGTGTATACAATGTATAGGAGCGGAGCAAGTATCGATCCTTGCGGTACTCCTGCCAAGACTGGTCGGATTGAAGAAGTTTCTGAGCCCTGCCGAACAGAGAAAAATCTATCAGAGAGAAAAGAGTGTATAATAAGATAGTATGTGTAAGGTAGTACGTTCTTGAGTTTAAAGAGAAGCCCCTCGTGCCAGACTTTATCAAACGCCTGGGCAACATCCAAAAATACTCCAGTCGCGTATTGCTTTTTTTCTAGTGCTCCTGCAATGAAGTCAGTAACTCTGTGTAATTGGTGTGTCGTTGAGTGTGACGTGCGAAAACCGAATTGATGGTCAGGTATTATTTTTTGCTCAGTCAGTATGTCAACCAATCTTTTATAAATTAATTTTTCGAAAAGTTTAGAACATATGGGAAGGAGACTAATAGGCCTATAAGAGGATGGTTTGTACATGTAAATTTAATGCAAATTCCTTACTTTGATTTTGACAATCAGCAAATATGCTATATAAAAAGTGAGATCAGACATGGTAGGAATGGGGAAGGAAAGTGTTTGTATATGTTGGTCAACTGTTGGTTGTTGTATGTAGGGTTTGTTGTTTACGTACTTTGCTTACGTGTGTAAAATACATTTGAAAAGATCAATTTATTTTTCATGATCCCATTTTTTAATTTACCGTGAAACATCTTTTTTCATTACAGCAATACAGTTATTTTAAAAACTTACGTACGTCTTTTTGTCTAAAATACTCAAGTACGATACTGTAAGGTGGCAAAACTAAATCAAGATAACGTACCTCATTAAAAAATTACAAATAATATATGTTTATAAGTTTAACTCTTTATTCCAAATTATTTTTTCTAAAATCCTGCGCTCTCCGACGATATCACTACTAATTATCTACTACTTTTCCATCTATAGAAAAACTTAATTGTAATGTATTTATTTACATATCTTTAGGAAATAATCTTATAAATGGTAATGAAAAGCTATCAAAATCCGTCGCGTTGTTTAAAAGGAGATAGCGCAAAACAAGAATAGCATTATCATTTTATACATAAAGAGAAGACTATGAATCATCTATAAGTCGCTCCTCCTTGCCTGGGGTACGACGCGAATGTAGTGCCAGTTATGTTTAAAAATTCACTGTTTGACCGATTTAGAGTTTATCGCAGAAACCAAGAATCGCGGGATGATTTTATATATAGATAGGGAAGAGACTTAAGAGCAGGAATATTGATTATTAACTTTCATAGAAAACCTTTCAGTTTAAAGAATAAAGTAGGTAAAATAATATAACAAAAATTACGCCTTTTTACGCAAGTGAGGGCACTCTGTTTAATTTTTTTTAAATAAATAAAATTTAATAAAAAATTAATATAAATAACAACTGGTTCCATTTCGGTTGATTATTTTTTCATTTTTCAAATGAACTATTCAATATACATATAAAAAGTTTAATTCAGTTTCCATGAAATATCCATCTAGTTTAAAGTGAAGCATCTCTTTTCATGAAATAATCTTTAAAGTTGACAATGTCAGTATATGAATTTCTAAAAACTTTTCATTAAAGTTAACAACTTACGATGATGCATATGAGATTGTTTCTAACATTTTAATGTATGGAATAATGTAACTTGTATAATACTGTACGGTGGCAACTCTGAATCATTGCAACACTGCAAATAACATATTATAAGTATATGGGCTTATAACGACATTCTGTAAACTTGTACAACTATTTTATTGCATTATAATTTTTCAAAAATCTTGCGCTTTCCAACGGTTTATTATAGGTCTATGTTACTAGTAATATTTCAGGAATAATTTTTTTTAAGACTTAATTAAAGACAATTCAATTTTAACTCCTTCTATAGAAAAACTTAAATGAAGCGTATTTTTCTTATATATCTTCAGGAAAGAATTTTTTAAATAATAGTCAAAACTGTAAACAATCTTTCTAGTGGTTAATAAGAAGTTCGTGGAAACAAAAACATGACATCATTATATTAATATATATATATATTAATAATAAATATATTATAATATGAGATTATCTATAAAATCAGTCAATATGTGCCCAGATCCCAAGTATCCTCCTTATTTTCCACAAATCCTTTTCGTTCGGTGCCACTGCTTTGGGGCCGCTATGGAAATTAGTTATTAATTATTTCTCCATTGTGATCTAATCGTGAATTAATCGTTGAGACAGGATTCCAATTGGAAGCAGAGGACGGAAGAGGAGATAGCCAGCATTGATGTCTACTTACTAAGCCGTAGCCGCTTAATGGACCTTTCAGAGCTTATCGGAGCCGCTGGACCCTCTCGCCATTAATATTAACAACGGTGGGATAGCCAATAGGTTCAAGGTAGCCCTGGTAAAACCGCGTTGTAAACTATTTAAAATTGTTAATTACGATTTGTTTGCACCTCAAAAATTAGAGTGGTAAGTGTTTAACATAGTTCGTTCATACATACAAACATTCACACTACGATTTGAAATGTTTTCTAATAAATAGTATACAGTTAATATAGTATAACTTTTTTAGTAAATTAATCTTTTTACTTTCAATTACCTATATAAAGATAGATATATTAAGGGAAGTTATTCTGATCGTGAAATTTTTCGAATTCCAGATTTCACCGAAAATACAATACGGAAATCCGGAAATAAATGGAACAATTTTTTATTCTCACTATATTAGAAAAAGGCGGAATAACCAACACTACCCGCAAGACTTATAAGTCATGCGGGTCATAAGATACATCGTTTGGCAGGCGCCAATTCAGAAGGGTGCCCCGTTGACTTCTAATTAAAGTAATATTGACATTTATCTACCTATATACATAATATTATATTTGTTAGTATATATAAGCACTACAAGAAAATATTCGTATTATATAAATATAGAAACAATAGCAGACACATATGGGGAAATAAAATTATTAAATTAGTTAAGGGACTACTTTTTTTTTTCTATTTCCAAAACAATTTTTATTCAGTGATATTACAATATGTACTTATTAGGACATTTATAATAGTGATCAAGTACAACATTCATATAATAAACAATAAATTTATAAAAAATAATACTCTTTCTCTCTCTCTCTATATATATATATATATATATTATAATATATATATATATATATATATATATACAAGAAATTAATTCATCGACCCTTTTTTTATATTATAATTTTGTTTATAATATATAATAATGTTATTATATATATATATATATATATATATATATATATATATATATGTACAATAAAGAGTCAATAAAAATATGTACAAACTCTAGAAGTCACTCATACCTATATACAATCCTCAAACATACAGCACGTGAGTGGATAATCTAGCCAATAAGCCAATGATAGAACTCCAATATACATGTTTACAAGAGGTCTCGGGGCACTGCCGTCTCAACCATCAAGGGTGATGGTAAGGGTGTGTGGAACTGGATAGGGATTGAGCTAGTGGATTGGGGGATGGATAAGGTTCTGATATACATTGGAGAATGTTGATGGAATAAGGTGTAGAATAAATGGAATATTCAGGTCGTGGTTTAAAGTTGGTTGGTGATATAATTAGGAACATCAATAATTGTTCGGAGAACTTTGGATTGAAAGGGTTGACAGGGTTTTTCAATAGAAAGTGGAGATTTTGTATTTTACATTGTGTATAATTGGCCAAATCGTCGGTTAAGTTCTTGTCGTTAAGTCGAGTATGCGGGTTCCAAGTTAGTCTTGTGTCTAGAAGGAAGCCAAGATACAGGACAGTGTCTGAGAAAGGGAGTGGAGTGCAGTTAAAGTGAACTGGAGGGCAGGATCGTCTTTGAAGCGTTAAGGTAATATTTTTGCATTTGGATGGATTAACTTTAATTCGCCAGTTGTTACACCAGTCTTCAATTAAAGAAAGGTGCCTTTTGAAGTTTAAGGATGCAGTTCCAGGATCTGAGTGAGAGGATAAGATAAATGTTTCATCAGCGAACGTTGATGGTAGGTCGAGATCCCCTTCTGGGCTTCTCGATAGGGACTACTAAAAAATGTTTCCATCACAAATTTCGAAGGATGGCAGATCTTATTTTTTGATCAAAAAAGGTTTCTATAACAATTGAAATACATTCCACTTAATTTAACGTTACAAAGAAACTAGTTTAAAGGATCAAATAAAGCAGAAAAATAATTTAATACAGTTAGTTATTATTATATATATGATTACTTCCTCTCACCTAGTTATAGATGAAATAAATAGTAAGGGAAGGAAAAATAAGCGTTTTAGGGTCCCTTGAGTCCCAATGACTAAGTCCCGCAAAAAGTTTTGTGTGTGTGTGTCCGTGTGCGGTAAGTTTAGCGCAAAAACAAAAAGTCGTAAGAAACTGAAATTTCATATTTAAGACAACTATTCGCCAACTGTTACAGCAACTTTTTCACCAAAATCAGCTAACCAGAAGGGCCACCTTATACTATACATTTTGGACCTTTTTACGATTTTCTCAGAAACGGCTCAAACATTTTTTATTAAACTCCCTATATCAATGTAAAATTTAATGGGCTTTAATATCATATAGGTTTAATTCTTATTAAAATAGTCGGATAGAGCTTAAATGCTGTTATTTTAAATTGTCTTCGTCTAAAGTCTTTTTAAATTTGTATATTTAAAAAAAATATACTATACTATATATATAAAAATATACCATATCATCTTGTTAGCATTGATAAATAACGAGTAATTATATAATTTTAACGAATTTGATATCCAACTAAAGGAGAACAAAGCAAACATATTTTTATATGCTATTTTTGAGTTTTTTAACATACGAACAGTAATAAAGAACGTTGGAAAGCCAATAATTTTAGAAAAAAAAATTAATCTTTTTGACGAAATTGTAAAAGTTAATGGATGGAGATGAAAAGCCGATAAAACAAATCTTTCTATCGAAACTCTACGTAATTAATTCTTTAATCTTTTCCTCTTTGTATTTGAAATTTCTTAAATTGATTTAAGAGGTAAGTGAAAGTCGTATGTTGTGCGCACTACATTTTTAATAATTAACATTAAGAGTAAATATTATTTAATTTTATGGTTGTCTCAAGTTAATATTATGTCCAAAACTCTTATGATAATCTGCTAATTTCAATAAATAACTAGTTAATGTAATATAAAACTTTAAAATTAATAGCTTTGACAGTTCTTATTATATATAAAGTGATAGAAAGTTTTAGAAAATTCATAAGAAGACAAAAATTTATACAAAACTTTAAGAAAAATAATATTACTTGAATTTGAACAGTCGGTAAGAAATTTTCTCCAAGCTCAGACTGGAATTGTGATTTTAAAAATTCAAGAGGAAGAAAGAAGTTGAAAGTAAGTAGGTTTAAGTGTTATCATTTGCCTTGAAATGGAACTCACCGACCACTTTGTAAAGGCATTACAGACTAAGATGTATACAAAATTTAAAAATCGAGACTACTTCTTCAATAGTAAATATAATGTTAATATAGCAGAGGAGAAAAGAAATTTATAATATAAAAAATCTGGTGCGTGCAACACTCGACTTTCACATTTTTAAATTCAATTTAGGAACTTTCAAATAAACTTAAAATTGAAAAACGTTGTAATATAAAACTTTTTCATGTTTTTTTTTTTATTTGTTTATGTGTTTCAGATGAGATAGAAACAACCAATTATAGAACTTATTATCTACTACAATCGCTTAAGATTCTAAACTTTTAGGATTAGGCTTTAGATATAAGATAGCATCGTTTTTGAAATCTTTAGCTCTACAACGGTATATTATAAGTCTATACCGTATATTACTGTGCATGTGTTTGGGAAGTAAAATTTAAATTACCTAAAAAATATGTTTGCCTTTTTATCCTTTAGTTGGTTATCAAATTAGTTCAACTTCTATATTTAGCCGTTTATTATTAACGTTGATAAAAAGCTATGTCTCATTTTTTCGAATAAACAAAATCAAAGGTACTTTAGATCAAGAAAATTACAAAAATAGATATTCAAGCCTCGCCATAATAATTTAATCAGAATGAAACCTGATATTAAAGCTAGTTAAATCGTGCATCGTGGTACGTAACTTTATAAAACCATGCATATTAACTTACACTAGGGTCAAAGCTACCCTGTCTAAAGACCAACAGCCGACAAACATAGGAGTACTCTTTATATTGATTTGTCAAGAGCAAGCGGATATGTTGATATAAATAAGTGAAACATTAAAAAAAGGATAATATGTTGCGGGTTAGCGACCAAGGAAAACAAAATTAATACATTGTTTTTAAATTATAGATTCTAGGACTGCACCTTGACAAATTCTACTTGAACCCTCATACAAGATTGAAACGACAAAAAAACTGCCGACGTTTACAACTTCAACACTTACTGAAAAAACGCTCAAACCTTCCATCTAAGTACAAAAGGCTCATCTACTTGACTATCATAAGACCGATATGGACTTACGGAGTAGAGATTTGGGGCCTCACTAAATCATCCAATTCTTTCCTCTCCAATCCTAACAATAAAAAATCATTCGAAAAATCCTCAATGCTCCTTACTTTGTCACGAATAAGCTTATCCATAAAGACCTTAATGGGAAGCGGTGTGGTCTAGTGTATAGATCACTAGTCTACTGTTATTCAGGTCCTGGGTTCGAAACCCGGGTATAACACAATATTATTTATTCTGTTAATTCAGCCGGGAGGGAGGGGGGGGGGAACAACACTAGGGTATGGAGACCCTCCTAGGGCAGACCCAGTCTTTTTAAAGTGGGTACCCAAATTGGGGAAAAACTTGGCGGCTGAGTATGATCAAGGCCTAATCACCTCATTGCATAATTGTTGGCAGAGAAGCAGTACGAATACTCTATATGTACTCATCCCAAGATCCTTCATCGATTGTAGTGGTACAGGTAAAAAAAAAAATAAAGACCTTAATGTTCCCTATATTGCTAGCAATCAGGCGTGAACCAGGTACCACTCCTTTCATGACGAACTCCATTCCCACTCTACCCCACTAGTTTCAATCCTTGCTTTCTCTACAATATCTGATAATCCTCCGAGGTAGTTTCGCATAGTTTTTGGAGAGCTGCCAATGGGTAGTATCCATACATGTTAATCATGACAGTATAATCTTGTATCACATTTACAAGATGTATCGTTAGTAGATGTATCTAGATGTGTCGTAAATATCAACAAATATATTTTTTTTTAAATTATTGATTAGCTTTAGGTAAGGATAAAAGGGAAATTTATATAAGAAGATCTATTTCAACAACTAGATGAAATGTTTAGACACCCTTGGATAGTCACTTAGTCAAGTTGACAGTACGGTGTTAGGTGACTGGAAAAACAAGCACCCTTGCCAACTCCACTCATCTTTTCTTTTAGCACAAGTCAATCAATTGTCAAGATCCACAAGAAACCACTTTCGGTCTTATTTATCGGGATTTATCTTACACCAATTTCAACTATCTGTTAAATAGTTCATTGCCGATAAATATGAATTTCTATTAAAAGAAATTTCAAATAAAATAAAAGATGAACCTGCAAAGGAATTTTGAACAACTTTAATCATTCGTGATAGAAAAGTTAGTTGGGGTAAGAAAACACACCAAACAGGTTTATTTTATTTGTTTGCCGAAGTTTCAGCCTACATTTTGGGCCTTCATCTGGGCTTAGAATAACAAGGTATACAATTAAAAACAAAGTTGGATATAATAATAAGATGAAAAAAATTATTTGGAAACAAACAACAACGTAAACTGATAATATTTTAAGACCAAAATGAGAATCTAAGCAACTGTTTAACGTTTAAGGGAACAATTGACAATTAAATTGAACAAACAATTGACGTTAAGGCTTAAATAAAAAGATAAGGCTTGGAACCTACGAGGTTAATAAAAAGAAGATGGAAGCGAGACCTTCTGATTTAAAACATATTTTGGACTACTACCAATTGGTAGTCTCTCTTTAAGTTTATCATGTCTTTGTTTCATATTCTACTCATATTTGCTTGATGTGACATATATATATATATATATATATAAACCTGTACCACTACAATCCATGAAGATTTTTGGGTTTAGTACATGTTTACAATCTCTATTCGTACTGTTTCTAGGCCCAACGGCCGTGCAATGACGTGATTCGGCCAAGATCACTCTCAGCCGCCAAGTTTTTTCCCCGTTTTTGGGTACCCAATTTATAGAGGCTGTGTGTGCTCCAGGAGGGTCTCCATGCCTCAGGATCACCCCCCTCCCCACTCCTCTCCCTCCGGCTGAAATAACAGAATAAATAATATTCCGCCACAGCCGGGATTCGAACTCAGGACCCGGAGGAGCACAGTAGACTAGCGCTCTACCCACTAGACCACGCCACTCTCTCTCTCTCTCTCTCTCTCTCTATATATATATATATATATATATATATATATATATATATATATATATATATATATATATAGTCAATTTTATAAAAATATTATTAAATAAAATAAAAATAATATCATACTTTCGTTTGCAGACATTTTATTTCTAAATTACCAATCCATCATTTTCAGTTCTGTAAAAAAGCTCAGGTATCTCTATTGACCAAACCCTATCTTCGAAACACTATATTGCCCAAATATCCCGATGTCCAATAAGTACTCTGAAATTATTCTATCAAATTTCAAGTGTCATGGCTGCGAGTACAGTTCACTGTACGTATAGCTCTATGTTTCTTACCTTCTCATCACTGTGTTACCGCATGAATATCCTTCAAACTTTGTGAATCGTGAGTAGTTAAACTATTACGCACATTACCGAACAAATAAAGCGAGGTGAGTGGCGTTTTGTCCTGTAGGCAATCATAGACTAGTGACCGCTTGGGCTAGAGATAAGGGCCAGGCTTGCCTGCCAGTCCTTCCCTAGTGTAGACAAGGTTTCGGTCAGGACTGTTGTTCAACGACCTAATCAGACAATATTTATAAACATTATTTTTCTCCTTCTATGAGTTTTTAAATTCATTTTTCTTGAAGACATTTATTTTTTTCATTAACTTAGAAATGTTTGCTTTGTTTTTTTTAATAGTATATGTAAGGCAGTTAAGTAATTGTTTTAGTTTTACTACAAGATTCCCAGAGGCACCCCCATACATCACCCAGCAGTAGCCAAAGTAGGGAAATATTAGGGAACGAACCAATAGCTTACGGGTTTTAATTTAGGTGTTTTAAGATGGAAATTGTGCATCGAGAATAATATTGTAAATAGTTTAGTTTTAAGATCTATTGGTTAATTTTCTTTTAATTAGTAATTTCTTTAAGTCTATATTTCTTTTTCTAATAATTATATATAGATATATATTTTCTTTAATTTTGTCTTTTTTTTTAAACTTATTTAGGTCCATATATATGTTGTTATTTTTATATATATTTTTTGTCTTAATTAACTTAGTCATGGATCTAGCCAGTTAGACTCTCAGTTTTTGAAGCCACGGACACTACAGAAACGTCAGAGAAAGAACACTGTTTTTGCTGGTAACTCGCCAAATAAAAAAAATAATAAAGCGGCTAAGACGAAACAGCCATCAAAAGCAATGCCATCACCACCTAGAACTCGCAGTACCACTGCAGCCAAGCTAAATGACTCAACGGCGCCGTCTCCTTCACCCGGACCGTCTTCTTCAAACGCAACTTCAAAAAATACCGCTTCTACTTCTACATCTAACACTTCAGCTAACGTCAACATTAAAAACCAGCTCCGGAAACCACAAGGATTTTCTAACCCCGAGCCACCTCCAATATTTGTATCAAACATTAATAATTTCCTCTCATTCGGTAAAGAAATTTCAGATCTAATAGGCCAGCAAAAACTCCAATGCTTTTTAAGAATAAACGACATAAAAATTAACACAACTAATAAGGAGAGTTATAAAAAACTAATCAATTATTTAAGTACGAAATATTTTGACTTCCACTGCTACCAATTAAAACAAGATAAATCATACAGAGTAGTTTTGAGAGGACCCCTCACTCATCCACTCCTACAGAAGCCATCAAAAGCGATCTAAAAGAAATTGGCCATAACGTTAGAAATATCTCTATTGTAACACACCCCAAAGAAAAATATGCGTTGCCCCTGTTTTTCGTCGACCTGAAACCTGCCAGGAATAACACTGAGATATTTCAGGTAAGGCGGCTGGTATATTCCACTGTTCGATTTGAAGAGAATAGACATAAAACTATTATAGTAAAATGCACCAGATGTCACACTTTAGGACACACGAAGTCTTTCTACTTACGGCTTACTCAACCACCGTGACGAACTGGACATATTTCTCCATGAAAATCATATTGACATAGCACTCTTGACTGAAACTCACTTTACACAACGAACACGTTTTTACATACGAGACTACATCACATTTAGATCGGACCACCCAGACAACACTTCCCATGCAGGGTCATGCATCCTTATCCATACATCCTTACCCCATTCCCTTATTCCTTCTACTTCAACTTACGCCATACAATCAACCTCAGTGACCATTTCAACTCGTCCTTTCCATCTCACCCTCTCAGCTGTATACTGTCCTCCTGGTATTTCCCTTTTCTATAACCAACTTAAAACCCTGCTTCGATCCCTTGGACCGCGCTTTATTGCTGGAGGAGACTTTAATGCTAAACACCAAAGGTGGGTTTGCAACACATTCAACTCCAGAGGTAATCTTCTTTCCAGTGTCTCGACTTCCCATAGCTATACTGTCCTCTCACCCCCGAATACCACGTATTGGTCTACATCCCCCCAAAAAAATACCTGATATCTTCGATATATTTATCACCTCTCAAATTTCCTCCTCTCAAAAAATAATCAGATCACTGAACAACCTTTTCTCAGATCATAGCACCCTATTCCCTGGAAAAAGGATTCACAAAGGTACATGGCGCTCTCCGGATGGTGAGACGGTGAATCAGATTGACCACCTATTGGTCAGTAGGAGGCACAGATCCAGTTTGATGAGCTGCAGATCATACCGAGGGGCTAATATGGACACCGACCATTACCTGGTAGTGTCCAAAAGGAGAGCCAGGATATCAAATGTTAGGAAATCCATGGGAAAGAAGAGAGAGAGAAAATAGCTACAGCCAGACAGATAATGCAGGATGTTAGTAAAGGGTACAGTCAGAAGCTTGATGAAGCAATCGTGGAAAATGGTGTACCAGATGGGCATGTATTGGGTTGATGCAAAATTAATGCAGGTTTTTAGTAGGTATTGTAAATACGCCATATCTTTACTTTAACCATATATATTTAATCAAAATAATTTCCATCTGAATCAATGCACTTTTGCCAACGTTCAACAAGCTTTCTTATTCCACCAGAAAAAAAATCCGAATCCCTGGACTCAATGAAATCACGAAAAGAATTTTCAATGTCGTCCTGGTTTTGAAAATTTTTCTCCCTCAAAAAGTTGTCCAGATGCCTGAAAAAGTGGAAGTCTGTAGGAGAGAGGTCAGGTGAATAAGGCGGATGTTGGAGAACTTCGTAGCCCAACTCGTGCAGTCGTCGAAGCGTTGGTTGTGCAACGTGTGGTCTGGCGTTATCGTGGAGCAGGATCGGCCCCTTCCGATTCATCAATGCTGGGCAAAGACGTTGCAATTTTTGAGTTCCGAGTTCCGCCGCCATTTCTCGTGTGGTTTTGGTTGGGTCTTCTTCCACTTTTGACCTCAGCTGGTCATTGTCCAGAGCAAGATGACGGCCCCGACCTTCCTTGTCTTCGAGGTCGAAATCTCCTCTGCGAAACTTCTGGAACCAACGCTGCACCGTGCACTCATTAATAGCCCCCTGACCCCACACTTCATTAATATTACGAGCCGTTTGCGCAGCGCTGCGCCCTAATTTAAATTCGTAAAAATAAATTTGACGAAAATCGCACTTTGACATTTTCGATTCAAGACCTTTGAACACACTGAACAAAACGATTTTACTAAACAAATTCATGGTGAAAGAGAGGGTATTAGATAAGGTTTGTTTTGGTATAATGATGATCAATGTTAGGATTAGCTTTGTTTACACAATTGGAATTAAGATATTGCAATAGAGGAAACCTGCATTAATTTTACATCAACCCAATAGAAGAACAATGGAAAGTGCTCTCGTCCTTAGTTAAAAGAGTGGCCCGGGAAACCCTTGGGAACGAGGAACAAAGAGTACGGTCTCAATGGTTTGACGAGGAGTGTGTGATCGCAACAAAAAATAAAAGCAAAGCGTACAAAAACATGGTTCAGAAGCGACACACCAGAGGAGCATCTAAGGAGTATTCAGATAGGCGGAGGGATGAAAAAAGGCTTCACCGTAAAAATAAAAGGAAGGAGAGGAAGCAGCTTGAGGAAGTAGAGGAGCACAATATCTTCGAGAATCTAGAATCTTTTATCAAAAGGTTAATAAGAGTAGGGCCGGCTTTAAACCGCGTGTCAAGGCATGTAGAAATGAAGACGGGGCCATTTCCACGGGAAAGGATGAAGTTCTTGCTCGATGGTCCCGTCACTCCGACACTCTTTTAAACGCGGGAGACCGAGAGGAGTGGGAAACACCAGGTGCAGATGATACCGAAACTCCCGAACCACCTACCTTTGATGATATCGAAGAGGCTGTCAAAAGACTCAATAACAACAAGGCTCCAGGTGAGGATGAGATTCCTGCTGAGCTCCTGAAGCATGGTGGAGATGAGTTTATGAGAGCCCTCTACAACGTAATCCTCACAGTCTAGACCGAAGAGAAAATGCCTCAACAGTGGAAGAAAGCCATTATTCATCCACTCCACAAGAAAGGTGATATCCTGGAATGCTCTAATTACCGTGGCATATCGCTTTTACAGTGCACCTACAAGGTTCTCTCCAACGTCATTTATGGTAGGCTTCTACCATTTGCCGAGAGAAAAATAGGTAAATATCAGGCTGGTTTCAGGGGAGGTAAATCAACAGCGGATCAAATGTTTGGCCTGAGAATGATTCTCGAGAAGTCTCAGGAGTAAAGAATGATTACCCATCACCTATTTGTGGACTTCTGGAGTGCTTATGATAGCATAAAAAGGCCGAAGTTGTACGCAGCGTTGGTAGAGCTTGGAGTTCCTCTGAAATTGGTCCGGCTGATCAAGATGACAATGGATGACACATGGTGCACTGTACGCATTCAAACGGACCTCTCCCTACAGTTTGAAGCTGCAAAAGGTGTTAGGCAGGGTGATGGCCTCGCCTGTTTGTTGTTCAATTTGGCTTTGGAGAAGGTAGTGCGCGATTCAGAGGTACAGACTTCGGACACCATCTTCAACCGGCTGGTCCAAATTCTCGGCTTTGCTGACGACCTGGACATTGTCACAAGGTCATTTGAGTCCTTAGAAAATGCCTCAGGTTGGCGGAGGCAGCGAAGGATATGGGGAGAACCAGGAGAAAACGAAATACATGAGAGCTGGACAGGGAACAGAGACTGCAGACCGACATCCTGTGATAATGGGCCCATATGCGTTCTAGAGCGTTGACCAATTTGTGTACCTCGGATCAGTAGTAAATTGTGGAAATAGGATCTCCGGGGAAACAAGTCGGCGTCTCCTCAAAGCCAATAGGTGCTATTTTGGCCTCAGAAAGCACCTGAGAAGTGCCTACCTCACCCGCCGCACAAAGTGCCTTTTGTATAAGACCCTCATTAGGCCCGTCTTAACTTGTGAATCTGAGACATGGATCCTCACTGGTAAAGAGGAGATGGAAATCCTCATATTTGAAAGAAAGATCTTAAGAAAGATATTTGGGCCAGTTAAGATCGGGGAAAGCTGGAGGCGGAGGTCAAACTTGGAAATCTACCGGATCTATGGCGAAGCTGATGTGATGAGGATAATCAGTTTACGAAGGCTGCGCTGGGCTGGCCACGTTGTACGGAAGCCAGACGATGAAGTTCCAAAAAAGCTGCTGGATGGGAGGCTCCACCGGACAAGGAGAAGAGGAAGACCTCGGCTTCGACACCGTTGCCAGGAATGCCCTTTGCCAACTTGACACCCGCAACTGGCGAGCGGCTGCTCAAGACCGAACCACCTGGCGAAGACTTATTGAGGAGACCAAGGACAACACCGGTCTGTAGCGCCACGGATGTATGTATGTATGCATGTATGTAACTTGAAGTATGTATTCATAGATACTACTTCTGCTTTTCCTTATATATTTTTATCTAATTATTAGAACTGAATTTAGTTTAATTATAATCAAAAGATTTTATTTAATAACTCATATTATTGCTCTATATTTTTTAAAGTTAACTGTTTTACAATGCATATATTTTCTTATGTTAATTGTGATGTTATTCTTAAGTAACAAATCCCCAAAATAAAAGTTTTCTTTTCTTTAAGTCAGCTTCGCAGCTTGAAACAGGTGTGGAAAAAAGGCCCCAATACTGATAATGTTTGAGAAATTAGTTGAAAAACAACAAATAAAAAGTACAAACATGATAAGGATGTGGTTTATATTCTTTACATTTTCAAAACACGTAACTTATGACGTAAAAAAAAAAAAGTTTTAAGACTTCTTGAAAATTAAAAACTAAATAAATAAATGTATTTTCAAACGTTTCTGGATGATGTTATCTATTCGTCTTTTACTAAAAAACTGAAGTCAATCTTTTCCATTGTGTAAAAAATAAACCATTAACTTGGAGGGTTGTGAACAGCTGGGTGGTGGGAGTGGCAAGATCTCACTTAGAGTTTGAATTATTATACCAGTTGGTTCCCTTTGTTATGTTTCTCCCACTGCCTTAAGAGGCTCCTGCTAATTTCCTTTTTTCTCTCTCTCTCTCTCTCTCTCTCTCTCTCTTTCTTTCCTTCTCTCCTTTCACGCAATTTCAGAGATGGATCTGAGGCGTTTAATTAAATATAAACATACAATTGCAGCACATAATTGAATATAATTTATACATACATACATCAGTTCCTTAAATTGTATATATCCATTGCTCAAAAAATTTGTAGCTCATCCCTAAAATACAATCAATGGCCATAATTGAGCAATTTTCTTAAACAACTGTTGTTTATTTTATAAGTATATATACAAAATTATCTGTTACTAACGTATATTTAGGAAACATTTCATATTAAAAAATAGTCTGAAATGTTTTAAAGAGGTGTTATTTCTTTGGTATTACTATATATACTTCAAATAAACTAAGCTTTAAAATTGAAAAAGAAATATATGATTTATATCAATGGTTATTAAAATTAGCGTATACGTTCCCATTATTTAAAATTAGAATCACATATTTGGAATTGGAAACCTTGTGAGGCTCATAGAATACAACTCCCACCAAATGTACAGCATTGTCTCCTTTCCAAAGCTTTTCAGTTTTGCAGTCGATGACCCACACCTTTCTCTGTTTTTTGTTCTCAACATATATCCATTTTTTACTCCGGTCTCATTTTTTTTCAATTATGAAGGGAAAAAAAATACATCTTTCAGAAACTTTTATATGGCACCTACTTTCCTGCTTTCTCGATCTTTGCCGTGGCATTCCATCATATGGCATTCCCTTGGTAAGTAGCATTTAGCCTCTCTTCCATTTGTTGATGAGTTTTCGTAACCTCTTCGTTCAACAACCCTTTGCTGCTCAACAAAACAGTAGATCAATACACACGATCGTCTTGTTATTCCCGCCGCAAGTTTCACACTTTCACTAGACGCATTTCTTTTGGCTGTACAAGAAAAGAAAGAACGAGTCGAAATGCTTTTTATATAGCTTGAATCCGACATTTTTACCACACCAACAATGTATGAGTTTTTCTTACATAAATAGTCATTAACCATAAAAAGCCTAACGTAAACAAATACTTGTTTCCAGCGACATCTATCAAAAACTTTTAAAATTGTTAAAAAAACAAAACAAAGGTTAGTGAATAAAAATCAAGGTAAAAAAAAGGAACACAAGTTATCACTTATACCTCGGTAACTTGGTTAAAACTCTGATCATCCGACTGTTTGGAAACGAGAAATAGTGATTTTTAAATAGACTAAATTCCAAGAGGAATCATCTATTTAACGTAAATGAATTATAGCTACAAATTATTGAACATTTAAAAATTAAAATATAGAATATAAAAATCAAGTTTCATAGTAGTGTTAATTCTTACTGCATTAGATAAGGCGGAACAATCAACACTACCGCAAGACTTGTACGTCGTGCGGGTCATAATACACATCATTTGGCAGGCGCCAACATAGAGGGTTTCCCATTGACTTTTAATTATAGTTTGTTTTTGTTTATTTATTTAACGTCACTTTATGCTACTATGGCTAATCGGACGATGCTACAGTGGGAGTCCTAAATTTTGCCTATCCAGGTTTTGTTAGGATAGGGATCTTTAACGAGTACCTGACATCGCACAGGCCCCGAACCATCTATTAACATCCCCTCCGACGGACGGCATAACTAAGGTTTTTTTACTCCCATTAAAAAAATCCTAAGACCACCTGCGGGTTTGAACCCGTGACCTTTGGCATAGGAGGCTGTTATGCTAACCACCCAGCTACAATTGATCCCTTTTAATTATAGTAATATTGATATTTATCTAAACATAGTACATATGTTTAAGTAAATATGAATATAAACTGAACTAAAATGAAATACGCATATTTTATAAATACAAAAACAATAATAGACACATTGCAGGTGAAATAAAAATTAGGTCAAAAAGAGGTTTCTATAAAACTTTTTTTAAACAAATTTCAAAGGATAGCAGCTCTTATTTTTATATCAAAGAAAGTGTGATTAAAAATTGAAATAAAGCCCCCTTAATCATGTTACACAAAAACTCTTTTATTGAATAAAATAAAACAGAGAAATAATTTACTACAGTTGGTTATCATATATTATATATATATATATATATATATATATATATATATATATATATATATATATATATATATATATATATATATATATATATATACATATATATGTCCAAGCACAAACTGAGTAGTTTCCTCAGTTTATGCTTGGACATAGGTCAGCAATGCCCTGATGATGGCTCACAAGCTTGAGCCGAAACGTTGACAAAATTAAAATATTTAAAAAAGACTGACTCCTGATTATTCCACCTATAATAGTTTCTACAGTCAACTATACATCCTCAATATATTATTAATAATATTAATATAAGACGCCGTGTGTTAGAAAATATATATTGTAGGAAATTTTTTACATTTTACTACTTAAAAGTGTAGTTCAAAGTCATTAAACAAGGGAATAATGAACACATTATTCATGTATTACTAAATTGTTGAATCAAATATATTTAGTTTCAATATATCTGGTTATACAGAAAGCCAGAGTGATCTTTTCATTTGAATTAATTAATTGTATTTAATTGAATTAAGGAATACTGTGTTGGTGAAAACAGTACTAGAAATTAAGCCTTTAAAAATGTCTGTAATAACTTTACAAAGAATCGATTAGTAGACTTGGATAGATGTTATTTCCAGTAGTGACAAGATACAGTTGTTATACATCGAAATCACATATGGTCCTTAATCTTCAAATTTCTTTATATTCTTAAAATATGTATGACTCATAGATTTCATACCTAGCTTGATAAAATTTTTGAAAGGTAAAGTGCTTTTGCATGTCATACTATGAAGTAGTGAATCCCAAAACATTACTCAATACTCATTCCTGAATTTTCTTTAATGTCTGAATCTATGAAAATAACTATAAAATACTGTCATCTTTTATGGGGAATGAGAAAATCATTTTTACAGCTCATAGGGAGAATTCCAAGACGATAGGACTGTGCAGCAAGAAAATTAAATTATAAATCCTTCGAAATTGATTATGAAAAATTAGGAGTATCTTTGGAATAATTTATAGGAAATAGAAATTAAAAATACATTACTAGGACTTAAAAATCCCTATAAGTCAACTTTCACATTCAACCCCTGAGACACAGATTCAAGGTGATTCGAAAAGTAACAAGAAAAAAGTAAATAAATTGGAAATAGTTTTGAAAAAAATGTTTCGTTTTATGAAACATTTTCTAGATAAAAAATGTAAAACTTCTAGCTAAAGTGCAATAAAACATCTTTTTATAATTTGTCGGTATGGAGGTGTATGGTAGACTGTTGAGATGATAATAGGTAGAAATAATCAGGAGTTAGTCTTGTCTTGAGATAATTATTTCTACTTAGTATAATTTTTACTTCCACTTTTTTCATATGAAAAGGGAAAATATTGCGATCCTGAAAAAAATGTATTCCAGTTTTCACTGGATATACACGTTTAAGGGTCCCTTGAGTTTAAAAACAAGATGTATAATACTGAAAATTCATATTATAGAAGAGTATACCCTGACATGTTACAGCAACGTTTTCATAAAAATTGGACCAACCAGGAGAGCCACTTTATACCACGCATTTTGTACCTTTTTACGATTATCTCAAAAATGGCTCTAACGATTTTGATTAAATTCGCTAGATCGATGTATAATTTAATGGGCTTCAATGTCATGAAGGTTTCATTCTGATTGAAATAGTATGACATGGCTTCGATACAGAATTTTTTATTTTCTTCCTCTAAAGTAACTTTAGGGGATCCCGTGGCTGAGTGGCTAGCACGCTAGTCTCTCATGCTACAGGTTCTGAGTTCGAATCCCAGTCCCGGCGGGGCTTTTATAAGGATGTAAAAAAATGGAGTCACTCACAGCCTCTTCCCCGGGTATGTGAGACCCGTCAGCCAAAGGGTGGCCACTCACAAAATTAGTCGTAGGGAGTGATGACCCTACACTAAAAATTGCATCGTGAAATGTGAGTGTAAACTCGCAGGAGTTTACACTAGAGGCCCAGGGTCTACACGGCCTGTCGCGCCACTGGAGGAAGAAGAAGAAAGTAACTTTACTTTTAAAGATTCTTAAAAATCAACCATATCATTTTATTACCATTGATAGAAAAAGGCTAAATATACAAATTCAATGAATTTGATAACTAACTAAAGGAGAAAAGAGCAAAACTTTTTATTTGAGTAATTTTTGGTTTTAGAAAAAAGTAGAAAAAATATTATCTTAAACACTAAAGTTTTAAAATGCGAGGGAAAGTGATGAAAAGCGGATAAAACAAATTAATTGTTTGCAGATAATAATATAATAGACTATTTCATGAAACAATGTTTCAATCGAAACTATATAATTATTTAAATGTTTTACTTTCACTTATATATATTTCATATCTAACTTTCTTGGGATCACCTGTAGCAGCACAACAGCCTTCTATGCTAAAGGTCATGTGTTAAAACCCACAGGTGGTCCTAAGATTTTTTAATGGGAGTAAAAAATCCCTAGTTATTCCGTCCTTCGGAGGGGAGGTTAAAAGGTTTTCCTGAGCCTGTGCAATATCAGGTACTCCCTATCATAATTAAACCTGAATAGGCAAAATTTAGGACTCCACTGTAGCATCGTCTGATTAGCCACAGCAGCATAAAGTAAGGTTAAATAAATAAATAAAGTAATAAATCTAATTTAAAAAATAATTTCAGCTCTAAAATCAGATAATTATAACCTTTAGAATAGGATAAATTAAATATCTTCTCTCAACGCCCTTTTTATTTTTGAGACATTTCAGTGATTTAAAAAGGTAACAGGAAATGGAAGAAACTTTTATTTCATTTATATAAATATAATTAAACTATTGTAAATATTATTCATATATTTTGATTTCATTCAAAATTTTAATGGAGATATATAGGGAAAAGTAATTTACAACCAAGAGACCTTAACAGCAAAGAAAAATAAGGAATATAAATAACTCAAGTAACTATAACAACTTAAGCCACAAAAAAAATGTATATTTATGTACACATATATTTATACACAATGTAAGAAATAAGTGATCACGTTGAAAGGATAGCTAATTTTTTGTATAATCTATTCATTATAAACAACATCCAACATAGATAACAGTAACATGTAAATCTTACACTTAAATAAACTCCACTTTTAAAATTTGTAATAAATTTGTTACCTTCCTCTCTTAACTACCTAATAAACTCATAAACATTTTAGTAGATACAACACAGAATACCAATTTTATACATCTATACAGTAAGTATTTATACATGAAAATAATTCAGAAAAAAAAAAACATTTAAACTGACTCCAGTTGAATACTAGCGTGGAAAATAAACAACTAACATTAATGTGTATGTTGAAAAGATAACATGATGTATAAACTCTAGAAATAACTTTATAAAATTATATAAACTAACAAAAGACGTCAAGTGAATAAAAACATTAATGCCACATCAAATTAGTTCTAATAACATATCATTATTACTGGGACTAGACATTTATTATAATTATTGTTTCATAATATTACATATACAATTAGCAAAGTATGCTTAACAACAAACACACTGACACCATGATAATGTATATTACAACAAGGAAAAATACTTCATTAAATAATTTTATTTTTCTTATAAACATCTATATTTACATTTTATTTACAATTATAAACATTTAATATTTGTATACAAATAATCCAATAGCATCCTCCATTAAATATTTATTGTTCATAGTAAAGAAATAAGTTATTGAAGGAGTAATACTCTTTATTTTTTATTTTGAAAAAATCAAGAAAAATTAAAAACTGTTATTGTAATTAACATGATCGAATATAAGTATACACCCAACCTCAATACCTTATTTGACTCTGAAAGTACAAAATTCAGGCAACAAACAAATATACAAGTATGTACACATGAATCACCCATTCAATATGAATCCATAATCAAAAACACCAACTGTGAAGAATATAATTGCAAATTCTTTGTATAAACATTTAATTGAATGAATGGCAGAATTTCAAGAGGAAATTGCTGCATACTAGACAGAACAATAAAAAAATATACTTATATCTATAGGTTAATAGCTTGAGAATTTTCATGTACATAATCTCCCAGAAATTCTAAATGTACATTAAAATTACATGGGAGATGAATTATAAATGATGAAAAAAAACTCAATTGAAGATGTCTGTCTACACTATTTAAATTCATTTAATGTAAAAAAAAGTTTTTAAAATATATGAAATACATCAGGGATGATTTCTTATAAATAAAATTCAGCCAACTCCATTATAAAAGAAATCTGACAGGCTTTACTTGATTACGGAGTCTTGAAAATTTCAAATGTCCAACAACATCTTGTTACTACAGAAACAACAATCTACCTCTTATCCTATCAAAGGCAAAGCAGCTCAGAATCTAAAGATGGTTAACTCAATAATCAAGTTCTACAATAATTGTGTTACAATGAACTTTTAAGTATCAAAATGATGTGCCTTCTGAGAGGAATGTATAAGCCAGCAAAGCTCAACTCAGAAATACATAGAAAAAAGGAAAATTCAACATCCTTCAGAAAAACAAGTAGTTCCCAAATCAAAATTTCAATTAAATCAAAATAAATTCATTGTAAAATACACTAAGAATAATAATATAATCTGGAATGTTAGCTAGCCTAACAACTTATGCATATTCCAAGGTTTTCAGCTTCAGTGAATCATATTGTGAAAAGGGTCTGCAGCAATATTCAGGAATAAATAAATGGCTGATTAAAAGAGAATCAGAAAAAGACATCCCTTTAAAAGAGCTTTTATCTTATCAATTGAAAAAAAGAAGATTTCCTCGGTTAGGCCGTCTGTAGGAGGGGACGTCAGATGGTGGTCGCCTGTGCAATGTCAGGTACTCATTGAAGACCCATATCTTAATTAAACTTGTATAGGCAAAATTTGGGATTCACATTGTAGCATCGTTCGATACACAACAGTAGCATACAGTGACGTTAGTTGAATAGACGAACCAAACAATTTCCATGAATTAGATATGGTTAACTCAAAAGAGTGAAGGTCTTTTATTTAAAAAACACAAAAAGTTCAAACAAAATAGACTAGTTATAAATGAAAAAAATATCAAATGATATTGTACATCAAAAAGAGATTCCATCATTTCAGCCTAAAAATAATGCCATGTCTATTACAAGCCAACAATGTTTTCTGGATTTTCAAATCTGGATATACAGTAACAAACAATTAAACAACTCATTTAGAAGTTCAATCATACAGTTCAGAGTATGAAAGACCAGTGTGAGGACAGTGATTTAGAGAATTCTCAGCAAATTTAATTAAGTTCCACTTAGTAAAGAAAATCAAGCATCACAAAATTCAATAAGATATTTTAGGAATCATTACTTTAACAAAGTAAGCAAACAAAATAGGCTACTTATAAATAAAATATATTGTATATCAAAAAGAGATTCTATCAATAAAGTCAAAAAATAACTCCATGACTATTACAAGCCAAAAATGTTATCAAAACAGATCCGGTGCATTTCATGTTATATTAAGAGCAGATAAACAGAACATTGGAAAAAAAATTTTAAAAAGTCATATTTTCTTCATCAGAACAATTCCTAGATTAAAATTCCAAACAATGATAGACAATAGAACGCTTAAAGTAAAAAGAGAGAAACTATGAGTCATTAAAAAATATTGCAGCACAACTATATATATTATGGTAGCAAGATATTAAAGGGGGAAATGAAAATGAAGAAAAGAAAAAGATAAAATATAGCAACAATCTAGTTTGTTTCATTTTTTTGAAAACTATATCAAGTATTTAAAAATAAAGTTGTAAGATTTCTGTTTTTTTGCTGTTCCAACCTAAACATTTTCAATGAGTTTTCATAAAATTAAATTAAAAAGATGTGTGGATAAAATACCAAAGTTAAATGGCAATATAATCACTTAAAAATGAATTAATATACCTCAAAGCCACTTACAAAATAGAATGGAGCTATTATTTTCAAGACCTTGAAATGCTATTATGGAGGAATCTACATTGGTTCTTCCTCTAAAAGTCTTTATTTAAAAAGTATAAAAATATTAATTTAAAAAAAGTATTAAGTTGAAGCTTTTGCCATCACAAATAAATAAATAATACATTCACTAATGAAGATATTTTCTTTAAAATCACTAATCAATACAACAGATATGCTACATATCATATATTGCACAATTTCACACACAATTGTAATGTTTATACACGAGGTTTTTAATTTATTTTTTGCAAGACTCATTACTTTAAAAATTATAATATACAAGTAAATATATAACACGGTATTCTATAGGAACATATATACCGCGCTATTGGAGAGAACTATATTATAGGCAGTTATAAAAAAAATAAATAATAATGATAATAAATACTTTTTTTTATTATTTGTTAATATACTTTTAATCTAATGATTCTAAAATACTACAATATTTTATAGGCCTTATGATCTAATTGCACAGAAAAAAGTTCACTTATATATTGTAAAACAAAATCATTTAAATTAATTTATTACCAATAAGGTAACCTGTTGAATTCCCAACGATTAAATACTGTGATACTCTAATGGCATGGCAGTTTCAATAATACTATTATGTTATTTTTTAAAAATAATTTCTGATTTCACTTACCAGCATACTTCCTAGATTTGCAGATGTCTGGTCCTAACCCTTGTGCCTAACTAAAAGCCTTTTATTTTTTCTAAAACAGGAATAAAACACTGTTTATTTTGTTGTTACTTTTTTTTTTTTTTTTTTTTAAAGCAATAATTTTCTTTCTATAATTGTTTGATACCTCAAAAATTTAGTTGTGATTACTTTTGACAGAGGTAGTAATTTCTTAAAAGCTGATATAAGCATGTATAAATGTAGAAATCTGTACAAGCATATGTTGCAGATCATGAACAATTCTTCCTTTTTTTTTTTCTTTTTTTATGTTAAGAATTTTTTTTTTGTTTTAGAAAACTTTCAAGTCATACAAAAATACATCGGTTCACCTATAACTAGTGAACTAATAAAAAAGGTTGGTGAAAAACTGTAAATTTGGATGTTAAAAGAACATCTAGCAATCTGGATCCTTTAAACATTAGGTACCAATGGAATACTGGAAAAATACGGATATACTGTAACATAGAATTAAACCACACATTTATAAATAAAATAATATGAAAGTCAGATCAGTATGAGGACAGTGATTTAGTGAATTTTCAGTAAATTTAATCAATTTTCCACTTACTAAAGGGGATCAAGGCATCACAAAATTCAATAAGCTAGTTTAGAAGTCATGACTTTAGCAAAGCTAACTAAAAAAAGTATTCAGACAGTTAAAAAATTGCAGTTTTATGCCTAATTAAAATGACTCATGGATCTTAAAAATATATTGAATCACAATAATTTAGTGGGATTAATTAGATATTGTCAGTAATTTAAGTAAATCATTTTTTTTTTTTTTTTTTATAAACATATCAAATGAGTGGGCATAGCTCATGTTCATTAAAATTAAGGGGCAGGTACAAAGTAAATTAAAAGGTTAGGGAGATATGTTTAAGGCTCAGTTGTAAAAAAAAAAAAGGTATAATAAAAAAAAATAAAAAAAATCTGTACATACAAGTCACAAATTATAATAGATGTAATTCCACCCAAAATCGGTTATTATTGAAGATGGAAAAAAAATCTATAATCCTTTTGAGTTCAAGAAACGAAATATGTTTAAGGCTCAGTTCTCCACTCTTATATTGTGATATTCGAAAATGTATTTAATATTTAAATGCTAGACTGGACTCAGTGGACAGTGGACTCATGATTAAATAAAATCATTATTATTAAACAGGTTTTTATTATATTTTGAATCAAATGTAAAATATTTTACAGATAATATTAGATGGTGTAATAACGGTGTTTCATCCAAAAAGATGGTTGCAACATGATTCTCAAGAAAATGTACTCGAAAAAAAAAAAAGTCATAGTTTAATTTCATAATAATAATAATAATGAGTAAAATGTTGGTTTATTATTTTCAATAATGAACCTTTGTAATTTACCCAAAAAAAAAAAAAAAAAATTACCCCCCTTCAAAATTTGAGGGCTTACATTTCAAGATGCGTAGAACCCTAATAACAAATTAAAAAAATCCATTTCTCCTCATTAATAAATAAATCAATACCAAAAAAATTCCCAACAAAATGAAAAAAAAAAAATCATTAAAATTGGTTAAGAACTAGCAGAGATACAGCGTTTTGAAATTAGCATTGGTGATATACCATTTTCCTTTGAATTATTTATCGCTTTTCATATTACTTAATTGCACATCTACAACTTTATAAATAGTTATACCGTAGTATTGTTATTTGAAAATAATAAACCATTGTGTAATAATTTGCAGCGTTTTAAAAGTATTTCAGATTGAATAGAATTTAACAATTGCAGCAGATTAATGAGGAATCAATTTTAACTGATTGGTAAGGTTCTTTAGGGTTGGGTGTTTGATTTTACCATGTATTTATACCTGCAGAATTCATATCCTCAAAGCATAAGTTTCAGACTTATTTGAAACAATAATATATCTGTGACAGAAGCAATTGGAAATGTAACAGGAAAGTGAAACTGGCAAATTCCTGCTACACACAAAGAAAGTGAATGCCTACTATTAATATTTTATTTTATTTTCTTCTTCCCTCTTCACAAATTTTCTTTTTTCAAACTATAAAATATAGAACCAATGATCTTGGATTTATGCCTAGGGCCAGAGTGGTCCCCGAAAAATTAAGAATTCCTTAGGCATTATAGTGATATCGAGCAAAAGTTTAATCCAAAAAAAACGTAAGCCGTAAAACTTAGTTGATTTTGAACTAGCACCTTATATCTAATATTAAAGGTAGATAAAACAAGAAAAAATAAAGAAAAAAAAGGAAATAGATAAACAACTTTTTTTTTCATTGTTTCAAAATGGATCATGCATGTCTTACTCTTTTACAAATATATTTTGAACTAAATTATACATCAAGTCGTCAAGGAGCAATTCATTTCATTACCTAGATAAAATATTTTAAATCATAATTCAAGCACTCTGATATGCATTTCCTAGATAATAGGATTTGCAGTTAAAAATATTTAAATTGTTTGCAGCAGCAAAATGTCCTTGATTTTGAGATCATTCCCAATAAAATAATTAAGAGATCTACAGAATTATGATTTTAATAAATTTTACTGAGAAAAATCTCAGCAATATCACAGTCTGGTAATGTTAATAGAGCATTAGAAAAAAATAAAATAGAAATAACTTAATCACAGAAATAAGCCTGGGCCTCTGTAATGTCATAAATAATTACATCCTTTGTAAATAGCATGCCTCTCTTTCATACACAATGGTAATTTAAACCTAATTTACTTACAAATATATACAATTGACAGACATAACACTGGAATATGAATAATGAGAGCACATTTAATCATAAACCACTTACGAGACTCTAAGCGAAATATTAAAAATTAATAATATTGCTCACAGTCAACAATTCTTCACTTAATGCAAAAATGAAAAAAAATAAAATACATGTTGATTTTATTTAATATATAAAATTCTTCAAGAAGAATTCAATTGTTGACAAAAATTAAATAAAGGTTTATAGTAGTTATTAAAGCATACTCACATGGTTTACTTTAAGGTGCTTTATGCTTTCATAAACGACACAACCTTTTCAGTCTAAAATAAATTACAAAAATTCAAATTCTGAAATTTTAGTTAATATGGACCATTTCTGAATACTTAAAATAACGTGAGAGCCTATTAGTATAGCGCTTAAGGAAGAATTTTAAGAGTTTAATATTTTACACTTAATGTCAGAGTCTTCTGTAGGTCTCTAATCACTTTCTGGACTGCAGCTTGGGCTGGAAGATGGGGTGGATTTTGTTTTAAGCCTTTTATATATTGTTTCCAGCCTTTCTAAAAGTCCTTTGTAATCAAAAACACCTCTCTGCTCACCAAAAGGGTCCTATTTCATACACAATAGATTATTTGTTTGGTATGATTTAAGTAAATAGTAAACTTAAAATATAAACAAGTCAGGTATGCTAATTCATATAAATATAATTCTCTGTGAACAGAATACATGATACATACTGTTATGTACTGAGGATACTGAGAGCTCTAAATTCATTATTGAATAATTGTTTGTTTATTTATTTATTTAACGTCACTTTATGCTACTATGGCTAATCGGACGATGCTACAGTGGGAGTCCTAAATTTTGCCTATCCAGGTTTTATTAGGATAGGGATCTTTAACGAGTACCTGACATCGCACAGGCTCGGGAATTATTGAATAATTAATACATTAATGAAGTAAATATTAATAAACCTTTGTCGGCAAAAGTTCAAAAGGCGGTAACCTCTGTGAGGCCCCCCAGGGATACCTCAGAAAACTTCCTAGACCCCAGGGGCACTTTCCATATCAGCCCCACCTTCCTTTGTGTGACAGCAGATCGGCAATTTCCAAAAAGTAGGATTTTTGGAAAGAAGAGGGTGTGAGGTGATGAGGGTGCGATTTTGGAATCAGAGAGGGTCAGTAAAGTTCCATCCACAAGAAGAGAAGAATCTGAGATCGAGGAGAGGTCTGCCAGAGGTCAGAGAGCAGCTGGAGGATGAAGCCTAGAAGAGACTTTCAACCTCTGCCATCCGACTAAGAGTTTTAAAGGTATTTCTCTGTTTGTATTATTGTATGGCAAGGTTATCTGTAATTTCCCTCAGTATTCTCAGGCATTGTGTAAATAGATTGCATATGTTTATGCAGTTAATAATAATGTTAATTATTGAAACTTGTCTAATTTAATCTTTTGTACAATCAGCCTAACATGCCTAATGGTGGTGTAAACATCAACTAATCAAATATCCACAAAGAGATACGGCATGTTAAGTCTGTTTTTATTTACATAAACACATGTCCATTTATTTCTACTCCATAAATGTGGTACAGTTTAGTTTATTTCTACTCCAAAAATAAAGAGCAACAGATAAAATGTAATATTCTTAGATCATTTCTATTCAATCAAGGTTAATTTAAATATTATTTTCACCTCATATAATTACTTTTATTAACATTGATTAAAGTAAATAATTATCTGAAAAAATTCCTTGAGTATAACGGCTATTAATTTTTAGAAATTACAACAGATTATAGATAAAATGAGCATTAACACTTCCTAAAAAAAAAAAAAAAAAAAAAAAAAAAAGTCAGATCTGACAATATGCAAAAATGCTAATGAATAAGACTCTGAAACTTATTTTGATAGAATATCCTAGATAAAAAACATGCCGTTCAAACTGAATATGCAACAAAACCTCAAACATATCCTCTAACAAGATCAAAATTTTAGGACTCCCATCAAAAAAATTTAGGACTCCCACTGTAGCATCGTCCGATTAGCCATAGTAGCATAAAGTGACGTTAAATAAATAAAAAAACAGACAAGATCAAGTGTTGTTCTTTAAAAACGCATCGTTTTAAACAAGATTGATTAATATGATGACAAGGAAAAGTAAAAAATAAATAAAAAGCTGAATACAAATGGTAATGAGCCTGTAAAGTAGAGATGATAAAACAGATAGGAATCTATATTTAAAAAATCTATGCAATAATACCTGCATTGAGGAACCAGTGAGATGCATTTTGGATTTCACAGTTGATTCATAGTAATCATAGAACTGAACAAAACTGTGATTCATTGCCTCAACAAGTGGTTTAGGAATCTATACATAAAATTTTTCAAATAAAAATCATTATTTTCTAATATACTTATACAATTAAATATAAAGCATAAAATTATAATTAATGGTTCAAAATTTAAATTAAATAAACCACACCATTAGATCGTAGATAGACCAGGATGAAATCCATTTTATCTTCTAATAATTAAATAGAAATATGATAGTTCATTTAAAGAAAAGGAAATAATAACCTATAAGCATATGATATATCAATATCAAAATAGAATTGATATGTATCAAATAGAAACCTACTTAAAAACGATATCCTAAAAGCTGGTCTTGACTCTTGAAAAGGATCAGAATAAAAAAATAAAATAAATAAAATAAGGTGGATCTCTCTTTTTTTATCCAACCAAGACATAACATTTATCAACAGGAAACAAACTAGATATAAACAAAATATTAATCATACTATTATGCTGATGAATTTTGTAATACTAGTTGAGATACAGTACCCTATGATTTTTTTTATTCTTAATAAATTAAAGTTTTTAGTTGCAAAAAGAAATGTTCACGATTGGGAATTAATTTGTACTTCAGAAAAAGTAAATGACACACTTGTGGAATCTTGACCATTCTTGATCTAAATAACTTCTTAAATATTGAAAAACAACAAAAACATCTTTTACCACATAAAACTAAAGATACTTAAATAATAAAAGCAAAATATGAAAAGGACTCTTCTTAAGGATTGCTGACAATTATTTCTATTGAAAAGCTGTTCAAGCATACCATTTAATCAAAATATTGGGTTGTAAAATAACTTTGTTGCTTTTTTTTTACTAGCATTTCAATAAAAACTAAAAAAAATCATATTCTTGTAAATAAGTCCTTTACAATTATATATAAATTATATAATTTTAATCAATTACATATGAACCATTTAATTTTAATCAATTATATATGAACCATTTTGATCAATTACATGTTGCAATCTTTGATCATTTTGGTTGAATTTGATCATTATCAATAATTGAAGGAAGGCCTGAGGAGCACTTTGAGTCTTACAAGTCAAAATTTCAGAATCTGAACTATACACACTGGAAATTTTTTTAACCACATGTATAGCAGATTTTCCTTTGCGGAAATAAAAAATCATTAAATGACAAAAATTATTTTTTTTTTCTATTCCATTTTGAGCAAGCAAAATACTGCTTAAAGATAAGGAATCTAGGTTAAAACTAATGCATAAAAGCACCTTGATTAATCCTTTTTTAGAGTATGTAAACATTATTGACTAAGTAAACCTGATTTAATAAACACAGAGAGGATTAAACTGAAATATTTAAAAATGCCACTTATTTTAAAACCCAACAGCTTAATTAAAATAAAAATCATTTCTAGAAATAAAAGAAAATTTAAATTAACTTATCTTAAAATTAAGCAAACATTTTATTTGGTTAAAAAAATAAATAAATATATTTTAACTAACGTTAAGGGCATAATCATTATCCAACATTCCACACACAGCCACACGAATAGTTTCATGTTGAATTATTTCATTATACCTTCTGCTATCACCCGGGCATCGCTCCTAAAACAGATTATTGAAAAATTAAATAACAATTATAAAGTGTTACTATGATAAGAAATATTTGAACTTGAATAGATGGGGAAAACAGTCCAGCCAATGGGCTTCAGATTTTCTTTGCTAGTTAGATGGTAATAATACCATTGGTAGAAGATGGTAATAATACAGGTTGCCATCCCGTGATAACCAAAGTTGTCAGTCAAAATACATTTTTGCAGGAGAACTTCAGAATAAAATTTAAATGAACAAGGAGAGACCGATGTAATCCATTCTCAACCATAATGTCTTAGCCCTCACAGTCTAAAACATTTTTTAAGAGTGTGCTTTGGCGAAAGATAATAAATTTAGACCGTTTTAACAAAAACTATGGGTAACAGTACAGATGGTAAGAAAGTGGTAGTGCAATATAAATTAAAAAATAAGAACACTAAGTACTGTTGAGTAACCAAACAAAATAGACCAAAGTTAAGAAAAGAAAATTTCAGAAGACAAACATAAAAAAAAACTCAATTTATATTATATTTCAATTAAAATATTTACCCTTTCAAAACCAGGTTCATTATGATATGGTTTCTCTGTTAAAAGACTTTGTATCGATATGAGAACGGAAGATATTGTAAGAGCTGGACTCCATGCAGGACCTGACCAAGTTCTGAAAAATAAATAACATACCTAGCATTATAAAACAAATTAATTAATTTAAATACCATAATTCATAATAAGTTAAATATTAATGCAAAAATTAATTCATAACCACATTACAATCTACCATTACAATATTTCATTTTTTTTTTTTCCAAAATAAGATTATTTATTACAACAATACATTATTAATATGTTATAATGCATATTATTAGTATTGACATTGTATATGGTAAAGATAGAGAAACTACTTTCCATGACAAAATTTATAGTATGTGAGTAATTGAACAATACAACAGCGTGGAAAAAAGCTATAATCCGTCCACTTAGCAAAGTCTCAGTTCTCACAAAAGTTTCTGATTTCCGACCGATTTCCATCCTCTCCAATCTCTCAAAGCCGTTAGAAAGAATCGTCCATTCACAGCTTAACACCTACCTAGAGTAAAAATCACTTATCGATCCCCTCCAATCCGGTTTCCGAACTCATTTCTCTACACATTTGCCTTATTGAAAATTAATCAAGACATCCAATCTTCCATAGATAAACGTAAAATCACAATCCTTGTACTCTTCGACTGTTCCAAAGCTTTCGACATGGTGAATCATAATATCTTACTCTCAAAACTCGAAAAGCTATCTCTATCAAACAGTGTCTTAAAGTGGTTCCAATCCTACCTATCTCATCGTACCCAAACAGTTGTTATCCCTGATAAACCTAGTTCCTCTTCACTTTTACTAAACCGCGGTGTACCACAAGGATCTTCGCTCTCACCAACCCTGTTTTATTTATATATAAATGATCTACCTGACTCTATCCATCATTCACAATATCATTTATATGCCGATGATCTTCAGATTTATCTTTCCTTTTTATCCCAGCGAGATGTTTGAGGCGATCCATCAGATTCAAGAAGATATAGATAGTATCAACGCATGGGCATTAAAGAATGATTTAAGTTTAAACGTTGATAAGACTAAAGGCATAATCATAGGTTCTAAACATCTCGTTAATTCCCTCCCTTATCCCTTACTGTACCTTAACAGACTTCCTATCCATTTCCATAATACTGTTAGAAATCTTGGTGTCGTCTTCGACCAAAACCTTTCATGGACTAACCATGTTTCCAATATCATTCGCAATTCAATCGCTTCTCTTAAACTCTTTTCAAGATTGCGTGATGCACTATCGTTCAAAGTTCGTTGGCTCCTTGTTTCTTCTCTCATCTTCCCCCACTTTAACTATGGCTGCCTAGTTTTTGGTGGATTGTCTGGTGGACTTGAGATGAGATTGGAAAGGCTAATGAAATGTTTTATTAGATTCATCTTAGGAGTCCCCAGACGCTCCAGCATCTCCGACAGGTATGCCGAGTTGAAGTGGCTCAATCCAGTTTCTCACCAACGGTATTTCCTGGGAGTATTCCTATTCCGCAATTTTAATACCCAAAGTCCATCCTACATTCTTGACCTACCCATCCCTTGTTCATCAGTACATTCGTTTAACACAAAATCCCAGCCCACTAACCTCTATTTTCCTTCTCATCGAACATCATCCTTTCAAAAATCCTTTAGTTTGCGTGCCACCTCACTTTGAAATTCCTTGCCTACCTCTATACGCAAAGCATCTTCCCTAACCTCATTTAAAAATAAATTATTCCATTATCTCTTCAGTAATCAGTCTTCCGAATAATTGTATAAAAAATTAAGAATAACAGTCATGTTTCAAGTTAACAAAAACTTTTTTTTTCTACGATTTTACGATATTAATAATAATAATAAATCTTTTTTTATTCTGGGACTAGTCCCTTTAGAATAACATGACAGGAAAATCAAAATAAAAACTTTAAGGTCTTAGAGTATTCAAAAACAATACAAAGAAACAATAGAAATTACAAACAATGGATTAAAAAGCAGTCTTAAATAATAATATTGAAAATTAAACTAGATAAGAAATATGTACTTATATACAATTTTCATTAAAAAAGCATTACAGTGTTTTTTGTTTTTTAACAATATACTAATAATATAATAAGTGCAAAACACCAGATAACATAAAATATAATAGGTATATAAACGTTTCTATCTGTTTTGTTATTAATTTTAATTGAAATTAGAAAACTAATTAGGATTCTTCAGAAATTGGAGGAACAGGAGATGATTGAACAGACGAAATTTGAATTTCGGAAGAGTATTGGAGTCAAGGATAAGAAGAAATAGAGTTCCATAAGGATGAAGATCGAATTAGGAGAGATCTGTCGAAAGCTGCAGTTCGATGGGGCGTCATATACATGCCCGAAGGCCATGAGCGAGTGTGGCGAGAGTGGACTGAGGATTTGAAAAGAAACATCTGTTATGTAAGATAGACGGCGGGATTGGAGAACTTGGAAGAGAAAGGAAGCCAGGAAGTACTTACAACGGTAGGAAGGGTAAAGCCACTTCAACTCTTCGTAGAATCGGGTGACAGAGGTGTCCCTGGATATCCTAAAGATGAAGCAGATAAAGCAGTTGAATAATCGTTTTAGTTTTGCTTCGAGATCTCCAGAGACACCACCATACACGGCACTGCAGTAGTCAAAGTGGGAAAATATTAAGGAATTAACCAAAAGCCTACGGGTTTCAAAAGGAAGAAGATGACGAAGGTAATTTAGGTGTTTTAAGGTGTTTACGACGAGAGATTTCAAAGATATAGTTTTTCCAGGATAAGGTTTGATCGAGGGTGAGTCCTAGGTTTTTAACGGCTTGGTGAAACTTTATTGGATTGTCATTGAGAAACAGTGTTGGAATTGGTGGAAGGTTTTTAAAGAGAGGATGGGATCCTATCAAGATAGCTTTAGTTTTCTCTACATTTAGTTTTAGCTTGTTGTCGGCTGCCCAAGAACTAATTCGGTTGAGATCGTCTTGCAGCTTTTCGATTGCTATTGATAGGTCCGAAGGAGCGAAGGATTGGTAAATTTTAAAGTCATCAGCATAGATATTGGGAGTGATGAATATAGAGAGGAAGGTCATTAATGTAAATAGAAAATAAAGTTGTGTGTGGTTCAATTATAGTATCTCTGTATGCACATGTTTTCAGTATTATATAGTCATACATGAACGTTCTATTGCCGTTGTATTTACTACACTATAAATAATGCAAGTAGTAGTCACATGTCATTCAAGCAATAATATTTACTATTTTTATAAATAATATAAGTATAACCTTAATTTTCATTATTTTTCAATAAAAGAGTGGTGAAGTAGAAATCAGCCTCCAATTTTATTCATTATGTGTACCACTTTTAAACATACTATGTGGAAAACAGGCAACAAAATGGAAGACAAGGCTTCCAAAGAGATCATTAGTCTCTATGGTCCAGGCAGGGCACATCGTCAGAGCTAGCATGTTTTCAGATAGAAAATATATTCAACAGATGGGGAGCAATGTGGAATAACAGCTGTCAAAGAAAGCTGAGAGCCATAAAGAATAAGGTAAAATCTTGGAAAACCTCAAGTTGCATCAACCTCAGAAAGGTGATCCTACCCCGGATAACCCATGCTCACTTAATACCACTAGAATTTCCCCCTAGGTGGCAGTACTGGAAGATCTTGACAATAGTCCATATTTTTGAAAAGTGTCCTATCTTTCTTGTAAAATTAAACCAATAGAGAATACCACAGAATAATAGCGGTTACTTTAGGAAATGAGATATGAAGATAATCCTTCTTTCTAAACTTGATTTTTACAGGCAAATTTGATAGCACGTCAATTTTGTATTTATTTATTTTTACATTTTACATAAGATCCTTTGGTTTACATATTTATAATTTATTCATCCTTTGCAAATATTACGAAACTACACTAGTGATAAAAAAAATCAGCTCACCTAAATTTTTATTAATAAATGTATCTTAACGAAGGTATAAAGCGCCCTAGTAACTATTTTTCATATCTTATCTAAAAGTAACAAATTTCACTTCAATATTATGTTAATAATCTTCCATAGTAAACGATGAACAGATAAGTGTTCATAATCAAGACTGCATCAGTAGACAATGCAACTTTAATGTTACACGTTTTTCTTCATAAAGTGCTTTTTTTTTTGTTTTATTTTGCGTGTGTTTGTGGTTGTTGTTTCATGTTTTACTTTTAATAAAATGGTTTTACAAGCAATGAGAGTTGCCAGAGTAATTGCTTTGGTGGAGGAAGGTAGAAGTCAATGTTACTTTGCTAGGACGTTAGGTCTAACTGAAACAACAGTTCGAAGGGCCATTCAGAGGTAACGAGAGATGGGACTTCACACGGGGAGGAATGAATTAAAGTGCCCCAGAACAACTGAGCCAGATGACCGTTTCATCATGATGCAAACGTTAAGGAACCATATACACAGACAGCTGTAGAAACATGAGTGTATGCACAATAAGGAGAAGGCTTGCCCAAGTGAATTAGCATTCCAGGGTCCCAGCAACAGGTCCTCAGTTGATGGCAGCTAAACGAACTGCGCGCCTTCAATTTTGTTGAGAACATGCTCACCAGACTGAGCCTAACTGGGCCTCCGTTATGTTCAGCAACGAGTCCAAGTTTAACCTGTATCTACTTAGATGGCCGAGTAAGAGTATGGAGAAGAAGGAGAGAGAGGTACAGTCAGTGCAACATTGCTTAAACAGTAAGTTATGCAAGTGCGTCTGCTATGGTGTCGGGAGGTATCACATCACAAGTGAGGACAGACCTCTATGTGTTCAACAGACAGTCCCTCAATGCAATTACGTACATTACGGAAGTTCTAGAGGAATATGTGATGCCTCTCAAGTCTTTCATTGGCGATAATGCCCGGCCACACACAGGAAATGTAGTGACTGAGTACCTGGATGAGGTCGGCATTCAAAACCTGCCATAGCCAGCTCGAAGCCCTGACCTGAATCCTACAGAACAGCTAGGGGACAAGTTAGAGAGGTGTGTCCGATAGCAACTAAACCCTCCAGCTTCCCTACAGAATCTGAGGACAGTGCTAGTGGAAGAGTGGAGGCCATACCTCAGAAATGGGTAGCTATCCTCATCCAAAGTATGCTTGAGGAAGGAATACCCGGTATTGGGGACGCATTTTTTTATTTTAAATTACAGTTTAAAAATGTTAAGAAGTCTATTTTTATGATATTTCATTTTTTCTTTGCAAATAAGGCAGAGTCTGAAACACCAGCCGATGTGCTAGGAAATTGCCCCAACAACTATCTAAAAAAAAAAAAAAAAAAGGCATTTGCAAAATCTAGGTACGTCAGTTTTTTTTATTGCTAGTGTATTAATGAATAAAAACTATATCATTTTTGCCTATTAAAACTTAAATGATAATTTCTTATTTAGGGGACGCCAAAAAGCAAGCAATACGACAGATGAATCATTGTGTTCATAAAAAAAAAAATTAGGAACTTAATAATTGTTTGACCTATATATAACTTGCATACATAAAAACACTGCAAGTTATTGCACATGTCACACAATGGTTTATTATTTCCAAATAACTATATTAGGGTATACTTGTTTATAAAGCTACTTGTAAGGAATCAACTAAAATGAAAAGCAATAAATAATTCAAATAAAAATGGCCTATCACCACTGATAATTTCAAAATGCTATATCTCTTCTATTTCAGAGCCAATTTTAATGATTCATTTGGTATTTATTAATTCAGACAAAGAGATTTTGTTTAAATTTGTTATTTGGATCATACGTATGTTGAAAACTGGTATTTTGAAAACCTCAAAATTTGAGTGGGCTAATTTTGTTTTGTTTTTTGGTCGATTACAAAGGTTCATCATTGAAAATAATAAACCAAAGCATTTCAAAACGCTTTACACTTCTTCTCTATGATCAATAATAACCAAGTTTTCGGCAAATCACATCTCTTATAAGTTGTGGATTGACCATATAAGATTAATTTATTTTTTCTCTTTGTTCATTGCGGTGTCTTGATCTTGAAAATCTTTTAGATTTTTTTTTTTTCAAATAACTGAGTTATGGATAAAATTTTTAATTTCTTCTTTTATTTTTTTGTCTGGTATAATTAAAAGCATGATACTGATTATAAAACTCTGTAGAATTTTTTCTCAACAAAAACAATAGAGTTACAAGCACATGTATAGGCAAGATTTCAATTTATTTATTTATTTTTTTATCCCCCTTTAATGATTATAAAACTCTACCTATTTTTCTCTATCTTCAAAAATAACTGAGTTATGGACGTATTTATGGATAAAATTTCTATTTATTTTACTTGTTTATAATTGTTTGTGGTTTCTTGGTTAAAAAAACCTAATTATAATTTTAATCTTTATCTTATAAAATAACTGAGTTATTAAATTAATCATTTTTAATTAGGCGCCATTTTAAAACTAATCGGCTGATATCAACGTCTAGGTGTTAGGATCATCATTGGATGCCCTGATATTTTTGCTCCTGATTTCAAATAAATTGGTCCAGTAGTTTCAGAGAAAAGCTGTGGATGATGGACAAACTGATTATTTTAGAAAAGGTTTTTTTTTTAAAAGTTCATATCATAAAACACCAAAATGTTTTAAAGAGATAATTTACCTCTAGAGAATTTATCAATAGTTTTTTTATGCAAAGGACAACGATTAGAAAAAAAATTGTCTGAAATATTTAACAAAAACTTTTCAGAACTGTTAAACTATTATCAGGCATAGTCGATCATTCCACTTGTTATAACACAATGCACTTTAATTAACCTACTAAAGATTATAAATAATATGAATTTTATATTCATCTTTCAAAGTCAGAAATTCCTTTCTCTCTAAGATTGGCAACTAATGTATCACCTATCCCATCACATATCCAATGTAAGTGTAAAAACCATGTTTTTGTCCATTCAAAAATTGGACAATATCGAAACAAAATGGCAATTATCAATTTTAAGCAACTGCAATAATTAATAATGTGTTGTCATTAATTATTCAATCCCTCATTTTTATTTTTATTTTCACTTACTATATATAGTAAGGGAATGTATTGTGATCGTGAAAATTTTTAAATTCTAGTTTTCGACAGAAATACACGTTTTAGGGTCTTCTGAGTCCAAATGACCAAGTCCCGAAAAAAGGTCTGTGTATGTGAGTGTGTGGTAAGTCTAGCACAAAAACCATTAGTCGTACGGAACTGAAATTTCATATTTAGGACTACTATACGCCCGAGATTTTACAGCAACTTTTTCACTAAGATCGGCTGACCAGAAGTCTTACTTTATCCCATCTATTTAGCACCTTTATACGATTTTCTCAAAAACTGCTCAAACGATTTTGATTAAACTCCCTATATCGATGTAAAATTTAATGGGCTTTAATATCATGTAGGTTTTATTCTGATTGAAATAGTCTGATGGGGCTTAAATGCAGATATTTTAAATTTTCTTCCTCTAAAGTATCTTTAATTTTGTAGATTTAAGAAATGTAGGCACATCTTCTTATTAGAATTGATAAATAACGCCTAAATACACAAGTTGAGCAAATCTGATTAACAACCAAAGGAGAAAAGACCTAAAATAATTCTTCATGCAATTATTTCATCGCTTGGCCGCTGGACGGCGCTGATCATCGCCAACCAGACGTCCCGCTTTTGGCTTTTTAAAAGTCCTGACTTTTACAAAGAAGTTAAATTCTATATTTATGAAAATCATTGTTTTGCGTTCTAAGAATCCTTCATTTTATTTTGCGTTTTAAGAATCATACGGGCTACGATGACTAACATATAGCTTTTGCTACCCAGTTACATTGTATTTGTCTCTTAGATGATACACTTTGTGTTCGTACTGCATGCTAGCAAGCTAATTAAACAAATAAATATTACAAATCTGCTACTTACCATATAAAATTAAGGTAAGTAATTTATTTATAAATTTCATAAATAAATAAGTTGTCTTGAACTCAGCTTAAAATACTCTTAGTCTTCATATTTTATATTGATGGCAAAAATTATATCACCGACCTTAACCTTAAAAGAAATTTTATAAAGAAATATACGAATCGTTACCAATATTTAAAGTCAATCAATTTAATTTTGTTATAAACAACAATAAAACATGTTCATGTAAATTATGTTTAAGGCAAATTAATTCGGCGAACTTTTGCCGATGTGAAACGCATGTTTGTACTGAATGTGTTTATAACATTTTAACATTTTTTTTTTTTTTCTCATAGACATATAATATTGTAATTTACTAAAGAACAGTTAGATAATCACAAATTAATTTAAAATTTGAATTTATCTTTAAGAATCAAAACATATAATTATATGTTTTTCTACAGGAAATCAAATGTGGACATCAGAAAAATCAAAATTAAATGTTTAAGCTTTGAAAGACATTGTATGTGTCAAATATGATTCGACAAATTCTTGTGAAGATTTTTTTACAATATTTTAAAAATTGACAATTTAATGAAACAAATTCAATCAAATAAAAAATATGTCAGGGAATAAAATATTATACATTTTTGATACTTATAAATTGCACTTATGTTAAAAATAAAAAAATATTAAGATATCATTTTTATTCCGTATGAAAATGTTTTGTTGATACCCTCCCTCCCTCATTTAGAGTTGTCCCGCATTGCCCATCTAAAAATCTGGTTACCTTATTCTAACACGGAGTGATGAAAAGCCAAAAAAAAAGTTACTGGATTTCGTAGATAATATTATAACTGGGTGGCCCTAGGATTTTTTAACAGGATTTAAAGTAAAAAATCCTTAGTTATGCCGTCCTTCGGAGGGGACATTAAAAGGTGGTCCCAAGCCTGTGCGATGTCAGGTACTCGTTAAAGATCCCTATCCTAATAAAACCTGGATAGGCAAAATTTAGGACTCCCACCGTAGCATCGTCCGATTAGTCATAGCAGCATAAAGTGACGTTAAACGAATAAACAAACAAACATAATATTATAACATATTATTTAATAACAATAATAATAACAATATTTAATAACATCTTTCTATAAAAATCAAATGTAAATAATTCTTTAACAATTTATTTGCGTTTATAAATTTGATTAAAAATTCTTAAATTGATATTAATAACAGAGGTAAGTGAAAATTGTGTGTTGCGCGCACCAGATTTTTAATTGTGAGGTTAAATCCACCGTTATACAACCAACGTTATACAGAAAAATCTTATCAGCCATACGTTTTGTAACCTCACATTTTATGGGGCAAAAATTGCATGATACTACCAACATTTTATTGATAACTTGAATTTCTACAAGACTTTTGACATAGGCATTAAATGTTTAATAAAAAGCTAAGAACAAATGATGTACAAGAAGCTTCTCTGAATGTCTGGAGAGAACATAGACTGAAATAAAACTACTGAAGTGAACCAGCGCACTGACTCATTTCCGATTTCCGATCAATGTGTGGAGTGGAAAGAACACATATTAATGCATTTGATTGGTGATTTATTTCCAAAGTTCTAATATTCTATTATTCAATTGTGTTCATATGTAAAGATACATTGTGCAGTCTTCCCCAGTATATCTCTGTATTGAACATCTGCTAACCTACTTCAAACCGAATTCCATCAGTGCATCCAACCCAATTCTCAAAGCCAAATTATTCCTACTTGCAAAATAAATAGATTTAAAACCAGATGAATCAAAATATATCTGCCGTTTCCCGAATACATTACATAATCATATAAGTTATTTGATGAAATCGAAATCAAATTAAATTCAGCTTTACTTACAATAACATAAAATATTGATTGGTTTTGATAATGCACCTACCTTTTCCATATCTAAAAATTGTCCAATCACTAATTTTAGTAAGCAACTATCATTCAGTAATGATATTGAGCTAAATTCAAATTACTAAATCATATCAGAGACAACTAAGTAATATTGGAATCTATCAATTATCAGACGGTGTCTAGAGAACTGTGATTATTAGCGTAAATGTACTTTATAGCAGCTGCTAGAAACCTCAACTTTAATCTTGAATCATATCCCCCTTTTCAATGTGTTTCACAGACACAGGAACTTACTCTACGTCGGGAACGGAAGCTGTTTTATTGTCAACAAAATATAAAATTAAAAAACTGATGCTACAGGTACTTTGAGTAACTCACATTTAAACACTCACATAAAACTTGAATTTTATCAATGATTAAGATACAACTTACCCCAATATGCTGATGCAAACTTTTCCACACTTGTAGAGGTTAGGATTGAACCGAACAGTTCCTCCCCCAGTTGTCATAAATTTGACCTTAGGTGGTTTAATAGGGTAATCTGGAGGGCATCTTACAATAAAGTAAAAATATCCACCTTCATAAGGAGTTTCAAATGAACCCGTAATCAATGCATGAATCAAAGTCAAATCTTGTTCATCCTGTATTACAAATATACCAGGGGGTGGGTCGTTGTAAATGGCAAGCATATCCCTAAAAAGGTAACAAACAAAGTAACAAAGGAAAAGAAGTCAGGTGAAATGATTTATTTCTATACTAAGTAACTGTGAGTACCTTTTAACCCTAGAAACACACTGAAAAGATCTTGCAGGATCAGGAGGTGAATAAACATGAACTGGTTGAGGTCCAACAGTAGCGGCCACAGGGGTTTGAGTAATATTTGTATTTGACGTTGAAACAGAAGTTGGGTCCCAATCAGGTGGAGTCTTATCATCTTCCATAGATACAGAAATTTCCGTATTGGTAGGTTTAGACATGATTCTTTTAGTTAAGCACCATTCATAAATTATAACTGAAACAGTTAGAAAACTTGGTACAGTAACGGAACTGATCTCTAACATAAACTTCAAACTTTCAAGAGATAGGCCATATCAGCAACTGACATTGACAGTGCAGCCAAATTCAAAATAAAAACAACGAGAATTACAGGAACAGGTGTGCTGACTTCGTAAATAATTATTAGTGAAAAAAATACAAAATAAAAAAGCTAAAAAATATATATAAATATAGAAATTCATAAAATAAAAAGTAACTAAACATTTGTTTTCGTCCAACCAAAGAGATCATGAAAGAATATCATATTGGAACATAATTGATGTATACATAATGTTTTTTTAAATTTTACATTTGGCGTTGTGGGAGGAGATTGACAAGGCCAGCCCACCCCCTCTTTTACTTTCGTTTAGTTTTATTAGTCAATAACTCCTAATAGTCCAATCAAGAAGACATTCAAGGTTTGACCACTCTTCTATGTGCTTATGAATGACATATTTTAATGTTCTATGTTATCAATATCTTGTTGATAATTAAATGTTTCTGTTTTAATTTTTAATTAGATATAAGAGTATTGTTCTAATTTAAATTAAATTGCAAATATAACGGAACATTTAACGATTTGTATTAAGAAAATTATTTTACTGATTATAGGAGGTAACTTGACTGTTACCTGTCCGTACCTTCCGCCACCACCTATTTGACAGTTCTCCCAGAAAGATGCCGAATATTGTAAATGAAATTAAATTAGACTTTAAAGATGTACTTCTTCGTCCTAAAAGGAGTACATTAAAAAGCAGAGCTGATGTAAGTAATAATTGTTTATTTTTTTGGAAGAAAGTGTCCCTAAAGTCTTATGGATGTAACTTTTATTTTAGGTGGATCTGTTTAGAGAAATTACATTTAGAAATTCCAAACAAACCTATAGAGGCGTTCCTTTAATTGCTTCAAATATGGATACTGTTGGAACATTTGAAATGGCTAAATCATTATCCAAGGTAAGACCTAGTTGCCTAAATTTAAATATATTTTTTGGCTGTTGGCCAAACTTCATTAAACCATATTATGATTTGAAACATTTATCCACCCTGCAATCTCTATCACCAAGGTCATTATAATTTTAATGAAATTAATTAATCTTGGTCCAAAAAAAAAAATTGTGTATGATGGTATTTGTGTTGTCCATGTTTAAAAATAGCAAAATTCCTTGATAATCATAACTGTCAATTTTCAATTAATTTTAGATAAAAAAAAAAAAAAGTTGCTCATTTATCCCCATGTTTGAAGACAATGGTTTCATGAAATGTTTTATTTTATTTCTATGTTCAATTCTTAGGACATTATATTCTTTGTGTAGTTACTGTATTCATCAGTAGTTACTGTTCAAATAAAATGTTTTTAGTCTTAATGTCTTAAAATTCATGAGAGAAGTTCAATTCCACTTAAAAATATTAATAATTAATAATTAATTAATATTAATATTAAGTAAAATATTGTCTCACGGACATGTATGCTTTGCATTTTAGTACACTTTCATTAATTTTATTTAAAAAAATAATATTACAGAGGCTTGAATATTTTTTCTGAAATATAGGTTTTCACCTATCCCAGGTTTATATCTCATTTAAAAATACTTCAGTTGTTTTTGATGTAAGCATTGATCTTCTTTAGTAACCGTCAACGATAAACATAATCATGGTTAATTGTTGTGATAATTTTTTGTAAAAACATCTTTAGTTTTTTAAAATAGTTATTCATGTTTATTGATTAATCTTACCCAACCATAAGTCATTGTTGGTTGAAGATTGCTATGAAAACAAAATTATTTGTGGAACAGGCCATAACATTGACCAATTTGGCTTCTGATTATCTGTGTCAAGGCAGCACTTCTTGGAAACGAATTAAATGATAATTTTAATATTCAGTGTCTAGGATGGATTTGTAATTTATTATAAAAATTTACTAGTAAATCAGATAAATCTTATCTATTTTATTACTAATCCAGTACTTACTTTTATTTATTTATTTTTGAAATAAGATAAAGCTCAACCATGTTCTATTTAAATAATGCATTTTTTATTATTTTGGTTGTGAACCTAGGCTAGCGATTAACTCAGAATTTAACTTCAGACTTAATATATAGATTTTATTTTTAAGGTATTTAAACATTTTGGACTATAACCGTGTTTAGCTATTTGTTCTTGCTTAAATCAATTAAACTTTAAATACTTTAAAAAGGTATTAATATTCAGTTTTTAATGTGCATTAAACATCAACATAATTATCAAAAGTTAAATAGTTAGCTATTATCTATTTTTGCTTTTCAATCATCTTTTATTAATTTAAATATGTTGATTTCTTGTACATATATATATATTTTCGGTAAATGGTGTTAAATGTAAGAGATGGAAACTTTAAAAAAAAATAACATCCTTATAGATAATCAATTAATTGAAATGGATCTTTGACAGGATTTAGTGAAACCTAATTTCTCCATGCAAAATATTGGTTAAATTAAAGATTTTTTTTTTTATTTAAAAAGAAATGAATTTTTTCACTCCTCTCTAAACTATATCTGTATATTTCTTTTAACATTTCTTATAAGTTTATTTTCAAAAATAAAATTTATATAATATTATGTTTTCATTTGTAAGAGAGAAAGTATAAGCCAGACAGTGTTATCTTAATTTTATCTTCTCTTTGTATATTCATCAAAGATAACACAGAATCTTGATAATGCAGATTATTAAATGTTTATCTCAGTGTTATTGCTCCAGATTATAGAAACCCATATGTTTTAAATTTTTACATTAAATGATACAGAAGTTATATTTACTATTTTTTTTTTTTTTTTTTTTTTTCGTTTTACTATCAGATCATTGACTTAATTTTTACTATAACATATACCTTATAACATAATTATTGGGTTGTGTCACATGAAATGTCCGTTTTCAAGGTAAAGGATTTTTATTAAAAATACAATATGAAAACAAGATAATTTTATTCGAAGTATTTACCTTCTTTTTCTACACATTTTTCCCAATGTGAAACCAACTTTTTTATCCCCGAACTGAAAAACTCTGAGCTTTGAAGTGAAACAAAATCTGAAAACGCACTTTTCATCATTTCCAAAACGTTTTCCTTTGACGAAGTTGTCTTAATTCCTGAACAGGTGGTAATCTCTTGGAGACAAGTCGGGAGAATATGGTGGGTGCGGAAGAACTTCGTAGCCCAGTTCTTTCAATTTTCGCACGGTATGTTTGAGTGAGATCATGAGGTACCCATGTATCAAGCTTTTTTACTTTTCCAATACACTTTAAATGTCTGGAAACGGTAGATGCACTTGCATTTAGTTGTGCTGAGAGTCCTTTAACTGTTTGGTAGGGGTTTCATTCTACTGTACGTTTGAGGACATTGTTGTCTATTACGGGCGGAGGTCTTCCTCGGGGCAAGTTTTCCAAGTCGGTATCCCCAGCTGAAAACTTATAAACACTCCCTTCCCCAAACGCACTCCCTTCCCCTTGCAAATATTTCTAGCGGCCTCAGCTACTGAATGGCCGAGTTAAACTCGTACAGAAATATTACTCGAAAATCGCATGTTTCCATGTTCATATTTGGAGGTATACTAAAAAGTGGGTAATTGATTGGGAAGCTAATGTTCATAATACAAAGTTAGAGGATTAGTAACTGTTTTCTTTAAATATGTAAACATTGGGAAGAAAACAACAGAGACCTGCAAAATCCTTTATGTATTTCAGAAACTATAAAAATGGACATTTCATGTGAAACAACCCAATAGTTAAATTTATGCATATGCATGTAAACATATACAAAACTTATGCCAAAGAAAAATGAAACAAAACCAAAGTATATAAAGCTAATGCCAAAGAAAGAGTATGGCTTATTACAATTTTATAATATTCATTAATTAGTTCTGTTTGTTGACCTTTTTAATTTTTCCTTTTATTCATCATTTCTCCCTCTTCATTCTAAAAGCCTCATAGTCCATTGCATAGAATACTTTACGTATTGCAGAGTTATGTTAATGCCTGACCCTTAGACATATTAACAAAACAAATACTGCAATATATTATTTTTAAAACATTAATTATTATTAGCTTATATTATTATAATATTATATGGCTTATTTTTTTTTTTTTTTTTTATTGTCAAGGATTAGTTTTTAATTGAAAAAGTTCATCTTTGTATTTTGATAGGTTTTAATTTAAATTGAATTAGGTTTTTAATTTACTGATTATGGTGTTTTACGAATAATTTATGAATTATGGCTATGCAGTTTAGAATTTTGATGATAAATTTGATCATTTAGTGTGAATTATGTATATACATAAAATTTAATCAATATATATGATTTGATGATGTAAAAATAAATTACATTCTATATTAATTATTTGTTAACCAATGTTTACATCAAATGTTGTCAATTGGCCAAATGTTATTAAATACTCCTATCTCTACTTATTGTCCTTATGGTGGCCTCCTTTGAGAATCGATTAATTACAATAATAATATAAAAGGAAGAAATAAATAGTTAAATAAAACAGTAGCATACAAATTAATGAGTTTACCTTGAATAATCCTTGATAATTGTTCCTATTGTCTGATTTTTTTATAAACATTCATTAACTTATAATTATATATTATTAGGAAAAGAAAGTTAAATTCTTAAAATCTGTCCCACCTATATCAGAACCAAGTTTATACCATTGATTCACACTTATGAGGAACCATGTTTTTAAAGTTTTGGCACAATAATTCTTATGTTAGGGAAGTTATCGAGTGGGAAACAAAAATAAAAAAAAAATTGTTTTCTAACAAACAACTCGTCCGATTTTTACATGAAAAAAAAAAAAAACGTTAAGGATTTCCATAAAGAGTTTCAAAAAATATTTCTTTAAATTTTTCCATGAAAATTTGAGTCAAAAAATTTTTTTAAGTTATGTTGGATTGGTACAACTCCAATATTTTGCTATTTCATTTGATTGGAGGATTGTATGTAATATATATATATATATATATATATATATATATATATATATATATATATATATATATATTATTATTTTTTTAATTTCATCACAAGTGTACCCTATGGTTAGTTTTTCCTTTTTTTTTCAATTTATTTTTTCCCCTGAACAGATCTATTCATTTTCATGAAAAAACATATATCTTAATTTTTTGTAACAGAGTTTTTAAAAACATTTGTTTTCTTTTTTTTTAAGGAAAACATCTGCCGAAATTTTTTTTTAATTAAAAAAAAAAATCTTTTTTTTTCGTTATGTTGCATTGTTATACCTACAATGGTTTGCAACTTTATTATATTGGAGAGTCCTTTTCCAATGGTTCTCAAATGTACCAAATAGAGAAAAATAAAAATACAACAGCCTTTTGTCATATCTCTCAACAGCTGTGCTGTGGGTGGTAACTGGTCATGCCTGAAGAGTTAGGGATAGAGCAGTAAGATCGTTTGTCATTAGATATTACTTACATATTATGCGCCTATATATCATGTATTATACCTATTGTTATAATTATCTTCTATTGGATTTAATATTTTTTTTTTACTTGGATGACAACATGACACTATATGCTATATTTATATATTTTTTAAAAATGTTGCATTTATATTATATAAGGTACTAAAAAGATTATTTTTTATATCATTAGGGTCTGAGTGTAAAATTAGTTGAAAAGTTAATCTAAAAAAGCTATGATGTCAGACTTATATGGAATGCTTGTGAAAAAAATAAATAAAAATATCAGTATTTTGGTTAACTTTGGGATGTTAAGATAAATAGATGATATCTAATATATAAATTATTCTTAATATTCATAAAAAATGGAATTGTTCCAGTGGTTTACAAAGATATTGATTTTTCCTGAACATTCCATGCAGGTCTGATATCATAGCTTTTTAGATTAACTTTTTGACTAGTGATATCAAAAATATATATAAAAAAATCTGTGTAGTTAAGTTTTATAGAAATATAATGTATTATGTTGTTGTTATCTAAATATAAAAAAAGATTACATCCAATAGAAGATATTTATAATTATTATACATATTATGTATTTATCATCATATGTTATACATAATATGTAGGTGCATAATACTTAAGTAATATCTAATGTCTTTATGATCTCACTGCTTTATCTCTATTCATCAGGCTTGACCAGTTACTAATAATAATAATAATAGGCTTACCGAACCTGAAGGTTCGATGCCGATACCACCAAACTTTGCCTGCACATACTCGTCCAATGTTCACCGGTTAAGCCCAAGCCCCCGAGATCAGCCTTAATGCAATCCTCCCATCGACGCTTCGGCCTACCTTGACCAGTTACTACTAACAAAAAATTAAATCCAATAGAAGATATTTATAATGATTGGTATAATACATGATGTGTAGTTGCACAGTGTGTAAGTGATATCTAATGACTTTAAATTCTTACTGCTTCTGGCATGACCAGTTACTACTCACAGAATGGCTGGTGAGAAAGTTGACAAAAGACTGTTTTTTCCCCCATTGGGTACATTTAAGATTGTTCCTATTGTCTGCATTTTTTTATAAAGATTCAAATTTTTAATTATATATTTCAAGGTTAAGAACCTGCAGTTAAATTCTTATAAGGGCCTAGCAGAATTAGCATGTGAAATCCGTCCCCACCTATATCAGTTATAAATTGTTTTTTTATTTTTCTTCATGGGGTATACTTGTGATGAAATTAAAATTATGCATATTACATACAACCCTCCAATCAAATGAAATAGTAAAATATTGGAGTTGTACCGATCCAACATAACTTAAATTTTTTTGTTTTGAAAAATTCAAAAACAATTTTTGACTCAAATTTTCATGGAAAAATTTAAAGAAATATTTTTTGAAACTCTTCTTGGAAATCCTTGACAAATATATATATATATATATATATATATATATATATATATATATATATATATATATATATATATATATATATATATATATATATCATATATATATATATACATATACATATATATATAATATACATATATATATATATATATACATATATATATATATATATATTTTTTTTTTTTTGTGAAAATCGGAGTTGTTTGGTAGAAAACAATTTCAAAAATACGAAAATTGCATAAAAAAATATGTTTGCTGTTTTATCCTTTATTCGTTTATCGAATTCGTTCAACTTAAATAATTACCTGTTTTGTATCAATACTAACAATATGATATGGTTAATTTTTTGGAATTGACAAAATAAAATGTAGTTTGGAGGAAGAAAATACAAAAAAAATATGTTTAAGCTCTGCCAGATTATTTCAACAGAATAAAACCAACATGATATTAAAGCCCACTAAATTTTACATTGACATAGCTAGTTTAATCAAAATCATTTGAGCCATTTTTGAAAAAATCGTAAAAATGTACAAAATTCATGGTTAAAGTGGCTCTTCTGGTTGGCTGATTTTGATGAATAAGTTGTAACATCTCAGGCATTAACGCTTCTAAAATATGAAATTTCAGTTCTATACAACTTATCATTTTTGAGCTAGACTTACAAAAACACACACACACACACACACAAGGAAGTGAAAGTAAAAACAATGTAACCTCCCTCAAATTTTAAATTTATTTAAAAAAAACATATTTATTTGTGACTGCTTTTGTATTTTAGCATGGGTTGATGACAGCTGTTCATAAATATTACCAGCCTGAGGAATGGCAAGCATTTGGTGAATCGAACCCAGAAGTTTTGGAGCATGTTGCCGCAAGTTGTGGACTCTCAGATAATGATCTCAACAGGCTGAAACAAATCCTTGATATTTTACCTGCTATCCGATTCATTTGTTTAGATGTTGCAAACGGATACTCCCAACAATTTGTGGAGCATGTTCGGCGTGTCAGAGAAGCTTATCCTAATCACATCATTATTGTAAGTTAAAGAATTTGAAATGTATTACAAATAATTTATATGTTATATTATATTATGATTTTCTCTGAAAGTTTGCTTTAGGTAATACTTTAACACATTTTTTTGAAATAAAGAAAGATTGGAAAAATCATTACATTTTACTTACATTTTTACATCAAAATTTAATAAACTAACATATTTTTGTATTTGGCTCAAGAAATAACTTTTACAACTAATTTTTTTTACTTTTTATAGTTTTTTTCGTGAAATCTTCTTTTGTTTTGTTTGATTCGTTTTTCATCAAAGTATTATTCTATTAAATTTTACCCTGAAAATTTCCAAAATATTTATCTGTTTAAATGCACTTTTACACATACATATAAATTGATTTAAAGGCAGGTAATGTGGTGACTGGTGAGATGGTAGAAGAATTGGTTTTGTCTGGAGCTGATATCATCAAAGTTGGTATCGGGCCAGGATCGGTTTGCACTACACGTGTCAAAACAGGTGTGGGATATCCTCAACTCTCTGCCGTCTTAGAATGTGCTGATTCAGCTCATGGTTTGTCAGCACACATCATTTCTGTAAGTATGTAAATATTTAAAATAATTATATACACTAAATTCATTCATACATTTTTCTTTCTATCCTTCTATCTTTCTAACTTTTATTATTATAATTTTTTTTTTTTTTTTGCTGTATTCTTATTTTAATATCAAACCCTATTAAAATAACACTTTGTTAGTGCCTTGTTATGCAATTATATTATATTACTTTGATCAATTCTTCATTCTAGTTCATTGATAATGGAATTTATTTAATCTTTTTGCTGCTGGGATTTTTTAGTTTTGCATCAACTACTGTGCTTGCTAAGTGGGTCATTCTCTTTGGTTACGTTTTTCATCGTATTTTCCATTTTTATTCTGACTGTAGACTAAAACTGAAGTTTTTTTTTGTTGGTTTTTTTTCTCTTTAAATACATGTAAACCTATTTTTTAATACCTGTAATTTAACTTTACTACATTAAAGAAATTGATAATATTGAAAACATTAATATGTTTGTAATTGTTTTTTCACCATGTTCGGCAGTATTTACAGTTCTGCAGAAGTAAACCATTGTTTCTCCTCTATTTCATAAATAAAAAAAATGAAACAAATTAACTAAAACCAAACAATATTAAAAACTTAAAAAAAGCTAACTGTGCAATAATCAAAATACATACTTTTATCTAAAACTAGCTGTTGCACGCGACTCGGCCTGCGTCAATTTCTGTTATTATGATCGCTATTAAGACATTTTTAAAAGAATATATTGGGTTGTCTGGAAAGTTCGTAGAGAAATTCAGACAAAAATTAAAATTGATGAACAGCTTAAAATGTATTTATTTAATCTATAAAATAGTTGCCACCGTTAGCAATTAATTTTTCCCAATGGCTTGAAAGGTCCATTATCCTTTTTTCCCAAAATCACTGTCCTTACTCCTGAAGAACAATAAAAGTTCCGTTTTGACGTCATCTTTTGAAGAGTAGGATTTCCCTTGTTGAAAATTTTTGAGGGAACGGAAAAGATGGAAATCCGAAGGAGCTATGTCAGGAGAGTATGGGTGTGTGGTAAAACCTCCCATCTGAAGCTTAATAACTTTTGCCGAGTCCTTAAAGACACTTGGGGCCTAGCGTTGTCTTGGTGGAATAGCACTCCTTACCGATTCGCCAACTCGGGCTGTTTCTCTTTAATTGCTGCCTTCATCGATCTAACTGGGCGCAGTAAAAGTCCGTATTTATAGTTTAGTTTTGTGGTAGGAGCTCAAAATGTATGGGTCCCTTCCAATCCCACCAAATACTGAGCATCACTTTTCTTGGATCCAAGCTTTGGTGTTGCGAGCGGCGTCGTTCCAGGCAATCCCCAAGAATTTGTTCGGCTGGTGTTGATGTAGAGAATTCTTTTTTGGTCACCAGTAACAACTCGCTTAAAAAATGGATTCTCCATATTTTTTCTTTAGCAGCAAATCACAACATGAAATTCTTTCAATAAGATTCCTTTCACTGAAATCATGGAGAACCCAAACGTCGTAATAAACAGATGTACCCGACCTTCTTTAGACAATCAAAAATGTTCGATTTTGCAGGCTTCTAACTCCGCAGCTATCTCACGAACATTAATTCCTGGATTGTTGGAGATGACCGTCATAATATCCTCGATGTCAAGAGTTGAATTCCGGCCAGCAGGAGTAGGTCTTCCAAATTTAAATCTCCTGATCTAAACCACTTTTGAACAGTGCTATCAGCAATTGAATCGCTGCCATACACGGCACAAATCTTTCTTGCAGTTTGGGCTGCGTTTTTCCCTTTTTTTTTATATAAAAGAACAGCGTAATATCTCCAAAATCAATTCAATCGTCACTAATGTTGGTTTGCAATAAACTACACTACTGATCCTTAATAAAGACGAATTCATTGTATAAACATACGAGGTGTGTTCAAAAAGTAAGGTGACTTTTCAAATTTCGCGGGCCAAGTACTTTCGATTATCGATTTTTTTGTTTTTTTATGTTGGTACACTCTTGCCGAACATCTTTACCAAGTTTCAAGTGTATAGCATTTTTTGTTTGGTTGTGAGAGGCGTAAAGGTTATTTGGCAATTTTTTGCTATTGAAAAATATGGATCAAAGAATTTGCATCAAATTTTGTGTAAAAAATAGAATAAAGTGCTCCGAAACACTTGAAATTATGACAGTAGTATAGGTGAAACTGTTTTGAGTAAAAAAAATGTTACCAGTGGTACAAACTCTTCCAAGATGGCCGGGAAGATGCCAATGACGAGCCTCACTCTGGACGCCCAAGCACGTCAACAACTGATGAAAACGTTCAAGCAGTGAAGAAAATTGTTTTGGAAAATCGTTGAATCACTATCAGAGAAGTTGCTTAGGATGTCGGTATATTGCTTGGCTTGTGCCATGAAATTTTTTCTAACATTTTGGGCATGAGACGTGTGTCAGCGAAGTTTGTTCCAAAATTGCTAAATTTTGGCCAAAAGAACCGTCGCATGAGCATCGCTCAAGAGCTGTTGAATGACGTCAACGACGACCCAGATTTACTCAAAAGGGTCATAACTGGAGACGAATCATGGGTATATGGTTATGATATCGAAACCAAAGCCCAATCGTCCCAATGGAAGAGCCCAGGTGAGCCAAGACGGAAAAAAGCACGCCAAGTTCGATCAAATGTCAAATTTTTGCTCACTGTTTTCTTCGATCACCATGGCGTGGTGCATCAGGAGTTCTCACCATATGGTCGTACGGTCAATAAACAGTATTATCTTGAAGTTATGCGCCGTTTGCGAGAAGCAATACGAAGAAAACGTCCAGAATTGTGGAAAAACAATTCATGGCTTTTGCATCACGATAATTATCGTTTACTCCTGCTCACTCATCTTTGCTTGTGAGAGATTTTTTTGCCAAAAACAACACCACAATCATGCCTCAGCCACCATGTTCACCGGATTTGGCCCCATGTGACTTTTTCTTGTTCCCAAAACTAAAGAGACCTATGAAAGGACGGAGATTTGCAACGATTGAGGAGATAAAGACTGCATCGCTGGAAGAGCTCAAGGGTATACCGAAAAGTGCTTATGAGAAGTGCTTTGAGGATTGGAAAAACCGTTGGCATAAGTGTACTGTATCTGAGGGGGATAACTTTGAAGGGGACAACATAAATATTGATAAATATTTTTTCTTAAATATACAAAGTCACCTTATTTTTTTAACACACCTCGTAGTTTATTCCATGAGGATTAAAGGCTTACAAATAAATATTAGCCTCATGAATTATGTTTAGTAGAAAAAACAAAAGGTAAATTTTATTTTTAAAATCTCTACGAACTTTTCGGACAACCCAATATTTTAAAGTACTTCTGTGTAAATGATATTATTGGTTTTATTTTCTTGTGGCAGAAGAGTATACTGAATTTCTCCGCAACCCAATCTTGAGGTAAATCGATTTCTACGTGTTTAAATGTTTGCCCTTATGATTTATTAATTGTTACGTTAAAAGATAACTTAACGAAACTAGTTTATGCTTGGACATGGCTCAGTAATGCCCTGATAATGGCTCACAAGCTTGAGCCGAAACGTTGGCAAAACTAAAAATGACTGATTATATATTTTTATATATAATTTATATTAAAAAATAACTATTATAGGTGGAATAATCAGTATAATAGTTTCTACAGTCGACTATACATCCTCAATTTAGATATTACCTTAACTTTACTTTGAAATCAATAGAATGAAGCTAGGTCACATAGCCTATTCTCAACATTAGCAAATAATGAGGAATCCTGTACATTGGTGTATGCCGTCATTGGCACTGAAGATAAGTGTGGGGTGCATCAACATATGCCAACAAAAGCTATCTTGCGTGAGCTTATGCCGATTTTAGCAGTTTAAGGTTTTTCTTGGTATTTTTCCTCCAGCTTATCCTATGCACTGTAGCCTCAACCAGGCTTATTGTGCAACATCCATTATCTTGTTTATACAGGCCTACTGCCTTGGTGAATCTGACCAAGCTATATTGGTTAATCAGTTCACACAGCTTAGGATCTAAAATACGGTCACTGCCAAAATGGTGAAACTGTATTCTAGCATTCTCTGGACAACTGCATATCACATGATAGGCAATTTTATCTTTCTTCTTGCAGAATCTGTAAGTCGGTAAGGTTACCAATCCCATATTATGGAGGTGCTTATTAAGCTTGTATATAGTCCTAGTCTTTTATATAGTCCTATCACTCTCCTCAGAGTTATCCTGTCCGTTGAGAGAAGAGTAAAACTTCTCTCTTTGCAGGGTCCCTCCAAAAACATCTTACAATGATGCTGCTTTCCAATTTCCCTCCAGTATAATCTGGATCTATTGCCAACTGCTGCCTTAATGAGACATTTTGCATAGCATGGGCTCAGGTGTGGAGAATAACTGAGCAGAACCCCTCCTTATGAGCTTATCATTTCTCTTGTTGCCTAAAATACCTGAGTGACCAGGCACCCAATGAACTTGGGCCCTATTCAGCAGAGAGATTGTATTTAGATTTCTTTTAGACTCTTCCACTAATTTGTTATGAGTCATGTTGCTACCCAAAGCTCCGATAGCAGCTTGACTATCGGTATGGATAGTTATAAGTCTATCTCTCATCCCTTCTAAAATTATGGTTTGAGCACAGATATTTATTGCCATTACTTCAGCATGGAAGACTGACATATGGCAAACATCGAATCTTCATCAATCCATCGGAACAAGTCACCATGTCTCTGGTAGCCAAGGGAGTTAGATCTTGTTCCTATCTAAAGTGATGGATATTCCCTCCCTTGGTTTATCCATTCTCCATATGCTTCTGAACCTAATTCCATCCAAGATCCATCTGTATAACAATAGACTGCATTGCACGGTCTATGTGAGCCTGTCCTAGTTATACCTACATTGTAAAGGGTGTCCGTATATTTCTTAACCAGAAGGTCAGAGTGCATGGCAAGCACCGAATCTTCATCATTCCTTCTGAACAAGTTACCATGTCTCTGGTAGCCCAGAGAGTTAGATCTTGTTCCTAACTTAAAGAGCCTGTAGATTATAATAAGTGCTTGTGTTCTACTGCTGTGTCCAATGGTGTTCAGTAGAACTTCCATTGCAGCAGTCAGAGTAGTATTCATAGCTCTGGTTATCATAAGGCATGATAATCTTTGCAACTTTCCAAGAAGTGTAGATTTGCATGTAGTTTCCTTATACCACCACGCAACAGCAGTGTATAAGACCATGGGTTTTATTTCTGTTTGTATATCCAAAGGACCATCTTAGGTTTAAGGTCCCAGGTTCTTCCAACAGCCTCGTTGCTCACATATAGACACTTGAGTGCCGTGGTGCAAGATTTATCAATTTGGCTGTTCCATTTTAATTTACTATCAAGGGTTAAAGATTTAAGAAAGGAATAAGAACTCTTCATTGGCCAAAACGGATGTAGCAACATAACAAATTTTAGGAAAGTCACTGATGTATATTTATTTATGTATACATACATTTTACATTGTATAGATATTGGGTTGTTCAGAAAATAATACAGGTTTTTTTTTTTACAGAGCTCTCAACTTGCTATTTGCATTTTGAAGTTTGGTCAACTTTGGTTGTCTTGTTGTGTTGTTCCGTCCATTCCAGTTTTTTTTTACATTTTTTGATTATTAGAAAATTAATAAAAAATTTAATAGAAGTTGGTACTGAAAAAATATTGTATTTTTATTTTCAGGATGGAGGTTGTACCTCTCCGGGTGATGTGGCTAAAGCTTTTGGAGCAGGTGCAGATTTTGTAATGTTAGGAGGTATGTAATTGAATACCTTTGCAAATATTTTATATTATCTTTGAAATTTATATTGAACCCTCTGTATATAAACCAGCTATTATCATGGATTATAATTCAAATCAAATATTAGCAAACCTCAAAATCTATCCTCTAGTTTCATTTGATTTCATATAAGATCAACAAATGATTTCCTTTGTGCACATTAGGTGGAAACTAGTTAAACAAATCAAGAATTGGATTAATTATTTTTTTAATGCTGTGTGTTGTTCTTTCAGGTATGCTTGCCGGACATGATCAGTCTGGTGGTGAAATAAGGCATAAGCCTGATGGTAGGACAGTCAAACTTTTCTATGGAATGTCTTCAGATACTGCCATGCTTAAACATCAAGGAGAAGTGGCACAATACAGGTTACTACATTTTTTGCTCATAGTTATTCTTTACCAAGTCACTTTTTTTTTTTTTTTTCTATAAGGCGACCATGGTTATGTTAGCCTTTGCTGCACCATTTGATAGAGGTGACATCATTATGAAAGTATATTTTAGAACTGGGTATAAAGATTGTGTGACTTAAGAAAGATAATAATATTTGGTATATAAGGAGAGGAATCTGACAGGAGGAGAGAAAGATTGGTGGGAAGATTGAGGTAGCATTTTTGAAAAATAAAATTCTAATATTCTATTCAAATTAGAACACTATCTTCTGATTAATATAGGTGGAATAACCATCCCTAACCATTTTTGAAAAATAGAATTCTAATATTCTATTCAAATTAGAACACTATCTTCTGATTAATATAGGTGGAATAATCAGGAGTCAGTCTTTTTCTAAATAGTTTTAATTTTGCCAACGTTTCGGCTCAAGCTTGTGAGCCATCCCAAGCATAAACTGATGATAAGACTGACTCCTGATTATTTCACCTATAATATAATAGTTTCTACTGTCAGTCGACTATACATCCTCAATATACTTCTCATTAATAGATTTTAGTTCACATCAATTATTCATATTTTTATTCCAACATATTGCAATAGTTTATGTATTTAAATGTGTGACGGTGAAAAATATCTTTTTTTTTTGTTATCTCCATTATTGTTCAACAATCAAGTAACAAATAAACAATATTGCAAAACAAATAGTGCAACAGTACAGGCCTTTCAGAACTTACACTATCGTTGAGATAAATAATAGCCATAATATTAATAGATATATATTTAATTTAAAAAATAAAGTAACGCTTTTATAAGAATGAAAATTGTAAAAAAAACAGGTAAAAATGTTTTTTGAAAATAATATGACATATATTGATGTTTTTAATAGGTTATTCTAAAGATGAGGTGATAAAACCTCCCAAGAGTAAATATGTATAATTAATGTGAAATAAAATATATTAATGAGAAAAGAGTGTTCTAATTTGATTATAATAATAAAATAAATAAGTGATTTAAAATTAAAATAAAATTCTAAATTTCACACTTATTTTTGAAGTGTGTTATAAATTGTTTCACTTTAAGAGCTTATGTTATTTTATAGTTTTAAATTCATATTTTGAAAACCTTAATATTTTATTCTAAATATTGCATCAATCATGCTTCTTATTTGTATTTCAGAGAAAAAAAAGTCTGCAAATTATTACACAATGGTTTCATTATTTCCAAATAATTATATTATAGTATTGAAATTTCTATAGTTTTCTAAGCAATTACTTATTTTCCGAAAAATGCAATAATTAATAGCAGTGTACTGATTCTAAATATCTATAAATTTTTCTCTATATTCAAAAATAATGGAGTTAGAGGAGTATATCTACAATATACGAGTTATTTTTTTTTTTTATCTCCCGGCGTTTTGAAATTAATCAGCTGATATAAATGTTGAGAAGTTAGGGTTTGACAGATTCCCTGTTATTTTTGTGTGATTTAAAAAAAAAAAAAAAATCTGTTTAGTAGTTATGTGGAAAAGCTACGAATGGTGGACAGACAATTTTTTTTTTATTCTTTATTGCAATTCTATTTATTTAAGACCTCAAAATTTCAGGAGAGTGGTATTTTTATTTATTTATTTTATTTTTTTGGTTCAATTGCAAAGGCTCATTATTGAAAATAATACACCAAAATTAAATATAACCTAATCTCTCATTAAAGTTGAGGAAGCAGATTTTTAGGAAAGGCCAATATTTTTCACTTCTAAATTAACTTATCCTTGAAACTAGCTTATAGTGTTTTTCTTTTTTTGTGTCATTTTACAAATGCATTTGGTTCAGTTAGAGTGTACTATTTATGATTTATTGACATTTTTACAGTTTTTAAACATTTTTTTCCAGATGTGCTGAAGGAAAAACAGTTGAAGTTGAATATCGCGGTGATGTTGAAGGTACTGTGTTAGACATTCTCGGCGGCTTGAGGAGTGCTTGTACTTATACAGGTGCTGGAAAATTAAAAGAGCTTTCAAAACGTGCTACATTTATCAGGTGTACCCAACAAGTAAATACGGTATTTCGTTCCTAGTAGGTATCAAAGGTTAACTAACTAAAATTATCTAGTATGCCATAGTCATAATTTAATAACTACTATTTATTATTAATTGAATTGCATTATGCAAGGAACTCCAAATTGATCTTTCTCACTCAATCAAAATTATATAGCTGCCACGGTAAATTATATATTATAATAATTATATAACTTCAAGTTAATTGTAATAATTAAATTAGGAATTATCATTATTTCTAACGACTTAATTAGTCAAATTTCACCAATCCACTAATGACGCATGCTGGTTCATGCCAAGTTATAAATTAGGAATGATAGTCATCAAATTAATCTGTGATTATTAAATCTTATCATAATTGCTATTTTTAAATATATCAATTTTATGCAGCATTAGATTGATTCTAATTTGTGTAGATATTTTTAAAATTTTAATAATGTCGTTATTTATGTATATAAAAATATTGATTCCAAAGAAACCTCTATTGTTCCATATTTACATTTAGTAATTGTTATGTTTGATTTTGTTGTTTTTAAACTTAATTTTATGTAAATAAACCTCAAAGGCACAATTATAATGTTATATTATTTTAGTTTGTAAGAAAGAAAAAAAATGTTAGCTTTAGCTTATAATAGCTAAATCTGGACTTTTATTTGAAGTTATTCAATTTCAATTCTAGTTGGTTAGTTAGTGTAATAAGAATATTAACAACTGTAGCTTCAGAAGGTCATCATAAAAGTTGGCATAAGTGAAAATTGCTTGAAAATGTGCCATAAAATCATTAAAATAGATATCTGTTTAATTTTCTAAAAGCATTATATTAATACTTAATAATTTCAAAACTTAAAAGGAGCAATATCAAAGGACTAAATTAAAATACTAAACATTTAAATAAATTAAGGTAATTTATATACCAGCTTCCCAGCACAAAGTTGAAAGTAAATGTAAACTTTCTATTTTTATGGAATAATGTTTTTTTAATGTCATTTAAAAATATTAAACATATAATTATTTACAAGATAATTTGGTATATCGGATAATAACCTTAAAAATTTACAGATTACCAATAAATTATCTTCATGCACAAAAAAGACATTTTAATTGTGATTTTAATTAGTATAATTATAAGCTGAAGTAATTGAATGCTGATTAAATAATGAAAGATTGCTGAATTTTTTGATCTGTTATTTTAATTTTAATAATTCTTAGAAATAAATGTATTTCATACTGAGATTGTTTCTCTAATAAGTAATATATGTCCATTTTATGTCAGATATCTAATATTAACTCATCACTTAATGACCAAGTTGATCTTTAAAAAATAATTCAATTGTTCAAATAATTGTATGAGTATCATTTGGTATTCAGTCAAGTAATAAACTTTCTTGCCTCTCATATTGTATTTTTGAGTCAATACTTTATTCCCAGAGTGTTTTATTTGAATTGATCTATTATAAATCATATACATTAATTATAAATCAATAAACTACAACATGCTTTATCAAAAAGATTATTCTTAGTTTTATTTATTTACTTGATATTCAATTTACGTAATATACAAATTATAAATTTGTTTTCATATTTTTAATGTATTAGCTATGAAGTATGATTATTGTAATATTAAGTATATACTTATAAGTAATGTACTCGGGGCTATGTGAAATTTAATGCGATATTTTAAAGTATTTACCCGTAAGTAGGATCATTTGAATAAGTGCTATTTAAGTCTTTTTTATTAATTTTTTTATATTTATATATTTCTTCCAAAGTACCTTTTTAGTTAAATTATCATCACAAAACAATAATATACTTTATTATTGTTATGATGATACTTTAACCCTTTAGCATCCAAATACTGCGGAGGTAGAGCGGGCTCCTTATTAATAAGCTACCTTATTGTCTCTACTATTTTTCAAATTTTAATTAGTTTTTCTTCAGTTTTTTTAATAAAACTATAAAAGGAAAAAGGTTGTGCAGAACATTATGAACGCCTACGATCCTAAGCCATGTCCTCTTAAAATATCAGATGTCCAAAAACATTGTAAAGACCTCTTTGAGACCGAAAATCTCCATAAGCCTGTGGATTACGAAAAGCTTGCCCCGATGCCAAATCTAATGTCCACAGAGATTGGAACAGTAAAAAAAGCAATAAAATCGACTTCTCTGGACACATCGCCGGGGCCTGATGGGGATGGGGTGTTAATCTGCACGATCAAATATTTTGATGTTGCTTATATAATTAAAATGATTGCGGAGATAATGCTGAAGGTGGCCTACGTACCAGAACCACTTAGGCAAGGGCCCACAATTCTAATATATAAAGGCAAAAGGGAGGCTAACAACATCTCATCCTGGAGGCCTATAACAATCTATTCAATTGTGCGCCGAAAAATAGAAAAAGTTCTGGACCACGAACAGCAGGTCACCTTCAGTATGAATCAAAGAGGTTTTATTAAAGGTCTACTAGGAATGCACGTCAACACGAGAATTATAGAAACAATTTTGAAAGATGATAAACATAAGAAGAATAATTGCGCAGTAGTATTTCTCGACCTTGTCGGTGCTTTTGACAATGTTGGACATGCTCATGTTACCAACTCATTAGAGGCAAGAGGCATATCACCGGACCTCAAAAACTTAATATTAGCTCTCCTATGCACTTATAAAATTAAAATCAGCGTAGGAACTCACACTACAATCCCTACCAATGTTCTTCCAATGAGTTCCACAGGGCAGTCCCTTGTCATCGTCACTATTTAACCTGACTATAGATCATTTATACTGTGACCTGTGCGACAAAAAGTTTTTAAATGAATTTGGTTTCAAATTAAGAAGTGACTAAGATAGTGTGGTGTCCTTACAGGTTTCGTGGATGCTTAAGGTCAGTCTACTATACATGTGTGAAAGTGTTACGATCTTGAAAATTTTCCAATTCCAGTTTTCGACGGAAATACACGTTTTAGGGTCCCTTGAGTCAAAATGACCAAGTCCCGATAAAAGGTCTGTGTGTGTGGTAAGTCTAGCACAAAAACGAAAAGTCGTACAAAACTGAAATTTCATATTTATGACAAATATGAAATGTTACAGCAACTTTTTCATCAAAATCAGAAGAGCCACTTTATACTATGCATTTTGCTCCTTTCCACGATTTCTCAAAAACGGCTCAAATGATCTTGATTAAATTCGCTATATCAATGTAAAATTTAATGGGCTTTAATATCATGTAGGTTTCATTCTGATTAAAATAGTCTGAAAGGGCTTAAAAGCATTTTCTTTGTATTTTCATCATTTAAAGTACATTTTATTTTTTTGATTCCAAAAAATTAACCATATCATATTAATAACATTGATGGACGACTTAATATACGAATTGGATGACCAACTAAAGGATAAAAGAGCAAAACTATTTTTTTATATAATTTTTTGTTTTTTGATAATAAGAACAATAATATTGACATATAATATACCGTTGGAAAGAGAAAGATTTTAGAAAAAATATTATCTGATACACAAAGTTGTAAAATATTAACAATTTAATGTAGTTATATAATTTAATCTAAATTATATGTTTCCAACAAAATGAATACACATTTTATTAAAATGAACTTAAGTATTTTTCAAATTGAAGTATATTTAATAGTTTTTAAATTGATTTTAACAGTCGAGATAAGTGAGTCGTGTGTTGCCTGCACCAGATTTTTGTATGTTGTAATGACAATTTTGTGTTATGCAAGTTAGTCTAGATAATCTCACTTATTATTACACAGTTTTACTCTAAAAGTTATAGTAATCAATTTTGCTGACCTCTTTGTAACAAGCTAACACTAACTTTCTACAAAAATGGCTAACCTCTGGAAATTAGTAATTGTTGAGGTTTTCACACTCTTACGCTTGTTTACAATTGTTAGATCATAATCTTACTACTTTTTATGAATATATATTGCCACTTCTTACAAATACAACTGAATCACTTGAGTGCATAGCACAATTGGCTTTAAAAACATAACTGGAACCATTAAGGAAACTAAAATTTGTTATGAATATATATATTTTCTTGGTGTTTAAATTGATACTTCCATGATACACAAACAAAGAGAATATTAGATAAAGATAGAATGCTGCATTATATTTCATGTGGTTTGTTGCAAGTTATAAATATTTTTTTTCCCCTAAACTCAACATTTTTATATACATACACAAGCCTATTTTAAGGAGAAAAAGTAAATAAATAGAAATAATAGAACATAAATACTTTATTTTTAATAAACAATTAAAAAAAAAGCTAAAATAATCACAACTCTCTTGCTATTTTTTAAAAATTATCACTTAATATTAATTACTATAATAAGTCTTTCATATTTTCATACATATCATCAAGTTGGAAATAATGTTATAACATTTTTATTTCCCTAGTAAAGTTTTATAATTATGATTACATTATTAAGTTTTTAATGTAGATCATTGCTAATAGTATAAATACCAATGTTAGTTCAACATTCAGCTTGCTTGAATTATTCTCTGATGTTTCTTCTCCGCCTGATTCTCCTTTAGGCGTCGTCACTTCTGAGTTGTTTGTCCTTAGAAGATAATTGCTTAAAGCTTTAATCTGATGTTTCTTAGTAGTGATTGATTGTTCCAAGTTACTTATAAATGATTTTGTGAACAAATCAGGTAATACTGAAGCCATTTGTTTGATCTGAAAATTTTAAATGTAATAATTTGTTTGTACCACAGTTTTACATTTATGATAATTATCTATTAAAACAAGACTGAACCCAAACTTTTATAGTTTTAAACTGGTTGCTAAAAAGATTATTATTTTTTTTACAGTTCAAAACAATAGAACGTAAATTTCGAATATGTATAGGTAACTATTTTTAAAAAATACCACCCGCTAGAGACATCCAAACAAAAGAAGAACCAACTCAAGACAGCTTCTGCTTATTTTAAAAATTTATAGTGTTTAGTAATAAAATTAAAAATAAATTCACAAAATATAACATTGATCCTTTTTTGGATATTTTGCATTATATTTACTTCTAGTATTCTTTGTTTTGTTTTTTGTAGAAATTGATATTTTGAAAAATCTGCACCCATCTAGATCATAATAAAATACCACTTTTGGTGCCTATCATTCATGATATGACCCTTCTGATTCTTGTTTCCGCAAGCATAACCTTCTTTAAATACATAATTAAAGTTCTGTTTTTGTGCTGGGGTATTCACAGACTCACTGACCATCTTGCGTGACTAATTCGGATTAATGATACCTGCATTTCTATTGATAACTCAGTTTCATATTTTTCTATATCACAATACTCCCCCTTAATATCTATTTCAAGAAAAATCTTTATTGTAATAGGAGATTCATTCATTTTTTTTTTTAATGAAATTTTAAAATAATAAAACTCTGTTTTGAAAATTGTACTTACTTCAACCAATTGGGAATCGTTGACGTACTTGGTTGATGCTGATAACATGTCTATAATTTTTCTTGGCTTGAGGCTAAATTATAGAATTATAAAAATAAAATTAGTATAATTTAAAAAAAAATTCATGATTAGTAATGGAAATAATCCTTACTATTCCATAAGCTGCTGGTAATTATTTTTAATGAACTGAAGTGCTTCCTCTGCTCCCTCTGGAGAATTACATATTAGCTTTACTGTTGAAACAATGTCATGTTTTCTAATTACCGATGTCAGCATCATATCAAGAAACCTGAAATAAAAAACTGCATTCAGATCTGACCTAATCTTTTTCGGTACTAGTCTTAATTTAACTCTTAATTGAGAATAATCTTTCATAATTTTATGATCTGAAGAGCATGGAATATTGACTTTTGTAACTCATTAGTAATTAAGTTTTTAGCTCTAGCAGAAAGAACTGGAAGATTCAATGGAAAAATATATACAACACTAATTTAGTTTGTCTTATGTAGCAAAGACCATTGATCTACTGAGTCCTCTCCTAAGGCTCAGATGTGGACAATGATAAAAGCCTTTGCATTTTAAGTGCTGGGACTTAAAAGGTAAATGTTATTTAGGCTAATATGTATAAAATAAGCTTTGAAAGGAAGAACAAATAGGTGGTATCAAAACTAATCTTAAAGGCTTAGGCTAGGATGGGGGCCTGTGGATGGCATTGTTAAGGTAACAAGTGGTGGTTTGGGCTTTAAACCTTCAGATTTACTTAGCATTATATGGTTAATGTATTATTCCTCTAATATTTATTATTTTTGTTAGTTCCAATACAAAAAAAAAAAAGTACCAACTTTTTAATAATAGACCTATTTGAAGTACAAGTGAGTGCTTTCAAATATGACTGCTTTTCAGTTGGAGAGTTTGAAGAATTGTATTTGTCAAAAATCTGGTTCCAAGTTTCTTCCGTGCTCATTTTGACCACAGTACATAGCAAAGCATTGCGCTTTTCTGGTGTTCCATAACTAAAAAATGTTTTATCCAAGCTATATAAAGAATATTTTTCATAATTATATATATTTATATAAATTTCTTAAAATTAAAATTGGTATGAAAGCATTGTTGTTTGGATTGCTTTATAATATATAATATTATAATACTTAAGAAAAAATAACTTAACCCTTAAATAACTACATTTCCAGTGAAGATAAATTTCTTTGTGTATAAGAGTTATTATCACTAAAATACATTTGGTTAGCACTTAGGTTTTGAAGTATTTTCTTCATCATCTGCATCTGTGATATTTTGTTAACTGTTACATCTGTTTATATTGTTGTCATGTATAATCCTCTTTCTGTTGAAAGTTGTATGATATTGATGCAAGAGAGCATGTATTGAATTTCCTGAAAAGTTTTGGTTTTTAACTCCTTGACTCCCTCCAGATTTTGTCTAAACAGTTGTTAAATCTTTTGTTACATTTTTATATTATAGCCAACAATGGAAAGAGGATAGATTTATTTGAATTAGAAATCGTGGAAGCCACATGAGATGTCCCAATGCACAGTGCATGAAACTCTGTCCTAAAAATCTGGTGCGGGCAACACACGACTTTCACTTACCTCGATTTTTAAAATCAATGAAAGAATTTTCAAATACAGTTAGAGATAAAAATACGTGAAACTATTAAGGAATTAATCAAATTGAATTTATATATAAACATGTGTTTTATTAAAAAATCTATTATATTATTATCTAAAATAATCAGTTAGTTTTATCTTCTTCTCATCACTCTCTATTAACTTCTAAAAGCTTGTGTATGAGATGATATTTTTTCTAAAATCTTTAGCTTTCCAACGGTATATCATACATGTATATTACTGTTCTTATGTTCAAAAACGAAAAATTTCATTAAAAATATATTTTTTCTGTTTTCTCCTTTAGTTGGGTATCGAATTTATTCAATTTATATATTTACCTGTTTTTCATCAGCGCTAACAAGATAATCTAGTTATTATTATTGAATCTAAAAAATTAAAGGTACTTTAGAGGAAGAAAATTTAAAATATTGGCATTTAAGCCCTGTCAGACCATTTTTATCCAAATAAAACCTACATGATATTAAAGCCCATTTAATTTTACATCGATATAGCGAGTTTAATCAAAATCGTCGGAACCGTTTTTGAGAAAATCGAAAAAAGGTGCAAAATGCATGGTATAAAGTGCCTCTTCTGGTAAGCTCATTTTGATGAAAAAAGTTTTGTCACGTCTCGGGCGTATAGTTGTCTTAAATATGAAATTTCAGTTTCATAGGACTTACCGTTTCCGCCCGGGAGTTACCACACACACACACACACAGACACACACACACACACACACACACACACACACACACAGACCTTTTTGCGGGACTTGGTTATTTGGACTCAGGGGACCCTAAAACGTGTATTTCCGTTGAAAACTGGAATTCGAAAATTTTCACGATCGCAATACTTTCCTTACTATATATAGTAAGTGAAAGTAAAAATGCTTTTCCACTGGGAATCAAGATGTTAACTGTTAATAATGACAAAATATAATTAATATGGATGAATTATTGAGTAAGAGGAGTAAAGCCTCTCGAAGTTTTTATGCTGAATGCATTTAACATAATAATATGTTAAAGTACCAATAGTTGACTTATATCTAATCTATATCTTTCAACACTTTACAATCGTTTGAAATTGGGTAAATTTTTTAACCTCAGTTATTTTAAATAGCTTACCTTAAATTTGATGCTAATCTACCAGCTTCCATCAAACAATCAATATTTTCAAACTTGCAACCATATTTTAGTAAATTCATTTTATGAAGCTTCAAAATATGAGTATCAGAAATGGAATCGTGAAGTGCTACTTTACTCATTATATTGTTCATTAAATTAAGAACAACTTCCTATTCAAAAAGTAAAATCTCAAAAAAATAAATAAATAAATTACATAGTTAATTATATAATTCAACACGTTAACTCAGAACTCACCCTCCATCTAGGCCCAAGTTCAGAAGTTTGCAGGATATCATCTACATTAGAAAATGCCCTTAAAGCTGATGACCATGGAGAATATCCAGAACTTTTCAAATGATGGGATACTACAGACATTGAGGTTTGATAAGGAAGGAACCCAGCTTTAGATAGTGCCATAGCATCGTTGATGAGCATTGACCTCACTAGGTCTGTTGTTTCTGTTGGAAGCCATCTACTAATATTGTGATACATCACTCTATAGAAGCCTATAAAATAAATAAATGATTATGCTCCTGTTGGTTAATTATTTTAATATCCTAAAACTTCAATTATTTTTGACACATTGTAATTGAAAGTATAAAGTATTACAGATGTGATAACAAACATAATGAATAATCTTAGTAATAGATCTTCAACTTTTAAAATCATTTATTCAAGATTACTTTTTCAATTATTATTATTCATCAGTGATTAAAATTTTAGTTTGATTCTTTGTATAAATTAATTTTGAAAAATTTAGTTTTCAGCTTGGAGTGAACTTTTAAACTAATTTACTAATTGTTCGATTAGAATCTTGACGAACTCCTTTAAAAGTAAAAATTTTGAAAAAAATTATTAATTTTTGTTAAGCTTCTTTTGATGCCTGAAAATGAACTGCCATACAAATGCCTTGTTGAACTCATTTACTTGTACACAAAAAAGAGAGACAGGTTTCAATTGGATCTCACAAATAAGAAAATTAGCATCACATAATTATTTTGAAGAAGACTTTTCCAAAGTGCTGAAACCCAATTTTGTATTGACTTATAAACATTTAATCATCGAAAAAGTAAAGAATCATCTTCACTTTATACAAATTGATAGAGCTCTAAACTCTAAATACAATCCACTTTATAGAACTATTTGTAACTTTAACAGCCCTCAGCTGCAAGATTATTTAACTTATCATGTTAATATAAATAAACTGAGACTCATTAGCCAACTAAGAATATCAGATACTGAAAATGTGAAGCTTTTTAGTTAGAAAACCACTTTAAATAAAAAAACAGGGGGAAAATGTAGACAGTGTCAAGAACATATCACAAAAAATTATAGCACCTGTTATTACAATGTCCTACACTCAGTACTGAAAGGTAATAACAGTAAACAATCATCCTTAGAAAACATTCTAAATATTGATGATGTGGATAAGATAAATAATTTGTTTTTCTTTTTCCTAAAAACTATATGCTTTTAAGGAGATGATAAATCCACATAATTTGTGTTACAATATTTATTAAGATGTCCCAGTAAGCAATAGGAATTTACCCATACATTTATATTTATTCTATAATTTTATATATGTATTTATAACTATACCATATGTATTATAGGTGGAATAGTCAGGAATTAGTCATTTTTTGAATTTTTTTTAAATTTTGCCAACGTTTCGGCTCAAGCTTGTGAGCCATCATCAGAGCTAAGTTCTAGTGTTATTTTCTGATGTCGCTGTGATTATTGCTGGAGATACCACATGTTCATCATCAGTGTCACCTTCACAACATCTGGACGCCGATTTATCACTTTCTCTTACTTCATCTCCAGCAACAATCGCAGCTACATCAGAAAATAACACTAGAACTGAGCCCTGATGATGGCTCACAAGCTTGAGCCGAAACGTTGCCAAAATTCAGAAAATAACTGATTTCTGACTATTCCACCTATAATAGTTTCTACAGTCGATTATACATCCTCAATATATACCATATGTATGTATATATTTATATCTATGATATTATTATGTAATACTAACTACCACTAACACCAAATGGGCCAAACTCCATGGCTTATTTGTCTATAATAGCCAATAAACTAAATATCTATTTATCTATCTCTCTACTAATTGTTTGATAATTTAAAATCATATTATTACAAGAAGATCCATGACAAAGCATAAAGATTTTTCTCTTTTTCTTTGGGTCTCAGGTATAAGGCAACTTTCATTCCAGTGATAAAGTTATTAGATAAGTAAAAGAGAAGGACATGAGCCAAGAAAATTTTTGAATTTGACTTGAAAATGAATAGCGGTTTACCTCAGAATAATTGTAAGGCCAAAGAAAAGAAACTTGGATACAATATTTGAGCTAAGGTTTGGCACAAAGAGTCTTATCTGCCAAAATTAAGCAGGACCTTATTTTCTACTGACCGATTGCTTACTTTTTTAAAAGTAGTATAAATATTTGTTCTACTTACCATTCAGATTTGAATTAATGATATAAGATGTGTTTGGATCAAGTTGAATTTGCAATGAATTATTAGGCTTTAAGTTGTACATAACTGTGACATTATTATTTAGAGATAAAGTGATTGGGATTAACCACTGCCCTTCCTCAGTAGTATTCCATCCAGTGGCCTAAAATGTAAATTTTATTTATTTATTCTAAGTTACACTAATCGATTGTATTCTTTCTAAACCAAAAAAAAAATTAAATTAACTAAAATTAAAACTATTATTCATAAATGATTTTAAATAAATATTCCATGCTTTCATTACTTCACTTTTTAGTCACAACTTTAAGAAAATTAAATGTTTGTATAATAAATGAACTGATGGTTAAATGCCAGTAGAATTATGACACAGCTCATATTTACTACAAATTTATATTAGTTAATTTTGTTTTACTTAAAATTTCATGTATTTTATTCATTTTTGAGAAGCTGGCTTATTATTTATGGTGGAGGCTTTATTAACTATGCTTAAAATGTCTAGCTGCAATCAAATCAATACTAAATGTAAATCTTCCATTGCTGCAAAAGGGCAGCATTCTGATCAGTGTTTGCATTAAATAGATTATAATGTAAATAAATAACAAAAACTTGTTTTATTTTTGTTTTTTGCAATATCCTCCTAGGACTTTTCGACTTAAGTTAGACCTAGACTGTACTTTTTCAGTCCAAAGTTTTTGAGATTTAAATTTGGAACATCCTTTATATTTAATAATACTTCATACAATTTTCTTTATTTAAATTATTTTCCATTGGCATGACAGACTGAGTAGGTCCTTGGCCCATGTAATGTAGTAACGTTGGAGACCACGCTGTGATTCGGGATGATACAGTATAAGGTATGTCATCACCTCTATTTTTGTTAGATGGCACCAGATGGATGATGGGCCTCACTTACCCTGGATGGCTATGAATTCCCTTTTTAATCACTGGTTTGAAAAAATCAAGGCAGGACCAGGTTTCAAACTCACAATCTTGGTAGATTAGGTGTGCTAGCCACACAGTCATGGGCTTCCCTTATCATTTTTTTAACAATTTTCATAGATTTGTCTACCATATTTTATCTTCTTTCTTTTTTAAATATTTCCATTTATTTATTTTTTTATGTTTAATACATATTGTTACTTTGTTTTGCTTCTTGAGCCCTTATGAAGGCCTACTACTCAGTATAAAATGTTAATACCTCTTAAAATTAGTTTCTACTTATCGGCATATTTCTCTTTTTGACTACATAAACTAGCCAATTTCTTTTTGTATTATATTATAATGTTGTACTGCTTCCTATAGTGGATTTTGTCATCCTGCCAATTCTTTCTGACTTATTTTAAGCATATGAACATTAATTTGACGTTTTTGAGGATCTTCGCCACCAAAGTAAAAAAGTTCAAATGATATATAATCACTTCGCCTACTATTTTTTTTTGGCCATCATTCTGTGGACCACATCTAAAATTGGACTAAATCTAAAGTCCTTAAGGACCAACCTTATCAGTTAGCAGGAATTATTATTATTAAAAATTTGTATCTTGATTGGGAAAAACAGTTATTTGTTTATGAAATAATATATAGCTCCCGGTTATTTGATTTCCATAAACTTCTGACCTCTCTGTTCCCTTTTCTTATGTGTATATAGCCTCTATTCCTTGGTTATTCTTTAGCAAAACATTTTTTGTTCCATAATTAAATATCAAGACAGAAGTGGAAATGAAAAAATATAAATGTATTTTGCAAATTCTTAATAAAATAATCTAGTTATTTTTTATAACTTATTAATCACCTTGATCTGTCTGAGTGTTAGAGTAGAATTGTTTTCTGTGGCCACTACAATAGGATATCCACTTTGCAATGTCCATGTTGATCCAAGTTGGTTATCATTCCATGAGGTGTTGTTAAAAAGAGCAGAAAACAAGTAATCTGGTTCAGATACTGCACCAGACCTATAAAAAAGCATATTATATTTCATATATTATTATATTTAATCATCGCATGGTTGCAGACAAAAATAATAGAAAATAGAAAGGGATTTTATTTCTTATCAAAAATGTTATTGGTCTAACTTTTATGTTATTATTAGGAGACTAAGAAGCCCCCAGGGACATAGATGAATTTATGAGAGTTAAATAATTTCAGGTTGATTTCTAATCTAATATACTTGTATCTATAGAGCTAACCCATAAAGTAAAAAAATATTGTTTCAGAGATATTATCGCCATGTTTATACTATATGGTTATATTATTTTCATTGATTTATTCTCACTGCACGATATGTTCCCTCACATGTCATATATTATCTTTAAACATTACATCATATATAACCAAACAATTCCTTTGGTTTTGATGGAATTCCTGTTAAATTGTTAAAATTATGCCTTCCTGAAATCCTCCCCACTCTCCTTTTTATATATAATTTCTCCCTTCAAAATTCAGTATTCCCTAGCTCTTGGAAAAAACTTTAGTCCATCCCATTAACAAAACCGCAAACCCCGTCCTTCCTAAAGATTATCGACCTATTTCCATTCTCTCAAACCTTTCAAAACCTCTCGAAAGAATAATCCAGACTCAGATATCCGAATTCCTTGAAAAGTCCAAGCTACTTGATCCCTTCCAATCTGGTTTCCGTTCAGGCTTTTCCACACAATCCGCCCTCGCCAAAATCACTAATGACATACATACTGCCATGGACGAAAAGAAACTAACAGTTTTAATACTTCTTGACTTCTCGAAAGCTTTCGACTCCTTAGACCATTCTATTCTCTTTACCAAACTAAATGCACTATCCTTTTCCAACAGCGCTATTCGCTGGTTCCAATCATTCCTTTCCGGTCGAACCCAAGCCGTTTACATTCCTAATTATCCTTTATCATCCTTCCTCGCCCTTTCGGCAGGTGTGGCCCAGGGCTCCAGCATCTCCCCTCTCCTATTCAATTGCTACATCAATGATCTCCCTAATTCAGTAGTCTATTGCTCCCATCACCCCTATGCCGATGATTTTCAAATTTATTTCTCCTTCCCTCCGTCCGAATTATCATCTGCGTTTGCCGCTATTCAGGCAGACCTAGATAGAATCTGTGCCTGGGCAAACCTGAATAAGCTAAGCTTAAACGCTATGAAAACTCAGGCTATTATGATTGGTTCCAATCCCCTCCTAAGATCCAACTCCACCTTTCCATCCTTATTCCTAAATGGTCATCCCATTGCTTTCAGTCCCTCTGTCAAAAACCTAGGAATTATAATTGACCAATCCCTTTCCTGGAAACCCCATATTGCACAAATTTCTCGGAAAGCCATAAGCACCCTAAAGTTTTTCCATCACTCCAGTCACCTTCTTCCCGAATCCACGCGTAAAATCCTTGTCTCCTCACTCATCTTTCCCTTGATTAAGAACACTAAGGTTTTTACCAGCTCTGATTTTGTTTTTATACTGTATTAATAATTTTTAAAACTAAATGTGGGACATATTTTGGAAGGGAAAGGGAGGAAACAAATGATTTTTTTTCAACCTGGGACCCTGATTCAGCTGATACTGACCTTGTACAAAAACAATATAAAATACCTTGTAAAAAACTAAAGCACTAATCTAAAACTTATTTTATTACCTTACAACATTGTTAATATAATTTGTTATTCCTCTCCTAAATGCTTCATCTCCTATTGTTGATCTCCACATGTGGATGACTGAGGCTCCTTGAATTCATCAAGAATTTATTAATTTAAGACATTATGTAAATATATTAAATTAATTATTAGATTTATTTGAATGTTTTAGGCTTTTAATTATTCATAATTGTTTTAATATAATATATAGAATACTCTCCCATCATACATCCGCCGTGCTCCTTCCCTATCATCGTTTAAATCCCTCCTCTTTTAATACTTTCATTATCTCCAGTCAAAGGTAAGCTAATTTTTATTATGCCAACTTATGTAAGGTGAATAGTGTATTGTATTTACTTTAGTGAGGTATAAAAGTTAAATTTTATGTTTATTCTTATTTCTTTCTTTCTAGAATATGGACATTGAGATGCCGCTATGACAGTTTTTTAATTTGTATTCCTTTATTTGTTATTTAAATATAGTTATATGTACTCATTAATATCATAATTGTTTTTGGCCATTTATAATTTTTTATTTTGCTGTTTGTTCATATAACATCATTTTTATGCTATTATAGCTAATCAGAGAATGCTACAGTGGTAATCCTCAATTTCGCCTATCCAGGTTTAATTAGGATTGGGATTTTTGATGAGTACCTGACATCGTACATCAGATTTCTTTCAACTTTTAAAGTATAGTCCATTCATTTTGTTGTATGGTATCTAGAAACATTTTTCTTCTACAATCTTTACCATCTTTAATATTCAAAATATTTTTTTCTTAGAAATTAAGCCATTGCTCAAAAAAAAATTCCAAAGGCACAATATCAGTGCGGAGGGTATGGTAGAATTTTGCATCCGCTTTAGCAAGTTTCTGTGTTGTTTGTTAAGTAATGTGTTGTCCTACTACAGCAAAACATCCTCCCTATTTGTCAAAGTTTCTCAACTTAGTACATTTGTTGCAGCTGTTCCAAATAAAGGTCAATATTCACAGAAAATTAAAAAAAGTTTTTTTTACATGAATATCACAAAATTACTTGCATTTTATACCTTCACGAGATTCGGACTAAAAGATGACCAAAGGAGTAATAAGCCTCCCAGAGAAACATTATGCTTCATATAAATAAAGCCCTAATCTTGAACTCAATTTTTTTAATACTTTCACTTACCTATAAATAAAATATATAGAGTAAGGGAAAGTATTACAATCATGAAAATTTTTTAATTCCAGTTTTTAATAGAAATATGCGTTAGGGTCACCTGAGTCAAAATAACCAAGTTACACCAAAACATCTGTGTGTGTATAACAATTTTGATTTGATTGCTATATCTATGTAAAATTTAATGGGCTTGTATGTTCATTCGGATTAAAATAGTCTCACATGGCTTGAATGCCATTTTTAAAAATTGTCTTCCCCTAAAGCAGTGGTTCCCAACAAACATTTCTCGAGGACCCCTTAATCCAATCATTTCAATGGCAAGGAGCCCCAAAATTCTATAATATTAGATTTAAATTTAGAGGGCTACACTGTATCACGTACATTTCATGCCAAATATCCCTGCTACCGAAATTAGAATACGCTAGAAATTAACAAGGAATTAACGCTAGAAATGGAGAAAAAAGAGCTAGGCTCAAGTAATTTAATTCAATTTGTTCAACATTTAATTACTCAAATTTAAAACTAATACAAGAAAGTTATCTGTTCAAACATAAATAAAATATTATTTATTATTTTGTGCAAAGTTATATCTGTCATTAAGTCTCAATATTTTCAAACTGTTATAAAATGACAAATTTCATGGTTGTGATTGAGTAATAGCAGTCTCTGGTAATTATATAATTTAGAATGTTGAATAACTCTTTATAGGGCATCTGCGATTCTCAATAAAAGCCAATGATTCACAAATATTTCATATAAAGGTAATTTAAAATTATTTTCCAGTGACATCTCGCAGACCCTCTGGACATTGTCTGGGAACCAATAGTTGGGAACCACTGCTCTAAAGAACCTTTAATTTTGTAGATTACAAAAAATTTACTATATCAACTTATTAGTATTGATAACAATTTGGCTAACTACACAAGTTGAATTAATTTGGTAACCAACTAAAGAAGAGCAAACATTTTTTTTTATAATATTTTTTCGGAACAGTAATAGTAATATAGATGTATAATATACCATGGAAAGCTAAGAAAATCTGTCGGAACAAAGTTATGGAAGGTAATTTTAATTTAGATGATTGTAGTTACTAACAAAACTTAATGTAATTATTTAAGCTGTTTTGAACTCTAACTTAATTTAAAACTTCTTAAATTGATTTTAACATCCAAGTTAAGTGAAAGTCATGTGAGCACAAGATTTTTTCTCCTTTCAATAGATTATTCATTTACCAGTTAGTTGACAATAGATCAAACCTTATGAAACCAAAATTTCAATTGATATCTAAATATTAAATAATATAATTTACTTACTTATAATTTAATTATTATTTGAATAAGCACCGTTCATTATCTTGATTTTGTGTTACCTTTATCCAATATTACCTTTATCATATGTTATCTCATCGAACATATCATCTATATCCTCCTGAGAAGTAAGATTATAGTTGGTGAGTGGATGAGCTCGGGCACTATCAAGTTCAAGTGCAATTTGTCGACGATCTACCAAAAATTGTTCCATCAGGTTCATCTCCGGGTATATCTACAATAATATTAATTAAATTATTTTGGATATGATACAACCAGATAATAATAATAATAATGTACATCCAGTCTCCTGAATTAAAACTTGTCATGTACAACAGTACATAGCCAGGATTAAAACTCTTAACCATAATATTACCACTGTATTAATGTGTTTAAAACATCAGTAATGTGGTTTCCTGTTATTTTAAGCAGTAATTTGTATTTTAATGCAATTAATACCTTTTAGCTAAGATCAAATTGACCTTCAGACAATTGATTTACATTTCTTTGTAGATTTCATACTTGAGTTATAAAGTCCTGTCATAAACTTTTTTTTTCAACTAATTGATTTTTACTTGTATTCTCTAAGAAAGTGTTCTTATATACCCTATAATGATAGGGTTTTATTTGATATTTACATTTTCTGTTTCTCATTCTAATGAAAAAAAAAAAAATAATCCAATTAAAAACTGCTAGTTTAATGTTATTACATGTTCAGAAAATAAAGGAACTTCAAAGAATAATTAGAACAAAATAATAACTTAAAATGTCAGCTAACTTTTTCTGTATTTGAGAAAGAAAAAAACAAAAAAAACTTATATTAAGGTTAAGCTTTGAAACACCCATGTTTCATTTTTAATTTAATTTTTTAGTGAAATATAGCATAAATAAATAATTAAATATAAGTGTAAAAATTAATTTTTAGTATTAATGAACTAACATGCATATACAGTGAGTGTCAAAAGTATCCGGAATTCGTATTTATTTTCATTTAATTAGTATATTTCACAACTATGAATTTATATAATTCTTTTTCACTCATAAATCTTTAAAATAGACCCCCATAAAGGAAAATCACTTACCAGAAAGTTTATTGTTATTAAAAATATCTGATTAATAATGTACAATTACTAAGATCATTCAGTGTCAAAAGGATTCGGAAATCGTAATATCCTGCTGTTTAATGACTTCAAATGTTCATATTTTTACTAATCTTCGACATAATTTTATGTTCTAAACAATTCTTCTCCCTCGTGTAACATATACCCAACCTTGGAAAGAATTCTTTGAAAAATAAGGCCCTAAAATAAAAACGCAACGATCGAACAACGACTTCGAAAATTTTTTTACAGAGAAATGATTGAAATGTAAACAAAAAAAAATGTGAGAACATCTGGATGGCTGAGTAAAGTGTAGAGGATTTAATAATTCAACTGTTCGCCGCGTTCTTAAAAAAATATGACGAGAAGAAAAACAAGATACAAGAAGTACAGAAAACGTCTCTCAGCAGGCAAGACAACAAGAGAATAGACCGAATGTTTGGAACATTTTTCAAAGAGAAGATTGATGATTTAAAATGTTTACAGATGACTCCCATACTAAAATACATGGTTGTTATGAAAAAATTATGGTTTAGAGGAAACCAAATAAAGAATTCAGTATGCCATAGTAAAACACCTTGAGCGGTCAGTAATAGCTAGGTCTGTTTTTCTATGAAAAAGTTTAATGCATTGGATTCATAGACAGAATTATTGACAGGTTTGTATATTTTTTTATTATGAAATGCCAGAATTAAAAGTAAAAGAAAAATGAGGAATAAATAAAATGTTTAACATACGACCATGAATCTGGACATATACACGTTATCTATTCAGATTTAGTTGCTGCAAAAATTTCTCAAAATCCCTCTTCTACCATTTCTTTCAAATTTAAATAACTATTTGTGAATTCTACTAAAAAGGAGAATCAGGAAACAGTATATTCAAAATGAAAATGGCCTCAAGAAACAATAAGCGCTTGGGTGGGATAAAATTTTGCACCAAACAATCAATTAATTAGTAAGATCAATTCCTAGTGTGTTAAAATGTATAATTGTACAAAAAGTTATACCAACTGGATGTTTATTTATGATCACTGCATTAATATAATTAGGAAATCACGTAATTCCGAATACTTTTGACACCATTGACATACACTATTTTTTCGTAAATAAACATTAAAAATTAAATGATTGTTGTCGTAATTTTTGGTTTTAGCTATTGTATACCTTCCTTCTAACATTTTAAAGTGGTTAACAACTCATCAACAACATAAAAAATAAGTTAAAAACGAGTAAATTACGGAATGGTAGTGAATTCCGAATACTTTTGACACTCACTGTATATATTATATATTGTATATATATAATATATTGTAATATACCTATTTTTTATAATCATATTTTACATATACATTTATTTATTTATAATTTGATTATTGTGTTATGCAGGCTAACAATAGAATAAAAAGTGAAATTTAAATAACAGCTCCTATTTGGTTGTTTATTTACAAACATAGCATCCATTTTGGATGCTTAGAAAAAAGGTCACTAGCAGGTATCTTTATACCTGGAGGGTCAGTTAGTTGTGAGTGGGGACCTGAGGGAGGTAGGAGCTGCTGTCTGAACATGGAGAATAATTATAGTTAGCCTGCATATTGTTTGTATTATGTTTGTAAGTTATTATTATAATTAAAAAGTTATATAAAATTATGTGCCTGATTGTCAAGAACCCATACCATACCTTGGGAGTAAAATTGAGTAATAATGAAATAAATATTGTGTAGGTTAATTTTTTCTTAAAAGAATAATTTTTATAAAATAAGTATATTGTAATATATATATATATATATATATATATATATATATATATATAATATATATTATATATATATATAAAACACTCAAAATACATAATCTCTATCCTTGAGGTACTCACAAATGGATCAATCACTGTCATGGATCTAAATTACATTGTCATTTTGTTTCTGGGATCATTTTTAACTTAACAAGTTTGTTTGTTTTTACATCAAACAATCTTAACAAGTAAATCCTAAGTTAAAAATATAATACTTCCATTTTTAATTACATTTAGCTAATTTGAATTAAATAATAGAACATATTTAAAGTTTTAGGTTAACAGAAGTAATTCAGTAATAAATTTATTATATCACAATATTCATATTTTTTTCATAATAAATGTTACCTGATCAGTTATGATATACTGAAAATATCTAGCGAATCCTTCATTGAGCCAAGTATAACTCCACCATTGCGGAGTCACTAAGTTCCCGAACCATTGATGAACCAGCTCATGTGCCACAGTCATGAGGATTGATTGCTTGTCACTGACTGAAGAAGTGAGATTGTTGTAAAGTAAAGCACTTTCCCTAAATTTAAAGTTCCAACATAAATGTTTAAGGCTATGAAAATGTTTAAAATAAAATTGTAAATCTAAAAAAATGTTATAATTAAAAAAACAACATAAACATAACACTGAAATCAGTCAATATAATCATAAAATCCCTCTTTAAGGTCACTCATTAAAACAGTTAATGATTTTTTTTTTTTGCCTTACAGAAATCAAATTTCCAATCAATTTAATCGTAACTTATGACAGAGTATTAATTATTTGAAAGATAAAGATATCAACTGGGGTGTAATGGCTGGCATGACAGCTTTCTATGTCCAAGGATGTGGGTTTGAACTTGGCAGGTGACCCTAGGATTTTTTAATTGGAGTAAAAAAATGCTTGGTTATGTTACAGGGTACATAAAATGGTGGTCTCGAGCCTGCTCAATGTCAGGTACTGGTTCGTTAAAGAATCCTATCCTAATTAAACCTGGATAGGTAAAATTTAGTACTCCCAATTTAGCATCTTCTGATTAGCAACAGTAGCATAACAGTGACTTTAAATGAATAAACAAACAAATAACTTGGAAGACAAAATTTCTTATTCCTTATTACAAACAAAGATTTACTCTGAATCGATAAGGCAATTATTGAACTACAGAAGTATTTTAAAATAACTTTGAATATAACTTTTCACTTAAAAAATGTGGCTCAAAAATAATAATAATAATCAAATAAATCAATTTTTCAACATCTTCTATAGTGCATAGATAGTAAGCAAGTGGAGGATTATAAATTTGATTTAAATGGTCTTTGAGAAAGAGAAAAATAAAACAAACAAGTGTAAGAAAGTCATCCTGTGCTAATATCATGGTACATCATTTCATACCAGATAAATCCTAAAGTTTAATTAATCTCCTCGATATTTTTATCATACCAAAGTCTAAATTGTTCAAATAATTACAGAACTTTGATGCTGGTAGGAAACTACAGGTGATAAAGGATCAATAATAAATATTTAATGTTTATATGAATATAAATGTATAAACTTTTAACCATTAGGGCCATTTTCATCTATGTTCAATAATATTTAAAACACAACTATCTATATAATTTTATTTCATATAACGTCCAGTCCTTCTCATCTTATATTTTTTCAAAATTATTTTCATATTTTCTGTATAAGTACAATCCATAAGCAGATAAATAAACAAATGTTTTGAGTAATAATTTTCTGGTTTTACTGCTATGCCTATGACTTTACCGAAAGGTTATGATTTCCCAATTCTCCATTGCTCCTGGAATAAAATCAGGTATTGCTGCCAAATCCATTTTGTATTTTACTGCTTCACATCGAACATCTATTAGAAAAAGAAGAAAAAAAATTAATAAATCAAAAAGACAATGTAAAGTTATAAATGAACATTTTATAAATTTATTTGATAAAATACTGAAAGAGAAGGAACATTTATTTCATTTAAAATCAAAAGAAATTATAAGACCAAAGGCAACAAAAACATTTTACATTTTCTAAGAATGTTATTGTTAGCTCTGGAGGGCATCAGTAAATATAATTTTAAAAATATAAATCTAATTATTTACCTAGCTACTATTTACGTTTTTTAATTTACTGAATGATCACAGCATATTTTTTATAGTTGATGGTAGTAAAGTAAATATAGGATGTTGAGTTTGTTTTTGTATATTATTTCAAGCCAGACAACCATATTTAGCTGTTGGAGAGTAAGATATATTGGATTAAAGAAAATAAAGAAATTTATCTTTATCTAAAAAGGAAAAAAATTATATTTCACACTGAATACTGAACAATGGTACCTAAATCCAATATTTTGATAGTTTCTTTCCTATATTTTACTTTATTTCATTTTTTTTTTTTTTTTTTTTGTTCATCCCTACCTCGCCTTTGAAGGCTATACGGGGGTCTCTCGGACCAGGGAGTGAGGGCGGGGTATAAATGCCGAGATAAAAGTCCTCCCAGTACCGAGACTCGAACTAGTAATTTTATGGTTTCCAATTTATTTCATTATTATATGCAATCATTATTTTACTTTTTAGGGGGAGCGTGTGGCTATGTAGTTAGTTTACAAAAACAAAATGTTGGGAATTTAAACCCTATTCCCATCTGGTCTTTTTCTAGATTGTAATTAAAAAGGGGACTCACTCACAGCAACTCCATGAGGATCTGATGCCTACCAGCCAACTGGTGACAACCACAGAGCATATATAAGCAGTAGCACTACACCGGCTCCGAGAACAGAGCAAATTGCCACCAGCTCCCCAGCCTGCTCCCCCACTATGCTTACCTCTTCTGGTCTATGTATGTATTCACAACAGTTGGTAAATGTATTTTTATTAGGAAACATATTTTTTTTTTTTTACAATTGCGTTTTCACTTCTTTCTTTGAACATCCACATTCAGTTTTTATTGGTTTTCATAGTAATACTGGCCAGCACTTATCCCTTCTTTTTAATTTTATGTTGTGTGGTGACAACTAACAAAAAATTTATCAGGAATGATGATCTTACCCTATAAGCAACCATCATGATGAAGCTTTATAAGATTTAAGTATGACCTCCCCAGACTATCACACGTTTCTCACTAGTATTCTGGTCAAAGGTGGCTCTATCTTGAATCTCACAGATACCTACTAGGTACCTTCTCATTCCAACCCTTAAGAGCCAGAAAACCTTCCTATATATTTGACCTCCTGACTCCGTGCTCTTCCGTGGGTACCCTGAACACAAGATCCCAACCTTCTGATTTATGTATACCTCCTCATAGAACTCCTTCCTTTGAAAAGTCCTTTATCATCTGTGATACAACACTTTGGAACTCCTCCTTTATACATTTATCGCCCATAAAGTGTACCCTCTGAACATTTTCAAACACCATTTATATTATATTATACACCACCACTTCAAAAATCAATCCTCTGCACACATGTAAAATATCATGACATAACTATATGCAACTAAATTCATTAGAAGTTGTCATTGGTGTTATGAATCACAGTATGGACTTCAGGGAAACTACATCGTGCAGTCTGCTGTAGGAAGAAAAAAAAATTTTATTTAAAAAGAAAATTATAGGAATTAGAGGATGCTTTCTTCACCCCAGAGGAACAGGCAGGCTTCACGGCGGGGCGCTCCTGTAATGACAATATCTTCGTCCTCAGGCAGCTCATTGAAAAATCTCGGGAGATGAACCAGGAGCTGCATTTAGCCTTTGTGGATCTTGAACAGGCATACGACAGCGTCCCAAGGAGCAGAATGTGGACCGCATTGAGAGAGGCGGGCATCGATAGCACCTTAATAGAAGCTGTGAGACACCTATACCGAGATGATATCTACCGAGTGAAGATTGGAAAGCGGCTATCGGAGCCTTTCTCGGGAACTAAGGGTCTGAAGCAAGGATGCAGCATGGCGCCAACTCTCTTCAAGATTTACCTACACATGTCTGTAAGGCAATGGTTTGACCAGTGTGGAGATGTAGGACCCTTTATCGACGATGAACAGCTGGTCTCCCTTTTCTTTGCTGATGACCAGGTTGTGTTTGCTCGGAGGAAGGTGTACCTGGAGATGATAATGTGCTCTCTATGGGATTGCTACGAGTCCATGGGACTCAAAATAAACTTCGAAAAGACCGAATACATGGCTATAGGCGCTGAAAATGCCGGTGATCTAAATGTTGACTCGGAGACATGTACAAAGGTGAATGTCTTTAAATATCTAGGATCGTACCTGGACTCCTCTGGGTCATCAGAAACTGATGTTAGGAAAAAAGCAGAGCAAGCTCGAAAAACCACACGCATGCTGCATCCGGTTCTGTGGAATAGGACGATTTTAAAGGAAAATAAACGAAGAATCTTCCACACCATCGTCGAGCCCATCTTAACGTATGCAGCCGAAACATGGACCATGTCATCCATGCTATATTCCAAGCTTCAAGCAGTGGAAATGGACTTTTGGCGAAGATGTATACGTGTTACAAGAAGGGACAGACTTCGGAACGATATTGTTCGGGAGAGAATGGAGGTTCGCCAGTCTGTTAACAGCAGAATTGGACAGCGAAGACTAAGGTGGTATGGCCATGTAAGGCGAATGCCTACAGAGCGTTGGCCGAATCGAGTTTTGGACTGTCAACCGCCAGGAAGACGGAGAGGAGGACGATCCAGAGGTAGATGGATTGGTGGAGTTGAAGAAGAAATGGCAGGCCGAGGTCTTCAGGATGGAGATTGGCTGGACCGCGACCTGTGGTGCTCTGCCCTGATGTAAAAGGCAACCCACGTTGGAACGCCTATAAAAGTAAAAGTAAGTAAAAGAAAAACCTGCACTCCAACAACCCTTTACGAGTCAGGGTTCAATAGATAGTAAGGATCCATACTGTTTCTGGACTAACACCTAAAAAAGGAAGTAACTTGGCATGATTATGTTCAGCTATCAGGTTAATATTAATTTTGTTATGTATATTGGTATTAGAATTGGCCAGTAATGGTATTCGAGCAACTTTTTCATAATAAAAAAATTCATGGTTACATTATTAAAAAAATATTTACAAATTCTGATGTAATAACTCAAGCCATATAGTTAAAAGAAAAAAAAAATTGCCATTGGTATTACAGACTTTTTTCTCCTTAATACTACCCTAATTAATGTAATACAAGGTGTTATGCTTTCCTTACCTGTGAAATTTTCCAGAGCAGAAACCATTTCAGGAGCTGCATTCAGTGCCAGAGATGTCTCATTTTGATAAGTCATGTCGTACCAGATACTGTAAGTTAAGGGTCTGTTTTGGTCACAATTCGTGGTGACATTTTTGGAAACATGCCCATAACTTTCAGTTTCGTATATTATCCAGGCTACAAGATATGTTGGAGTTGAAGGTCTTTCGGCAAATATGATCCTTCTTGTTCCATTTCTAAAATGATACATACAACAATTTGATTTTTACATTATACAATACTTTCTCTTACTATATAGTGCATATATAGATAAGTGAAAGTAAAAGTGATTAATTTTATAGACTTTTAGTTATAATAATTACATAATATCATTTGAGATGGCCAGTTGGTTTGCTATGGCACTCATTCTAGGATCAACTATTAGTTCTAAACTAAAGTTAGCTCTGAAGGATGGTTCATCAAAACATGGGAAAGCTTTCCTAGCATCACTGGTTTCAAAATCAGTGCTACCCAAAACTCTGAAAAAAAAAGTTGATTAAATTAGTAAATATAAATTTAAAAAAAAAGGAGTAGACTTTGCCATCATCTCATGAAATAGTATTTTATTTTTTAAAATGTTTTAAAAACTCTCTTAGGTATCATTGAAAGTAACCTTTGTTTTCCTTCAAATTGATATGTGCTCAAATGAAATCCGACCATATCCTTTCGAATGTGTCCATTGTAGATGACATTGAGTACAAGATAGTAAGTACTCTTTAAGGATACTTTAATAGTGATAATAAGTCGGTTGTTTGATTGCACATAAGAATGGTCCAGTGGAATGGCACCTTCTATGGCCAAACTGGTTGATGTTACATTCAAATCCTCACAGTCCAACGTAATTGTGTCATTATCACTCACAACTAAATTGATGGTAAGATCACCTGAAACATTTATATACTTAGATCAGAATCACTGTTAATGTAATATTTATTAATCTATTATTTTTTATTTATTAAATACATACTGCTCCAGAAGAATAACATAGTGTGTAAAATTATACTAGACGGTGTTATATTAAAGATGTAGTTGAGGTAAAAAAATCACAACAAAGACTGTATATAACAAAACTGAATTAATTTAATTATTACCTTATAATTTACACTTATAAAACTTATGTGCACTAACTATAATTTTTTGTAAATCCTGGAGAGGGATAACTCAGTGGATAGCATATAGTACTACTAATCTCAGGGTCTTTAGGTTATGGATGTGGAAATTCTGTCTTTAGTTCTGGGCTCAAACAATGTTAACCAGTGTATACCAACAATTATGGTATTATTGATACACTAAATTGGGAAAAAACCAGGCAGTTGATCTTGGCCTAGTTACCTCCTGAATTTAAGACACTTCCATGGATTGTGGTACAGGTCAAAAGCATTAAAAGTTTATCCATTCACTCGGATATGATGATGTATATAGATAATTAATTCATCTAATAAACTTATTTCTTGTAATATCTATCACATTTCTGTCACCTTTGATCCTTCTCATCATTGATGCCAACATGATGATTACTCTATAAAACTAAAAGGTTTTTTTTATCTCTTTCTTTACCTTCTGTTTACCCTTCTAATCATCCTCATTCTTCCCCTGTGTTAGTTTAGGGGAGATCTTGTATGGTACTCTAATGATCCCTTGCACAACTTCAACCTCAAATCTTCTTCTTGCATTGTCTAGATAGATTTGAGATGGATCTACCGATTGTTTTCATCTACCGAATAGATTGAAAATATCCATCCATTCTGCAGTTTGTTTTGGGGAGTGGCGTGGTCTAGTGGATAGAACACTAGTCTGCTGTGCTCCGGGTCCTGGGCTATGGCAGAATATTACTTATTCCTGTTAATTCAGTCGGGGGGCGACCCTAGGGTATGGAGACCCTCCTGGGGCAGACCCAGCCTCTTTAAAGTGGGTACCCAAAATAATTGGGGAAAAACCTGGCGGCTGAGCGCGATTAAGGCCTAATCACCTCATTGCACTGCCATTGGCCTAGAAACAGTACGAATCTCTATATGTACTGAGCCCAAGACCCTTCATGGGTTGTAGTGGTACAGGTTTGATTTCTGCAGTTTGTTTTACTACGAATTTGAAATTCATTATCTGTTAGGAACTAAAGATCCATTTTTGATATAGGTGCCACCGTAGCAGCCAAATTGTCTATGTAGACTGTAGCAAGGGACCACTCTTCCTCTTCACCTACATCACCTGGTTTAAAACCGACTTCCATCGAATTTGAGCTAAATCGGATACCTGAGGAAATCCTTCTTTTAATATAAATTTTATTAGCTTCATTTAGACCAAAGATCACAAATTGCTGAGGACATCAGAACTTAGCAGCTGCTGGAGTAAAGTCATATTCCATCAGCAGTATCTGAAGGTGTTCATAGAAATAAGATTGCATGTATTTTATCAAGTCCTTGAATTACTTCCTGAATTAATGTTTACAAATTAATGAAATAAACTCACATGTTTACATAACATTTCCAATTGAAATTCAACTTATTTCCAAGTAAAGATCAATTTTTTCCAAGTAAAAGTCAATCTTTTCCATGTGAAATTCAACCTTTTCCAAGTAATATTCAATCTTTTCCAAATCAAATTCAGCCTTTCCTTTTTGAACCCATTATAATTCAACTACTAGCCGAAATGTAATATCGAAAATGTCAAAATACTTAGTCTTAAAAATATGAGTAGTTTAATGTAAAAGGGCCCCTGAGAACAGTTAAAAAGATACATAGTTTATAAACATAATTTATTTAACAAGTAATTGATAATCATTACTAAAACCTCCTTCTGAATTTGTGGGTGAAGAAACCTCCCAGTGAAGGCCCTTCTAGCTTGGAAGATCTCTGCTAAAGAAGCAGGTCTCTGCTCCAGAGGCGTTTCAGTCTCCTTGGTGGGTTTTGTGTTAGTGTGTCTGTCAGTAATGTTTGTACAAGTAGGTTTGGATACCCAGCGAGTGAGCCGTGAAATTTCTTGTAGTAATTTTTAATGACATCCGTTACGAGTGGTATGTCGAGGTCTTAGTGTAATGATTTATAGGATACGTAAAAGGGACAGTGAATAATGAAGCCTAAGAATTTAGACTGAAAGATTTGAATTTTTTGCAAGTGTGATTTTTTCCATGAGCCCCACATCTGAGTACCGTAAGTCCATATAGGTTTAAGTAACATGTTGTATATGATAGTTTTGTTGTTTAGTGATAGTTTGTTTTTATGGTGAAGAATTCGTCTAAGTATTGAGAGTCGAGATAATTAAATTAACCATAAAAAAATTAAATTATGTTAACATAATTTTTATTAATCCATTGAAATCGAAACGTGTTGAATTTGAAATGGAAAAGGTTGAATTTGACTAATAAGGTTGAATTTGACTTGGACATGCTATAAATTACACCCCTTTTCTATAATACTATATATTACACCAATCTTCTAACATAAATATTGTATAATTAAGACAGACACACACTAGGTACACAACCTATGGATTACCTAATATTCAAGACAAAATTAGAGGGAAGAATTTTGTTCCAACAACTCTAACAGGACCATGATCACTCTCTACAAAACCGTGGCCCGCCTGTTTTAACTTATGGATCAGAAGCATGGGTCTTCTAGAAGCAAGATGAAAATAGACTTCTGATCGTTGAGAGATCAATCTTGAGAAGGAGTTTTGGTCCAGTTAGAGAGGATGGAATTTGGAGAAGAAGAAACTCGGAAAATGATATATTATTTTTAATTTTGGTTTACCCTAAAAAATCAGGCCAATAATTAATAGAGCTAATCATTAATCAATTTTGCCTTCTTTTAAACTGAAAATATAAACGATTTATATGAAGAATATGCCAAAGAAGATTAAGAAAACTAGAATGGTTAAAACGAGGCTACTGTTCAAACACAGTTTTATACATTGAATTAATATTACACAAGATGAGTTCCAATTACGTAAAAAATCACATGATTTTATGATATGTCTGGTTTTTAGACGATGATCTAGATTTAAATACTTCTGAAATAGGCTAATATAATGTGCGTGAATGAACTTTACAACTTTGGAACCCGGAAACTTGATTTGCCCTTCCTTTATTTATCTGCTAATTTAAAATAAACTTTTTTTTTTTTTTTTTTTTTTATGGTTTTACAACGACTTTAAGGGTGTCCACTTGAACAGTATAGAGAAAACCATATCTTTTATCTCTGTAATAAATAACAGTCATAAATTTCTTTAGACATTTATTTAAACAATGATAAGTTCCTTAGTCTGCCACTCCTTTTTTTTTTTTTTTTTTTTTAATTAAAAGAAATTCTTTTAATCAAGCTATGAATAGTTTCTTTAAAATTCTTGGAAATACTGGCTATTTTTTCCATTTTTGCATCTTGTGAGCATTTAATGATATGACTCGTTTAAAACTTAATTTCACAGAAGAGTATTTTACTTTCACTATATGAAATATATAGTAAGGGAAAGTATTGCGGTCTTGAAAATTTTCGAATCCTAGTTTCCTACCGGAAATACACGTTTTAGGGTCCCCTGAGTCCAAATGAATGTCTCGCAAAAAGATCTGTGTGTGTGTGTGTGTGGTGAGGGGAGGGGAGAGGGTAAGTTCAGCACGAAATCAAAAAGGTGTACGAAACTAAAATTTCACATTTGAGACAACTATACGCCCGAGATGTTGCAGCAACGTTTTCACTAAAATGGACCAGCCAAAAGAGCCACATTATACCGTGGATTTTGCACCTTTTTACGATTTATCCAAAAATGGCTCTAAAGATTTTGATCAAACTCTCTATATCGATACAAAATTTAATGGGCTTTAATATCATGTAGATTTCATTCTGATTAAAATGGTCTGACAGGGCTTAAATGCCGATATTTTAAATTTTCTTCCCCTAAAGTACCTTTAATTTTGTAGATTCAATAAAAATAACTATATTATCTTGTTAACGCTGATGAAAAACAGGTAAATATATAAATTAAATAAATTCGATACCCAACTAAAGGAGAAAATAGAAAAAAATATTTTTTTAATGCATTTTTCGTTTTTGAACTTAAGAGCAGTAATATACATGTATGATATACCGTTAGAAAGCTAAAGATTTTAGAAAAAATATTATCTCATACACAAGCTTTTTATATTTTCTTCCTCTTAAGTACCTTTAATTTTGTACATTTTAAAAGATTAACCACATCATCATATTAGCATTCACAAAGAACGGCTAAAAATATACACGTTGAATGAATTTGATAACTAACTACAGGAAAAAAGAGCAAACATATTTTTTATTGTAATTTTTGGTTTTTTGAAGATAAGAACAGTAATATAGATTTATAATATAACGTTGGAAAGAGACAGGTTTTAGAAAAAATGTCATCTTATTCACAAAGTTTTAAAAGGTAACGTAAAGTGACGAATAGTGCATAAACATATTACTGATTATTATAGGTAACAATTTAATATAGTTATTAGTTATTATCTAATCTAAATCACATGTTTCCAATGAAACTGAATACACTTTTTATTTAAAATAACTTAAAACTTTTTTGAAATTTCAGTTTATTTAATAGTTCTAAAGTTAATTTTAACAGCCAAGGTAAGTGAATGTCGTGTGTCATCCGCAACAGATGGTTTCGTATTAGGATTTAGTCAACATTTTTTATGGAAAAATGAGTAAATGACAAAGGAAATAAATTAAATATTTAATGAAGATTTATTTTCTGAAATAAATCAAAATGACAAAATGATAATTTTAATATGTCCATAAATGTAATAAATAAACGTTTCCTGCCCCCAAAGTATTCCGAAACAGTAAAAATTAATTTGAAGGTTTTGTGCTTAAGTTATATAGATTTTTTTTTTTTTTTTTTTTTTTTTTTTTATGAAATCATTTAAAACTATAAATTATTAATAATGGTTTAAATTTATATTGTTGTTTTTGTCACTCTCCATTCTCTTCTCCGATTTGTTTTGTATATAATATTTTTCATAATATAGTATAACTTTCCAACGATTTATTGCACATCTATATTAAAATTCTTGTTTCCAATTATCCTTTTTCCTCTTTTAGTTGACTATGACATTTGTTGATATTTTATTTATTTAATATAAGTGGATGAACAATTTTTAAATAAATGTTCTATACAGGAAGAATTTTTGTTTTTATTTTTACTTAAAAACATTTTCAGACGATTTCGATGAGTATAAATATACATGTTTGTTGTTTATTTATTTAACGTCACTTTATGCTACTATAGCTAATTGGACTATAGCTAAATTTTGCCTATTCAGGTTTTATTAGGATAGGGATCTTTAACGAGTACCTGACATCGCACAGGCTCGGGACCACCTTTTAACGTCCCCTCCGAAGGACGGCATAACTAAGGATTTTTAAACTCCCATTAAAAAATCCTAGGACCACCTGCGGGTTTGAACCCGTGACCTTTGGCATAGGACGCTGTTATGCCAACCACTCAGCTACAAGTGGCAGATTGTATTATCTCTAAATAAAATAAATTTAAAAAAAAATGTTGAAAGAACAAAAGCGATTGTAATAAGATCTCATCACCTTCTAAAAACTTTTACACATATTCCGACTCTGTTCTTAAATAGTAATCCTATTAGGTTCTATCCGACTGTCAAGAAACATGGAGTAATCTTCCACCGAACACTAACCTTCAAAAATCATATTTCCGAAATCTCCCGTAGTACCTTTTCGATCTTCGAATTCCCTTCGTTATCTATTCCCGTATGAAACTCGAAAACCCCTCATTACCTCTTTAATATTTTCCCACTTCGACTCTTGCTGTACGGTATACGGTGGTGTATCTGAGGATCTCGAGGTAAAAATAAAACGCATAATTAACAGCTTTGTTCGATTCATCTTCGGGGTCCCTTGGTACACCCTCCGTATCCCAATTTTATCTTCGACCGATTGGAGGCTGTTATGCTAGCCACCCTTCTACAAGTGATCTTATAAATATACATTTTATTAAAGACCATTTAATTTCACCAATAGATATTCAATCAATACCAACAGAACCGCTTTTGATGAAATTGCTGAAATTTAGGAAACCCTTCTAAGATTTTATTTCCACGTCTCTACAATTTTGACGAAATACTCTTGTTATGTGTGCCACATATCTGCTTTAAATGTATAAGTACATCACTATGACTTTTCGTGTTTTATTTACGACTTACAAAATTCAAACAGAGTTTTGCGAAACTTGTAAACGAGTATTTCCGTTAAAAATCAAGATTCCATTTTTATTTAATTTTATCAAACTGTACATTTTATAATTTTTTTCTGTTAAAGTGTTCTGAGAACAAAATATGAAAATTTGCAATGAAATTATCTACATTAAAAAAATCTCTCGTAAAAGCAATACATGATATTACACCAAGATGTTTTGTGCATTTAGGGTGAGGTATGTATTCTTATACATTAATTATGAGAGGTCGAAATAAAGGATTTGCATTAAAAATTAATAAATTGAGGGAACTGTAAAAACATATGAAAACGATTTTATTTATTGGAAGGAATTAGTCCGGGTGGCGGCCATTAAATGAAACAACTAAATAGTTTCAACTATTTATTGTTTGCCAACGTTTCGACCCCCTTTGTGGGTCATCATCAGGGCGCATGGTGGGAGAATGGAAACTGAAACTGGAACTGGGGAAAAATCAGTTTCCATTCACCCACCATGCGCCCTGATGATGACCCACAAAGGGGGTCGAAACGTTGGCAAACAGTAAATAGTTGAAACTATTTAGTTGTTTCATTTAATGACCACCACCCGGACTAATTCCTTCCAATAATTTTCAACGGTCAACTAATTACATCCACAATGATTTTATTTATTTAATTCAGGGGTACTAATTCAGAATCTGAACCACAACCTGGCACATCGTCACAAGGGATGACTGACGAATCGCCGTTTTTCACCCCGAATCCTTTTCAGATTTTGCATAATGAAAAAGAAAACATGGAATCTACTCCTATACCCAGTGAACCACGGCCTCCTCCCATATTTGTCAAAAATATTAGAAATTTCCAGTTGTTGTGTGCGCAATTGAACAAAATTACCGAATCTACCAGCTACTACTGTATGAGTAGAATCAATGATACCAAAATATCTCCTACTACTGCCGAGACATATAGAAAAATAGTGAAATATTTAACTGAAACCAAAGCAGATTTCCATACCTATCAGCTACGCCAAGAGAGAGCTTTAAGGGTTGTAATCAGAAACTTACACCCCTCGACACCAGTTGAAGCAATTAAAGAAGAACTAACGGAGATGGGCTATAAAGTGCGGCAAGTCACTAATGTCCTAAAGGATAAAATTCCTCTACCTCTCTTTTTTGTGGATTTGGAACCAGCAGAAGGAGTTGAAAAAATCTATGACCTCAATAGATTATACTATACCAGCGTAAGAGTTGAAAAACCTTACATAAAGAAGGAGATAGTTCAGTGCCATAACTGTCAAGCATATGGTCATACTAAAAGTTATTGTCATCACATACCTCGATGCGTGAAATGCGGTGAACAGCACAAGTCTGTGGAGTGTACAAAACCAAAATCAACACCAGCTGTATGTGCTCATTGCCTCAAGGACCACCCAGCCAACTATAAAGGATGCCAAATCTATAAGGAACTGAGGACCAGGTTTCAAAAACCTCAAGTACTGGATGAAACAGCAAGACAAGTAAGAAACAGAAGAGAACCCTCAAAACTTATTGATGCCAATGTATCATTTGCCCACCTACTTGGAGGTGGAAATCAAAGTACTGAAGCCGTGGCCCTGCCGGAACTACAGAATGTACCTCAATCCATTCCACATATACCTCTTCCTCAAAATGTAACCAATCCTAAAAATCCTAATCAACCACAAATCTCTCATATCCCTCCTCCTTCAAATGCCACAGACCTTACCAGTTTGATGACATCCTTTATCTCCGAAATTAAATCCCTTGTTATGCCCCTAATATCACTCCTTACGAATCTCGTATCAAATCTCATTCCTGCCTTAAAAAAACCATAAATGACTACACCTAATTCCTTATCCATTCTCCTTTGGAATGCGAATGGTGTTAGAACTCACACTGACGAACTTACAGCCGTACTGCAAGACAAAAACATTGATGTTGCACTCATTACTGAAACTAGACTAACCACTAAACAGTGCTTTAAAATACCAGGATACACGACATACCGGACAGACCATCCAGACGGCAAAGCCCATGCCGGTACTGCTGTCATAGTCCGCCGATCCCTCTCCCATCACTTACACCCACTTCCCGCCCACGATTACCTACAAGCAACTTCCATTGTTATCAAAACATTTTCCTTTCCGCTTATCATCGCATCAGCATACTGCCCTCCTAAACATCCCATTTCCTCTGCCCAATTTGAATCGTTTCTCAACTACTTGGGTAATCACTTCATTTTGGGTGCAGACTTAAATGCCAAGAATCAACAGTGGTGTTCTAGAACCACCAATTCTCGTGGACGGACATTGCAATCTGCACTCAACTCCCGACGCTTTCATCTCCTACCTCCCGATTCTCCTACCTACTGGCCAACAGATCCTAACCGTAATCCTGACATCCTCGACTTCTTCATCCACAGCGGATTAGGCTCTCTTAATTTTTCCATAGCTCGCCTTGATGAACTATCCTCTGATCATAGTCCATTGATTCTAAATGTATCCATAACACCTATTCCTAAACCTATCCCACCGTCATTCATTAGAGGCCCTGTCAACTGGAACCTCTTCCGCGAAATCCTCACTAATGATATTGACCTCAGAGTGATTCTCAAAACCCCAAATGACCTTGACGACGCCGTATATTCCTTTACAACCGCTATTCAACAAGCTGCCTGGACTGCCTCCTCTCCCAAGTACTCCCAAATAACTCCTTATAAAAGCCATTTACCACAACACCTGACAGACCTCATCAACAGCAAACGCCGAGCCAGAACATTATGGCAACGCACCCGCCACCCAGAGGATCGCCGCTCCTATAACTTTTTTGTAGAAAATTAAAGCGGGAGTTGGCGATCTTCCGTTCCCAATCCTACAATACCTACCTTTCCTCTCTCTCGACTCGTGACAATTCCCTTTGGAATGTCACGAAGAGAATCCTAAAATCCCACACCATTTCCCATCCTCTCCGGCGCTGTGATAGTTCCTGGGCTGCTTCTGACAAGGATAAGGCCGAGGAATTCGCACAGCACCTTTCCAAAGTTTTTACTCCTCATCCAGAGCTTAATCCTACCCATACGGCGGCAGTTGAAGAGTTCCTTATATCACCAATACCGCTTTCCTTACCACCTAAAGCAGTTAATCCCTCTGAGGTCAGATATCTTCTTAAAAAGCTTCCTCTCCGTAAATCCCCTGGATACGATCTCCTTACTCCTCAAATCTTAAGACAACTTCCACCTAAAGCCATTACATTCCTTACATATCTCTATAACTGTATCCTACGCACTACCTATTTTCCTCTCTTATGGAAACATTCAACTATCATCCTTTTCCTAAAACCAGGCAAACCTTCTAACAACACGTCATCTTACAGACCTATCAGCCTACTTCCGATCCTCTCAAAAATTTTCGAAAAGCTCCTACTAAAACGAATCCTAGCCAAATTTCAAAATTTTCCTTCACATCAGTTCGGATTTCGTCCTCAACATTCCACGGTTCAGCAAGGACTCCGAGTTGTGGACCACATTTCCTCTGCCCTTGAGTGCAAGGAGTATTGTTCGGGTGCCTTTCTGGACATATCTCAAGCTTTCGACCGGGTGTGGCACCCGGGATTGCTCTTTAAGCTCAAAACCCATTTACCCCAATCCTTATACCTAGTCCTCCGATCCTATCTATCAAACCGCTCCTTCCGAGTTCGCTGTGGCTCAGAATTTTCCAAACATTATATTGTTGAGGCTGGTGTTCCTCAAGGCAGCGTCTTGGGACCCGTCCTCTACATCCTCTACACCGCCGATATCCCTACCGATCCCGATACCTTTCTGGCAACATTTGCTGATGATACCGCCATTTTGTCATCCAATTCCGATCCTGAAGTAGCATCGATTAATTTACAAAATCACCTTTCCCTTGTCGAAGACTGGTGTAACGCTTGACGTATTAAGTTGAACGAAAACAAGTGCTCACACGTCACATTCACTCTTCGACGCAAATCCTGTCCAACGGTTTATTTAAATTCCCTACCGCTTCCTTCCTCTGACACAGTCCGGTATCTTGGCTTTTTACTAGACAAAAGACTGACGTGGAACCCACACACAAGACTTAAAAGAAAAGAACTTAACCGCAGATTCGGCCAGTTATACAGACTACTAAATAGAAAATCTCATCTTACAGTTGACAACAAATTACTAATATACAAGACAGTACTGAAACCAATATGGACCTACGGACTTGAACTGTGGGGGACAGCTAAACATTCTAACATCAAACGCATCCAATCCTTCCAATCCAAAGTTCTCCGAACAATAGTTAATGCTCCTTATTACGTTACCAACTCTACCCTACACCACGACCTTAAAATTCCATTTATTTTAGACCTGGTACCATCCAAATTTTCCAAATTTCATCAGAACCTTAGTCATCATCCTAACCCTCTAGCACAATCCCTATCCAGTACCACCCATCCCTACAATCCTCCTCGAAGATTGAAACGGCAGTGGCCGCGAGACGTATTGTAAACGTTTAAATTGGAGTTCTGACACTGGTCAGATCCTCCACTCATGTAATGTATGTTTGTGGCTATTACGCCCTAGTTCGGCCTCCACTGATTCACACCAGTGACGCGGCTGAGAGCGAGGGTCTAGGATCTTTTGGATTCCGCTTTTTCCTCCACAAGTGGGGGAAAAGCCCAGTCTGGGGTCCCTCTATAGCACTTGTATATTTTGTATATAGTTATGTTTGTTTGAATGATGTTTGTTTATCTGCAAACTTTTATTTATCTCAATTATAGGTTAATGTTTTGTTTTGTTTTGTTTTTATATTTATTATTATTTAATTCTATATATATCATTATTATTTTATTTTATCTCAGTTTATAGGTTGTTGTTTGTTTTCTTATTTTGTATATATATTATATTTTATTTGTTTGACTTTATCATTGTATATATTGTGTGAATGGGATCATATATCACTATTACTAATGTTCATATAGAAACAAATTGTAATATATCTCAATAAAAAAAAAAAAAAAAAAAAAAAAAAAAAAAAAAATTTTATAGCTCTCTCAAAAAATACCTTTTATCATCTCATTTCTACTCTCGATGTTTATAATTTATAATTAACCGACTAGGGCTTAGCCGAAAGAACTGTTATAAATTTTGCAGGTATGTTTTTTGCTATTGCACGACCATTTTAGCTAACGGCTTAAATATTATTTATTATTTTTCCTGACTTAAATTCTTGTAATGAATTCCCATCGGTGTTTTGAAACAATTTGAGTTATTTTTACTGAAAAATCGGGTGCGGGAAACACACGACTTTCACTTACCTCGGCTGAATAACAAATAAATACAGTTCAAAAAGGTTTAAAGAAATATATTTAGTTTTGTTGTAAACGTATTTTTTAGGTTAAATAATATAAAATTGTTGTTGTTAGTTTTATCCGCTTTTTATTACTCTACATTACATTTAACAACTTTGTGTATTAGATGATATTTTTTCTAAACTCTTTATCTTTCCAACGGTATATATAACATCTGTATTACTGTTCTTATCTTCAAAAACCAAAAATTACATCAAAAAATATCTTCGCTCTTTTCTCCTTTTAGTTGATTACCAAATTCGTCCAACTTGTATATTTAGCAGTTTTTTATCAATACTATTAAGATGATATATTTTATTTCTTCGAATCTACAAAATTAAGAGTATTTCAGAGAAAGGAAATTTGAACGATCGGGATTTAAGCCCGGTCAGACTATTGGAATCAGAATAATACTTACATCATATTAAAGCCCATAGAATTTTACATCGAGATAGCGGAGTTAATTAAAATCGTAAGAGCCGTTTTGGAAGAAATCGTGATAAGTGTAAAATGCATGGACTAAAGTGGCCTTTCAGATACGCCGATTTTGACGAAAAAATTGCTGTATAGTTGCCTCAAATATGAAATTTCAGTTTCGTACACTTTTTTGTTTTCGTGCTGGACTTACCACAAACGGCCGCACAGACCTTTTTGCGAGACTTTATTTTTTGGACTCAGGGGAACCTAAAACGTGTATTTCCGTTGAAAACTGTTATTAGCAAATTTTCACAATACTTTCCCTTACTATATGTTTAATATATAGGTAAGTGAAATTAAATTATATTTCGTTATATATTGATGATTATCCAATAACATACACCGAATAATCTTTATAACATCCGATATGTTATTTGAACCGATGTCCAAAGCCAAGAAAAACTATAAGTTTCTATTTTAATGTTCTCTCATAAACAAATCATTACGATAATGCTAAGAACATTTGCCTCATTTTGTGATTTTGACATTTTAGGCATATAAAATGTATTAAAAAACCTACCTTGAAAAGCATAGTCCCCTTCAAAACTTGGCTGAAGTTTCAGATGATATTTAGTCGGATAAACATTAGTTTTTAATCGGTCGTATGCGTAAGTTGATGAAAACAGAAGTAGGAGAAGGAACATGGCGAAATACGTGTCATGTGAAGGGACTGAGTGTTGGTACTGTGAGCTGTGCTTGTTTGCAACCTGATAACTATCTTTATGCCTCCTCGTAATAACCAAACAATTACCCGTGTTTATTGTTTTATTGCCACTGTTAAATTCTTGAAACGTTTCATTCAAAATCCCTCCATCATGTGATTCCCAAGGGATATAGACGATCATTGTCTAATACTTCGTAAAATAGAGGTCATAGATTAATAGGCCTGGAAAAAGTGATTAGGCCTAAAGACTTGTATGGTTTTGAGATCATCTATGTGAGTGAAAACTTTCATGATATTGAATATTAAGAAAAAGGATATAACGGTTAATGAGGGTTACTAAAATTAAACCTCTTACCAAAGATTTGATTGATTTGTTGTGGTTGAATAGAAATCTGGTATTGTTCTGCGTGGTGAGTTATTAAGCACAAAGTTAAAACTAAATGTTGAAAGAGTCCAATTCCCCTTCCCTTTTCTGACACAGTCAAATACCTTGGTTTCCTCTTAGACAAAAGACTGACATGGAACCCCCATACTAGACTCAAACGACAAGAACTTAATCGACGATATGGCCAGCGATATAGACTACTAAACAGAAAATCTCATCTCTCAATGAACAACAAACTCTTAATTTACAAGACTATTCTTAAAACAATTTGGACCTACGAACTTGAACTGTGGGGAACAGCATAAGTTTCGAATATCAAACGTATCCAATCCTTTCAGTCTAGAGTTCTTAGAACAATAGTAGATATTATGTCACCAACAAAACCTTACACCATGACCTGAATATCCCATTTGTCTTTGATCTAATCCCATCCAAATTCACAATCTTCCATCAGAAGCTTACCTTCCTTAACCCCTTGGCAAACTCCCTATCTAGTTCCAAACATCCCTATAACCCTCCTCGTAGGTTGAAGCGATAGTGGCCCAGAGATCTCTTGTAAATATGTCATTGGAGTTCTGGCAATGGCTGGCTTTTCCACTCATGCCCTGAGTGTATGTGGCTCTAGCGCCCTCGTTCAGCCTCCAATGGCCAAGACCAGTGCAGTGACGCGGATGAATGAGAGGCGCTGGGATCTTCTGGCATTGTGCCTCGACATCCTCTAGTGGATCTCGAGGTTTGATTCAGTGATCCAGGAGCAGTTTGTAAATAGGTATGAATGTGATCAAGATTGTTATTATTATTTTCTTTATAATATTTATTTAATTTTGTGTATATATATTTTTTTCTTTGTTTAATCTTTATTCATTTTTTTCTTTTTTTTAAATTGTATATACAATGTACATATGGGATGAATGATTTATTCTATCTGTAATACTCATTGCCCCAGAAGGTGGCAGATTGTTTGTTTGTTTATTTATTTAACGTCACTTTATGTTACTATGGCTAATCGGACGATGCTACAGTGGGAGTCCTAAATTTGGCCTATCCAGGTTTTATTAGGATAGGGATCTTTAACGAGTACCTGACATCGCACAGGCTCAGAACCACCTTTTAATGTTCCCTCCGAAGGACGGCATAACTAAGGATTTTTTACTCCCATTAAAAAACCCTAGGACCACCTGCGTGTTTGAACCCTTGACCTTTGGCATAGGACGCTGTTATGCAACCACTCAGCTACAAGTGGCAGATTGTATTATCTCTAAATAAAATAAATTTAAAAAAAAAATGTTGAAAGAACAAAAGCGATTGTAATAAGATCTCATCACCTTCTAAAAACTTTTACACATATTCCGACTCTGTTCTTAAATAGTAATCCTATTAGGTTCTATCCGACTGTCAAGAAACATGGAGTAATCTTCCACCGAACACTAACCTTCAAAAATCATATTTCCGAAATCTCCCGTAGTACCTTTTCGATCTTCGAATTCCCTTCATTATCTATTCCCGTATGAAACTCGAAAACCCCTCGTTACCTCTTAATATTTTCCCACTTCGACTCTTGCTGTACGGTATACGGTGGTGTATCTGAGGATCTCGAGGTAAAAATAAAACGCATAATTAACAGCTTTGTTCGATTCATCTTCGGGGTCCCTTGGTACACCCTCCGTATCCCAATTTTATGGCGATTTGAAGAGGCTTTACCCCCCCAATCGTCGCAAGTATTTCCTTGTGTCATTCTTATACCAAGTTATCCAATCCGCCATCCAGCATACATTTTGACCAACAATTTAATTCCCCTGTCCATCCCCATTATACAAGCTCAAGGCCTTCAGATTTATGCACCACGTCCCACCGAACTGCACATTTTGACAGATCTTTTCTCATTCGAACCTCAATTCTATGGAATTCTATTCCTCCATCCATCCGTCACTCCGACTCTCTTTCTACCTCAAATCCGCACATTTAATTATTTAATGATTATCAGTCACAATAGAATTGTAAATAAGCTTTTTTCTTTTCTGTTTTCTTCTATTTTAGACATGTATGTATGTCTTATAACAGTAGTTATTAACTTTTTTTATATGTATTTAATTTACTCAAAAACTCCAAAGCACATTTTGTATATTCTGTTTATGTTATTCTAAAGGGAAAAGTCCCATTATAACAAAGAATTTATTAATTATTATTATTAAAGTCACGCCTGTAGGGATGAATGGTGGAATAGATTTTCCGAAAGAAAAGAAATGAGAATTTGTCGGATGTCTGATCGTTGCTGCTGAACAACATGTCAACTCTTGCGGGTCTACAGCGAGCGAAATGAGGCAAATGTCTTTTCAAAAAATAAAATTTAAAAAATATTAATAGCTAATTTAAAACACAAAGAAATATAATAAGCAAATAGTAGTACCAATATTTGTGTTATTGCAAACATTTGTCTAGCTTAAATTAGAACAATTGGTAATCTATTGAATAACCTGTCTTGTTTGGATATATTGAAATTTCTCCTTACTTAACTGTTATTACTAACTCGGTGATGAAATAAAACTTTTTAAAGTCAAATTCAATTATTTCTATTTAAAATTCAACCTTTTCCATTTCAAATTTAACTTTTAAAGTTTTTTTGTTTTTTTTTAATTCGCTATTCTGAGATCAAGTCTCCTTACAACCAAAAAAAAAAAAAAAAAAAAAAATCGTATGGTGTAGTTACTTTTAAATAAAATATTTCAACAATCTTATAAATTTATAAATATTTGTATAGTTATATGCACGTGGAGCACGCACTTATTGCAAATACATATTTATACTATAAATACCTATAATTACAATGGAACGGAAGATTGAGATTCGAATAGGTAACGAAAGAATTGATGTTTGAAAGAAGAAAGAGATGCGGTTTTACGACAAGTGATAGGCAGTGAATTCCAAAATATTTTTTATTAATAAAATAATAAAAATTATGTTAACATAATTATACGTTTTTGTGGCTATTTTAATTATCAATCATGTTTATAACCAATGTGGATTTTTTACTGTTGTCGGAAGTCCTTTTTTATAAAATTACTCAGGATTTTATCGACAAGTATCGGTTAATTTTATTTTTTTGTATATTTTCAATACTAGAGCCCTAACTGGGTTAATAGGTAAGGTTCGTTTAATTAGCGTGCTTTTGATTTTAAGATCGCTCCTTAGAATTTTTCTTTTGAAGAAAAAGGAAATAGTTTTATTCTCGGACTGTGTCACCCTAATAAGAATAACATCAGATTTAATATGTAAGAGCTTTATCTGGGCTATAAAATTAACGATGAAACAAAACAGTTTGACATAAATAAAAAATAGCCTTACAAAAAAACAATAATAATTTATATTAGATTTCCGAATTTTTTCGAGTTCCGTAATCGAAAAAGAGAGGGGCTTTGATTGTACTATTTATTTTAAGATCGGAGTCAGTATTAAAAATATCCAAAAAGCTAAAATTAATCGATACTTAAAAGCCTCCAAACAAGTCAATAAGCCTCATTGCTTATAAACATGATTGATAATTAAAATAGCTATAAAAACATATAATTTTGTTAACTTAATTTTTATTATATATTAAAAATAAAAAAAGTTGAATTTTAATAGGAAAAGTTTTAATTTGATATGAAAAACGTTAAATTTGAAATGGAAAATTTTAAAATTTATTATGAAAAGGTTAAATTTGATTTTAAAATGTTAGTATTTAAAGTGGAAATGATATTTATGTGTTTACTTTGTTAAATGAAAGAAGATATAGAGATGGCACTGTCAGAGTGGGGTGTAGACCGTGGAACAACCTTGGCGGTGATGAGTCTCTATAAAAAGATGAGGAATGTGGTCAGAACCAGAAACCACATTTCAAAAGAATTCGAGACGGCATTGGGAATAAGGCAAGGCTGTAGCCTGAGTCCGTTACTTTTCATTATTGTTCTGGACTTGGCACTAAGGAGAGCCAAGCCTATAATGAGGAAATTCCAGCTAGGGCACAGAAACCTCCACCCCACCAGATATTCTCTATTAGCCTTCGCTGACGAACTCATCCTGCTAGCTGACAATGATCGAGACCTCCAACATAACATAAATGTCCTACAAGAGGAATTATCTAAAATAAATTTGAAGATTAATCAGGGGAAGACTAAATGCATGAGAATTGGAAAGAAACCCCGAAGGATAAAGAGGATATTAAGAGCTGAAGGACAGAGATTAGAGCAAGTCGAAAATTTCAAATATCTGGGAGCTCATCTCAATGAGAATGGCTACATAGACGAAGAAGTGGCCCAGAGAATTGGAGCGGCAGGAAGGATGTTCTGTATTGTGAGGCGAGGTTTTCTGGGGAGAAGAGAGGTATCAAAGCAGACCAAATTAGCCGTATATAAATCGACATTTCTTCCTATCCTATCGTACTCCTCAGAATCTTGGACTCTTACCTCAAACATAGGAGCCAAATCCAGGCCATGGAAATGAGGTATCTCCGAAAAATAGAGAGAAAGACACGGAGAGATAGGATACGGAACGCCACATACGGGCTAACCTTGACGTCAAACCGGCGGAGACCATTCTAGAGGAACACAAACTGAGGTGGTTTGGACATCTTCTTAGGATGGATCCGGAGAGAAGTGCCAGGAAGACGTATGAGACCCGCACAGAGGGAAAAAGGCCCAGAGGAAGACCCCGCATCTCCTGGGAGGACGGTGTAAAGGAAGCATGCAGGAGGCGTGGGATAGACTGGAGTATGAGAGTGGAATTGGCACAGGAAAGAGACATATGGTCCAGACTCTACAGGCAGGATCCTCACACCGAACATCGGTAGAAGAGGAAACGATTATGATGATGATGATGACTTTGTTAAATAATAATCGGTTGACCTGAAGCATCAAGTAACAGTAAAGAAATTTATAAGTTTCCAGATCAAGAATTAATGCTCCTAAGATTCGAGAGGAGGATCCTAAGAAGAACCCTTGGGACGGTGTTCACGTCTACCTAGAAACAATTCCGAAATAGGGACAATATATAATTTATGAGGATTGTAAGGCGTTGGACAGGTCATGCTGTTCGAATAGTGATGACCAGGTCCAAAAGAAACTATTGGAAGAAAAAATACATAGCAAGAGAAGAGTTGGAAGGCTGAGACTACGGTGGGCCGGTAGAGGATGCGGGGTCCATCTTAGGAGTATGAAGTTGGAGGGCAATGGAGACGAATCTGGATGCAGTTGATGTTCCGGGAGGCCTTAACTCATTACTGAGTGTACTGTCCGGAAGAAGAAGAAGGAGCTCAATATCCCTTTTGTTGCAGACAGTCAGAAATAGACATACCTCTACCCAAATAGTTATACTTATAATTCCAAACATATTCCCAATAATCCCCTAAACCCACTGGCTGGCCTTGGGATCTCTTAGTTGTGTTAATTTTCTTTAGTTGTTAATTTCAGTAGATAAATAAAATAACAAAGTGAAAATGGTAATGTATTACTTGAGGATAAACAATGAAATAGTGTTATTAAAAATAAATCGTTTTATTAATATATTACAGAAATGTAAGTAAATCTTAACAATAGTAGTTACACTTACAAAACTAAACTTATCACTTACATTTTGACTGTTATTAAAACAAAAAAGAAATATAACTTAAAATGAAGTTACTAAAATAATTTGCAGTCGTTAATATTAAATATCTACCAAGATAATTACATATTGACATCAACTTTGACTTGATTGTTAAAAAAAATAATGTTTATTTTTTAGTGAAAGTGAATCATCCAAATATTTGTAATAGTTACAAATCTGGATTTAATTTTAAGTATTTACAGTTCGGAAACATTGATATTGATAAACTGATTCTATAAACTTGTTTCCATTGCAGCACGAAAATACACAACTTTATTTATTTCTCTGCGTGCTATTCATAGAAGTTGTTACGTACATATTACATACTACGTTATAAATTTAGGTACCTCAAAATCAATCCAGACATTATCAAGAGAGTGGGGTATACGACGGCTGAAAGGGGCGATCCACTGGGAGCTGGGGTTGTTGTGGGGCTTGTTGGTGAAGGCTTGATCGTGGGGTTGGTAGGGCTTGGCTTGGGGCTTGTTGATGGGTCAAACCCGTACAGGCCGTTGTAAATATCTTGGTAATGGTTCAACATGAATTGTTTGTTTGTCTGCACTGACTTCATAGCATCCTGAACAGCCTGTATGACGTCCTTGTTGCTCGAATTTCTGAAGGTGAAGTTTCCAAACTGTAAATAAAACAAATTATTATGTGTTAACATAATAAAATTAAAATATTATGCTTTACATAACCAGCGCTTTATGAAGGTCATTTCATTAAATCTTAAACACTAAAATTTCTTGTCATATTTTGAGAGCAAATACTAGACTTCAAGAGGAACAAAACGTTAATATGACCCAAAGTCTGATTCTCTTCAGTTAGGGAGGAAAACCAAATTATTCGGTTTTTGATGGTTTCAACGGTTTTCATCAAAAAAACTCAAATATATCTACTTGATGTACATGTACAAGAAAATAAGTGGTACCTAATAAAATAAGAGAAAATTTGCCAAAAAGTATAGAAGTCCAACTAGGAAAGTAAGTATCGAGTCATGGACAAAATTAAATTTAAACATTTCTAAGAATATTTTGAAAATAGTTCTACTGAGATCAACTTTTTATCACTCATCTCATACTAATAGGATTGGTAAGTAGGTGACCTCAGATTTCTAAGTATTATTTGTCTGATATAGGAGTTATCTGGGTGGATTTAATTTTTTATAAAAACTATCGATAACAGCAAAAATTTCTAAATTTGACTTTCCTCCTTAACCTTAGAAAATCGGATTATCGGTCATGAGATCTTTTTTGATTCTCTTGAGGTCTAATATCTGCTCCCACAATATGAGTAGATATTTTGTGAGACACCATGTATACACAACAAACAATATTATATATACAAGTATATTCAAACTTGAATTTCTATCATCATATATTTAATTGTGCTTTTATAAAGAATTTAATGTTCACTGCTATGTTTAGCAGTGCTATAACGCCCAAAATCATCAATGATATTAAATTTCTATGGTTCAAAGCGTTACTTACAATATTGTAATGGTCGTCTGTTGAACCTAAAGTTCCTAGATGACGGATCAACTCAGCTTTCTGATCCTCGTCCACCCTAAGCAAAACAAAACAATTCAATTTCAGTAAAATGATTACTCCAATGATTATTATTAAATATTTTATAATTAATAACATAGTGTAAATCTGATAAATATAGGAGAAATCAATGAGTAATTTCATAATTATAAAAACGAAATTTTCCTTACTTTGTTCTAATTTGATAATATTTGTCGCTGAAATAAGCAAGGGCTTGTTCGTAATGCTGTGGCTTGCTGGCGATTTCTTTGAAGGCGAGAATCATATCTTCTGCAGGCATGTGGTCGTAGTCAGATGAAATCAAAACGTTTTCAAGAAGGCTGTAACAAATGAAATAAAATAAAAATGGTGAATTAACGAAATGATCATTTATTATTTAATTAATTTGACCTTTAAGATTTGAAACCAAATCCAACATGGTCAATACATGTTTGGTATAATTTAATAAAAATCTAGGTTCCATAATCAACAATAAGAAATGATCATATTTGTTTCGTTTTTTAAATGTATAGAATAATTATTTAAAAGACATTATACAGGAACTTAAAACGTGAATATTAAGAAATTAATTCTTAACCGTCTTTTTTCTAATAAAATAAAAGTTGTTTATATGTGAGTGTGTGCTTAATGTATTATGTAATGCTTGCTGACGTACAATATTGTTTCATTCAATATCTTATAAATAACTGTTTAAGAAGATTAACATCAAACACGAGTCACATTAAACTTGATTTTTTTTAAATAAAATAAAAAATAACTATAACTGCATTTTGGGAATTTATATCTACTGTCATTCCGCCGTGAAATCTCTATAAGCCAAACACATAGTTTTAATATATATATAAGTTTCTGTTGTTCTCAGGTTTCAGTCAATGAATAAACAATTTTTATCTATGCGACGTTTCGAGAATTTATTGTTCTCATAAAATAAAAATAAAAAAAACAGAACATTAATATTATTATACAATAATTAATATATTAATAACATAAATTAATTAATATATATATATATATATATATATATATATATATATATATATATTAATAACATCATATATTAATTATTGTATAATAATATTAATGTTCTGTTTTGTTTTTTTTCCATTGTTAAGGCATGATTATGAGAACAATAAATTCTCGAAACGTCGCATAGATAAAATTGTTTATTCATTGACTGAAACCTGAGAACAACAGAAACTTAAATTATTAACAGTCGAGAACTGATCAAACAATATGTATATATATATATATATATATATATATATATATATATATATATATATATATATATCTGTGTGTGTGTGTGTATAAAACATTTATTCAACCATGGTTAGGAAGGGAGTGTGAAATAACCTAATAGGTAAAATATGTCCTGTGAGATTACCAAAAGTGTGATTTTTAAAGGTAAATTTTTGTAGCAGAGAAACTCAAAAATATAAAAATTCGTCGAAATTTATTTTAGAATGTTAAAACTTTAATTGCACATATGAGATTATAACTTATATCTAAAGCTATGTTCCAGAGTGGCAATGGTGATATGTAATTACCAAGTTGCAAAGAATTTTTTATACTTTTTATAAGTACAAACTTTTTTATTGAAAATATAATTAATGACTTTTCGTTTTCTTGCAAGACTTACCTCACACACACACACACATACACACTCACACACACTCACACACACACACACACACACACACACATACACAAAACATATTGCGCGACTTGGTGATTTCGACACTGGGACCCTAATACGTGTATTTCGATTGAAAACTGGAATTAAAAACTTTTTACGATCACAATACCTTGTCTTTACTATATATTTCATATATGGGTAAGTGTGAGTAAAATTGTTAATTACTTAGTTTTAATGAATAAAATGAAGTTTTAGTTTTAATGAATTACTTGTTTATTGCTGCTGACGTCCCATAGTCTCCACCTGAACATGCCAGGTAATAGAAGAGACTTTGTTTCTGGTATGTCGTGAGAGTGGTTTTGTAGCTGCTTTGGAGCAGATCCTTAATTGTTTGGCTGTCAACAACATCTCTGAGGCCGTTACAGTACAGTTCGTCAACGATTGCTGTGTTTGCCACCCTGCAAAAGAATATTTAAAAAAATATTTTGAAATAGTTTCCTCTACAGACTACTTGTAATAATAATAATAGCTTTATTTCATCCTCCAATAAGCCTCTCCCTTAAGAGGACAAGTCTGTTATCCAAATTTTAACAAACTTTCTCTTCCTTGATTCATGCTGCTCTTTACAATATTTAAATTTTATAACTTACAATATACATACATTTCCTGCCTGATTCAAACTAAAATTTATATCCATATATTTAACGATAGATATTTTGTCACATTATTCGACATTTGCACTATTTCATTCCTCCACCTCGTCAGTGGTCTTCCTCGGCATCTGTTACGTTCCCTTGGAATCCACTCGGTAGCAATTTCAGACCATCTTCTGGGATCCAGCCTGGCCACATGACCTGCCCACCTCTATTTCAATATATGTGACGCCTTTGGTAAACTTTTGAGGATAACTTGTTTTTTTATTTTTTAGTATTGATGATACGATCCTTCCTTTTAACATTTAATATACTTATAGAAAACTGAAGCTGTGTTCTTGACAGATTTTCTTATTCTTTGCTGGTCGTAGAAAAGGTCTGCGAGTCATATGAAATTACGGGGTATACACAAGTTTCCAGGACTCTAGCCTTCAATGTTTTTTTTTTTCTCCAATATTTATTCTTCTAATAATTCATTCTTTCTTGTTTTTGAATGAGATGGATTGACCTAAGTAGATGTATTGATCAACAAAACCGATGACCTGATCTTTAGTTTTCACATCTCTTTGCCTTGAATTTGTCATGATATTTGTTTATCTGTATTGATGAACAATCCCACGGTCTCACATTGTATTAATAGATCTTTGACCAATTCATAAGACAACCTGTATATATTCACAATTTTAAAATAAAACAAACTTAACTGACACCTCCATCATTTCTATAACTCGTACATAGGATAATTCAACCATAAAAAGTAATAATATATATAACACTTACATTCACAGACCATATCAATAGAAAAATCGATAAAGCCAAAAAATTAATATTTAAAATGTTCCCATACTTCAACAAAAAATCCCATTTGAGCTCTCATAACAAATTAATAATATACAAATCAGTTATTCGCCCGTTAATCACATACGCCTCGCCAGTCTGGAGCTCAACCTGCTTGACTAACTACCAAAAACTTGAAAGAATTCAAAATCTATCAATGCGGATAATTAACAACTACCCCCGCTACACTAAAATATCATCTATGCTCCAGGACTTACAGCTTCCAACAATTAAACATTTTGTCCATACTCAAACAGCTTCTTACTTCAGTAAAACACCAGTCTCCAAAAATCCTTTAATAAAGGAAATCGGTAACTATAATAAAGCATCTCTAAAACGCTACACTCATAAAAGAACTAAACATGTGTTGCTAACTTAAACTAGTTTATCTTAATTTCTAATTTTATATTATCAATTGTGTTATCTGTTTTTTTTTTTGTTTTTTTTATATGTAGGTTTTTTATTTAGTTTTTCCTACTACCATAGTTAATATCAATTTAATTTTACCACTAATTATAGATTAGATAATTAGATTATAACTACCAAATGAACCAAACATTTGATGATTGTAAGGATGTCTCATCCGAAATCATTTATAAATTGTTTGTCAATATGTAAAAATGTAAATAAAGTTTATTTTCTTTCTTCTTTCTATACAACATCAGTCATTAGTATATACAGGATGTCTCATAAATGTCTTTTATTATTGTGAGAGCAATGAAATGAACAAGTGGCACAAAATGAAATAAGAAAACATTTCTCAGGAGGTTAAGAAATCAAACCCTCAAAATAAGAAATTAAGTGTCTGCAACACTTCTTCTTTTAATTGGTACCAGTTGTTTTTCTGTACGTGCGCGCCAAGTAGATATATTTGACTTTTTCTGATGAAAACCGTGAACTACAGAAGAACTCTCTACATTTGATTTTCTTTCCTAATCGTTGGCTCAAAATTATTATTGTTGTATTATAAACTTTTGGAAGAATTAAGAGCTAATTATTTATCAGAAGTAATCTAAAATTATAGGTAGTTGATTTAGTAGAACTCAATATAATTTTTAAATATTGACCAACACTGACCTCTTTTTTCCAACAATATAGTTTTTGTAAGCATCCTTGGTTTCCCTTTGGCACACTTCGTCACCATAGTCACACATTGAACTGACGATCAATTTCACAATTTTTCCTTTTTGGAAATCACCTTCATTAATGCTTAAACCGTAGTAGCGGTAAGAATTTCTCATCAAATCTGTGGCGTAGTTCTGAAAAAAAAAAGAAAATGATATGTAAAATAAGATTTATTATTATTATTGATATTCGCAACTGCCTTGCTGCACATCCAGCGAATGTAAAATATTATGTTTTTTTCTGACCAGGATCCTACAAATTAATAATTATTTGAGTAGATCTCTCGACCATTTTTTTAAAAGTCTTCTTTGGGGTTGGCATAGCAACAGGGAGGAAGAAAATGAAACGAGTTGACTTGGGTGGTTATGTGTCGATGAATAAAACGTGGTATATTTGTCGTGAATGTAAGAATATGCTGTTGGGAAGTTTGTGTTAATCATCATTATGTATCTCATGTATGATTCGAAATATACCTTGGTAATTACCACTATTTCACATAAATTCACAATTTCCGGGAGATTTTTTGTTAGTGTTTACTTGTCTGGCAGAATCCCAAATTTCTGCACCATATGTCCAGATAGATATGAGTAGAGTGTTGTATATTAGTCATTCATATCGTACATTTAGTGATGTTCTGTAATCCAATAGATGTTAAAGTTATTTGTAATGACTTGGTAGTTCTTGTCGCTTTAATTTGTATGTATGTTCCATGTTAGTCTTTTCTCCAAATATAATCCTAGGCATCGAACGTTACTGCATCGTAGTACCTCTCCGTATATCGCTGTACATTTCCTTTGAGAAAAGCTCAAGTGGCTGAGTTTAGAGGTATTGATTTTGATTTTCGATTTTTGAACAACTTTGACATGTCAAAGTATGATTTTGTAAGGAAATAGAAGCTATAGTAAAATCTCTGTGAGAAGAAACAAGAGCTGTATCATCAGCAAAGGTGTAGATGGTACTGCAAGGGTACTCAGAAATATCGGAATATTAAAGTAACTTTTAAGTTTAAAGTTTTAGTATTAAAACTTACTTGGAATTGCAATCGAAGTTCGCTGAAGTAAAGGAGAGTCCAAAGCTCTCTAAAACCATTGCTTGCTATTGTCCATGGGCCGAGGGAAGTTTCGCTGCTCAGATAACGGAGGGTGTCTACGGAAACATAAAACAGGAATATTCAGAATAAAAATAAAATTTAAATAATTTTCATCATCTACAGGCAGAATATTTAAATAAAAAACTGCAAATTATTGCAAAATATTTATTATTTTAAAATAACAATATTAGGGTATGATATTGGGTTTATGTAGCTGTTAATAGGCAATTGACTAATGTGCAAAGCTACAAATAATGCAATGAAAAATTGGTACATCACCGCTACTAATTTCAAAACTATATTTCTGCTAGTTCTGAACCAATTTCAATGAGTTTGTAGAAAATTTAATTCTTTAAGAAATAACCTTAAGATAAAAAAAAAATTGTATTTATTTATTAATTAATAGAAACGGTTTTTGTATTCATTATTCGGGTTCTACGCGTCCTCAAATTTTGAGGGGGGATGTTTGTTTTTTTTTTGGGTCGATTACGAAGTTTCATTATTGAAAATAATAAACCAAAAGCAATTATACTAGGCTGCGTCACTATTTTCTTTTTTTTTTCTTTCGATTTTCATTCAAATAACTCAAATAAAATTCTCTGATCCCAGAACCACCTTACATTTTTTCTCTATCATGAATAATAACCGAGTAATCAGGGAATCATATCTCTTGTAAGTTCTGGCTTGACCATATAAGATTTTTTTTTCTCATTGTTCATCGAGTTGACTTGATCTCAAAAATGTTTTTCGATTTCCTTCTATCTTCAATAATAACCGTTTTTTTAACTTAAAGGTTAGAATTTATAAAACTATTATTCTTCCGACGGTTCTTGACGGATGTGAAACGTGGCCGCTTACTTTGAAGGATGAACAACGGCTTAAGGTTTTCGAAAATAAGGTAGAATAGAATAGAATAGAAAACAAAACTTTATTCTGGAACAATGTCCCTTAAGAATAACAATTATGAACTAAATAATAAATTATAACTGGCCAAAAACAATATATAAATACAATTTGATAACACAAGAATAAAAAAATAAAATAAAATAATAATAATAATAAAAAAAATAAAGGGTCATAGTGTCATCTCTATTTACAAATTCTAGGAATAAATAAATAAGAATAAACATAAAATGTAACTTTTACATCTCATTAAAGTAAAATTCACCTTACATTAGTTGGCATGATAAAAATTAGCTTACATCTGATTGAAGAGAAAGGAAGTATTGAAAGAGGAGGGATTTAAACGATGAGAGGGAAGGAGCATGACGGATGTTTGAAGGGAGGGTATTCCATAAGGAAGAGGACCGGGCTAAAAAGGAGCAGTCATATTTTTTAGTTCTATGGAAAGGAGTGTGGAGGTCGGACAGACGGGATCTTGTTTCCGGATGATGGGTTGAGGATTTAAACATCAAAAGGCTGTAGACATAAAATGGATGGTGGGAGTTTATGATTTGATAAAGGAATGATCCAAGGAAATATTGTCTTCGAAAGTTTGGGGTTAACCACTTTAACTCGTCGTAGAGGTGGGATACGTGCGACCGTCTCGAGGTACCGAACACAAATCTTAAAAAGCAGTTCATAATCCTTCTCAATCTGTCCTCCAGCACCTTCGAGAGGCCGCCATATGCCACACAACCATAGTCAAAGTGGGGGAAAATGAGTGATGAAACTAGGAGTTTATGGGTAGATTGTGGTAGGAGGTGGCGGGATCGGTGGAATAATTTCAAGGTACAAATCGATCGACGGGAAATTTGGGCAATTTGGGGTTTCCAGGATAGGTTTTGGTCGATGATAATGCCAAGATTTTTAACAGTGGAACGAAAAACAATAGGATGGTCACTAAGCAAAAGCGGAGGAAGGGTGGTGATCGATCGGAGGAGGGATTTGGAACCAATAAGGATGGCCTGAGTTTTTGTAGGATTAAGCCTCAAGTTATTCAGGTTTGCCCAGGCACTGATTCCATCTAGGTCTTCCTGAATACGGGCAAATGCTACGGATAACTCGGAGAGAGGGAAAGATAAATAGATTTGGAGGTCGTCAGCATATAGGTGGTAGGAACAACGGTGGATTGAATTAGGAAGGTCATTGATGTAGGTATTGAACAGAAGGGGCGAAATACTCGAGCCTTGGGCAACGCCTGAGGATAGGACAAGGAAATCAGATAGGGGTTGGTTAGGAATAACAACTGCTTGAATGCGGTTGGAGAGAAAGGATTGAAACCAACGAATTGAACTGTGGGAAAAGGATAAAGATTTTAATTTAGAGAAAAGGATAGAATGGTTGAGGGAATCAAAGGCTTTGGTAAAATCTAAAAGTATTAGGACAGTTAATCTTTTTTCATCTATAGCGGTATAAATATCGTTAGTGATTTGGGTCAGAGCGGATTGCGTGGAGTAGCCAGGTCGGAAGCCGGATTGGTAAGGGTTAAGTTTGTTGGTTTCTTCTAGAAAATTAGATACCTGGGATTGTACTATTCGTTCAAGGGGTTTGGAAAGGTTAGAAAGGATGGATATAGGTCGGTAGTCATTAGGAGCTGACGGGTTAGGGATTTTGTTTATAGGATGGACCAAGGCTTGTTTCCAAGAAGAAGGAAAAACTGAGTTTTGGAGGGAAAAATTATAGATGAAAAGAAGGACTGGCAGGATTTCTGGAAGGCATAATTTTAACAATTTTACTGGAATCCCATCGAAACCTAAGGAAGTAGTACGGGATTTCATTATGGAAGATATGAGGTCTGTTGGTGAAATGTAGGAGAAATAAAAATTGTCAGAATCGAATGATGATGAAAGGGAAAAATTAGGAGAAAAGGCTGGTGAAATGTTGGAGGAGTCGGTTAAGAAGAATGAATTTAGTTCGTTGGGTGATACAGGGAAGACTGAACATGTAAAGGATTTACAGAGAGAGAGTTTACGAAGAAGTTGCCATCTGGATTTAGGATCAGGAGCGGAGGACAGGGCTTCTTGAAAATAGTTGGATTTCGCACGCCTTACTGTTGTTTGTGTCAAGTTTCGGAGGGCCCTGAACGCTTCATAGTCATCTGCTTGCCTTGTACGTCTGAAGCGCCTACGGGCAGCCTCACGTTTTCTTTGTAGTTCTCTTATTTCTTGACACATCCAAGGAGCAGGTCTGCGACGGAATGTACGGGTTTTTAGGGGAGCATTTTTGTCAAGGATGGAGATCAGGTTGGAAGTGAGGATGTCGACCATGTCGTCAATGGAGGAACAGGAATATATATTGTCCCATTTCAGGGTTTCAAGATCGGGTAGGATGTCTTCACGAGTGAGGGAATTCATGTTACGGAAATTTATGATTTTTGGAAGGATTTCTGGAGTAGGGATATTATATGATATCTGGATTAAGTCATGGGAAGATAGAAATGGGACTGGCAATTGAGATTGGGAGAGAAGTTTCTGTGCTGAATCAATAATATGAACATCTAACCAAGTGTCAGAACATCGTGTATGATGTGTCGGGGAAAAAGGAACAAGATAGAGGTTGAGGGAAAAGAGAAGATTTTCTAGGTACTGTTTGTCATTGGAATCGGAAAGGATATTGGTATTAAGGTCGCCGGAAATTATGATGTTATTGTATAGAGGAATATAATTGTAGAGAGTTGTTTCAAATGGAGCGTCAAAAGGAACGAGAGGAGGGCGGTACACAACTGCGATTAGGAGAGGATGGGTGTCGCATGTGATTTCCAAGAAAAGGAATTCAATATGTGGTTGGTCGGATGGGGTTGAGACTTCTAATATGCGAGATTTTAGGCTATTATGGACGTAAAGACCGACGCCTCCGCCTGTACGGCCTATTCGGTCATGACGTATAAAGGAATATTCAAGTAGGGAGACAGCAGAGGAGGGGATATAGGGTTTTAACCAGGTTTCGGAGACTGCGATGATATGGTAAAAATTTTTGGTAAAGTAATGGAGGAATTCATCATAATGAGCGGGCAAGGATTGGGAATTCACATGACAGACGTTTAGGATATTAGACATAGGGATGGAAGAGGAAAGAATACAAACAGTAGGAAAACGATGTAGCTAAGAACAATAATGAATTTAACAATATATGAAAGATAAATGCCAGCGAAACTATATATACATACATACACACATAAATATGCACATACACATATACACATAAATAATAGTACTTAGATAGAATAAAGGGAGTATGATATATACAATGTAAATTTCCACAAAGAATAAAAATAACTATAACAAAAATTAAGATAACTATAGTAAAAGTTGTATAAGAAACTATGTTGATAAGAATGAAAAGAACTTTGATGACATTATAAATATCTCTGATAGAAATGAAATAAACTTTGTTAAAAATAAAACAAAATAGTTTTTGATAGAAGTAAAAATAAAATATGACAAAATATACAAATATCATATTCAAAAATAGCATTAAGTTTCGTAGGAATAGAATAAGGAGAACTTTGATAAAAAATATAGTAGCTTTGATTATGGAATAACTATCTGTGATAAAAATAAAATAGGTTTTAATTAATGTAATATAGACTTTGAAAGAGAAAATAAAACAAAAGAGCTTTGATGATAGTAAAATAACCTTTGATAGAAATAAAATATACTTTAATAAAAAATAAAATACCTTAAATAGAAATAAAAGTAACTTTGGTAATAATAGAATAAAAAGAACTTTGATAAAAGTATAAATATCCTTGATAAAAATTAAATGAACTTTTGAATTTGTGATTGTAATGAAAATTACGAAATAATAAGATAATGAAATCGAGAGAAAACATTGAAGAGAAGAATCGTAGGCGAGATAGGGAATGAAGCTAGTCAGTAGACGAGAGCACAGGTGTCAGCCAAAAACATCGAGGTCCTGAGCATGGTCAATATAAATGACAGGTTGACCGTCGTCCTTACGGCAGCGAACCCTACCGCCCGCGAACCACACATACTTCAGCTTGCCAGCTGACTTCTTCTGACGAGCGAGCCAATAGAGGTGCCTGTTGGTCTGGGTCATCTCCTCGCTGAGATAGATCCGGCGGCAGTCATTCTCCTGCCAACCTATATCCCTCGTAGAGAAGTCCCTCTTCGTCTTCCTGCTCATAATCAACTCATCTCGTGTGGTCTGTCTGACGAATCGAGCGATGATGGGAGGCGGTCGCGGGTCATCCTTTCTCTGCCTCCGCCGTTCAATCATGTCCAGGTCCTCCATTTTGATTTTAATTCCGAGGGCTGCCGCTACATTGGTTACCAGAGCCGCTGAGGTTTCGCCCGAACGGACCGGCACGCCTCTAATTTCCAGTGACCTGCACAGTAGGCCCTGTTCTGCCTTATTTAAGCGTACCTCTAACTCGCCTACTTTAGATTTTAGCATTTTGTTTTCAGAAGATAATTCTTCTAAATACTTGACCTGGCCCTCTAAGTGATTTTCAATTTTGGCGAGCCTTTCATTTAGCTCAAAGCTCAGCTCCCCATATTTTTCAAGAGATGATTTAAGATATTTTATCTCTTCATTGACGAGGTCGCCGTGTTTATTCACCGCTATGAGTATGTCGGACGTCGTTGGCTCCTTTACGTGCTTTAGACTACTCCCTGTAGGTGATGACAATTTTTCGGTAGTTGTCCCAGATTTTTTTCCAAGGTCACATTTAGAACATAACCACGGTTTTTTTTTTATTTGATCGCTTCAATTTCTTTATCCGGTAAATTGCAGCATTTACCGTGAAAAATCACGCGGCATTTACTGCAACTCACGCTGCTCTTCTCGTCCCTGGCAATCACGGCGTCACAAATAGAGCATTGAGCCATTTTAATTTTGAATAATAAATAATAATAATAGTACTCACGAGAGAAAGGTGTTTATCAATAAAGGCCTGCGTCAACGTCCTTTAATACTCTAAGGCTTAGGGATTAACCTGAGTACAGCCAGCCTATTCAGAATAAAACACTGAACTATTTCACCGATTCTTTCTTGAAGTGATGATTTAAATAATGTAATTATCAGGTATACAGATATATGTGACTATATTTACCACAACTATGGAAGAGTAAGGAGAATAACGATAACAAAAGCGACTGATGTAGAGAGAGACACAGGTACGATGTTAACGGTTTGCCGTCTATGGCCAGACTGACGGTACTGCGTCTTTGCGTACTTAAGGTACTGCGTAAAATATTTGGTCCGAAGGCAACTGGGGAGTTTAGAAGGTTGCACAACGCGGAATTGCGGAGTTTGTACCCTGTGAATATAATTGAGTTGATAGCATCGCGGAGACTCAAATTGGCGCGTAAAGTTGTTGGGCTCGGTGAGGAACGGATTCCGAGAAAGTTGGTATTCGCTGAACCGACTGGCAGGCGTCCGAAAGGTAGGCCGAAGCGTCGATGGGAGGATTGCATTAAGGCTGATCTCGGGGGCTTGGGCTTGACCGGTGAACATTGGACAAGTCTGTGCAGGCGAAGTTTGGTGGTATCGGCATCTAACCTTCTGGTTCGGTAAGCCTATTATTATTATTATTATCTTTATAATAACTGAGTTATGGGTATTCATCGGTAACACTTCAATTTTTTTATTTTTTATAATTATTCGCACGTTTTTCTTTTTTTTTAACGCTAACAAATTTGTTATCTATCTTAATAAACAACAGCTAACACCCTATATATAGGCAAAATGTAAATTTTTTTCATTTTTCCTTTTTTGTTTTTCGCGCCTTACTGATTCTAAACCTCTTTACATATTTTTCTCTACATTCAAAAATAACTGAGTTATGGGCGTATTTATGGGCAAATTTTCAAATTTTTTGTTTTCGTTTTGCTCTTTTTCATAATTATTCGCGGTTTTGGTTTAAAAAAAAAACAACTCATAAATTGTTTTTCTATCTTAAAAAAAAACTGAGTTATCGAATTTTAATCGGCCGCAATTTTAAAACTAACCAGCTGATATCAACGTCTAGGTGTTAAGGTCATTGTTGAATGGACTAGTATTTTTGCGGCGAATTATCGTTGGACGGTGGACAAACGGATTTTTATTGTTTTTTATGTTCTACGCATCTTGAAACGTAACCACTCAGAATTTTAGGGGAGGGGATAATTTTTTTTTGGTAGATTACAAAGGTTTATTATTTACATAATAAACCGAAACGCTGCAAATTATTACACAATGGTTATTATTTCCAAATACCTATATTAGGGCATCTGTTTATAAAGCTATTTATAGACAGATAAATTATATGAAAAAAAAAATTAAAGGAAAATGGTCTAGAAGCACTGATAATTTCAAACGCTATACCTCTGCTTTACTTTTTGGTATTTATTTATTAATCAATTCTTGGACGTGTCTTGAAGCGTATGCCCTTAAATTTTGAGATGAGGTGTAATTCTTTTTTTTTTGGTCGATTACAAAGGTTCATTATTGAAAATAATAAATCAAAATTAAGATTCGAATTAAGTGTTTAAAAAGATGAAATACTACTGAAAATATTGAAAGTTTTACTTTTCACTAATAACAGTAATTATTAATCTTAGTCATAAGACTTACCAAAAACTGACACATAAGACAGTAGCCCTTCTTTAGCAAAAGCAAAATTATCACTTATCAATGTCGACCTCAGATATTCTTCTTTGAGATAATTTACATCAGCTTCAAGCTCTCCGCTCAATAGTTTCAAGCTGTTTTCATCGTAAAGCACCCTGTAAGGTCCTGTGAAAAGTTATACTATTAAAAAGTGTAATAATGTTTAAAAATATAAAATTATGATTGTTATTCATAAAAGTACAAGGAAAAACATTGTCTCAAGTCAAGATTCCATGTAATGTGATAGCAGTACCCAAACTGAAAAGTTATTTTTTTCATATTTTTATTTTTTAACACTTTTCTTTTCTAAAATTTATGGATACTATAACGTGAGAAAATGAAACTTTTATGTTCATATTACATAAAAACAAAAGCAACAAAGATGGATTGTTGATACGAACCTGGTCCGTAGACGTTGAAGACGACCAATAGATTGTGAGTATTGTCTTTTACAATTGAATAGTTTCCATTTACTTTATCATCTAACCAAATATAATTTTTATTAGCACCGAGGAGTACCTTGGTATTATTTACAAAGTATGTTTGGTAGGATAATGGTAACATCCATCCAGAATTATCTGATTGTCCGAATCGTTTCTAAGAATGGAACAAAACATAATTTTCAAAATTAGAAATATAAAAATAGAATAATTAAATGAGTAGAAACTTTTTTAATAATAATCTATATCTTTGGATTTATAACAATTTATTTTCACATAATTACTGTGGCTTATGAAATTTCTTAGAGTGCTTGGTTTTGCTGTCAAAATAGTTTGGACCTAACCTAACATATTAAGGATAACATATGTTTTGAGAAAGGACCTTAACACTTATCGAGGACTTTACTCCACATTCAGGAAAGTAAACTTTAAAATGATTTTTACCGTATTATAACTTTAATAATAATAATTATTTATTTCTTTATTCTGGGACATGTCCCTTCAAAGTAATACAATAATGTGGGATTTATTTCCTTAGAGTAAGAATAAACAAATATAAAAAATACAGTGAATAATAATACGTAAATAAAAAATAAGATTAAAAGTAATAAAAAATATAATGGATCAATGTATAGCTACGAAAACTAATTATTGCAAAAATGTTTATAAAAAATATAAATGATAATTAAGAAAACTAGAACTAAAAAATTAGAAAAAACTATACGAATAATATTTTGCTGTTTACATATTTTTATGGAAACTGAATCAGTCGGGATTATTTGGAAATTGAATAGCCAGGAAGTTATTGTATGGACGGGAATTGAAATTTGGAAGGGTATTAAAATTACGGATATGGGAAGGAATAATGTTTCATATTTAAGAGGATCGGATAATGAAAGATACTTATGTCGAAAGTTTCGGTTTGATGAGGCGTAATTTACTAATCAGAAGGCCGAATATGAGTGTTGCAGGAATGGATTGAGGAATTGAATTGTAAGGGATCAGATAACGTGGAAAATGAAAGATGCCAGGAAGTTGTTGCGACGGTAGGAAGGATAAAGCCTTTATTAATTATTACTTCAATTGATTTCCTAATGTTATGGTAACAACACTTATGATCAAAGATACAAATTAATTATTCCTCAAATAATTGTAAATAACCAAGCAATATGCTGCTGTCTGAAATATATACATATATATATATATATATATATATATATATACTTCAAAATGGTAGTTAAACATATTAAAGTTCAATCGGTTTTTTTCGGAGGAATTATGCTTGTAAAACACTCAAAAGAACAGAAGCAGCCCTTATACATTGTATTGGATGAGGTTAAGATCAATAAATGCACTGATAAGGATCTGAACTTGTGAATTTATAAGTAAAAGCGGAAAAGGAACAGCTTATAGAAATTTTGGGTTGGCATTCAGGTCCTACGATTTCGTCATCTGAGATTTTTTATAAACTCCTCACCTTATTTACAATAACTTCATGAGTATTTCTGTATACAGAGAGGTATGGATAGCCGGACATTGTGAGCCAGGGTTTGAATATAGTCCAAAGCGTCTTTCCGTCTGGCAGGGTCTCATTCATGTTATTAAATTTTGCGTAGAATGTTAGGAAATCAACTGAAGAAACCGATTTTCCTTTCCTACAAATTGATAATAGAATTAGAATTATTTATTAATTATCAATAGCAACTAAAAGGTATTGATAGAGTTTATACATACATTTCTTTCACGTATTCAACAAAGGATGTCAGTGGGTTCGAAGCTAATGTTTCCAACATTCCTAAAAATGCTGATCCTAAAAATAAATAAAAAATGAGTGAATAACATAAAGTCATTTTATTAATTAAAGGCGCATTTAAGTTCCAAACTACTGCGATTTTATTATTTCGGGGTTTTGGTGGTGGCTTGATTTACTCATTTCTTGGAAAGGAAGGTTAACACTATTCTAAGGTATTCACATGTTTTAATATTTGCCACATCTAAACCCTTATTCTAATTTTTAAAATGGTAACTGTAACAAATACAGTTATATGTGAAGATTTCAATAACTCTGAATTATTTTCCGATTAGACACAGTAACAATCAATGAATCAAATTTATTTAAAATAATTTTTATATCATTTATAAATAAGGTTCACGAAATTTTGCCAATGAAACACTGCGAAGTGCCTAAATCTCAAACTTAAAACTCTTAGAGAACAGTGAGTTCAACACTATGTTTTTTATGTTATCTACCTATGAATTACCTTTAACTATGGCAGGGTCAGAAAGGAATTTGACGACTGAACTAGTCGTATTCAGGTTTCCTGCAATTATTGGAGAGCTTGAGCTGGACCAAGAGTTGGACAGTGCAGACTGTTGTAATGCCAGGATTTCTGTTTTAGGCCAGTTCTCCCAGTCGGATTTCATCTGTCGAAAAAAATCGTCATATTAAACATTCTAAAATGTTATTTACTCTGTCTGAGGTTTACCATCCACGTCAATTCGTGAATTATACTGTAAATAAATCATATTCTTAAGAATACCTGGTTGAGTGCTGAGTATGCAATGTAGGTCGGAATGGACTCTGCGAGCCACATGTTTTCCCAGGAAGATGGTGAGACAACGGATGCGAAGAAGGATTGGACACAAGCTCGTAACAGCTGAAGTGCTTGGTCTTTAAGTGTGTCAATGGAACTGCCAGGAATACTCAAGCTCACATCGTAGCTACGGAAGAATATTACGATATATTAACAACATGTTTTTTTTTTTTGTCAACATCTCTAATTTTATTGTATAATACCTGATAGCTGCAATTCCGTAACCGCTTACACTAGGAACATTCAAGCCAGGCACAATCACCAATTCGAGGTTCACTTCTGCGTTTTTACTCAAATCGCTGACAATGGTAGTCGTTATGGCATCAAATAAATCTTGATTGACGTTTGCTATGGAAAGATCTTTAGGAAAGTAAACAGGATAATCTTTACTAGGCTTGCTGTAGCTTCCTACAGTGAAGTACACTCCGTACGGCGGTAGGTTGACAGGGCTGTAATAATCCGCTGACAGCAGTTTGGATCGGCTGAAACATATATTCAAACAATATAATCATATTATTTTAATAAAAAGATTTAAAAGATTAAACATAAAACTTTACCAAATCATTAGATCCCAACACCCTCCATACATTCACAGTCTCCTACAGTTTACATTTTCAGTCCACACTCTTGAAACAAGATCGCGCCATTCCGACCTTTACTTTCCTACCCATAGAACTAAAACTTTTGATCGTTCCTTCCTGGTCCGCTCCTCTATTTTCTGGAATTATCTACCAACTCATATCCGCCATGCTGCTTCTCTCTCCTTATTCAAATCCCAACTTTTCCAATACCTTTTATTATCCCAAAAAGACGCTTAAATACAGTGATTCTTATGTTCCTATTATCACACTTTGAAAGAAAAGCAATATTTGTTCTTTATTTAAACGCTGTTATATTTTAATTTATTTTTAATTTTGTTCAACCCAATATTTTTCAAGAACTGTTTTATTTTATCTTATCATATCATATTTATTTTATATATATATATATATATATGTGTGTGTGTGGATATTCGTGTGTGATACGAACACTCGAATTAACCCATCTGTGTAATAAGTAATTAATTATGTTCCTTCTGTCTGTTGGCCAGACATGTATATTTATATTGTACAATTCTGTTATTCTTAGGGGACCCAGTCCCAGAATAAAAATTATTTTCTGTTTCTATTTCTAAAAAGGCTACAATTATCACATAATGGTTTATTATTTACAAAGGACTATATTACGTTATAAAAGTTTCTATAGCTGTATGGCCGATTCATCCATCGGAAAAACTTTGGTATTAATAAATTCGTAGTGTGGAAAGAAAAATTTATTCGTTATTTGGGTCCAACGTATCTTAAAACGTAAGCCTTAAAATTTTTAGAGGGAGGAGAATTATATTTTTTGCAAAGCTTCATTATTAAAAAATAAAAAAATAAAAAGCATTCATACTAGACTTCTTTACTGTTTCTTTTCTTTTATTTTCATTTTCATTAAAATATTCGATTACAAAGGTTCATTATTGAAAATTATAAAAGTTAAGATGGGAAGAGTGTTAATATTAACTTTAATCACCTTTGATGTAAATGTAAACAACACCTGAATTTATGTAACCTTTTTAATGTAAAAGTGATAATAAATCATATGTTATCAAATAAGCGTGGGTTTTATTTCGCCTCTCTGTTTCCCTTTTTAATATATTTTTTTCGGTAGAAATAAGTGGTGCCGAAACCCGGGAACGTTATTTTGATCGTTTTCGAGTGAGAAGAAACTGTTTTATCGTCTGTTTTACTCTACGTAAGTTTTTTTTTTCTCATTATAACCTTTCTCTTTGTTTTTTTCCATTTCTCTCTTTAAAAATGACAGAAAATATTTCGATACCACCAGTCCTTACGGAAGATAGAACATTACCTCAGTCTTCAACTCAGGAGATACAACCACTACCGGCTCAGTCGCTAGCGGGAGCACAAGTTCCCATCGGGAACCACCCATCTGGCAGGGGGGAGTTAAGATGGGAAGAGTGTTAATATTAACTTTAATCACCTTTGATGTAAATGTAAACAACACCTGAATTTATGTAACCTTTTTAATGTAAAAGTGATAATAAATCATATGTTATCAAGTAAGCGTGGGTTTTATTTCGCCTCTCTGTTTCCCTTTTTAATATATTTTTCTCGGTAGAAATAAGTTAAATCAAAAGCATATATACTTGACGTCTTCACTATTTATTTTTATTTTTTTTTCAAGTTTCATTCAAATAAAATTTCCTGATTCCATAACTCCTTACATTTTTTTCTCTACAATTAATAATAACTGAGTTATCAGGGAATCACATTCTTATAAGTTATGAGCGTATATATAGGTAAAATTTCAATTTGTTTTCTTTTCTTTTATTTTTTTAAATTAATAGTGGTGTACTAATCCTAAAAGTCTATAGTTTTTTCCCTATCTTTGAAAATAACGGAGTTAAAAGGATATATATAGGCAAATGGATTTTTTATTTTTCGTTATTCGGGTTCTACGTATCTTGGACTGCACACGAATTTTGAGACGTGGTATCTTTTTTTGGTCGATTAAAGAGATTTATTATTGAAAATCATAAACCAATTAATCAATTATCTATTGATTGAAGTCGATTCCGTAAACCATGTACCAAAACATTTGAGGTAAAAGGGTGGAAATGCGAAATCCTGACATATTCGTAATAATTGTTTTAAAAGTATTTAAAAAAAAAGAAGTTAATTTAATGAATTTTTGACTGTAGTAGCAATGGTTTTAAGGTGATTTAGCAATGTATTACATCATGTAAAATGCCATTATTTAACTTTAATCATTATTTTGAAATGAAATAAATCAAAGTGAAGGCATATAGAGTTCGATTTATTTTTTATTTAATTTAATTTTTTTTTAAATAATCAACCAAAATTAATATTGACTGAATATTATTCTTGTATATCTCTAAATAAAAATATATTTTGGAGATTAAAAAAAAAATGTTTAAAATCATAAAATCAATTATCATTGAAATTATGAATCAATATAAATCATACTTTTTTTTCTTTTTTAAAATTTAATAAAAAAATAAGTAAATAAATTGGAAAATAAATAATCAGCTGTACAGATAATGAAAATAGGTTCTAAATGTTTGCCAGCTGCACAATAATCACACCCCGCTAGTTCAATAAGCTTATCAGTGAATCATGTATTGACAAAAATAGAATAAACCATCAGGGATTGAAGTCAACTCGTATTTTTTTCTCGAAGTGAACTAAAGTCAAGACATGTTTTTTTTTAGACCTAACAATACAAAGACATGATTTGATAATCAAATTTTAAAAGAATGCTGCAAATTACTACACAATGGTTTGTTATTACCAAATAACAATATTAGGGTACAATCGTTTATAAAGCTGTAAATGGTAAATTAAGTAATATGAAAAGCAATAAATAATTCAAAGGAAAATGGCATATCACCATTTATAATTTCAAAACGTTATATCTCTGTTAGTTCTGAACCAATTTCAATGATTCTTTAGTCATTTTATAGAAAATTGAATTCTCTATGAAATAGCACTAAACGCAAATGGTATTTATTTATCTAAGAATTAGAAGAAACGTATTTTTTTTACTTTCACTTACTATATATTGTAAGGGAAATTATTGCGATCGTGAAAATTTTCGAATTCTAGTTTTCAACGGAAATTCACGTTTTAGGGTCCCCCTAGTCCAAATAACCAGTCCCGCAAAAAGCTGTGTGTGTGTGTGTGTGTGTATGTGTGTGTGTGTGTGTGTGTGTGTGTGTGTGTGTGTGTGTGTGTGTGTGTGTGTGTGTGTGTGTGTGTGTGTGTGTGTGTGTGTGTGTGTGTGTGTGTGTGTGTGTGGTAACTCCAGGGCGGAAACGAAAAGTCCTATGAAACTGAAATTTCATATTAGAGACAACTATACGCCCGAGATCTTACTAACTTTTTCATCAAAATTAACTAACCAGATGAGCTACTTCATACCATGCATTTTGCACCTGTTTGTTATCAATGATAAAAAACTGAAAAAATATTTTTTTAATGCAATTTTTTGTTTTTGAACAGTAATATACATGTATAATATACCGTTGGAAAGCTAAAGATTTTAGAAACAAATATTATCTAATCCACAAGCTTTTAAAAGTTAATAAAGAGTGATGAAAAGCCGATAAAACCAACAGATTGTTGATAATATAATTGATTTTTTAAGAAAATACATGTTTTTATAGAAATTCAATATTATTAAAATTCTTTAATAGTTTCGCTAATTTTTATCTCTAACTGTATTTGAAAATTCTTTAATCGATTTTTAAAATGGATGTAAGTGAAAGTCGTGTGTTGCCCGCACCAGATATTTTTTATTCGTTGTCTTGATTTCAAACGTCTTTTCGTTTTTTCTCCATCTTCAATAATAACCGATTTTCGGTGGAATTACATCTATTATAATTTGTGGCTTGAATATACAGATAAACTTTTTTTTTTACTTTTTTTGTGATTCTATAACTTTATTATTTTTATTTATTTTTTTTATTTATTTATAGTAATTTACAACTGTACTCAAGAATACAATAAGTAAATATGTAGAATGAATATAAAAAGTCATGAAAATGTCTTGAGAAAGAACCACCCAGTGGTAGCACTTCACTAACTACTTTAATACAGTAGGTCCCGAGGCCACCTTCTTTTCAGTGGCCTTGGAGGGTTATCAGGGATATCTGAGGAAGATAAATTACGGACAAGTGGGTTTGTATGTGCAGGGAGTTTAGAATGGAAAGAGGAGTATCTATCACGGGCTATGTCTGCAACAAATGGGATGTTTAGGTCATTATGGAGGATTTGATTTGTGACAAAATAAGGAGCATTCAGGATTTTGCGAAGGATTTTGGATTGTAAGGACTGGATGCGGATAACTTTATTTAATTTTATTTTTTTGAAAATAATCAATCAAAATTAATATTGACTGAAACCTTGTATATCTCTAAATAAAAATATAATTTGGAGATTAAAAAAACAAAAGTTTGAAAACATAAAATTAATTATCATGGGAATTATGAATCGATATAAATCATAACTCTTTTTCTTTTTTTAAATGTATATTCATTTTACGTTTTTTTAAATAATTTTTAGTTAGATTTACGAAAGACTAAATGTTGGGGTGCTGTTGTCATAATGTCAATAACTACTCATTTAAGAAAAAGAAGCTCGAAAACTACCAGAGCTAGAAAACCTTTCAACCAGTTTATGCAAAACATGTTTATAAAAGTATTATTTTCAAGGAAACTCACCTCGCCTTACCACCTAAAGTCAATCCAGTGACTATTACGGGTTCTGTTTTTCTTGAATAGACAATGTCCAAGTGTACATTGTACTTGGCCCTCAAATTCGGCTTGTCAAAACATGGATATATCCTTCTCGCATAAACTGGGTAATTTTTCATTCCTAAATAATTCCTGTAACATGTATCGTTATTAATAATTGATTTGTTGATATATATTTAATGTTTTTTATTTTTTAATGGTTAAAAAGACTTACTCCTTATCTACTTCACTAATGTAGAGACCTTCGGTTCCGTTCAGTTTTCCTTTGTATTCAATCGAAATCTTGTACAAGCTGTTTGATTTTAAAGCTTCTTTGATTCCAAATGAGATTGTTTCATCTTTACTGTTGATATTTATATTGGAGAAAGTATCTTCTCTTCCAGAAGGATAAAAGACACGGGCCGAACTTATGGCGAGGTCCAGGGAGTTCAAGACTATTTCGGTGACATTAAACGGCAGGTTTTTCTAAAAACAGAAAATTTGAAGGTATATAGTCACCTGTAGGTTATATCATGACAAGGATAATCAAAAATTCATTAAATTAATATTTTTTGTTCTATTATTTTCAATAATCAACCTTTGTAATGGACCAAAAAAATTACCCCTGCTCAAAATTTGAATGCTTGCGTTTCAAGATGCGTAGAATCCTCAATTTTTTGAAATTCTCCACAAAAATACTAGTCCATTCAACGATGATCCTAACATCTAGACGTTTTAAAATGGTGACCGATTAAAAGGATTTTATTCAATAACTCAGTTATTTTTGAAGATAGAAAAAAAAAATTGTTAGTGTTTTTTAACCAAAAACCGTGAATAAATATATAAAAGAGAAAAAATAAAATAAAAAAAATTGATATTTTTCACATATTTATATTTGACGATAGAGAAAAGTGTGTATATAGTTTTAGAATCATTAAAGCGCGATAAACAAAAAAAAAAAAAAAAGAAAAATGAAAAATTGAAATCTCGCTTATGTATATGCTTGTAACGACATTATTTTCGAAGATAAAAAAAAAAAAAATCATTATTTTTTTTTTACAATTATATAAAAGAGAAAAAATAATAGAAAAAAATTGATATTTTTCACATAAATACGCTTATAACTTACAGTATCAGTAAAGCATGATAAAAAAAAAAAAAAAAATTCAAATGTATAATCAATATGATACTTTGAATTAGTGCTTTTCATATTACTTAATTGCCTTTTAAACAGTTATACCCTAATATTGTTATTTGGAAATAATAAACCATTTTTTATTCTATAAGTCTTTATAACACTTTCAAAACAATTATTACGAATTTGTTAGGATTTCGCATTTCCACCCTTTTACCTCAAACGTTTTGGTTCATGGTTCGCGGTATCGACTTCAATCAATAGACAATTTATTTATTGGTTTATTATTTTCAATTATAAACCTCTTTAATCGACCAAAAAAAGATACCACGTCTCAAAATTCGTGTGCAGTCCAAGATACGTAGAACCCGAATAACGAATTAAAAAAAAAATCCGTTTGCCTAAATATCCTTGTAAATCTGTTATTTTCTAAGGTAGGGGGAAAATCTATAGAGTTTAAGGATCAGTACACCACTATTAATAAAAAAAAAAAAAAGGATTCCCTGATCACTCCGTTATTGCTGATGATAGAGAAAAAATGTAAGGTGTTATGGATTCAGGAAATTTTATTTGAATGAAAAGAAAAATAAATAGTAAAGAAGTCAAGTATATATGCTTCTGGTTTATTTTCATTAATGAACCTTTGTAATTCACCAAAAAAAAAAAATAAAAAAAAATTGAGGGTTTTCGTTCCAAGATACATAGAAACCGAATAACGAATACAAAAAAAATCCGTTTGGCCGAATTAATGAATAAATCAATACTAAAAAGTTCACCTATATATATATATATATATTATATATATATATATATATATATATATATATATATATATATATATATATGCCCTTAACACTGTTATTTTTGAAGATAAATATATAAATACCTATAAATAAATATCAATTAAGAAATAAATACCAAAACCTTGGTTTTAGTGCTATTTCATAAACAATAAGATTAGATTAAGATTGAGATTTTCATTTTTCAAAATTTTACAGATGGCTACATGCCTCAAACTTTATACATGTTGTTGTAATTGCACCAATTACATGTTACTTTTACGTAATATTTACACTAGGGGTTATTGGTAATTGTAGCCTATATTACATTTAGAACAGTAGGAAAAATCTTTTTTTTTTTTTTTTTTTTTTTTTTTTTATTGAGATATATTACAATTTGTTTCTATATGAACATTAGTAATAGTGATATATGAACCCATTCACACAATATATACAATGATAAAGTCAAATAAATAAAATATAATATATATACAAAATAAGAAGACAAACAACAACCTATAACTGAGATAAATACAAATAAATGATATATATAGAATTAAATAATAATAAATATAAAAACAAAACAAAACAAAACATTAACCTATAATTGAGATAAATAAAAGTTTGCAAATAAACAAACATCATTCAAACAAACATAACTATATACAAAATATACAAGTGCTATAGAGGGACCCCAGACTGGGCTTTTCCCCCCACTTGTGGAGGAAAAAGCGGAATCCAAAAGATCCTAGACCCTCGCCCTCAGCCGCGTCACTGGTGTGAATCAGTGGAGGCCGAACTAGGGCGCACTAGCCACAAACATACATTACATGAGTGGAGGATCTGACCAGTGTCAGAACTCCAATTTAAACGTTTACAATACGTCTCGCGGCCACTGCCGTTTCAATCTTCGAGGAGGATTGTAGGGATGGGTGGTGCTGGATAGGGATTGTGCTAGAGGGTTAGGATGATGAATAAGGTTCTGATGAAATTTGGAAAATTTGGATGGTACCAGGTCTAAAATAAACGGAATTTTAAGGTCGTGGTGTAGGGTAGAGTTGGTAACGTAATAAGGAGCATTAACTATTGTTCGGAGAACTTTGGATTGGAAGGATTGGATGCGTTTGATGTTAGAATGTTTAGCTGCTCCCCACAGTTCAAGTCCGTAGGTCCATATTGGTTTCAGTACTGTCTTGTATATTAGTAATTTGTTGTCAACTGTAAGATGAGATTTTCTGTTTAGTAGTCTGTATAACTGGCCGAATCTGCGGTTAAGTTCTTTTCTTTTAAGTCTTGTGTGTGGGTTCCACGTCAGCCTTTTGTCTAGTAAAAAGCCAAGATACCGGACTGTGTCAGAGGAAGGAAGCGGTAGGGAATTGAAATAAACCGTTGGACAGGATTTGCGTCGAAGAGTGAATGTGACGTGTGAGCACTTGTTTTCGTTCACCTTAATACGCCAAGCGTTACACCAGTCTTCGACAAGGGAAAGGTGATTTTGTAAATTAAGCGATGCTGCTTCAGGATCGGAATTGGATGACAAAATGGCGGTATCATCAGCAAATGTTGCCAGAAAGGTATCGGGATCGGTAGGGATATCGGCGGTGTAGAGGATGTAGAGGACGGGTCCCAAGACGCTGCCTTGAGGAACACCAGCCTCAACAATATAATGTTTGGAAAATTCTGAGCCACAGCGAACTCGGAAGGAGCGGTTTGATAGATAGGATCGGAGGACTAGGTATAAGGATTGGGGTAAATGGGTTTTGAGCTTAAAGAGCAATCCCGGGTGCCACACCCGGTCGAAAGCTTGAGATATGTCCAGAAAGGCACCCGAACAATACTCCTTGCACTCAAGGGCAGAGGAAATGTGGTCCACAACTCGGAGTCCTTGCTGAACCGTGGAATGTTGAGGACGAAATCCGAACTGATGTGAAGGAAAATTTTGAAATTTGGCTAGGATTCGTTTTAGTAGGAGCTTTTCGAAAATTTTTGAGAGGATCGGAAGTAGGCTGATAGGTCTGTAAGATGATGTGTTGTTAGAAGGTTTGCCTGGTTTTAGGAAAAGGATGATAGTTGAATGTTTCCATAAAAGAGGAAAATAGGTAGTGCGTAGGATACAGTTATAGAGATATGTAAGGAATGTAATGGCTTTAGGTGGAAGTTGTCTTAAGATTTGAGGAGTAAGGAGATCGTATCCAGGGGATTTACGGAGAGGAAGCTTTTTAAGAAGATATCTGACCTCAGAGGGATTAACTGCTTTAGGTGGTAAGGAAAGCGGTATTGGTGATATAAGGAACTCTTCAACTGCCGCCGTATGGGTAGGATTAAGCTCTGGATGAGGAGTAAAAACTTTGGAAAGGTGCTGTGCGAATTCCTCGGCCTTATCCTTGTCAGAAGCAGCCCAGGAACTATCACAGCGCCGGAGAGGATGGGAAATGGTGTGGGATTTTAGGATTCTCTTCGTGACATTCCAAAGGGAATTGTCACGAGTCGAGAGAGAGGAGAGGTAGGTATTGTAGGATTGGGAACGGAAGATCGCCAACTCCCGCTTTAATTTTCTACAAAAAAAGTTATAGGAGCGGCGATCCTCTGGGTGGCGGGTGCGTTGCCATAATGTTCTGGCTCGGCGTTTGCTGTCGATGAGGTCTGTCAGGTGTTGTGGTAAATGGCTTTTATAAGGAATTATTTGGGAGTACTTGGGAGAGGAGGCAGTCCAGGCAGCTTGTTGAATAGCGGTTGTAAAGGAATATACGGCGTCGTCAAGGTCATTTGGGGTTTTCAGAATCACTCTGAGGTCAATATCATTAGTGAGGATTTCGCGGAAGAGGTTCCAGTTAACAGGGCCTCTAAGGAATGACGGTGGGATAGGTTTAGGAATAGGTGTTATGGATACATTTAGAATCAATGGACTATGATCAGAGGATAGTTCATCAAGGCGAGCTATGGAAAAATTAAGAGAGCCTAATCCGCTGTGGATGAAGAAGTCAAGGATGTCAGGATTACGGTTAGGATCTGTTGGCCAGTAGGTAGGAGAATCGGGAGGTAGGAGATGAAAGCGTCGGGAGTTGAGTGCAGACTGCAATGTCCGCCCACGAGAATTGGTGGTTCTAGAACCCCACTGTTGATTCTTGGCATTTAAGTCTGCACCCAAAATGAAGTGATTACCCAAGTAGTTGAGAAAGGATTCAAATTGGGCAGAGGAAATGGGATGTTTAGGAGGGCAGTATGCTGATGCGATGATAAGCGGAAAGGAAAATGTTTTGATGACAATGGAAGTTGCTTGTAGGTAATCGTGGGCGGGAAGTGGGAGGAAAAATCTAAAAACAAAAACCTACATAATAAAAAAAGAATTTGAGGGAAAACAAAACAACTAAAGTAAAAAAAAACAAACAATGAAATTAAAAACAAAAAACATTATAGTAAGAAACAAAACAAATTATAGTAAAAAATAACACTAATTTTGTTAATATATTAAACTATTTTCATAAACAAAAAAAATTGTACAAAACGAAAAAAGAATCATTGAAATCGGTTTAGAAATAGCAGAGATATAGCGTTAAAAAATTAGCAGTGGTGATAGACCAGTTCCCTTTGAATTATTTATAGCTTTTCATATTAGATAACTATCGATAAATAGTTTTATAAGCAGTTATACCCTATGATAGTAAATAATAAATTATGTATATAGCTAATGACCCTTAATGGGTAGATGCTCTGTATAAATAAATAATAAACCATCGTGTTATAATATGCAGCGGTTTAAATTTTTAGCTATTATAGTAGAGTCTCTAACCAAGCTTATTTAATTGCCGATTTCTTGTAAAGTTAATTTTATACTTATAGTATATATTTTCATACCGCTGTTAAATCAGATATAAAATATCCTTTCGGTTTGATGTTCTCTAGTTTTCCTATATTAGTCTTGTGACACTTTCACTTACCTATATAAGAAATATAAATTAAGAGAAAGTATTGCTGTATTAAAAATTTTGTAATTCGAGTTTTCGGGGCCTAAGTCCAAATGATCAAGTCCCGCAAAAAGGTCTTTGTGTGTGGTAAGTCAAGCTCGAAAGCTATAAGTTGTGATAAACTGAAGTTTCATTTTTTAGGACCGTATCATGCCTGAGATGTTACATTTACGCTCTTGTCCTGCCCGGAATTATCAAAAACTTGTCATACATTTTCTATTTAGGTAAGAATATTATATCGTATTAAAAAGAATAAAAATAAATAATCAGCTGTACAGATAATAAAATGGTTCTAAAAGTTTGCCAGCTGCACAATAATCACACCCCGCTAGTTCAATAAGCTTATCAGTGAATCATGTATTGACAAAAGAACAATAAACCATCAGGGACTGAAGTCAACTCGTATTTTTTTCTCGAAGTGAACTCAAGTCAAGATATGTTGTTTTTTTTTACCTAAAAATACAAAGACTTTTATTGACTTGATAATAAAATTTTCAAAGAACGCTGCAAATTATTACCCAATGCTTATAAATAAATAAACCCCAAATAACAATATAAGGGCACAACCGTTTATAAAGCTGTAAATGGTAAATTAAGTAATATCAAAAGTAATAAATAATTCAAAGGAAAATGGCATATCACCATTTCTAATTTCAAAACACTATATCTCTGCTAGTTCTGAACCAATTACTTTGTCATTTTGTAGAAAATTGAATTCCCTATTAAATAGCACTAAAAGCAATTGTGTTTATTTATTACTTAGAAGAAAGTGATTTTTTTTTTTTTTTTTCTTGATCTCAAATGTCTTTTCGATTTTTTTCCATCTTCAATAATAACCGATTTTTGGTGGAATTACATCTATCATAATTTGTAACTTGAATACAAAGATCAACTATTTTTTATCGCGCTTTAGTGACTCTAAAACACTATTCACGTTTTTACCTATCTTCAAAAATAACTGCGTTATGGGCGTATTTGTAGAGAAAACTTAATTTTTTTTTCTATTTTTTATAATTTGGTTAAAAAGCACAAATAAATGTTTTTCTCTATCTTCAAAAATAACTGAGTTATTGAATTAAATCACTTTTAATCGGCCACCATTTAAAAAATAACCTGCTGATATCAACTTCTAGATGTTAGGATCGTCGTTGCATGGATTTCATTTTTTGTTTATGTTTTTCTTGTTTATCGCGCTTTACTGATTCTAAAACTCTATACATACACAGTTTTCTCCATCTTCAAAAATAACTGAGTTATGGGCGTATTTATAGATAAAATTTCAATTTTTTTTCTTTTCTTTTTTCTCTTTTTTATAATTATTCCCGGTTTCTTGGTTAATAAACACTAATAATTTTGTTCTTTATTTTCAATAATAACTTAGTTATTGAATTAAATTACTTTTAATCGGCGACCACTTTAAAAATAACCAGCTTGCTGTTAGGACCATTTTGCATGCCTTAGTATTCTTGTGACGAATTTAAAAAAAAATGGTCCAGTAGGTTCGGAGAAATTCCGCGGACGGCGGACAAACGGATTTTTTTTATTCTTCGCATTTTGACAAGTAAGCTCTTAAATTTTGAAAGGGAGTAATTTTTTTTTTTTTTTTTTTTTTTTTGGTTGATTAAAATGGTTCATTATTGAAGATAATAAACCAAAAAGTCAATATTAAATTTTGATTTATGAAGGGAGAAGTTAGTTCAGGGTACAGTAAAAAGAACACAAAAAATATTAACTTAATTTATTGGTGTTTCGGCCTAAATTATAGGCCTTCTTCAGGGCTATAAAAAAAAAGATAACAACCAGTAATAGAATAAAATATATAAAGATGATAAGTAAAAGAATTCTTTGACTTTTTTTGTTTCTAATTATTACTATATTTGTCAATTGTCATAACTACTATTTCACTTTGTTTTTAATTATCAGTATAATTCCTTTTACTTATCTTCTTTATCTATTGTATTTTACTACTGGTTGTTATCTTTTGTTTATATAGCCCTGAAGAAGGCTTATAATTTAGGCCGAAACGTCGGCACTAATAAATTAAGTTCATACTTTATTGTGTGTTCTTTAGACTGCACCCTGAAGAAACTTCTCGCGTATATTCACCCAGTCAACCATTCTAACTTTACTTTGATTTATTAGGTACGAAGTAAACGTTTTTCGGATATTTCCAAATCTATGTCCACTCTAATCCTACCGAAGACCTTTTTTTATTCGAATATAATACCGATTTTAACATCTCGCTCTTACTTATTGATTTATTTCTAACTACTTTTATATCTTTAATTGTGAAGTGAATTATAAGGTTTTCGAAGGTGCTTATATTAAAAATGATTTAAGGAACGCGCACTCGACTAAACGATATATTTTAGGATTATTGGAAGAGGTCTCATCAATCAACTGCCTGTCCACCGGAAAAATTATTATCTTTAAGGAAAACATTGCAATCATTATATAATCGCTGGGGTAGTTTGATTTTTCGCAGATTTTTAAGCCCATTCAAAGTACAAGAAAACTTCTAGATTATACTAGAATTATCATGGTTTATTGTTAAAAAAAAAAAAAAAATAGTGAATCTAATATGGTGGTTCTCTTCCAAAAAAAATTACCATTTCATATCAGTTGAACGCGGACACGCCTTAAAACGTAGCTCAGTTACAGTACTTGGCAACAAAAACAGACTGCGCAGTATATAAAAAAAATTAAAGTAAATAATAAAGGTTTTTTTTTTTTTTAAACTGATTCTTGTATTGTAATAATGTTTGAGTTGGTCTCTTTATACAGGCAATTGGCTTTAATATTTTTATTCTTACCTAGAAATATATTATTTTAAGCTGAAGAACCTTTGACACGTAATTTAAGAATTTATACTTCCGAAAAAGTATGATTTTCATGAATTTGCCCATCACTATTAATGCTGAGGAACTTAAACACAAAATAAATTTTAAGTTAGCCTAAGGTGGATTGTACCGGTGTCACTTCGAAGAAGGGATTGTTAAGATCACGTCTTAACACTTTCGGCCTCCACTGCATTTACCATTTAATAAAAATATTTGTGACGGGAGAAATGCGAGACATTTGTCAGAAACATTCTTGCCAGGCGATAACAATGTTTGTCTGTTATATATAAAGAATTCGATTTTGAAACGCAATTTGCAGAAGGCTTATTCAAACTATTAAATTCTGTTTAAACTGAAAATTACTTGCACACAAATAGTTTATGGAATATTATCATTCAAATAAACAATAAAAAGAATTTGAAATTATTTATTTTAAATATAAAATTTAAGTTTGACAAGATATTCCATAGAATTTGTGTAACCCAAATCATATAAGATTTATACCTAAAAAAAGTTTAATGTATTGTATTAGTAAATATGATATTAAGACAGGGCTAGAATTTTTACTTATACATATATTAACTTCAATGACTTTTATTGTCTGTCAAGACATGTTATCAGAATCTTGTTTATTAAATGAAGAATTAATTATCTTCCTTCAAATAACTACATCGTCCTTTATTCTCGAGCAAGTTTTTTTTTTTTTTAAACGTTGTTGTTGTTGTTGTTGTTTTAATTTTAAGGGCAAAAAACTGCTGATGGTTATTATCGCCCTCGGATCTTTACAAAAAACAAAAGAAAAAGAAAAACGATTTACCAAAAGGATGATATAAGAAGAAAAAAAAAAAAAAAATTAAGAAAAGAAAACAACGAACAAAATACTAAAACAATATAGTAACATTAAAAAATAATAAAAATAAAGGTAAACAAAAATAAAATAAACGGGATTAACAATTATGATAAAAAAACAAACAAATAACTAATAATAAAAAATAAAACACAAATATGATAAAAATAATCAATAATACAAAAAAAAAAATTAAATTGAAAAAAAGAAAAGAAAAAAAAATGTGTGTGTATATATATATATATATATATATATATATATATATATATATATATATATATATATATATATATATATATGTATGTAAAATAAAGAATAATAATAATTTAAGTATAAAGAGATAAATTAAAATTTTAGTTTAAACTGTATGATGAAGAAGAAGAAAAAATAAAATTGTATATATATATATATATATATATATATATATATATATATACATATTAAAAAAAAAAAAAAAGTGTTATATTTGCTGAAATAGACGAATATTCTTTATAAACTTGATGGAACTGCTGATAGTTGCTTCATTATCGTTCAAAGCCTCAGAGACATGGCGTGGCACCCCAAATTTTTCAATTTCTCTCCTGTACTTTGGACAGTGCTCAAAAATATGACTCACCGTGAGAGTCACTTTACAGTGATTACATTGAGGTGGATCCTTCCTTGTAATAAGATACTCATTTTTTTAAACGTTATTTGTAAATTTATCTCTCTCTCTGGCACGACTGACCGTGTAGGCACTTGGCCCTGTGGTGCAATCTCCTGGGAGAATATACCCACGATATATACTTGATGAAGGTTTATAGGTAGGGTCATCACTCCCCACGCATATTTGTGCGAGTAGCCACCAGTATTCTAACGGGTTTCACATACCCAGGGGAGGGGCTGTGAGTGAAGCCCCATTTTATTATATGCTTATAAAAGTCCCGCCGGGACCAGGTTTGAACTCACAACCTTTAACGTGTGAGACTAGTGCGCTAGCCATGGGCTCTCCTGTTAATTAATCAATAAATATAAATGATAAAGTTCTGTAATTCGTATAAAATTGACTGACTCAAGTATTTGGTATAGCACATAACATTCGTATTTCTCAAATATTTGATAACTATTATTATAAAATCAATTAGTAGTGTGAACTAGAAACCTCCGAGTACTTCTGAAAACTACAGATTTACGATAAGAAATTAGGTCAAAAATGAATAGGCGTCAACACTTGGTTAGTCTGGTTTATCTGTCTCTCTCAATCTTCGAAATCTCTGATTTTATGTATTTTCTTTATATGAACCACATTCAAAAACGTGATAAGCTAATAAAAACAATTTTTTTTGCACAAAGTATAGTGAATCATTATAAAATACCTCAAAATTAATTGTCTTTTAGTATTTGATGCCGTTTTTAATTTATTTTTAGGCTATTTTAATTATTTTATAAATTCATAAAAAAGGAAGATGTCAGTATTTGTCGGTATAATTAAAAAATAAATAAATATTTACTTTTAACCGAAATAATTAAAATAGATATATCTTATGAATATAAAAGCTTAAGATGACGCATGTTATTTAAGAAACGTTGCAAATTATTACACAATGGTTTATTTTCAAATAACTGTATTAAGATGTAACTATTTATATAGCTGTGAATAGGCACTTAGCTAAAATGAAAAGCAATAAATAATTAAAAGGAAAATGGTATGTCACCACTGTTTATTTCAAAAGACAATATCTCAGCTAGTTCTCAACAAATTTCAATGATTCTTTTTCCATTGTGTAGAACATTTAATTTTCTATGACATAGCCGGTATTTTGTTTTTTTTAGCAAAAGTTTTGGTATTTATTTAATTATTAGGAAAACGGCTTTTTTTTTTTGTTATTTGGGTTTTACTCATCTTGAAACGTAAGCTCTCAAATTTTGAGGAGAGGGTAATTATTTTTGTCGTTTACAAAGGTTCGTTATTGAAAATAATAAACCACAAAAAATATCAGGAGCCACCTCGAATGTTCATTGTAATTCCCCTTCTTAACTTTAAACTCATTAACGTTTGTAGGTATCTGATATGGAACATTTTTTTTTTAGTTTCTTATATTCTGATTTTTTCAAGACATAGATTGGAATTAATTTCTTCGATTTCGATTAAGATTAATGAGGCCTTCCATGACCTCATTTTACTTAGTTATCTCACAATGTTAAAACGCTTCACGACGGTGCACGAATCTTGTACCAAAGTCTAAAAGATGTATGAATTGCTAATAAAAAATGAAGTACAGTGCTAAAAAAAAAAAATATATTAACATTTCTTATCGATTAGGATCCAATACAAAATATGTTAGCAATATATTTAACAATATTAGTAAGATTTATATTTATATATAAATAAATCTATATTCTGTGTGCGTGTGTATGTTTTGTACTTTGTATGGATATGTTTTTATATTACCAATTTATTTATAATAATAACAATACTTAAGGATTTCTCCAGGATAACCACAAATTTTTAAGGGTTCAGTTTTTTCTTCTTAATTGTCGATTGTAAAGTATTATTATTTAAAACAATAAACCAAAAGAATAAACATATGTTTATTTTTGGCGTACTGATCAACAGGGTGCTTTCGACATTAGGGGTACTCACTACGTTTGCTATAGCATGCTATTTGTGTTATTTTGCTAAACCCATCGAGTTTCTACAGTTATTTTCTGTATAAAATTGATGGGTTTAGCACAATAGCACAAATAGCATGCTATAGCAAACGTAGTGAGTACCCCTATTATCTTCAACTCAATAAGTGTCCCACATATCAGAACCTATTCTAATCGATCAATATAACTTTTTTTCTTTTCTTTTTTTTTTTTTTAAATATGTCAATGAAACTATTCTAAAATACTTTATATTTTTCTATACCTTTATAAATTACTGATTTTTTTGGAAGACAGGGAGAGGGAAAATTGTCTATTCGGCTGCCACCTAGTAACGTAATGATTGAATGTAATTTCGAGTTCTTTAGATCATCTCAGGGTAATCTGCAACTTTTTAATAAATACAATAATATTATTCTTTCAGTCGAAAAGGAAAGTGAACGGATTTTTTTTTTTTAATTCCATATTCAGACTTTATGTCCAAAATATTTGTTTTCCTCGGACGATAACTTAGGTTCATTATTTAAAATAAGAATCCCAGTGACCTGAGGCATAATGTTAATTCCACAATGATATTAAAGCTTAACTCCCCGTCATAAATTCAAGTGTTTTCAATGATCTCTAAATGTTTATCGAATAATTAATAGTTGACCGCGAAATGAATACGGAGGAATATGCGGTTCGGGTGGCGTTAAAAAAAATATCCCACTTTATGTGTCTTCATCAGGGATAAAAAAAAGATACATGGTAGGTGTTTGATAATAACAGAAAAGAACATGAAAAATTAAACGTTGAGTAAAATCGATTGCATAAAAACAGATTAAAAAAATAATATATACTGATAATACATCAACATAAGTAAATAGAGATATGAAAAATAAATATAATTAACAAAAGTATTTAAGGAGTAAAATACGTAAAGTGAAGTAATTTAGCATCTAGTTTTTACTTCACTTTATGTTACCTTACAAACTTTTGTTAACTATATTTATTTTTCATCCCTCTGTTTACTTATGTTGATAAATTAACTATTTCTTTAGTACTTTTTTTTCTGTTCTTCTGTTATAAGTTTTGCTTTATGTTGAATTTTGAATGTTTTTTCTGCTATTATCAACACCTAAACTACATCTTGTTTTTTAACCCTGATGAAGACCCGGAGAATCTGATAAAAAATAGTTGATATATCAACATAAGTAAATAGAGAAATGAAAAATAAATACAATTAACAAAAGTATCTAAGGTAACATGGAGTAAAGTACTCGTACGTACTGTACGTATTTAGGTCGACTGAACGTAAAGTACGTACGTTCAATTATGAATACATTTTTAAGATTTGTCCTTGGCACACCGAAGAGGTCTCATGTGACCCATTTATACAGTGAGTTAAAGTGGCTCCTTCCCTCAAACCGCAGACAATATTTCCTTGGATTATTCCTTTACCAAACCATCAACGCCCAGCTAACTTCCCATATCCACAAACTTCTGTAATTTAAATTGTCAGTCCGCTTCCTTAAAACAAGGTCGCGCCATTCTGACCTTTATATTCCTGCCCACAGAACAACAAGTTATGAACATTCCTTCCTTGTCCGCTCCACTACTCTCTGGAATTCCCTACCTACTCGTATCCGCCATGCTTCTTCCCTACCAACATTCAAGTCCCAGCTGTTCGAGTACCTATTGTCATCTCAAACAGACGCTCCACAAGCCTGATATTTAAAATCAAATATCTATTCAAAAAGAAAATTTATTATTTATTGTTCATGTTTCTATTCGAATCAATTATTATCAATGTTAAGTTTTGTTCAACATATCAGAAGTTATTTATTTATTTTACTCTGTTAGTTATTTTACTTATTTGTTTTATTGTATCCTACTTTTCTTCTTAAAGCTTTGTAAATAAGAATTAATTATAATCCTTTGGTCTTGTGGCCAGACACATTGTATATATTAATTGTACATATCATAGTGTTCTTAAGGGACCCAGTCCCAGAATAAAAACTATTTTTCTATTCTCTACCTCATTAGGATCTGAACCACAGCCCAGCACATCATCACAAGGAATAACTGATGAATCCCCGTTTTTTACACCGAATCCATTTGAGATCCTCCAAAATGAAAAAGAAACCATGGAATCTTCTCCTATACCCAGAGAACCACTACCTCCACCAATATTTGTTAAAAATATTAAAAATTTTAAACTGATGTGTGCGCATTTAAACAAAGTAACTGATCCTGATAGTTATTATTGTATAAGTAGAACCAATGATACTAAAATATCTCCGACTACTGCTGAAACCTACAGAAAGATTGTAAAATATCTGACTGAGACCAAAGCTGACTTTCATACTTATCAGCTGCGCCAGGAGAGAGCATTAAGGGTCGTAATCAGAAACCTACATTCCTCAACACCCGTTGAAGCTATCAAAGAAGAACTGACAGAATTAGGATTCCAAGTGAGGCAAGTCACCAACGTTCTAAAAGATAAAAGTCCACTGCCTCTATTCTTCGTGGACTTGGAACCATCAGCAGGAGTCGAAAAAATCTATGACCTCAGTAGACTGTACTATACCCGTGTAAAAGTTGAAAAACCTTACACAAAGAGGGAAATAGTTCAGTGTCATAACTGTCAGGCATATGGTCATACCAAAAGTTATTGCCATCACATACCACGCTGTGTGAAATGCGGTGAACAGCATAAAACCGAAGAATGTACAAGATCAAGATCTACACCCGCTGTATGTGCTCTGTGCCTCAAGGACCACCCGGCTAACTACAAGGGATGTGAAATCTACAAGAAACTCAGAACCAGATACCAAAAACCTCAGGATCCGAATGAAACAGCTGTACCAACCAGAAGCAGAAGAGAACCATCTAAACTTGTAAATTCTAACGTATCATTTGCCCACTTGCTTGGAGGTGGAAACCAGAATCATGAAGTCGAGGCACTGCCGGAACAACTTTTTCCTCAACTTTCTCAATCTATTGTACAACAATCTATCCCTCAAAGTTTACCTAATCTTCAAAAAACTCCTCAACATCAAATTTCTCATATCCCTCCACCATCAAACGTCACAGATCTTACCAGTCTAATGACATCGTTCATCTCCGAAATCAAATCTCTTGTTATGCCGCTTATATCACTCCTTACAAATCTAGTATCAAATCTAATCCCTGCCTTGAAAAATCCTTAAATGAATTCACCTAACTCCTTATCCATTCTCCTTTGGAATGCGAATGGTGTTAGAAATCATACTGACGAACTGACAGCATTGTTGCAAGACAAAACAATCGATGTTGCACTTATAACTGAAACAAGACTAACGACTAAACAGTACTTCAAAATACCGCAATACATCACATACCGTACTGACCACCCAGACGGCAAAGCCCATGCCGGTTCTGCTATCATTGTCCACCAATCCCTCTCTCATCATTTACTCCCACTTCCCACCTATGATTTCCTACAAGCCACAGCCATAGTAATCAAGACTTTTTCCTTTCCGGTAACCCTCACATCTGCATACTGCCCTCCTAAACATTCCATTTCCAATTCCGAATTTGTATCCTTCCTGGATTCCTTAGGAAATCGTTTCATTCTGGGTGCAGACTTAAACGCCAAGCATCAGCAGTGGGGTTCCAGAACCACGAATTCTCGGGGACGAAATTTGCTGTCTGCACTCAACTCCCGAAATTTTAATATCCTGCCTCCTGACTCCCCTACCTACTGGCCAACCGATCCTAACCGCAATCCTGACATCCTCGACTTCTTTATCCACAGCGGATTAGGCTCCCTCAACTTTTCTGTAACTCGCCTTGATGAACTATCCTCAGACCATAGTCCACTGATCCTAAAAGTATCTCTCACTCCAATTCCAAAACCCATTCCACCATCATTCATCCGAGGCCCTGTCAACTGGAACCTTTTCCGCCAAATCCTGACCGATAATATTGACCTCAGAGTAACCCTCAAAACCCCAGATGACCTAGATAATTCCGTCTATTCCTTTACCACCGCCATCCAACAAGCTGTCTGGACTGCCTCCTCTCCTAAACACCCCAATATAAATCCTCACCAAAATCATTTTCCACAACATATTATAGACCTCATCCATACCAAACGCCGAGCAAGATCACTATGGCAGCGCACACGACACCCAACAGATCGCCGCTCCTATAACTTCTATTGTAGACAATTGAAGAGGGAGTTGGCGACCTTCCGTTCCCAGTCCTTCAATTCCTACCTCTCCTCTCTATCAGCTCGTGATAATTCCCTGTGGAATGTCACGAAAAAGATCCTAAAATACCATCAAGTCTCCCATCCTCTCCGACGTGGTGATGACTCCTGGGCTGCATCTGATGAAGATAAAGCCGAGGAATTCGCCACACACCTCTCCAAAGTTTTCACTCCTCACCCGGAATCCCACGCCAATCACACCGCAACAGTGCAAGACTTTCTTATGTCACCAATTCCACTTTCCCTACCTCCTAAAGCTATTAATCCCTCTGAGGTCAAATATCTTCTCCAAAAACTTACCCTCCGTAAATCTCCTGGACACGATCTCCTTACTCCCCAGATCCTTCGACAACTTCCGCAGAAAGCTATTATATTCCTTACTTATATTTACAACTGCATCCTACGCACCACCTATTTTCCTCTGTTATGGAAACATTCCACTATCATACTTTTTCTAAAACCAGGCAAACCTTCCAACAACACTTCATCCTACAGGCCTATTAGTCTACTCCCCATCCTCTCAAAAATCTTCGAAAGGCTTCTTCTTAAACGTATCCTACCCATATTAGAATCTCAAAATCTTCCTTCCCATCAGTTTGGATTCCGTCCTCAGCATTCCACAGTTCAACAGGGGCTCCGAGTTGTAGACCATATTTCCTCAGCTCTTGAATGCAAAGAGTATTGTTCTGGTGCGTTTCTGGACATTGCGCAAGCTTTTGACCGGGTATGGCACACTGGATTACTCTTCAAGCTGAAAACCCATTTACCCCAGTCTCTATACCTCATTCTCCGATCCTATCTCTCAAACCGTTCCTTCCGCGTTCGCTGTGGTGTAGAATTTTCTAACCTTTATCCGTTGAGGCCGGTGTTCCTCAAGGCAGCGTCTTGGGACCCGTCCTCTACATCCTTTACACTGCTGATATTCCTACACATCTTGATACCTTTCTGGCAACTTTTGCAGACGACACCGCCATCCTATCATCCAGTTCCAATCCTGAAACAGCATCCTTAAACCTGCAAAGACACCTTTCTCTTATCGAAGACTGGTGTAATGCTTGGCGCATTAAGGTGAACGAAGCCAAATGCAAACACGTAACCTTCACTCTTCGACGAAACTCCTGTCCGCCAGTTTACTTCAACTCCATTCCAATTCCTCCTTCAGATACAGTCCGGTATCTTGGCTTACTATTAGACAAAAGATTGACTTGGAACCCACATACAAGACTTAAAAGACAAGAACTCAACCGACGATTCGGACAGTTATACCGACTACTCAACAGAAAATCTGAACTTACAGTTGACAACAAATTATTAATCTACAGGACAATACTGAAGCCCATCTGGACCTACGGACTTGAACTGTGGGGGACAGCTAAACGTACTAACATCAAACGCATTCAATCCTTTCAATCCAAAGTCCTCCGTACAATAGTAAATGCTCCTTATTATGTTTCCAACTATACCTTGCACCACGACCTTAATGTTCCTTTTATTTCAGACCTGATTCCATCCAAATTTTCCAAATTCCACCAGAATCTCATTCATCATCCTAATCCTCTAGCTCAATCCCTATCCAGCCCCACCCATCCATACAACCCACCTAGAAGGTTGAAACGGCAGTGGCCTCGTGACCTCTTATAACATGTATATTGGAGTTCTAGCATTGGCTAGATTCTCCACTCACGTGCTGTATGCTTGTGAATTGTATATAGGTATGAGTGACTATTGTATATATTTTTATTGATTTTATTTTGTATATATGTATATTTTATTATTATTATTATATAAATTTATAGTTTTGTATATATCGTGTGAATGTAGTATGAATGTTGTACGTTATCACTATTAAAAATGTCCTGAATTGGACAGATTGTAATATTGCTCAATGAATAAAAAAAAAAAAAAAAAAAAAAAAAAAAATTTTTCTATTCTATTCTATTCTCTTCTATTCTACTGTGAAGTAAGTTAGCATCCAGATTTTACTTCACTTCATGTAACCCCTTACAAAATTTTATTTTTCATCCCTCTGTTTACTTATGTTGATATATTAACTATTTATTTATTAATTTATTTTCTGTTCTTCTGTTATAAATTTTTCTCTATTTTTAATTTTGAATGTTTTTTTCTGTTATTATCAACAGCTATACTACATCTAGTTTTTTAGCCCTCAACGTGGGTCGAAACCTTGTATATTGAATAGTTTTTAACTATTTTCTTATCATTTTTTGACCTTCAGCTGAACCATCTCCTCCTTCCTAAATTTCTCTTAATCATTTTGAAATTATAAAACTATAGGTATATAATATATTAATATACATACTATATTATATATATATATATATATATATATATATATATATATATTCCAACAAAACAATTGAAATGCAGGACTAATAAATTCATAACCATTCAAACACTCTTAGGCCTTCTGGCTCACACACATTCGCCGAATTATATAATGGTGCATACCGATGTTTTAAACTGTATTATGTTGGTTCCCTGAAACTCATTTGCCGGTTGGTCCAAGTTGATGACGAACGTTAGATCGTAGCTGACAGGTTCGAAGTAGTCGGGAATGTCTGCTGATGCCAGCCCTACGGCGGCGAGCACCCCTAGCAACAGCCAGGACATCACTGAAACAAAAAAAATGATATGCTTTAATAATCATAAATTAAATATATCACTACTAAAATGTAAAATCAATAGTCCTGGATTGAGCTCATTCCAAAAATAGACTTCAAAACTAATCCTCCAGTAGGCACCTATCGTATACCCAGAATTCGGATTTCTCCTGATTTATTATCCTAATCTCGTCTTATCGAAACCACATGCGGAGAGTTGTATTCCGGTCATATCAATAATATAGTACGTTACATAATACATATGAGTCAACATGCAATAAAACTTGTATTGTATTATTGTATTTTAGGGTAAGTTATTTTATTTATGTGTTGTCTTTAGTGTCCTTTTCAGTTTTATTTTTATTGTCGATTTCTTGTTTAAAATCCTTCGAAAGATTCTTAATGCCAATTACTGGATCATTAACAGATTTTGAAAAAAGTTATAAATTTTTCCTATTCAGGTTTAATTAGAAGGGATCTTTAACGAGTACTTGACATCGTACAGACCCGGGACCACAATCTTAGATTAGAGCAATAAAAATAAAAGTTAGACCAGGGAAAATATCAGGAAATACTTGTAGATGATGGAAAAAAAAAAGCTATCCAAATAAAATTCATAAAGATTGCAGGGTACTATCACCGAATATAATTATTTTGATCATGCCAATAACGAAAAATTAAATCGCTCAATTTTTCTATTTGATTCTATTAAATCATTTCAACGTCTTTCAATATGTGTCACTCAAAAAAGCAAGAAACATACTATTCGTGGTTATCGTAATGAAATAATTTAAATAAATTAAATTTTATTTTTATTTATAAATTCATTAAAACCTCAAACAAGACTGAAACGACAAGAAATTGCGCGTAGATATCACTTACTACAACACTTTTTAGACAAACGTTCCAACCTTCCAGTCTACCGCAAAAAGCTCATTTACGTCACTATTATCAGACTTATTTGGACCTCCCGCATTTAATTCTTACAATCCAAAATCCACAACAAAATCCTGCATTCCCCTTATTTTGTCACAAATCCAATCCTCCATAATGACCTTAACATCCAATTTGTCGCAAGCCTAGTCCGAAATAGATATATTTCTTTTCATTCCAAACTCCCTGCAAATAGGAGCCCACTTGTCCATAACCTTCCTTACATATTCCTGATAACCCTCTGAGGCGATTGAAAAGAAGTTTGCTCGGGACCCACTCACGCATATTTACTTCTGATTTGTTTAGTACAGTTACAAATAAATGAATAATAAAAAATAACTAAATTAGGTTAGTGATTAGCATATATGAATGCTCCAGTTACTAACTAGTAATCAAATAGTTAAAACAGGACTATAAAAATATCAAAAATCTTTGTCCGCTTAAAGAATTTTCATAAATCAGTTTCTCAAAAAGCAAATCTTATCTTGCGCAATTGATTTCAAGAACCAATTTCTTATCTCAGATTCTTGGCGACACTTGAAAAACCTTTTAATATTTTTCGAAATCTCAAAAAGGATTGAATCTATTTTTAATTATAAAATTCTGATTTATTGTCAGTTTAAATTAAGTCTAACAACTTTTTTACATATGGGTTGCACATTTCCTTATAAAGAGATAAATGATTATTAATGAAATTTAAATAATTTATAATATTTTTGTTGAACTGTTAAGATGATATATTTTAGTTTTGTTTATTTAAAGTCAAATTGACTGAATCGTGTAGTAAATTATGTCACAAAAGGTTTCCTCCATTATCTCAAACCTTAAAACCATGGACCCACTACCATCCTCAATGAAAAATTACCATATGCTATAATTTTTAATAAACATTTAAATTGTATTTTTTTAAAATACCTTTGTTGTGTTGGCAATTAGAGGTGGAGATGCTATTACGAGGTGACAGGACAGTGGTGTGGTGAGAACTTCAGCAGTTGAAATGGCAGAATTCTACTTTAAGCACTCTTGAAAATTTAATCTAATCACATTCTGTTATCAGCCCTCTTGACCATTATCGATTTCATGATATATTTTTCTAATAAAAAATGCACTGAACATGTTGTACCCTGACGCACTTTGTGAGGAAAATTTTCAATAAATTAAATATGATATTATAAATTATTTCACCTTAAGCTATTTAGCCATAGGATTGTTTGTTGTTGTTTAGAGATGAAAAGAACCATCCTTTTAACATACCTTGTAAATGATCACAAGGAGGTAATACATATTCACTCATCACTATCTGCTAGTATACCTCAAGGCACTATCTTAGGTACAATCCACTACAACTTAATTTCCAACAAATGTTTTTCAAGGACCCTCTTCTTATATCGGTACAGTGGTTGAAAAGGACTTCTTAATTCTTAAAGAATTTTTTTACATGGTTTGTTTGATTTATGTGATTTTGTCAATTTATATTATTAGATTATAATTAGTGTATGCTCGTAGATAAATGAACTATTGTAGCAAAGGTTCTGCAAAAAGTGACATTTGCGATCATTGTTCTTGAAACTGTTGTCGGTTGTCAAAAAAGTTTTTTTTGTGACTTACGAGTTGTTTTGTAAAGAATTCCAATCGACACCCTTACACCAGCTCTCCAAAAATTGTTCTTTTACGCAGTTTGTCGGCCTGTCACCATATTTGCCCACGAAAATACCTGTGCCCGCCTTACAACGCTGTTTTACCTAGCCTGCCGCAAATTGGCGAAATTACCATTAAATATTGCGCATTATTAAATATTACTCAAATAACTTACTATGTTTAAAATCCCAGTTTTAAATCCGGCAGATGGCTGAGACTCAACTGGTTTTAGTGTTATTAATTTGGTTTGGATATAGTCGGTTGATGAGATGAGGGCCAGTCTGGCAAGCCAAGTAATATTTGATGTATATATATTTCAAAAACAAACTGGGTCTCAGTCACTAAGTTTTATTCTATAGTACTTATTATAAAGAGATATAATCTGCACGAGTTTCATCATTTTTAACTCAGCCTTTTTTTAGATACCTTACTACAAATATTGCTGAGCTGGAAAATAATTCTTCTTTGAAAATTTATATTGAAAAAAGGATATAGTTTACACGATAAAACAAGTAGTGCAATGATAAGGCTATATAAGGTAAAATAATTAAGCATGAATATCATTTTTAACATCCCTTGTGATAAACCGCCAAAGTTTTCAGTCGATGTAATTTTTAGTGATTTTTTTAAATCATTTTCTTGGCTACTTAGGTAATGTGTTGTAGGGACCAAAATAATATAAAATACTCTCATCATTCTGCCTTTTTTTTTGGTTCTTAAATATGCTAAATTACCGGAGTTAATATTTTTTAAAGAAAACGTTATTTTAACAGTTAAGAGAGTTTTATAATTCCGGAACTAGCTCAGACTCCAAGACCAAATCTATATCACTTAAACAAATCGTATAGATAGGTAACCTGTATTAGTTTCATAATTTTCCTTTCAGTCCCTTTTGAGATTATTCCGTGTAAACATCGCAAAAAAAATGAATTTCACCGGAAATACACGTTTTAGGGTCTCCTGTGTTCAAATGTCCAAGTACCGCAAATCGGTCTGTGTGTGTGTGTGGTAACTACCGGGAGAAAAGTCCTATGAAATTGAAATTTCATATTTAAGACAACTATACGCCCGAGAGGTCACAGAAACTTTTTCATCAAAATCAGCTTACCAGAATAGCCACTTTATAACATGTATTTTGAACCTTTTTACGATTTTCTCGATAATGGCTCTCACGATTTTGATTAAACTCTATATATCGATGTGAACTTTAATGGGCTTCAATATGATGTAGGTTTCATTCTGATTAAAACAGTCTGACAGAGCGTAAATGCCTATATTTTAAATTTTCTTCTTCTAAAGTACCTTTATATTTTTAGATACTAAAAAAATAACAATATAATCTTGTTATCAACGTTAAAAAACAAGTAAATATATAAGCTGAACGAATTAGATCTATAACTAAAGGAGAAAACTGCAAAAATATTTTTATTAAATGTATAATATACCGTTGGAAAGCTAAAGATTTTAGAAAAATATTATCTTATACACAAGCTTGTAAAATATAATAAAACAAATATATGTAAAGGTCGATAAAACTAACTAGTTATTATTTCAGATAATAATATGATAGAGTTTATATATATATATATATATATATATATATATATATATATATATATATATATAAATATAGAGAGAGAGAGAGAGAGAGAGAGATTATCGAAGTATTGAAAAACAAATTATTCCGAAGTTAAATTCTTTCTTCAAATAATAATAACTTATAAATCTCGCATTGGTAGCTTTGAGTAAATTGATAAATCTTGCATTGGTAGCAAACCCTGTAAAAAGTTATTATAAATGCAGAAACCGTTGTAGAGACGGATGATAGGAATTTTATTCTAATGTTAATTATTTTTTTATTTATTTATTTAACGTCACTTTATGCTACTATGGCTAATCGGACGATGCTACAGTGGGAGTCCTAAATTTTGCCTATCCAGGTTTTATTAAGATAGGGATCTTTAACGAGTACCTGACATCGTACAGGCTCGGGACCACCTTTTAACGTCCCCTCCGAAGGACGGCGTAACTAAGGATTTTTTACTCCCATTAAAAATCCTAGGACCACCTGCGGATTTAAACCCGTGACATTTGGCATGGGAGGCTGTTACGCTAGCCACCCAGCTACAAGTGATCCCAGCTACATGTGATAAAAATCCAATGTTAATGCTCCTATATAGGAATAAAGTTAAATTAAAAAAAAGGTGAGAAAATCAGTTAATAAAATCAATAATTTTATAGATTCAGAGATACAATTGTTGTCATTGTTTCATTCATATAAATAACATATTGACAAATGAAAAAAGAATTTTTCATACATCATAACTTTATCTAAAGTTTTAGAATTTTGGCCACAGTATCGCTATTATTTCCCACAGATAGAGTACAGATAGAGTCTTTGAATAAACTTAAAAATTTTATTTTAAAAACCAACAGTCATTTTTAAAAATATTGTTTCCTTGGAAAATGCACTTGACTAATGGTGAAGTGGTAGAGACGTGAGCAATATCAGTCTTTTACTACGTACGTATTCATGAACGGTTTTGATATCAGCACTTTATTATAACACCTCTCTTTTGTTTGATTATGTTAAATAATTTAACGGATCACCTGTGGTTTAGTGGCTAGCTAGCCTAACAGTAACTCCTATAGCCAACATAGTGGATTCAAACTCGGCAAATGGCTCAAGGATTTTTTAAGGAAGTAAAATAATTCCTTACGAGGGAACTTATAATGGTGGTCCCGACCCTTTGCGATGTCAGATACTCATTAAACATCCCTATCACAATTAATCCTTGATAGGAAACAATTAGGACTCCCGTCGCAGAATCGTCCGAAGACTTTTAAGAAGATATATACCCCGAAGCCTCTGACAGCTCTCAACCATCATAGGCAAGTAAATTGTATTTAGTCCTTTGATCTAATTATGTATTATTTTACTCTAAATATAAACCAGTTATTTTATTCTTTAATGTGTTTCATTAAATTGGATAACAGTTTGCCCCTTTGGAAATGTTTCCAATTATAATTGTCTTAAATAATTAACCATGGCATAGCTTAGTTTAAACTATGTTTTTAATCATTGCAATAGGAAAGTTATATACACCGTTCCTTAAGTAGAGGTAAGGCAAGTATGAACTTTCCATTTTTATTTATTCACAGGTTTTTTTCTAAATTGCCTCTACGAATCTAAAACATTTGAGGTGTCTTCTTGAAGCTTTTAAGAAACTCTTTTCCTCCCTCATTACTCACTGATGACTCAATGTATTGATTTTTCCTATTACGTAACTTTACAACAGTTTAATCATAATTATTAATATAATATAATAATATTGCTTGAAAAATTCTTGAATATTTCTAATTTATTTAATAGATATTAAACCTTTGCCAAAATATTTCATCTGCTAACTAGAAACGACCCATTATGTCGATTTTAACGGAATATTACTTCTTCACTAAAAAGGAGTAAAATAAATTGTCATAAAGTTAGTGAAGAACAATACAATATATACTGTATTTTTAATAAAAAATAATCTATTATATTTCTACCTACGACAATCAGTTAGTTTTATCGACTTTTTATTACTCTCCATTACCCTTTACGATTCCGTGTCATCAGATAATATTTTTTCTAAAATCTTTAGCTATCCAACGGTATATTATACATCTAGTGGCTTTACCCTTCCTACCGTTGTAAGTACTTCCTGGCTTCCTTTCTCTTCCAAGTTCTCCAATCCCGCCGTCCTTCTTACATAACAGATATGTTTCTTTTCAAATCCTCAGTCCACTCTCGCCACACTCGCGCACGGCCTTCGGACATGTATACGGTGCCCCATCGAACTGCAGCTTTCGACAGATCTTTCCTAATTCGATCTTCATCCTTATGGAACTCTATTCCTTCTAATATCCGTGACTCCAATACTCTTCCGACATTCAAATCTCGCCTGTTCAATCATCTCCTGTCCCTCCAATTTCCGAGGAATCCTAATTAGTTTTCTAATTTCAATTAAAATTAATAACAAAACAGATAGAAGCGTTTATATACCCATTATATTTTATGTTATCTGGTGTTTTGCACTTATTATATTATTAGTATATTGTTAAAAAACAAAAAACACTGAAATGCTTTTTTAATGAAAATTGTATATAAGTACATACTTCTTATTATGTTTATTATCTAGTTTAATTTTCAATATTATTATTTAAGACTGCTTTTTAATCCATTTTTTGTAATTTCTATTGTTTCTTTGTATTCTTTTTGTATACTCTAAGACCTTAAAGTTATTATTTTGATTTTCCTGTTATGTTATTCTAAAGGGACTAGTCCCAGAATAAATAAAGATTTATTATTATTATTATTATTATTATTATATTACTATTGTGTTCAAAAACAAAAAATTCATAAACAAATATTTGTTCAGTTTTCTCCTTAAGTTGTTTATCAAATTCGCTCAACGTGCACATTTAGCTGTTAATTATCAATGGTAACAAGATAATATAGTTTTTTGTATAGAATCTATAGAATTAAAGTTACTTTAAATGAAGAAAATATCGGCATTACCCTGTCATACTATTTCAATCAGAATAAAACCTACATCATATTAAAGCCCATTTAATTTTACATCTATATAACGAGTTTAATCAAAATCTTTTGAGCCGTTTTTGAGAAAATCGTTAAAAAGTGCTAAATGCATGGTATAAAGAAGATCTTCCGGTCAGCTGATTTTGATGAAAAAGATTCTGTAACATCTCGGACGTATAGTTAGTTATCTTAAATAGTAACGTATAGTTAGTTAGTAACGTAAGTTAAACGTATAGTTAGTTATCTTAAATACGAAATTTCAGTTTCATAAGACTTTTCGTTTTCGCCCGGGAATTACTACAAACACACACACAGACATACACACACACAGATTTTTTTGCGGGACTTGGTCATTTGGACTCAGGAGACCCTAAAACGTGTATTACCGTCGATATTGGAATTCGAAAATTTTTACGATCGCAATACTTTCTCTTACTATATATTACATATATAGGAAAGTGAAAGTAATTATTGATAGAGCTCTTAAACACAATTTCTATTAAAACCTAAACGTCTATTGAGGATAATTTATTACCAAATATATCGAACTGACCATCCCAATGGAACACTGCGGTCATTATCTCCCACTCTCATCACAATCATTCCTTCTTTGACTATAATTATCTTTCATAACAAAAAATTACTTTTACTGCAGTCAAATGTGGTTTAGTGGCTAGCATAACAGCTTTCTATGCCAAAGAACATGGGTTCAAACCTGGCAGGTGGTTCAAAGTTTTTTGATGAGAGTAAAAAATCCTTATTTATACCGTCCTTGGGAAGGAACGTAATCTGATGGCCCGGAGCCTGAGTGATGTCATGCTTAAATAACATAAAATTTGAGTATTAAATACAGTTATTGTTTTTTTTAATTAAATAAATTAAAATTTCGAAAAAAAAACCCTGAGTTATTCATCTTTATTTAAAATCATATTCACAAAATCACATGACATTTCAGTAATAATGAAAAGGAAATATTTTTGATAAAACCCACTTAAGAGGTGATAAGTTCTCTGAATTACAATCTAGAAAACATCATTACCTAACAAGGCTGGTGAAGTTTTAAACTGGTTAATTGTGAACGTTTATACTGAATTATTTTAATAATTAGGGAGCGGCGTGTTCTCGTACATGGAGCATTAGGCAACTGATCTCCGGGTCCCGGGTTCAATTCCCGGCTGAGGCAGAATTATTTACTCTGTAATTTCAGCTGTGGAAAGACCCTGAGGTATGGAGACCCTCCTGGTTTGGGTACCCAAAATGGAGGGAAAACCTGACTACCGAGCGTGATTTAGGCTAATCACCTCCTTGCACGGTCGTTGGCCGTGAAACAGTACGAATCTCTATAAGTACTGAGCTCAAGACCCTTCGTGGGTTGTAGAGGTACAGTTTTTTTTTGTTTTTTTAATAATCAAATGAAATCGGCTTTAAATAGCAATTCAAACCTTAGTTTTGGCAATTTAATTTTCATAATGCGAATTTATTTTTTAAATATTATTCTTACCGTGTTGAAAAGAGCAATCTGATGAATATCATAAATCATGAAAATATTGCTGGTTAACATCAATCTCTGAAATGCTTTAACTCGTTTAGTAGAGTATATTTTACTACTATATTATATTTTTATTTTTATTGTGGTTATTTTTTTTCAAACGTTTGGTCATTTTGCCTTTCTGGTTCGTAGTGGTTTTTCACTGTGTTAGAAAGTGAATAATTTTCTTTTTTAGTCACTAAATATAATCCAAACACATTGGCGGAGCTTTAATTAATATTTTATTAAACTATTGTGCTGAATTATTTCATTAGTCAACCTTAAAAAACAGAAAATTACGATATTTCATAAAAATATTGCAATAAAAATAAAATAAAACATTTTAGCGTTTTATTTTATTTAGTCAGGATATTTTTTTAATAAAAAAATAATTATATTATCTCAAATATATGATATTTATTACGTTACAAATTATTATTATTACGCCATATTATTTATTAATATTTTAATATTAAAATAAAAACATGTTATAAATAACAACTTAGTCGTTTAATTACAGAATTACTAAGATAACAATTATCAAACACAAAAAACATCGTTATCAAAGCAAAAATTATGACGACAAAAACCTTCCACAAAAGCAAATTATATTTCTGTGAGCTACTATCTACTATCTATTATCAGACCTCACTAGGATATTAAAGTACAGCTTCCTTTAATTACTAATTAATTAATTGTGACTAACCTCATTTTTTTAAAATAAGTGTCTCTGTATAAATAATAAATAAGTAATAACAATTTTTTATTGAGAAAATTTTACAATCTGTCCCAATTTGGACATTAATAGTATTGCTGAATGATATCAAACATACTACATTCATACAATATTTACACAACATAAAATTACAATAAAATATATACACAATAATGAATCAATACAAAAGTCAATAATTCACTTATACCTATATACACATACACACACTCATACATACATCACATTGAGTGGAGAATCTAGCCAGTGCTAGAACTCCAATATATTTACAAAAGGTCGCGGGGCCACTGCCGTTTCAACCTTCTAGGTGGGTTGTATGGATGAGTGGAGCTGGATAGGGATTGAGCTAAAGGATTAGGATGATGAATGAGGTTCTGGTGGAATTTGGAAAATTTGGATGGAATTAGGTCTGAAATAAATGGAACATTAAGGTCGTGGTGCAAGGTATAATTGGAGACATAATAAGGAGCATTTACTATTGTACGGAGGACTTTGGATTGAAAGGATTGAATGCGTTTGATGTTAGAACGTTTAGCTGTCCCCCACAGTTCAAGTCCGTAGGTCCAGATGGGCTTCAGTATTGTCTTGTAGATTAATAATTTGTTTTCAACTGTAAGTTCAGATTTTCTGTTGAGTAGTCGGTATAACTGTCCGAATCGTCGGTTGAGTTCTTGTCTTTTAAGTCTTGTATGTGGGTTCCAAGTCAATCTTTTGTCTAACAGTAAGCCAAGATACCGGACTGTATCTGAGAGAGGAATCGGTAATGAGTTGAAATAAGCTGGCGGACAGGATTTTCGTCTAAGAGTAAAGGTTATGTGTTTACATTTGGCTTCGTTCACCTTTACACGCCAGTTATTACACCAGTGTTCGATAAGGAAAAGGTGTCTCTGAAGGTTTAAGGATGCTGTTTCAGGATTGGAACTGGATGATAGGATGGCGGTGTCGTCTGCAAAAGTTGCCAGAAAGGTATCAGGATGTGTAGGAATATCAGCAGTGTAAAGGATGTAGAGGATGGGTCCCAAGACGCTGCCTTGAGGAACACCGGCCTCAACGGGATAAAGGTTAGAAAATTCTTCACCACAGCGAACTCGGAAGGAACGGTTCGAGAGATAGGATCGGAGAATGAGGTATAGGGACTGGGGTAAATGGGTTTTCAGCTTGAAGAGTAATCCAGTGTGCCATACCCGGTCAAAAGCTTGCGCAATGTCCAGAAACGCACCAGAACAATACTCTTTGCATTCAAGAGCTGAGGAAATATGGTCTACAACTCGGAGCCCCTGTTGAACTGTGGAATGCTGAGGACGGAATCCAAACTGATGGGAAGGAAGATTTTGAGATTCTAATATGGGTAGGATACGTTTAAGAAGAAGCCTTTCGAAGATTTTTGAGAGGATGGGGAGTAGACTAATAGGCCTGTAGGATGAAGTGTTGTTGGAAGGTTTACCTGGTTTTAAAAAAAGGATGATGGTGGAATGTTTCCATAACAGAGGAAAATAGGTGGTGCGGAGGATGCAGTTATAAATATAAGTAAGGAATATAATAGCTTTCTGCGGAAGTTGTCGGAGGATCTGGGGAGTAAGGAGATCGTGTCCAGGAGATTTACGGAGAGTCAGTTTTTGGAGAAGATATTTGACCTCAGAGGGATTAATAGCTTTAGGAGGTAGGGAAAGTGGAATCGGTGACATAAGAAAGTCTTGCACTTTTGCGGTGTGATTGATGTGGGATTCCGGGTGAGGAGTGAATACTTTGGAGAGGTGTGTGGCGAATTCCTCGGCTTTATCTTCATCAGACGCAGCCCAGGAGTCATCACCACGTCGGAGAGGATGGGAAACATGATGGTATTTTAGGATCTTTTTCGTGACATTCCACAGGGAATTATCACGAGCTGATAGAGAGGAGAGGTAGGAATTAAAGGACTGGGAACGGAAGTTCGCCAACTCCTTCTTCAATTGTCTACAATAGAAGTTATAGGAGCGGCGATCTGTTGGGTGTCGGGTGCGCTGCCATAATGATCTTGCTCGGCGTTTGGTGTGGATAAGGTCTATAATAGGTTGTGGAAAATGATTTTGGTCTGGATTTATATTGGAGTGTTTAGGAGAGGAAGCAGTCCAGACAGCTTGTTGGATGGCGGTGGTAAAGGAATAGACGGAATTATCTAGGTCATCTTGGGTTTTGAGGGTTACTCTGAGGTCAATATTATCGGTCAGGATTTGGCGGAAAAGGTTCCAGTTGACAGGGCCTCGGATGAATGATGGTGGAATGGGTTTTGGAATTGGAGTGAGAGATACTTTTAGGATCAGTGGACTATGGTCTGAGGATACTTCATCAAGGCGAGTTAAAGACAAGTTGAGAGAGCCTAATCCGCTGTGGATAAAGAAGTCGAGGATGTCAGGATTGCGGTTAGGATCGGTTGGCCAGTAGGTAGGGGAGTCAGGAGGCAGGATATTAAAATTTCGGGAGTTGAGTGCAGACAGCAAATTTCGTCCCCGAGAATTCGTGGTTCTGGAACCCCACTGCTGATGCTTGGCGTTTAAGTCTGCACCCAGAATGAAACGATTTCCTAAGGAATCCAGGAAGGATACAAATTCAGAATTGGAAATGGAATGTTTAGGAGGGCAATATGCAGATGTGAGGGTTACCGGAAAGGAAAAAGTCTTGATTACTATGGATGTGGCTTGTAGGAAATCATAGGTGGGAAGTGGGAGTAAATGATGAGAGAGGGATTGGTGGACAATGATAGCAGAACCGGCATGGGCTTTACCGTCTGGGTGGTCAGTACGGTATGTCATGTATTGCGGTATTTTGAAGTACTGTTTAGTCGTTAGTCTTGTTTCAGTTATAAGTGCAACATCGATTGTTTTGTCTTGCAACAACGCTGTCAGTTCGTCAGTATGATTTCTAACACCATTCGCATTCCAAAGGAGAATGGATAAGGAGTTAGGTGAAGTCATTTAAGGATTTTTCAAGGCAGGGATTAGATTCGATACTAGATTTGTAAGGAGTGATATAAGCGGCATAACAAGAGATTTAATTTCGGAGATGAACGATGTCATTAGACTGGTAAGATCTGTGACGTTTGATGGTGGAGGGATATGAGAAATTTGATGTTGAGGAGTTTTTTGAAGATTAGGTAAACTTTGAGGGATAGATTCTTGTACAATAGATTGAGAATGTTGAGGAAAATGTTGTTCCGGCAGTGCCTCGACTTCATGATTCTGGTTACCACCTCCAAGCAAGTGGGCAAATGACACGTTAGAATTTACAAGTTTTGATGGTTCTCTTCTGCTTCTGGTTGGTACAGCTGTTTCATTCGGATCCTGAGGTTTTTGGTATCTGGTTCTGAGTTTCTTGTAGATTTCACATCCCTTGTAGTTAGCCGGGTGGTCCTTGAGGCACAGAGCACATACAGCGGGTGCTGATCTTGATCTTGTACATTCTTCTGTTTTATGCTGTTCACCGCATTTCACACAGCGTGGTATGTGATGGCAATAACTTTTGGTATGACCATATGCCTGACAGTTATGGCACTGGACTATTTCTTTCTTTGTGTAAGGTTTTTCAACTTTTACACGGGTATAGTACAGTCTGCTGAGGTCATAGATTTTTTCGACTCCTGCTGATGGTTCCAAGTCCACGAAGAATAGAGGCAGTGGACTTTTATCTTTTAGAACGTTGGTTACTTGCCTCACTTGGAATCCTAATTCTGTCAGTTCTTCTTTGATTGCTTCAACGGGTGTTGAGGAATGTAGGTTTCTGATTACGACCCTTAATGCTCTCTCTTGGCGCAGCTGATAAGTATGAAAGTCAGCTTTGGTCTCAGTCAGATATTTTACAATCTTTCTGTAGGTTTCAGCAGTAGTCGGAGATATTTTAGTATCATTGGTTCTACTTATACAATAATAACTATTAGGATCTGTTACTTTGTTTAAATGCGCACACATCAGTTTAAAATTTTTAATATTTTTAACAAATATTGGTGGAGGTAGTGGTTCTCTGGGTATAGGAGAAGATTCCATGGTTTCTTTTTCATTTTGGAGGATCTGAAATGGATTCGGTGTAAAAAACGGAGATTCATCAGTTATTCCTTGTGATGATGTGCTGGGCTGTGGTTCAGAACCTAATGAGGTAGCTGACGCGGTCGCTGGTGGAATCATTTTTTTATTTTGTTCACGGCGGGGTCTCTGTTTTGTGGGAGACGAGTTAGAACCTGCAGATCTAGATCTTTTACTTGCAGACTTTGAGGACATGACTTGATGAAAATATCTCATTGATTAAGAAAATAATAATAATAAATAAATAATGAGATAAGAATTAAAGATAAAAGAAAGATAATTAAAAGAAAAGCAAGCCCGAGCTTGCCGAGCTAGCGGCAACCAGCTGATCAGTGACCCTTCTTTCACTTTTTCGTGATTGTACAAAGTAAATTATAACTTTGCTTACCGAAACTTCTCCAATATTCACTGCCGTAATATTCCTGAGGTCTAGTGATGTTCTCCAGACTGAATTCTAGCGAATTCCTACTGAAAAAAGCAAAAATCTGAGAGACGATGTAACGTATGACTGTTATCATCGAGCGCATCAGCTGATTCGATCAAAACGGAATCGCAATATGTGCTGTACTTAAGGCATATTCTTGTGTTGTTCAACTTTCCTTGTTCATAACATCTTTGAGAGTTTAATCAGATATAAACTAGAGTGATTTCCTAAAAAAAAGTTGTAGCTACTTATTTGTCCGACGAATAATGCAGGATTTCCGCTATATGAAAAAAATAAAATAAATTTATAACTGTTTTTATTAATCATCATAGTCTCCATTGCTGTCAATACATAACGTACCCTCTGAAGAGAATTTGGAATAATTTACAAATTCATAAAACTAATTTTATAAGGATCTTTAATCTTTTTTTTTTTTTTTTTTTTTTTTTTAATGTAAACTAGTCTAGGTGTTTTCAGAATATGGTAATCAGTTTTCGAGAGGTCCGGAGACTTATGGATGCATAACAGGAATGGATCGTTGTTGTCGGCAAACAAGTTTAACGAGTGAGAAACTTTTTTTTTTTTTTCCTTTCTATTAATTTCACAGTTGTCTTAGTATTTTCTACATCGTAATCTAGATGAGAGGTCCTTCTAAAATCATATTTTTCTTCCAAGTCTCCCTTTAAAAAATTTCTCAACTAATACTGCTCTCACCCCAGATTCTGTTCATGTTCCTGGCCATTTGAAGGCCCCGTTCCACCGAGTTAACGTAAAATATTATTATAAATATCTTCCAATGAATTTAATTTATTTTTTTTTAACATGGATAACAACAACATAACACCATATGCTATATTTATATAAAACTTAACTACAAAGATTTTTTATTACATATATGTTTTTCATATCATTTTAAGTTAATCTAAAAATCTATGATGTCAGACTTGCATGAAATATTCGAGAAAAGATCACTATGTTCGTCCACCAATGGAACTATTCCGTTTTTCAGGAATATTAAAAATTATTTATAAATATCACCTGTCTATCTAAACACCCTCAAGTAGCGAGATGAGAACACAAGAAGATTGAACCAAAGGGGAATACCACTGAATGTCGCGGTTGCTTTGGGGGACGATGTAAATAAAATTGGCGAACTGATGTGCTTTGTTACTGAAATGGGTTTTTACAAGCAGATTTGAAAATTTTATTTTACTATGATTATTATTATTATTTATTTTATTTTATAAACTAATTAATTTATTTTATTTTTATTTATTTGGAAACTTTATTTATATACATACACACATATTTATTTTATTTTTTTTATTACTATCATTATTATTATTTTTTATTTTATTTATTATTTATTTTATTTTATTTTTTTTTATTTAACCTGATATATATTTATATTTTGCTAATGCTGTTACATTTATTCTTACTAGTGATTATTCTTATAGTTAATTGTTTTCAACTATTTGTTTTTAAGTAAAATTATTGTTCATTATTTAACCTAAAATTGATTTCTAAAAATGAGTGTCTGGCACTGATGACCGAGATGTTTTGTGCCAATAAAATATAACAACCAACCAATCAACCTCAAGTAGCGAAAAATATTGGTATTTTTATTTATTTTTTTCACGAACATTCCATTCATCGTCATAGCTTTATAGACTAACATTTTAACAAGTTTTACACTTTTATCGTAATGATATAAAATATATACATTAAAAAATCTTTGTAGTTACTTATTTAAATATTTAAATTTTTCTTATATAAATACAGCATATAGTGTTATGTTGTTGTTATCCCTGTAAAAAAATTACATTCGATAGAAGATATTTGCAATAATAGGTGTAATACATAATATGTAAGTGATATAAAATAACTTTAAATACGACTACCAGTATTTTTCGCTACTTCGGGGTGTTTAGATAGACAGGCGATATTTAATGAATAAATAATTTTTAATATTCGTAAAAAACGGAAAAGTTTCAGTTGGTTGACGATAATAGTGATCATAGATTGTAGATTCTCTCTCAGTGGCGCGACAGGCCGTGCAGGCCCATGGCATCGCGGTGTAATCTTCTGGGAGATTACACTCGCGTTTCTCGATACAATTTGTAGAGTAGGGTCATCACTCCCTACGCCTAATTTTTTGAGTGGCCACCATTTGGCTGACGGGTCTCACATACCCGGGGGAGAGGCTGTGAGTGAATCCCCATTTAATTACGTCCTTATAAAAGGCCCCACCGGGACTAGGATTCGAACTCACAACTTTAGCATGAGAGACTAGCGCGCTAGCCTATCAGCCACGGGCTCCCTAGATTTTAGATTAACATATAATAATGTATGTTTATATTTTATATATATAAATATATGTAATAAAAAATCTCTGTAGTTACGTTTTATATAAATATAGTGTCATGTGGTAGTTATACAAGCAAAAAACAAACAACAAAAAATATCACATCCTATAGAAGATATTTATAGTAATTGGTATAATAGGGGTACTCACTACGTTTGCTATAGCACAAAAAATGTGGTATAGCAAACTTAGTGAGTACCCCTAATATATAATATGAACGTTCATAGTGCGTTAGTAATATCTAGTGACTTTACGATCCTACAGCTCCATCCATCCCTACTCTTCTGGAGTGACCAGTTATCACTCACAGCATGGCTGGTGAGAGAACTGACAAAAGGAGATCACCATTATTATTAATTTTAATTACATCTTTCTGAGCATTGTTTCTTGTTTTAAATTATTTTGAAAGAACTATATTTAAAATAGCTATCTAAATTATTATTATTCAGCATATAGATATTTTTTAAACGAACTGGATCTCAAATCATGAAACAGCAACGTTTTCTTATGTTAAAAATTTATTTTCTCATTTGAACAAGTTTTGTCTAGTAAATATTCTTATCATAAACACAATACGAACAATTATCTTTTCAATATTGGAATGTTTTAGATAATGAAATTCATTATCTGAAAATAAATAAATAACATATTAAAACGAACAAACATCAGCTGGTTGTGAATTGCACTAAACTTTATACTTTATGTTACTTATTTTTATTCTAAACTGGCATAGAAGGAAACCAAATAACATAAATCTAAATCGACTTATTTGGTCGATTACTTACTAATACTTTTTATAAGGAAAATCGAAATCAGGTGCTGTTTCATATGAACCTAAATATCACTTAGTGTTCCAAGTGTCTGATTCTTGTAAACATCAGATAAGGTAGAGAGAAAATTATATTTAAGTATACAAAAAACAATTGCTACCTTTTTTTTCTTTTGAAAAAGGCTGTTATGTAATTTGCAATGTCGTTACTATTCTCAGGAAGTATATTTCTTTGTTTCAGTACAATTTCAGGATTATATTGCAGAAAATATCTCTTATATTGTCTTGTCTATACGAGATAAACCAAATATTGGTAATATGGCCATTTATGCATGGGTATTCCACCAGCCACTTGAAATTGACTGCGATTTGCAGGATGTAAAAGCTTTATAATAAACAAATCAACCTTTATTTATAAATATAAAACATAATGTTCGTATCACACATTTTTCTCTTACTTCTCTACTTCAAATTAAGAATACCATTTTTCCAGCTTGTCCCTCTAATGAAGACCTAAGATTTTGGCCAGTATAAAATGTTTTCCTTATTATGTGTGTACCTTGATAACTGCACCCCCAACCAACTTCTCTATTATTTGAAAGTTTACTTTTAGTTTCCATGGAAACATTTATTTCCCATTAAAAAATACAACAACAGACATTACCCAATGCCTACGATCACTTAAGTTGTTGCGGTTTCCGACATTCTCTTATTTTCAACTTTCAATCATTAAAATATTACTTTTAATTTTTATTATAATTGTAATCTGTTTGAGTGAACACATTTATTCTTAGGTTCTTCTTAAATAAAAACGATCTATTTTACACTCAACCATCCTTTTATTTCTTTTTTCTCTCTCCTACGTTTGTAAAATTAATTAATTATAATAATAATAATAGGCTTACCGAACCCGAAGGTTCGATGCCGATACCACATAACTTCGCCTGCACAGACTCGTCCAATGTTCACCGGTTAAGCCCAAGCCCCCGAGATCAGCCTTAATGCAATCCTTCATTCGACGCTTCGGCCTACCTTTTGGACGCCTACCAGTCGGTTCAGCGAACACCAACTTTCTCGGAATCCGTTCCTCACCGAGCCCAACAACTTTACGCGCCCATTTGAGTCTCCGCGATGCTATTAACTCAATTATATTCACAGGATACAAACTCCGCAATTCCGCGTTGTGCAACCTTCTAAACTCCCCAGTGGCCTCATCTCTCTTCGGACCAAATATTTTACGCAGTACCTTATTTTCGAAAACCTTAAGCCGTTGTTCATCTTTCAAAGTAAGCGGTCACGTTTCACATCCGTAAAGAACCGTCGGAAGAATAATAGTTTTATAAATTCTAACCTTTAAGTTTTTAGACAGAAGCCGCGAGCTAAGTAATTTAGCAACTAAATAATAACACGCATTTCCCACCTTTAATCGGGACTTTATTTCTTCCTGGATTTCATTATTTCTAGTTATCATTGAACCTAAATACTTGAATTTCTCAACGTGTTCAAAAGTATGACCTGAAATATTAATATCATCAAGATCGCCACCATTTCTGCTACTAATCATATATTCCGTCTTATCGGTATTTAATTCGACACCTATTTGTTTGCCGGTATTTATTAACACACTTGTATTTAGTTGTATGGTTTCCGTCTCTTCACCTAGCAGTACCAAATCATCGGCATACCCCAAAACCGGAATCTTGTCACCCACCCATTTTTAAGCCTTTCTCGGTCACATCACCTTTTCTATGACATATTCTAAAGCTATATTAAACAAAAGAGGTGAAAGGGAGTCACCCTGTTTCAAACCCGATCGCACCTCAAATCTCTCGGAGTAATTATGACCGATTCTAACTTTATGAAATGTTTCCGACAAACACATCTCTACTAGGCTTACTAACTTTTTAGGTATCCCCTGTTCAATCATGATGTTATATAGCTTCTGACGGTCTATGGAATCATAAGCCTTTTTAACATCGATATAGAGTTGATGGCCAACACCGTTGTATTCCAGGTTCTTCTCAAATATTTGACGTAAGGAAAATATTTGATCAATAGTCGAGCGATTCCGCCTAAAACCACATTGGTAGTCTCCGATAATTTCCTCAGCGTATTCCGTGATTCGGCTAGTTAGTATTGACCAGAATATTTTATAGCATACTGGGAGAAGAGAGATCCCACGATAGTTATTACAATCCGTCCTCGGTCCTTTTTTGTGAATCGGAATAAGTATTGATTCTTTCCATTCTTCGGGCATTTTTTCATTTTCCCAGATGTTTTTAACTAAAACATGTAATTTGGAAACGCCCGCTTCTCCACACGCCTTGATTAATTCACTCGTGATATTTTCATTTCCTGCAGCTTTATACCGTTTTAATTTTTCTATCGCCATTTCGACTTCCTCTTTACTTGGTGCGTCTATCCATGGTTCAGCGCTCTGGTATTCAGAGGGAGGAGATTGATTATTATTTTCCGTATTTAGAATGCCGTCAAAGTGTTGTTTAAATTTGTTTAATATCTCAGTCGGATCCGCAATTATATTTTTATTCGCATCTTTAACCCCATTCAATAGAGGTTCAAATCTTTTACGCGATTTGTTTATACCTTTGTACATCTCTCTTACGTTATTTTCGCTTCTGTGTTTTTCTATTTCTATTATTTTGCCTTTAAGATACTCTCTTTTCTTATTTTTTTAAGAATTTTGAAGTTCCCTTTTTTACTAACCGAAAGTAAGCAACATTATTATCGCTTGGATTATTTAAGGAATTCAGTTTAGCGGTTTTTCTTTTTTCACACATATTTTGACAATCCATGTCGAACCAAGGTTTGTTCTTTTTATTTTCGATTTTCCCAAGACATAAATTACCGACCTCTTTAATATTATCCCTGATCCCATCCCATAATTTGTTTACAATTCGTGTTCCTCGTCTGAAGATTCCAAAGCATCGAACCTATTTTTTACTTCTATCGCGAATTTTTTTTTCTAATTTCGGGGTTGTTCAATTTAACAACATCAAAATTCTCGGGATAAATATATAGTTCGGTGTTCTCTTTTTTGTATTTAGTTTTTGTCGAAGTTTCGCGATTACTAATTCATGATCAGAACCGCATTCTGCACCACGATACGATCTCACGTTAATTATGCTACTTTGCCATCTGTTTTGTACTAAAACATGATCTATTTGATTCCGAGTTTGTCCATCCGGCGATGTCCACGTATACTTATGAATGTCCTTATGTTTAAACGTAGTACTTTTGATTATTAAGTTTTTCGAAATGGCAAAGTTTATTAGTCGGGTCCCATTATCATTACTATATTCGTGCAAACTTTCTTTACCGATTGTAAGACGATATACTTCTTCCCTTCCAACCTTTGCGTTCGCGTCACCTAGTATTATTTTAATGTAATTTCGCGGTAACTTATCGTAAACCGACTCTAGTTTATCATAAAATTCGCATTTTACTTCATCATCACTATCTTCGGTGGGAGAATGAATGTCTATAAACGCGATTTTAGACCAACGACCCTGAAATATAGCAACCGATATTCATTCACTAAAGAACTGTATATCCCGTAATGCGGAAAGAAATCTATTCCTAATCAGAAACCCGGTACCTAAACAATAATTAACGCTCCCCCCGTACCAAATAGTATACTTTCCTTTTGTTAACGAACCCTCCCCTGGCCAGCGAACCTCTTGTAATGCAACGATATCTAAATGGTACCCCTTAACTCCATTGGCGACCGAATTTAACCCACCTGCCGTATTTAAACTTCTAACGTTACACGTCCCTATTGTTAGATCTCTACTTTTCATCTTGCGCCTAGATTCCTCTGAGGCAATCTCCACCCGGAGACCCAAACGGGGAACTAGTTTACTTCCGGACAATGGGCGTTTTACCTCAGAGGAATCCATGACTGTTTGTGGTATTTTGTGAACTAAAATATGTGAGTAGGGCGTTCGAACCTACGTCACACCCTCCAGCAAGCCTGGAGGGCCGCTCTCAATGTTGGTCAGCAAGTCCATCGGACTTAGCCGGGAGGAGCTTCCGAGGAAATTCCACCGACCATCTCCACATCCGCCACCCGTGGGACGCTCCCCATACGCGGTTCTGAGATCCCCGCGAGGAATTGATTAATTATAGGAGGAGGAAATGAAAATGAAGAAACAATGTATGTAAAAATACTAAGTTAATTGTTATCTATACTAATATTATAAAGCTGAAGAGTTTGTTTGTTTGTTTATTTGAACGCGCTAACCTCAGAAACTACTGGTTCGAATTGAAAAATTCTTTTTGTGTTGGATAGTCCATTTATCGAGGAAGGCTATAGGCTATATAACATCACGCTGCAACCAATAGGACCGAAGAATCAGTCGAAAATCTGGGAAAAAAACGGGGAAAATTTGGGAGAAAAAAAACCTCCCATCCCAATAATTCCAAATGATTTAACTTTTATTTTTAAATAATTCAATTTCCCGTTATTTACCTAGTTAATCTGTATAATTCCTGCTTACGGCTAAGATATTTCCCTAATGCATGGAAGAGTGCAGTACTATTCCCTCTCCTGAAACCTGCAAAATCTGGAAATGAACCATCTCACTACCGTCCAGTTAGTTTATTACCACATATGGGAAAAGTTTTCGAGAAAACTATCCTTAATTACCTAAGGATGTTCTGCGATCAAAATGAGATAATCCCACCGGAACAAGCAGGGTTTCAACCTCAATTAAGCACAGAACATTGTTTGGTTAAACTGCACAATGAGGTGACCAGGAACTTAAACTCGAACAAGGCAACTGCTATGATAGCCCTCGACTGTTCTAAAGCTTTCGACTCTGTGACTCACGAAATCCTCTGCCAAAAACTGATTTCGGTCAAATCCTCTGAAAAAACAACTGTATTCGGTCATTAAATCGTTTTTGAGCAATCGCTACTTAGCTGTAAAAGTTGCGGAAGAGCTCTCCGGTTCGGTACCACTTACATGTGGTGTTCCACAAGGAGCAGTGCTGTCTCCTATATTGTTCTCTATTTACACTTCTGACATCGTTGGAAGGAAGTACGAGAAAGCCACTGTATCAGCTTTTGCCGACGATATTGCAGTCACGAGCAGCAGCTCCAATGCCAGTACGGCTCTCAAACAGTCCCAAAGTGCCTGTCAAAAAATAGCTTTAGAGCTAAAGTGGCTAAACATAGAAATTAATCCTGACAAAACAAAGGCTATTGTTTATTCGTTCCAGAAGGGTAAGAAAAAACTTCCTACAGGATTTAATCTCAATAATTGCCAAATTAAACTGTCTAAAAATATTGTATATCTTGGAATCACGTTCGACAGACACTTAAAATTTTCAGTCCACTTTTCTAAAAAAATTAAATCTGTAAGGCGAAAAATGTTTAGGCTTAACCATTTGATTTCATCTCCAAGTATATCTCTGCGACTAAAAGCGATGATATACAAAACAATTCTTCGTCCGTCACTGCTGTATGGCTCACAACTTTTTCCACGCGTAGCGAAATCAACGGAAAAGAATGTCCAGGCATTTCAAAACGGCATTCTAAGAAGAATCGCAAAAGGGACGATATTCCAAAGAGTAAAAACAAAGAAATTACATGAAGAGATGAAAATGCTCACAATTAAAAACTTTATGAGTGAGAGGAATTTAAAGTTTTTCGAATCAACGAAATTCGTAAATAACCCTATATTTAATCAACTAAAACCCCCAGGAATACCTCAGCGATGGCAGAAAATCAACAAATAAATAAATTAGTTTAAATTTTAGTTGTAAGGCCGAAACAAACTAGAAGGTGAGCCCCATCACCTGAATTATTATTCATAATGTTATTACTCTCCAGAAGTTACGTTAAAGATTTGCAACTCCTTAAAATGCACGATTGCAGAAAAAGGAGAACTTACCAGCATTACAGAAGCTTAGAAGAAAAAAAAAAAAATAAGGGGCTAAGAAAAAAAAAAAAAAAACCAAAAAAAAAACCGTTATTTTTTATTTTTCCGTAACAATTAATCACAGAGGTAAACATTTAAACACGTAGGAATAGATTTACGTCAGGATCGGGTTGCGGAGGAAATCAGTATGTTCTTCAGCCACAAGAAAATAAAACTAAAAATGTCATTTACGCGGAAGTACTTTAAAATATATTCTTTTAAAAACTTCTTAATAGCGATCATAATAACAGAATTTGATGCAGACGAAGTCGCTTTAGAATATATCAAAGAAAAGGTGACATGTACTAAGAAGGTTTAAATTTGGGTGATAAAATTCCGGTTCTGGGAAACGCCGATGATTTGGTACTGCTAGGGGAAGACACGGAAACTATACAACTAAATACAGGTGCGTTAATAGAAACCGGTAAAGAAATAGGACTCGAAATAAATACCGAAAAGACAAAATAGATGATTTGTAGCAGAGACGGTGGCGATCATAGTAATATTGATATATTAGGGTATACTTTTGAACACGTAGAAAAATTTAAGTATTTAGGTTCAATAATAACGAGAAAAAAATAAATCCAGGAGGAAATAAAGTCCGTGTTATAATTCAATTGTGAAATTACTTAGCTTCTATCTAAAAACTTAAAGGTTAGAATTTATAAAACTATTATTCTTCCGACGGTGAATTTGAACGCTTACTTTGAAGGACGGACAACGGCTAAAGGTTTTAGAAAATAAGGTAAAATATTTGGTCCGAAGAGAGATGTGGCTACTGGGGAGTATAGAAAGTTCCACAACGCGGCAATAGTTATATTAATCTATATTATTATCTATATTGTTAAGTCATGTTTTATTTCAAGAGTCATTTTTAACTTTAATCGTTATCACCTTGAAGCATATACATTTATAAATTTAATTCAATTAAAAAAATTACTATTTCGTTTGATTTATTCGAGTATAATAATCAGAACTATTATTTTAAGCATAATTAGGACTTTTATTAGCTGTATGTCTATATTTATAAAAGAAAGTACCACTCAATTTTCTGGTATGTAAAAAATGACTATGGTTGTGAGGCTAAAATTTTTCCTGGAGGTTCGTCTTACCGCCTAGATGTGCAATAAGGCAGGATTTGAAAATCTTTACCCAACAAGTGGTTGAACAACCTAAACGTAAAATTGTCTTAATCTGATATGTATCAGCAAAGATACAAAGATTTTATAACAATTATATTTAAGCATATTACTGTTGTTATCTATTCGTTTACGTCACTTTTATACTACTATGGCTAATCGTATGATGGCTATTTTTTGCCCCTCCAAGTTTAGTTAGGGTAGAGATCTTTAACGAGTTCATGAAATGGCAAAGGCTTGGGACCACCATTTTACGTCCCCTTCGAAGGAGGGCATAACTAAGGTTGTTTTTAACTCCCATTAAAAAATCTTAAGGGCACCTGGCTGGTCACTACATACAGGTTACCGACCCTTTCAAGCATATTTCGTTTCATATCTGTTTCGAGCGAGGTTCCTATGAAAATATATTCAATTGTTATTCATTTTTTAGAAATTATTTCAATTGTCTAAAAAACTATTAATTTCAAGAACATAATTTCTGAATCCTAAAAAAATGGGAGTGATTCAGGTGTAAGGTTTTACCGACGAATATGATTAATTCACATTTAGGTTACCAACGGTTTGTGACGATAATTTAACATATTAAGTGATTATGGGTATAACCACTTCTACTGGTTTGCTATTTGGTCTTTAAATTATAACAAAGAGTAGCTGATAGTTGATATTATAGCCAATCTTACCATAAACGCACATAAATTAATACGAAATGCAATATTCGCGAGCAAAGCTGCGTGTCACAGCTAGTTTGATATATTTTTTGAAATGATCACATTTTTTAAATTTTATTATTATTTTTTTTTTTTTTTTATAACTTCTTTCTTTATTTAAATCAAAATACAGACATTTTACAGTGCAAGTAGCAGTTCCACTAAGGCGAGCCCGTGTGTGGGAAAGGAGTTCACCTGCAATTCAATAAAAGTACAATGACCAACAGTAATACAGTAAATATAAGGAAATATATATATTTTTTTTAAGATCAAATGTTTTAAAGGATACATTAACTTAATCCAGTAGATAATAACAAGCTGGCTTCAGCCTATAGTATTTCTTTTTTATAATTTTACAAAATATATTTTTATATGTGCAATATACAGGACGGTATAACAATGTTATATAACATTGTCAATATAAAATATAACAACTAAATGATGATTATCTTTTAATTTTAAAATAAATGAACAGGAGTGCTACCATTGGGTAGTCTACAAGTCTGTTTCATGTCATTTTTCTAAAAGTATTTTTACACGATCATACGTTAAAGAATAATGATAATACTACCAAAATATTATTTACATTCTTATAATATAAGCGCTATACAAGAACAACTAGCCTATAAATTAGGAGAAAGAAGTGGGCTATTATTTCAGGTCAGAAGAGGAGGTAGACAAGGAGAGAATTACAAAAATTGCAGGAGCAGGATAGAAAGGAACGTTCATATGTTTCAGTTCTGTGGGAAAGGATATAATGGTCGGAATGTCGGGATCTAGTTTCTTGTGAGTGGATTGATGGTTTGAACTGCAGGAGATCGTACACATAGAGAGGTAGCAGGGAGTTCATGGTTTGGTAAAGGGATGTTCCAAGGAAATATTGTCTACGGGTTTTGAGGGAAAAGCCACTTTAACTCGCCGTAAAGATGGGACACGTGAGGCCGTCTCGAGGTGCCAAAGACAAATCTTAAAAAATAGTTCATGATATACTTTCTCGTTTCGAGAGGCCACCGTATTACCATACCACCCATTAATATCCATATACCATATTACTGGATAAGATGCAGAGGAAGGCAGCCAACAAGATGGAGAGATGTTTTCAAAACTTGCTAGGCCCCAACTGGATAAGATCAGCTCAAGATAGAGTATAATAGCACGAATTAATGACGAACTCTAGTTCCCAATAGAGCTGGTGGCTCACTTCGGGAAGTCAGACCACTCCCTTCAGAGAGGCCTATAAAGATTAAAATCTTTATTTTTATATCAATTAATACTTATTCTGAACTGAAAAAAAGCTATCTACAGTATCAGTTCATTTATATGTTTATGTAATATTCAATATGTATATATTATTTATTGTAATTCATTATTTTGATGTTGGTTTTTATTTTACTCTTTGTAATAAAGGCTCAATTCATTCAATATTATTTGCTTTTAATAATTATCTAAAAATAAAAATAGTAAATATACATGTACAATGGTTTGTTCATTCAAACCTATCGGTTACTTTATGTTCATTAAATGATTAAGTTGAATCTTTACGAGAAACTATATGTAATGTTTCTGCCCACTGCATTTCTACTATAATTATTTATCGAATTCTTTCAAACTTCATATTTGTCCATTTTTAAAAACAGTCAAAAATGAGAAATAGTTAAATATTTTAAATAAATAAAATTTAGAGGAAGGAATTTCGAAAAAAACATGTCAGACTAATTTAATAACTATAAAATTCACCTTGTACCAAAGAGTGCTTAATTATAATCTTATGTAACGATTTTAATCTAAATCTTTATATCCGTTTCCGAAAACGTTTATATTTTCGTAAAACGTTCTTAAATATTAAATCGATTATACACAATAGAATGGCTTTTCCGGTTGATCGTTAATGCTAAAAAAGTTTATGTAACATCCCATCTTAAATATTTCCTTTCGATTTCATGCGAATTTTCGTTTATGAGATAGAGCACAAATAATTTTGTGAGATTTGTCTATTTGAAATCGTATAACTTAAAAACGTGTATTTCCATTCAAAATCCACATTCGAAATTTCTAATAGCAATACTGTCTCTTGCTATATATTTTATTTTATATGCTAGTGAAAGGAAAAATTATATAAAATAATTATTTTTTCAGATTTTGCTTTTATGAAATTTTCTTTTTCTCATAATATAAATAAATATATTTCTTGTATAATTATTTATCTAAAAACAACACAAATGAACGAAAAGATTTAAAAGATTGCTCGGCAGAAATAATTATGCTGTTATTTTGGATATTGTTTTAAATAATGTATATAGAAGGAAAATGAGAAATAAATCTGAAAAATTCAATGTCAAAAGGCTTAAGAAACACAGGGCTTAATGCTGGTTTATTGATAATGGTTAAATGATGAACTTTAAAAATGTATTGGAAAAATAGCTGAATGTCTGAAATAGAAATGTAATACCCAAGGTTCCATGAGTCACCCATCAACTCTAATGCGAGCCATGAGGTGTAGTAGATGAAGAAAAATGTCGTAATCTAAACATATGGAAGGAACTGTGAATCATAATGTATACTTCAAGCATCTGGGTTCTACATGCTGTGAATAAGCAACGGTTTTATCAATTCCTGTAATGAGAAGAGACAAGAATGTAGTGACTACAGATTTTTGTTTTTCATGATATTATTAAATGAACAAGTCACCTGATTACACTCCGGTTTCCTGCCTGGTAGTAATTTGCTAAATCAACTAACCCAAAATTAATTGGATATAATCACCTATTTCTTGGTGATGATCGGTTAAAGCTCATCACATGCATCGTGATTCCTCTAAAATGGTTATGCGATTTAATTTTACATTTGTTTGAAAAATTCGCCCTCTAATTATTTTATTATCAATTAGTATTTTTTTAAATTCTTAAAAACCTAGGAGTTCAAAACCTAACACGGAGTAATAGCATTTCTCAAATTAGCAAAAACACATTCCTATGATTAATTTCTACGAAAGAACCGCCATCTCGAATTATCCAATCTTATTCCTCCCCCGATTTCTCTATTGATTCCTAGTGCATGGAGACAGTCAAAACTGTGTGTGCCTAAACTGTCTAGGGAACAAGTTTGGGCTGAAACAATAATTGGATTGCGTCATTAGATTCATTTAATGCCTCAGATGCTCTCACATATCTCACTGGTATTTCGGTCAAGAATAGCTTTATCCTAATTTCGAAATAAATTACCTTTTAAGTGTCTCCTTATTCCAGTTTTTCCATCCCTATATTATTGACATAGTCCCGCGTTAAATGGGGTAATAAATTATTTAACATAGGTTTTTTAGTCAATACTAATGTTATAATCGGAAATACTTATTTTTATCGATTTAAATTGTCATTGAATGATCCATACGATGCCAAAGCCTTAAATAGATAAATACAATGAACGGTATGTGTTATAAATTATTGTTCAACAAGATTCTAGAACCAAAAAAGAAAATTAATAGGGTACATGAGATATTTATTTAACTTGTAGGAGAAAACAAAGAATGAATCCCGAACAAGAACGCTCTAGAATATCCTTATCTAAAAAATTCTTCGTTTGCTCGCTTTATCTGACAAAGTTGTTGACCTTCGTTGAAGTGTGAAGTAACTGATGTCTAACCGCCTTGTTATCTCAAACCTGGGCATTACAGAACATCGATCACTGAATTACTAACCATCAAAACAAGGGTTTGCGAAAATTCAGGATTTTTTTTTTACATATATTTATTTTAAAAATAAAATATGTGTATACCTGTAGCTGGTGACAACCGTGAAATGTCTCTAATAAATTAAGTCAAATTTTTTTTTATTCTTTCAAATTGAAGATTATTCATCGTATGAAAAAAATCCTGTAAAGCAGATAAAATTTAGATTATAATTGGATACAGTAATTTCAACACAATGGTATGGGCGGGTTAAAATTCATTTCGCGGCGGTTCCAAACAATGAATTTCGATCTGTTTATTCTGGTTAAAACGGTAGATTATCCATAAAATGGCCCATTAGTATGACGTGTGTGTGAATATATATATATATATATATATATATATATATATATATATATATATATATATTATATATATATAATTTAATCACAAAGAGCTTAATTGATTGCTAACTAAAACCTTAAGCTGGTTTTATAATCACTACTTAAAATTATTCCTAAGGTTTGCAAGAAATACAAAAAGTTTTTACGTAAATGTGACAAGAAATATATACATTAAAAGGTTTATAAATAGGTGATTTATGTTTATAAATCGTGAATTTGAAAAACAGATATTAACAAATTATATATGAGTTTCACCGTTTTTGTTGATTACCAATTAACAATGAACCGAATATTTTAATATTCTAGTATATTATCGCTACTAATGAAATAAAACTTTGGCACTTTTGGCCTTTTTTAAAAAAGGAGTACGAGAACCCTTTCGTTGATTTTAAATCGTCACTATTTGTACATAAAGAAATAACAAGTTTTATAGAAATATGGCAAATAGCTCTTTGGAATCTTTCAAGTTAGGTCTACTGAAGCGCTACCCACGTTCATAGGCTTATGTCAAAACATTGACCAGCTTTGTTTTGTAAATGTATGTTACTTTGTCATGAATATTAGTTAAAGGTATGTTTATTTGGCTTCATACATTTTTAATTTTCGAATCCTCCATTCAAGATTTTAGTGATCTTTCAAATAATTCATGGTACTATTGAGATATAAGAGAATCAATAACAGCTGGTTATGATATGATAAATGTACGTTTAATGTTATTTATTATTATTATTTTCTTTCGGTCTAATGTTTTAAATCATAAGAAGTTATTTTTTTCAGTTGATTTTTGATCATAGTATTAAACACCCACATTCCAATGTTTCAGAAGATTTGATTATGACTTTAGTTTTGGCTCTTCCTTCTAAAATACTTTGCTTGGAATCATTAATAATTATAAAAGGTTTCTTTTTAATTGTATCTAAGTTATTATTTCAATTTTGTTTCCAAATAATTAAAACCTTATAATTATTTCTTAAAATCGCCCTACTCAGATTAAATTTCAGAATGTCCTTCTGGAAAATTTTTATAATAAATATTTACACATTAATTTTATATTAAGCACCATGACACATTCATTATCCAGAGCCCATGCTAATAAGTTCTAATTGACATTTAAGATGGAATATGTTTTATTGAGTTCATTATACAGTTATATTACAGATCTTTATTTTGTGTATAATATTCTTTATACAACCCCTCTCCCCTTTTTTTTTAGAAATACCCTCCAATCAGTGGTGGTCATCGATGATATAATAATAATAAATTAATACTAAAATAGTCAAAAAGATAATAAAGTAGAAAAACTAGGTTAGCTGTTAAAAAAAATACTTAAGAGGCCTACGATGATGACTCATCATTTTTTTTTTTAACATTTTATGATTTATGCTCATGTAAAAATGTACTTATGAGGCTGTAACTAGTAGATTAACTATATCAAGAACATTAAATAAGTTAAACTGTCTCCTCTGAAAAAAGTATAAATGTATTGAAGATATTAGAAGTTATAAAACCCCCAAACAATTATTTCCCTTGAATTAATATTTACTTATAGTTTCTCACATAATTATTAGAAGAAAAAAACTATTAAAAGTTATCTATATCAATATTTTTTACCAATATTTTGTTTAATCAATCTAAATTTATCTGCTAACATCATTTATTATTATTTTTGCAAAAGGGGACATACTGCAGCACATTTTGCCACTCTTTACAATGTTACACAGTCTCTGTCGATTGGATTATTTGGATTTTGTCTCTGCATGTTTGATTTATGCCTTTGAAATTCCATCTGCTTTCACTACTACAATCACTCAGCTAAGGATGTAACGCTCTCAGTTGTTTTTTGTTCTGTTTTAATGAATTCCATTATAATGGTTGGTGTAGAGTGATTGTGATTCACATCTTTAATGGACCCTTCTGAAATAAATGCTCTTTGTGTCAATATTTATTTGATTACACCCAGTTGTTTAATTGATAATTCAACCAATTAACAATGAAAAATCTACTAGTTTTCATTAATTAAAAATGCCAAAGTTACTAAAACATGTTATTAAATCTTCATAATTGACTGATCTGTGATCATTATTTTTGGAATCTATTATATGGTATCCTTTTAACTAGTGTAGTGTCTTCTTACAATGTTAATTTATACAGACTATTTATTTTAATATTTTTTCTTATATTTATCAGTTTTCAGTCCTATAATCTTGCAATTTATTATTTTACAGCACCTCTCAGACATGCCATCAGGTCAAACAGATTTAAATAAAAGTGAAGCTGGACCTATTACTGCTGATGAAGATTTTGATAAATCTGAATGTTAGTACAAATGAGTAATTATAATGAAAAAATTTGAAGCAATTGTATTTATTTATGAGATTTTATTTGTTTGAAACATGAAAACCTTTATACCAGGCTGAAAAAATCTCAGAGTAGCAATGTTGTTTTACTGGTTTATTTTTTATCTTCTTCTTAATCATCCTCTGCGTAGAGACTGCCAAGCATCCTGAACCCAATCCAGTGCTTTCATTGAGCATTCCCTTCTTTTCCCCAGTCTTGGACATGTAGTCGACCTAAGCAATCTAGGAGTTCCCTAAGGACAGTTTTTGATGTTCTTGGCTTATAAAACTTCTTTGGAACTCTTCAGCAGAGGTGACAACCATCTCAACTGTCTCTATTCCACTGTTTCTGGCACATTAGATACTACCATGTCCTCCCCCTCCCTGTATCCTCTCATTCCTAACTCTGTTCCTTCTTATTTTACCTGCTATTCCTCCTAGTTACTTATTTTATTTTGTACTCATTATTTATCCTCCTTTTTCTTTTAAATATAAAATATATCAAACTATTACTTGACATAAAGAATCCTTATATTCTTATTCCATTTCCTACCTCACTGTTTGACTTCCAGTCCTATTTCTCTTCTTTCTAATCTTTAAGAACGCCTTGTACAAAATGAATTACCTAATTTTCTGGAAGAACGTTCCCTTATTAATCCCCTCCAATCGGGATTCCTACCTGGTTATTCAATACAAACTACTCTCCTAAAAATAATGCACGATCTTTTATTTTATAGGTATATTTTTCAAGGCATTTGAATTAGTCGACCTTAACACCCTTCTTACCAAACTACAAATCTTTATCCACAATACTGTGCACTAGTTTGTCTTTCCTCTCCAGTCCCTCACAGTATATCGTAGTCCTAAGCCATCCTCTTTCCAGGTCTCTATCATGCGGTGTTTCCTCAGGGATCCTAATAACCTCTTTGCTATCTACATAAACGACCTTCTCGTCTATATCCATCACTCCCAATATCATATGTATGGGGATGACCTCCAAATTTACCTATTCTTCCCTCTGTGGGACCTATTACTAGCAACAGAAAAGCTTCGAGATGATTTAAACCAAATTAGTCGCTGGCCAGCTGACAACTAGCTAATGTTAAATGTAGAGAAAACTAAGGCGATTGTAATAGGTTCTAATCCACTCCTCAAAACCTTTCCCCAATCCCAACATTTTCTATAATAATCTATAAATTCCACCAAGCTTCAAAATCTTGATAATCTTTATCAATCAAGTTCCCACCAAGCCTTCAAAAATCAAGATTTTGGATAAAAAATCAAGATCCAAGGATTAACCCTTAATCAATCTCTTTTTTGGAAAAACCATGTTTCAAAATTTTCTCGATTGCACTTAAAACACCTAAATTAAAACCCATAGGCTCTTGGTTTATTCCCTTATATTCCCCCACATTGACAACTGCACTTGAAGCAAAATTAAAATGATTATTTACTGCCAGATACATTTCATCTTAAGGATATCCAGGGACACCCCTGTAAGCCAATTTATGATGAGTTAAAGTGACTATACACTTCCTACTGTTCCAAGTACTTCCTGGCATGCTTTCTCTTCCATTCTCCAATTCTGCTGCCCATCATACATCTCAGATATATTTTCATTTAAATCCTCTGTCTATTCTCACAATACTTGATCGCGGCCATCAGATGTAACACCTCATCGAATCACAGCATTCCACAAATCTTTCCTTATCTGATTCTTATCTGTATGGAATTCTATTCCTTCTTGTATCCATCATTCAAATACTCTTCCGACCTTCAAATCCCATCTATTCAAACACTTCCTTTCTAACCAATTCTCAAATGATCCCAATTGATTTGTAAATCTCAATAAAAAACAGTAAATTGAGCAGAGAGAAACTTTCATTTATTATATTTTATGTTGCATTGTATTTAAACATTTATGTATCTCATTTCACGCATTTTCATTAGCATTGTAAATTTATTTTAATTAGCACTGTATATATGAACATTTTTTTATTTTTTTCTTCATCTTGTCTTGTTTGTTATTCCAAATTATTCTTAGAATCTGCCTGTTAAATTTTTACTATTATTCTTTCTCTTCGTTATTTCTATTGTTTTTAATCTAAGGTAGTGAAGTTCTAATTTAATTTTTCTTTAATATTATTCTAAAGGGACTTGTTCCAAAGTAAATAAAACAATTGTTATTATTATTAATTTTTTTTTATTTCAAATTAATGATAATTTGATTTTGATTTAATTGTTCTTATAGTTATACGTGAAAGTGGAAAGTTCACAACACCAAACAAAAATTTTAGTGCTTCTACTGAAAAATCAATGTGAGTATCAAACCTTCTTTTATTATTTTGTTGAAAAAATAAATAATAATTTTCCTAACTTTTGGTTTATTATTTTCAATAATGAACCTTAGTAATCGACCCAAAAAAAAATTACTCCCCCTCCACTCCCAAATTTGAGGGCTTACATTTCCAGATACATAGAACCCAAATAACAAATAAAAAAAAATCCGTTTGCCCACTGTACGCAGCATTTCTCCGAAACCACTTGACCAATTTTTTTAAAATTTGCTATAAAAATACTGGGGCATGAAACAATGATCCTAACACCTAGAAGTTTATATCAGCTGGTAATTTTTAAAATGGTAGTCGATTGAAAGTGATTTAATTTCATAACTCAGTTATTTGTGAAGGTAGAGAAATATATGTATTGAGTTCTAGAATCACTAAAGCAAGATTAAAAATATTAAAAAATACAGTCGATCTATATATTCCTACAAAATGAAAAAAGAATCTTTAAAATTATAGGATTTTTTTAGGAAACATAAGCATAAGCTTAAGGAGTTTATGCTTGGACATGGCTCAGTAATGCCCTGATGATGGCTCACAAGCTTGAGCCAAAACGTTGGCAAAATTAAAAAAATTTCAAAAAAATGACTGACTCCTGATTATTCCACCTATAATAGTTTCTACAGTCGACTATACATCCTCAATATAAATCTTTAAAATTGCTTCAGAACTAACAGAGATATAGCGTTTTGAAATTATCAGCAGTGATATTCCATTTTCCTTTGAATTATTTATTGCTTTTCACTTTAGTTAATTGCTTATAAACTGTTATACCCTAATAGTTATTTGGAGATAATAAATGATTGTGTAATAATTTGCAGCATTTTTACTTTCACTTACCTATAAATGAAATATATAGTAAGGGAAAGTATTGCGATCATGAAAATTTTCGAATTCTAGTTTCCAACAGAAATACATGTTTTAGGGTCCCCTGAGTTCAAATAACCAAGTCTTGCAAAAAGGTCTGTGTGTTGGTAACTCCCACGCGTAAAAAAAATGTGCCATGAAACTGAAATTTCACATTAGAGACAACTAAACGCCCGAGATCTTACTAAAACTTTTTCATCAAAATTAGCTAACCAGAAGAGCCACTTCATACCATATATTTTGCACTTTTTTATGATTTACTTACAAACAGCTCTTAACGATTTTGATTAAACTCGCTATGTCGATGTAAAATTAAATGGGCTTTAACATCATGTAGGTTTAATTTTGATTGAAATAGTCTGACAGGGCTTAAATACCAATATTTTAAATTTTCTTCCTCTTAACCACCTTTAATTTTGTAGATTTTATAAAAAATAACCATATCATCTTGTTACCAATGATAAAATACAGATAAATATGTAAGTTGAACGAATTCGATATCCAACTATAGGATAAAACTGAAAAAATATTTTTAAATGCAATTTCTTGATTTTTAATATATAGTTGGAATGCTAAAGTTTTTAGAAAAAATATTATTTCCTACACATGCTTGTAAAAGTTAATAGAAAATGATGAAAAGCCGATAAAACTGATTATTTTCGATAATAATATAATAGATTTTTTAACAAAACACATGTTTCTATAGAAATTGAATTTAATTAATTCTTTAATGGTTTCACTCATTTTTATCTCCAACTGTATTTGAAAATTCTTTAATCGATTTAAAAAACGGATGTAAGTGAAAGTCGTGTGTTGCCTGCACCAGATTTTTTACTTTTATTTACTTATATATGAAATATAGTATCGAAAGTTTGCTAGTGTGAAAACTTTCTAATTGCAGTTTTCAACGGAAATATAAGTTACAGAGTCCCTTGAGTCCAAATAACCAAGTCTTGCAAAAAGGTCAAAGGTCTGTGTGTTGTGTGTCTGGTAAGTCTAGCACAAAAACTGTAAGTCACTCATAACTGAAATATTAGAAGTATAGATGTTACAGGAACATTTTCATCTAAATCAGCGAACCAGAAGCCATATACCATGATATTAAGTGTAGACCATGATTATGATTTAATTATAATTTACTAACGATTATGATTAAATACGCTATATCAATGTCAAATTTAATGGGCTTCTAATACCATTGGTTTCATTTTGATTGGCATTGTCTGATAGGGTTTAAATGCAATTTTTTTTTCTTATAACTACCTTTAATTTTGTAGATTTCTAAAATTTATCCATATCATCTAATTAGCATTGATAGGAAATGGCTAAATATTCTAGTCAAACAAATTTGATGACCAACTAAAGGAGAAAAGAGATAAGTATTTTTTTAGGTAATTTTTTTTTCCCAAACAAAGAAAAGTAATATAGAGGTATATAATATACCATTGAAAAGCTAAAGATTTCAGAAAAAAATTTATCCTATAAACAAATTTGTGATAGGTAATGTAAAGTGAAGAATAGGGCATACACTTCAGTGATTATTGTATGTATCAATTTTGTATTGTTTAATGTAAAACATATGTTTCCAATGAAACGATATAATTTTTCAAACCTTTTTGAACTCTTGACTTTATTTAAAAGTTCTTAAATTGATTTTAACAACTGAGGGTGTGTTGCCCGCTCTAGATTTTTTATTTATTGAATATCTAATTATTACTTCTTTTGATTCTCTAAGGTTGTTGCATTCGTTAATTTCATCATTCTTTAATTTTAAAAATATTAGTTAATATTAAGTTTTTATTGTTGTAGGAACAGTGAAAAGCTTGAAAGTAAAGATAAAGAGTCAAGTATGAAGGAAAAAGATAGTACTCCTAATAAGTTGAGCTCAGTAAACAAAGCGAAACAATCGGTGGTATGTATTTTGTAGTCTTTACAAAATAGTTGTTAACAAGAAATTTTGTAATACATTAACATTTACTTTCTATAAAAATCATAATAAACTATCTTTCTTATGGACCCTGTGTCTTTAATAATTTCTAAACAACCAATTTTTTTTTGCCCCAGAGTACACCTTCTCCGAGGCAAGAAATCCTCGCTAGAGAAATTTCTAAACTTCAAGACTTGATGATTAAACATGAGGAATCATATGAAGAAGCCATTCAGTCAAGAGCAGAAGAAGTAGAAAACCTTAGGAAAAGGCTTGCAGAACTTGAAACTGGCAACAGCTTAGGAAAAAAACTAGCTGATGCTCAATCCCAGGTTACCATCATTATTTATTTTTTGTTAGTACATTTTTTTTACGTTTCTAAAAATGGTGTTAGACATGTGGTCAATAAACACTGTGTGACCAGCACAAGCCTGAGCAGCACAAGTGTGTTCCATTTCATACCAGAAATCTCCATTGCTAGAAGAAATGGTTACTGACGTTCTGCCAAGAATCATTTCATTCATACCTCTTTGGAATAAATATATACTGACACATTTGAGAATCGGATCTTTACCATTCCACACTGTGACCCTTCTCTCAATTTTCAGCCAAGTATCCCACATTATTATTTTTCATTAAAGAGTTCATTTTTTTAAACAAAGTAACATTTTTTTTAATCTTAAAACCAATTAATTTTGTGCTGGGTTGTCTCACAGATCCAATGATCATGTTCATGAAATTCATTAATTATAATTAAATAGATTTTTGTATTAATTAACGATGAACGACTGCTTAAATCACCTCAAGTATTTACTCATTAAGTGCTTATTTCATATTTAGTATAACCTTAATTTTTTTTTATTATGAGATCATTAATGTTTGTTTTGTTTTTTTTATTTAACTTTTAGGTTGACAAATTAAAGAAAGAATTGGAAGAGAGTCTCACATGCAAACGTCAGTTGATGTAAGAGACAATTTATTATAAATATGGTATTAGTGTTTTGATTTCGCATTCAAATTTTCATTTTCCTTACAACTTTCAGATTTTAATAAGTTTATTTTACAGAATGATCATGGAAGAATATGAGAAAACTATTGCTCAAGTGGTGGCTAAAAGAGAGGATGAAAAAAAAGAATTTGAATCTGCTAAAGAGGCCATTGCTGCAGAAAGAGATACAGCTCTTGCTCACCTAAGCAACATGGAAATTGCGTTCAACGATATTCACCAGTAATTTTTCTCATTAATTATTTTTTTAACCTAAATAATGAAGATAAATTATTTTATCTCTCAAAATTAATCGTTTTTGTTGCTATATTTTATCTTTCTCAATTTTTTTTTTTTTTTTTTAACTAGAACTTGATAGGTACAATATAACCATACTTATGTGTAGTAATTATGTTTCTATTCTTTTATGTACTCAAAAGCCCACATGGTCATTATAGCATGAGGCTTATAATCATTGTTATATGATTTTATGATAATTAATGTGGTATGATTTATGCATAATTTTAGAACTTATAAATTTATAATAGGGCTTTGCCTTATTCTAAGATGAGTTTTGTATTTATGGATTCTAGATGAGGTGAATGTACAGTTTCTGGTACATTTCCCAGTATTATTACTTATTTAAGTCTTTTTTTCTTTGGCTAAATAGAATTAAAATTTATTTGATTAGTTTTATTTATTTATATTTTTTTTGATAATTTAGTACTAGGATATCTTATATTTAATGTTTAATTCTGAAGAAATTAATAAAGTTCATTACCTTCCGAGTACTTATAAAGAATAAATCTTATTTCTTCATTGAAAATTAAGGATTTTAAAAGTAAACTATATTAATTAAGAGAAAAGCAGAATTTAAACACTTTAAAAAATAGCAGTTTCTTTAGATTATTTTATTCTTGTTTTTAATTGAAATATTATTAATCAATAATTTCATTAACAATGAAAGGCCTCTGTTTTGATTCAATTAATTTTAGATAAGGGATAATTATCCTAACTATTAGGTTAGAACTAAACGTAATATTTTACTTTAATATCTAATCTGAGGTTGAGGACTGATTTATTGAGTATTTTTTAATTACAAATTAAATGTTTTTATAAACTATTTTGCTCATTCTAGTACACCATTATTTCATTTATGATATAGTCCTATAATTAATATTTAATTATAATTTAATTAATTAATAATTCATTTTATGCACAGATTTAAAATATATGCAATGTTGAAATAATCCACAAACCAATATTAAGGGCCCATGGTAGCAATAAAGATTAAAAGATATCCACAAATTAAATATTTTTATTAAAATTTTGAACTTATTGATTTGATTATTTATTTATTTTTTTTTTTTTTAAAGGAAATATGAAAGATGTAAAGCTGTTATTGAAGCTTTTAAACAAAATGAAGAAGCTTATAAGACATCACTTCTTGAAAATGAAAGAACCATTCGTCAGCTCGAAGAAAATTACTTACGACTAAAAGCTCATGCTACTGAAAAACTTGAAGAGTAAGTATTCATAAAATTTATTTTACTAGAAAGAATTTATAATTCAGTTTTCTTAATTTTAGTTTTGGCAGATATCCGCAAAAATTACTAAATCTCATTCACTGAAAACTTTTATTGCTTATATTAACATGAACAACTATTTACAAAATATTATCTCTTCCAAACCTGAACATCTGACAGCAAATTATTACTGTTATTATTTTGAAATTGTGAATTGAAACACCTGTTTTTCCTTAAAACAGTTTTCTTAAAACAGAATTACTCTTCTGCTGTAGCACTCCACTCCAATAAGTCACAATATCTTATCTTTGGACAAATAGTTCTTCCTAGACATATGTGAGCCTCTTCTGGGACTGGTGTGATAGTCATCCTCAGTCATTTTTGCAGATGTGTTCTTGAGTTGTGCTATTAAGGGAGATAGTTCTGGTGATTCTACGGGAGACCATGGCTTTAGATGATCTATCTACATGGTCTTGGAACCCGAAGGTACCTTGATGTCCAATGTTTTATCCTGACGTGTGAGGACAAGTATATGGTAAAGTAAAAGGCTGAAAATTTTGTTGACTCGTGGAATTAGAAACACATGACTACAATCCCAGCAGATAATAATAAAAGGGAATTGTGTTAAACCTTACCTTAGACATCGACAAGGTATCGAAAAGACGGCCGTTGCTACACCTTTCGGCTTATTCCAATTTGTGGTCATAAGTTTCGAACTTTGAAACAGCCCTGACATTTCAATGACTTATCGATAGTATCCTTTCTCTATTTTTTTAAATATCTAGATGATATTACGATACCGTTGTCTTCTGATAAAAAGAACATCAATTTTACTTGGAGGAAGTTTTCAAAAGACGGCCTGTACTTAAGCTGGCGATGAACTCAAACAAATGTATCTTATACAAATCTGAAATTAAGTTTCTAGGACTCATCATTGATTTAGTAGGGATAAGTCCTTTTTCTCTAAAGTAGGACAATTAGCCGAGTCTGTGACCAACAAAGGCCCGCAAGATTCCATGGCATGATAAACTTCTTTTGAAGATGTTTATCAGGGGCTGCCAAACATTGGAAAATTCTCCACCAACTGTTGAGAGTTGCAAAGAAGAACGTCTCAACACTTTTGGAATGGGCTCTGGAGGTTGATGCAGTTTTTCAACATGGCAGAGAAGCAGTAGTGCCAGCTCACCTTACAGAAAATAAACACCTCTTCCCTACCTGTGATGCCTCTGATACTGCCATTGGAGCCGTTCTTTAGCAATGAGAATGTACCAAGTAGACACCTCCAGGTTTCCTCTCGAAAGGTTTAAACTAAAGAGAAAAATTACTCACTTACGACTGAAAACTATTAACAGTTCACCAGGAAGTTCGAAGTATGTGAGTCACTGATCACAAACCTCTCCTAAGTATGTTCCCCCAACAGTTCTTCAGTTACACAGTTCATATATATGACCTCATACTAAGTAAATGTGTAGGCTGAATGTTGGGTATGGTTCATTATGTTTTATTTGTTATTTTTGTATGTTTATTATCTTATCTTGAATATTCCAAAACCACATCATCTTAATGTTCTTGAATTAAAATTTACTAATAAACAAATAATTCCCTTTCTGTTTAAGTTCAGCACTCTTTGTTTTTGTAAGTAAAAAGATCATATCTTTATGGATGCAAAATTTTGTTTTAAATTGTTGGATTAATTTTATTTGTTTATTATATCTCACCTCATTTCCTTAAGTAATAACTCTATATGACCTGGTTTTATTTGGATAGCAAGGAGGTTCATGATAGAGAAATAATAAGGATTTATGTGCAAATAGAATGGAGTAAACTTTTTTTTTTTATTCTCTGATTAAGCATATTAACCTGTCTTGTCTTTACTATTTTTATCATTATCATTTTATTTTTCTGTTATATTCTTGTTATTTTGTTAAAGAGCAAATGCAGAACTTGAAAGATTACAAACCACACATGTATCTGATACTGCTAAAATGAATGCTATTAATAGAAAAACTGAAATAAGGATAAAATCACTCGAAGAATCATTAGAACAGAAGAAAAGAGAAGTAGAAGAGCTTACCAAGATCTGTGATGATCTCATCAGTAAGGTTGAAGAGAAATAGGATCCTTTGCAGTACATATTAGCCTTGTAACGAATCGTCCAGGGAACATAAAGTTTAATTACCTTAATTAATGTTAATTTAAGACTGTTTCGTGCATTATCTTGTTTTATGCTTGGGTTTCATCGCCTAAAGCTATTACACTTATTAATACCTCCCTAAATTTTTATTTTTGTAATGCAAATAAAAGGGAATGGTTGTGTAAATAGAGATTTATTATAAAGAATGTGTAAATTTTAGGAAAACAAATAATTTATTAATTTTCATTCCTTTACAATATTTTGTTGCATTTGTATCCAATGTAGATATTTTAGTGAAATTTTACTAGATAATTGTTGTTGTTTTTTGTTTCTGCTAAACGATCCGACATTTAGCATTTTCTTGTTTTCTGATACTTCCCTTTGGTGGCTTACCCGAACTGGGTTGGAAAGACCCTAAAAACATAAGAACAGAACAGTATTTCTATCTGTTGATTATTTTAATCTTTCATTATACTTACAAGTAAATTTTTGAATGATGATGTTATTAAATCATGGTCTTCTACCCATCTTTTAAATCCTCATAAAAGGGTAGTTATATCCAAATGATATTTTGTTAACAAATATTCTTTAACCATTTCTGTGATATGTTCATTATTTATTAGTTCTTCATCTTTAGTATCAACATTATGTATTTTGATTAAGTATTAAATACTCCTCAGTATTTTTCCTTAATGTATTTTAGGCAATGATCAAAAGTGAATGTATGTTAAAAAGTTAAAATTTCATGTTTAAAAACTTCAGTTTTTAAATATTTTATATTTTTAAACTCTGGTCCATTTAAAATCATTATTTCCTTAAGAATTCATTGATTTTTTATTAATTTTATAATATGCCTGTAAATTACTCATTATTCTTGATTTTTTAATTAATGTTTTATATGATCTGGTTAGCTTATTTAAAAAAAAATTAATTATTACGTAGTGCAATAATAATCATAGGTTATGTATTTAAGTTTATTTATTTAAGAGCTTAGATCTTAACTTTTTTAGTGATTTTTTATTATCTTATATTTTTATTTAATTATTTAATCGTACTTAATTTTTAAGTATATTAATTTCTATAGTATTACTTTTCCTTGTTACTAGCTTCATTGTGATGCACAATAGACTATCATTTTGTTATAATACCTCTCAGTTAACAGTATTGCCTCTTAAGCTTTTTATTTTATTTTAATAACTGTAAATCATTATTTTTACCACCTATAAAAAATGAAAAAATATTCATCATGCTAACAATTTATTTTGTTACTAATATCAATAAATATTTTTATCAGCCAGATTTATTTTCTTGCCAACTATTAGTTAATAACTTAGTCTGCCAATTATCCTTCGCTTCATGTCTGTAAGGACTCTGTGTTTTAAATAGTTTATTAGTTGTCTTTTAAGTTGAATTACTGATATGAAGAGCTTGGAAATATCTCAAACTTCTGGCTCTCAGTAAAATTTTGAGTACACTGCATGAGCAAATTAATAGCAATATACACATTAAATGCAATAAATATAGGAGCAGCCCTCTCTGTGTTTGGAGTGGCTTATTTATTAAAGACCATTACTACCTAAACCATTCCCCAAAAAAGTACACAAGGCCAATTAACCATTTATTCAAGGATAATTAACAGTATGAGTTGAGAGAGTATTTAATTAAAGTAATCTAAAATAATCCAAGTCGTAAAATGCAAGTTTTTATCCAATCAGATATATATAGAAATGATCTTCAACTAAGGGATTGAGACATGCCTTGGCCTGACTACTTCTCAATTAAGCCTATGGTAATAATAGACTCAAGAAAAATAAAATAAAATTTCAGTTCTTTTTTTTTCTTTCATGATCGGTCAATTCCATGGATATCATGATTTAGATGTAGTTTTGAAGATTGAGAGAATGCCTTTCTTGAACTTTAAAGAGCAACATAGCTGATAGAGTGCAAATTTAATGAACCTAAGATGAAATATTTACTAACTGTAAAGATAGCAGACCTCCTTCTTACAGACTAGACAATAGTACATTTGAGGGGCTTCAAGAAATTACTGCTTTGAAAGTTATGTTAATATTGTGAATAAAACAAGTTTAACTAAAGTTTACATTCCAACAGATGTTGCTTAGCCTTCTTACGTCTTATGTGGAATACTCGTAATTAGGCATAATAAGATTATATTATTACGACTAATCTTATATATTCCAACACAAACCTAGGACCCTACAAAAAATTATATTAAAAAGTATTTTAAAATCCTTATTTCCTGATTACTTATACCAACATTGGCCGCAGGAAGCTGTAAAAGACAAAATAAGTGGCATGACACTGTCATTCCTAGCTCATCCAATAAATTTATTTTATCTTAACAAGGGCATTCCAAGACTAGATCTAGGCCTAATAGTTGCTAAAAGTTATAAAATGGTTCATAGAATTTATTCTTACTTTAGGTCTTAAAATGTGCATGTATAACATTCTTACATCTGTTTTGTTTTAATTCATTATTCATTGTAATAAGGACATATCGATTAACAAATTTACGCATCTTCCATTGTTATCTATGCTTGTATAGAACATAATTTATTACTAAAATGTATTATTTAAAAAAAAAACTAGATTCGTTAATCAATATTTGATAGATCATTATAAATATATTTTTTTATTTTTATGAATTCATTTTTGATCAATTTACATGTCATATACAGCATTCTTAAACAAGGTAATAAAAGTCTTTATTTTAACAACTATATGTACATTTATAAAATAATTACGCATCTCACATACAAAAAATATCCATTTTTACATGTAAAATATTATATTCTTAATCATTATCATTTTTACAAAAAACTCTTAAAAAGAGTTTGAATTTGATTTTTGTTTTTTTAATTTTAAGTGTTTGAAGATTGTGGCTTATGTGAAAGAACTAGGACATCATGAAACTTGAATTCTCTGGGGGTCCAGGCCTCTTCCAATGTTTTGTTTAACCACGCTAAGACTCCTGGTGTTGTTTCTTTGGCCCATTTAACCCTTCCTTCTACACGAGAAACACTGTCTTCAGCAGCTTTTAATCCTGTTCCAAACTCATTTCGTCTTTCACTCAAAAGTTGACTGACCTGGAAATTTAAAATTTAAGTCACATTACAAATATTGTATTGATTTGTCATATATTATTTCTAATCTTTTTCTCTAAGATGGTATTTCATAATCTTTTCTTAAGTGAACTAATACTTTAAGTTTACATGTACTTTTCCACTTATGTTTTGAACTTATTGTTCTTGAACATATATGTTCAGAACAGATTGAGGTAAAAAATATTAAAAACAAAAAAAATATTAACCTCCTTCAATCCTTCTTCAGTACGGAAGTTACCCATAGCAGTTTGTACAAAATAATCCCACAAGTTTCCTTGAATCCTATGAAATAATAATTATAATGATGGATTAACTGCTGCATTCATTGGAGTACAATAATAAGTGTCTTTAAAACTTGTTTAGTTAGTTTAAAAATATTATAATTGATTAAAAACATAAATTAATTAACTATTATTTTCTGTCAAAAATGTGGAATGAACCATATTTTATGTAATCTCATACCTTTTCTTCAAATCCTGCCAGTTAGTTTTAAGGAAGTTGAATAATGTTGTATAGCCAATGCTTTCTCCAGAAAGAGCTGAAAGAATTATAAATCTGTCTTCATCTGAAAACTTATTGTTTTTTCGGTTCAAGAATGTAATATTTAGAAGTCTGAAAATAAATGAGAATTCTCATTAATGATAAATAAAATATATTTATATTTAATTATTAAATTGTATGATTATAAAGCAGTTTTACTTAATATCTGCATTAAGACGAAATATTTCTTAACTGTCTGATTTCTACGTCAAATGAGGTAGTGCTGATATTTCTTAAACATGATAGAAGGCCAATGAATTTTTAACATTAATGTAACATAGAAGGTCAACAAGTTTCCCGCCTATACTACTTTCCCAGCCATTATCTCTTTTCTAATTCCTAATAAGTTCAAACAAAATTGAGTTTAGCAATTCGCTGACTAAAATAATTGTTACAATAGCAAACACGTGTCTCTTTTTGAAAAACATTATTACATCCCATCCAGCATTCACCTTGCTCATATGCAAATGTTCCTTGATCCTCCAAACATTTGTTTTTGAAAGTGTCTAAAGTTGATGTCCAAAGATAGCAGACCTGTCCAGGAAAGCAACTAGAATGCTGCACCAGGTGCAGAAAAAAAACATTTCAAACGAAAATTAGAGGCGTATCTTCACAGCTATTGTCGAGTCCATATTAACCTATGGATGTGAGGCATGGTCGATGACTGCCAGCTTACTCACCAAAGTCCGGAATGTTGAAATGGATTTTTGGAGATATCTCCAGTTAATGAGGCTGGACAGAGTCCAAAATGAAGTGGTGAGATATCGAGTGGGTGTTAAGAAGACAGTCTCTGAAAGAATCGAAAAACGGCGGTTGAGGTGGTAAGAGCAGTGCAGGAGATTGCTGGAAGAGCATTGGCCGAACAGAATCCTGGACTGGCAGCCACCTGGAAGGTGTAAGGTAGGACGACCCAGAACCACATGGATGGAAGGAGTCGGAGAAGGCTGGCCGAGGTCTACAGGAAGGCAACTGGGAAGATAGAGATGTGTGGAGCTCGGCTTTGACCTGAAGCGGTATCCCAAGTCGGAATGCATTGCTGTAAGTAAGTTAGAAAGCTCTAACCTCACTGCTATATTTTGATCTTTGGTCACCGAACAGACATGAATTCAGTCCCATTGTTTCAAAGTGATGCCTTCCATTAAACAATATAGATGTGGGTTATCATTTGACATTCCCTCCCTAACCTAACTAATTTTTCACAATCTTTTGCAATGAAATACAAGGAAAAATACTGCACTTACACACACTATCTCATCAATCTTTTATATGGAGCAGAGTAAGATCCTCTTTACAAAATAATTGAATAACCGCTCCGTTCAAAGAATATGTACAGAACAGAGATGCACATGCACGGCGTGCAGGTCTGTGAGTACTTGAGTCTCGGGAAATAGCGTTATGGACAGTACCATGTATATCTCTCAATCATTTTGAGATACTTAAGAAATGCATTTTTTTAGTTTTTCCCAATGTTATCCTCTAAGAGTCTGAAGGTGGTCTGCCAAAGTCCAAACCTTGAATATATCATTAGGTAACACTTCTTTTTTGTTACAATTATAACACATTATCTTAGAAAGTTGCTTAATGGTTTATCATATTCAATTTTAAAAGATAAGTTAAAAAATATATCAAGAATTTATTAAACATCTGAAACTAATTTTAAGGTTCAACTTAATTTTAAAATTAGATGATGCTGATTTTGGAAATTAATCCTAGTTGATTGCAATTAACTAACAAGGTAATCAGGGTATATGTAGTTATGTTTTACTGATTTGAAGACTAATAAATTATATATGCTGTAATAATATATTTAAAATAACGATCTCCTTACGTCTCATATTTCTTGGGATCATGAGGACAGCCTGCAACAGTTTTCATCAAGAAAGTTCGCTCTGCTTTTGATCTATTACTTGGGAAATTTTGCAATCTGTCTAAGGCAAACTGCCATTCTTCATATGAGCCCCAAGCCATTACTGGACATAAATGTCCGCTTGCGATCCTGCCATCAAAAATTTAAAAAAATTATTAGTAATGACAGAAATATGTTAGCCCTTCTGAAACCAATATTTTACTGACCAAGAAAGGATAAAGAGTAAATAGACTTTGATAAGCTGAAATCACAACTTACATTTGTGGGTGAGTATTTTTGGACTTATTTATAAATCAATAGTCACATTTATAAGTAATTGATATGTTTATCTCTCTTAAATAAAGAGCTATGACAAAGAAAAATGGACTTTGTGGTGGTTCCTGAATGGAATAAAATAACTAAGGTGAAAGATTTTACAGATCCTTACTTCTCTAAATCAATTATAATAATCAAATCAAAAATATGTTATAAAACACACATTACAAGTAGAGCCCCTTCAATGTTTGTGATTGTACTGGTATTATTATATTTGCTAAATACATATATTTACACAGTTAACTAAGTTTAAAGCAGATATTTTATTAAACAAGTAATAAATTAAAAATGTGTCAATTTTCTTTAGGAAACAAAAATAATTTATTTTATATTTATAGCAAAAGTAAAAGACTTATAATTTTTTATAAAATTTGTTTGTTATTTAATGTTCTTTTTCCTCGAGGCAAAATGAAGGGAGAAATTAAAACAATCAAGGAACAAAATGTACACATAAAAAGATAGCAGCCCTCTTTTAAATAACAACCAGACCTCTATTTCCTTCCTATCACAGCCTTAGGTTTTGTATTGTAGAGTCCTTGATATTGCACAGGCTCAGGACTGCCATTTATTACATCTCTCCTCTCCCCAAAGGATGGCATAAGCAAGGTTTTTAACTGCCTTAAAAAAATTCTAGGGCCAGCTTCCTGGTTTGAGCTCACCACCTTGGGCATGGAAGGTTGTTTTGCCCTCTATAGAACCCTCTAGTACATAGTTTTATCAACAAAAATTAAATGATAAAATATTTACGGGATGCCATCATCTGGACTGGATGCATTCAGCCAAGCAGCGTATGATGTTCTTGCTCCTTCTACACATGGAGTAAAACCTGTTTGACAGAGAAGATGTCGTGTCCTAACCCTCAGTTCTGTCTTCCAAGATGATTTATCTTCCTCACCAAGAGCGTCAAGAACTGGTATCAAGAGACTCTTCAAATAAGCCTGTATAATTGATTTTGAATAATTAGATTTCTGTAAAATGTAAATCTTGATTTTCATTAAATTTATATCACAACTGAGTTACCTTTCTCAATTAATGATCAAAATCTATCATTAGTTTAATGTTAGGTTGACCTAATCAAGGAACACAGATAGATATAAAACTCTAACACTCTTTTAAGAGTGCGTACAAAAATTAAACTCATATGACTTACATCTAAATTATGTGTTGCTGCAGTTCCTTGAAATCTATTTCGCAACCGGTCTGCAAGAGGAAAGAATGCCCTCCAGACTTCAGGAGCCTGTTCTGATTTCAAACCAGAAGTGACTTCCAAAGCAGTCACAGTGTCAAGATGACCAGACAGAGCTAAAGATAATGAATCATGGAGAAGTTGAGCTCTGCAACAAACGTATTCAACAATCATATTTTCAAAAAATAATTTTATTTTATTAATTCGATTAAAACTAAATTTTTTTATTATTATTACTTTGAATCCCAAAATGTTACTTAGATAATTAAAACTGTCTCATAATCTATCTCTTAATTACTTAGAATTCTAAAATTCTATCATTTTGACATCCAAATAAGTCTTAAGCTTTGTTTCAGGTCGTGAGAATTGGAAACAAAAACATACATTAAAATTTAATAATAATTTTAATGGTCTATCAATAGAGACATCATGAAATAAATACAATTTTTTTGTAGTTAGTTTTATGAAACAAATTGATATACACTATAAATGTCTCTAAACTTAAGAGAAAAAGAAAATAGTAATGTAATGATTATAACTGCCACAAAATAAAAAAGAATTGAATTCTTAAAAATATTATTAAATTGACTACTATACATCCTACATTGTAGGTAGTTAAGTTAATAGCAACATCTCTAAGTAGCATTTAATTTGAATAATAAGATAAGTTATTCAATACTTGGATTGATATAAATGGCATTATAATAAAATTTTATCTATTTGAAATAAAATTGTTCTTACCTGTATGTTACAGGTAAGTTTTTGAATGCAGCTATCAGCCTTTTCCATCCCTCACTGTCATAGTTGACTACATAAGGACCTGAATTTTTAAAAAAAAATAAAAATAAAAATATAATGATAAATTATTTATATATTTGTAGCTTGAGAAACAAAATGTTTTCTCAAACTAATCTCAGCTTACTTAACATTTACCAAAGTTCATCAATGGTTTAAAAATCAAACTCTATTACTACTAACAAAAATTACCGGTACTTCCTGGATTGAGGACAATGTATGTTGATGTGGATATATTGTTAAATGACATGGAATGAGATTTGGGATTCAGCCATCCTATCATGATTGGTTCACTGTTTCCAACAGCAGCCACAAGTGGGAGCCACCATCCTTGTTCTTTCTCTACACCACCTTTCTTTACTGTCTTTGACCAACTTGTCTCCAAGTTGTCTACATACTTTTCCTGAAAATCAAAGCCATAATTATAATATACTGTTGACTTCATTTTTGTTAGAATGGTCATGGTTTGCAAATGACTAATATAAATGCTAGATAATTAGCTAGTACCACGAAGTTTTATTAGCTGAAAGGACCATTTTTCTAAAAATAATTTTAAGAAAAATGTAATGCCTTTTTTAACATTGGTGACAAAAAAATTATAAGCTTGTTAAAGGTACAAAGAGTGGTATGATTTTCAGGATAAGATACGGCACTTTCAACTTCTATTTCACACTGATGAAAATATCATTTAACAATATTTTATTTTTCTTAGATTTTTCTATATACCATAACTATATGGTAACAATGATAATTAAGTGTTTACAATTCCATTTTATCTCTAAGCTATTTTTTTAAACCTTATCACACTTGAGTTCCAAGATTTTATTTCCAATAATTGATGTTTAAATGGTTAATTTTTTTAGAATTATAATTTTTGAATCAGTTTTAGAAAGTGGAATGTAAATTCATAACTGAAAAATAAAAATACCTGAGTAAAAGTTGTCGTATTAGTTTGATAGTCAGTAGCCACAGTGACAAGTGGAAGTCTACCGGTCAGCCATTCTTGTACTACTTCTCCTAATGATATCGTAAGGGCTAATTTATTATCAACCCAGGCCTGTTCTGATATGACCTGCCAAAGATCCTCATCTGAATAAGCTTTGAATTCTCTGTAGAAAAAAATAGATGGAGCTATTAAAATATTACTTAGGTGTTGATTATTTAAGGTTAAGATCAAAATCTAAAAATAAAGTTGGAGGCTGATATTTCAATTCACCACTATTTTATTTAGTTATGATACACAACGTTTTGGCTACAATGCCATCTTCTGGTGCAAAGAACAATTTTAATCCAAGGTGAGTGCATACTTACACCCAGAAGCCTCATGTCTGAGTTCTTTGCACCAGAAGATGGCATTGTAGCCAAAACGTTGTAACCATAACTAAATAAAATAGTGGTGAAGTGAAATATCAGCCTCAATCTTTATTTCTAAAATATTACTTTTTATTTGTAAAATTATAATAAATCAAAAGAGAATTTGTATCATTAAAAAAAAAAAATTATATTTCATAAATGTCGTGATATTTTTATATAACTATTAGTAATCCTAAAATGAAAAAAAAAAAAAAAATGAAATGAAAATAAATTATCTTTGAAAACAATTGAACTTAATTAAGGGAAATTAAAACTGAAAAAAAAAAATAAATTGACTACTAACTAAAAAAGTTTAAGATAAACATTAATTATGTTAACATTAGTATAGATTAAAGGAAACGAATGATTAAAAAAGAAAAATTCTAGAAAGATATCTATGATATGGAGAAAAGGGATCAATATTATTTAAAAGTCGAACTACATAAAAATTAGAGTGATGAAAACATAAAAATTGAGATGAATACGCAATATAAATCAGAAGTCAGGTCAAACAGATGTTAAAGGTTAAATAGGAGAGAAACTGCTTAGGATCTCTTATTTCTTTAAAAAATAAATCTAACATACAACAGAAATAAAAAATTAAATTAAATATTTCATAAAAAATATTACTTTTTAGCAAGGAAGTTCTGAATTGATTGCTTAAATGTTGTCGCTCCAAAAACTTGTTCAAACATCTGAAGAAGCAGGAAAACTAAAACAGGTATAAAATGCATTAGATAAAACTTGTTGGTACAATATTTTAATGAATAACAAGAGGGTTTAATGAATGTTTTAGGTTCACACATTTAAATTTATGGCAATATGTGATTATATCTTATATTGAAAGATAAGACTAAAATACAATCAAGTGATTGAGGAGGGAAAATCCAAGTTTAGAAATGTTAGCAATATTCTATAAAAAACACTTCATTCCAATTATTATATCAGGCAAAACAATGTGGATCATTATACATGGTAATCTATTCATTTTCATGGGTTGTGATTTTGTTTCTTTACCTCGACTTTCCATAAGGGATCTTTTTTGTTCAGCGTCCAAGCCGTAGTTCCTGGGTTTACCAAGTTCAAGTACTAATGTATGGAAACTGCCTAAATTCCAATGGTACATTGTCGGTTCCAACTATGAAAGCAGGAACATAGTTAAATTGAATTAGTTGATTATATAAGCTTAAAAATAAGTTTAAAAAAAATTATTTTAAAAAAGTGAAGTGAAATTATAATAAAATGTGGAATACTAGATTGGATTTACTTATATGTGCTGTTATTAAACTGAAGAAATGTGAATAATAAATGTAGCAAGATAGGCACTGAGAATATTTAACTTTATGAATGATGCTTATTTGAAGATAATGTTTCATAACTCTTCTCCTATAAGGATTCTTCTCCTAACACATCATCTACCTCCTGGTAATCTGAGGAAGCCAGATATCCCAAGCTGTTGGTATCAATGATGCCAGACTAATAACTCTGAAGTTCGAATGATTCAGCTACGAGCCTCAAAACTGAGAGAATCGAAAACATGCTGAGAGCAAAGGAGTAAATTAACAAAAGCTGCCCAGTAACTTTTTTTTTATAATCTTTGAACTTATTGGTTTAACAATATTTAAAACTATGAAGTTTCGTTCTTTTAAAAAAGAGTTAAATTGTACATTTACACCATTAAATATTTAAGTATCACTATATGTAATATACAGTAATGTATACTGCCATAGTTATTACTAGATAACACATTTATCAAAAAATAAGTGCGTCTGAATGAATAGTTAATCAAAGGTAATTTCTTCAAGACATGACTTTGATAAGTGGAATTATTTGCTTGACTCATAAATTAATTAAAATAAATTTCATTCTTTATTAAAATTTATCTCTTACCTGCTTTGCTACATTTGTGGCCAAGAAGTTAGCTAGGCCTGTGGTGACAGGAGTGTCATTGACCGGAGATGCCAGGTGTGACAGCCACTGCATAGCAGCAGCCTTCGCAACACGATGCGTCAGCCAGTATGAATTTCCATTCATCAGATCGCTTTCCCTATGAGGCAGTTGTATCTACAGTATAACCCGAGAATAGGATTGGTACACAAAAATGACTCTTTTAATCTATCATTAGGGGAAAAGACTTTAAAATTGTATAAAAAATCAAGTATTGTGAGGTATTTCCATAATTATGTATTAGCTAATTACTTATAAAGAATCCTACATGTAACCAAATTATTTCAACAAGAGTCAGAAAGTTGAGATTCATTCATGGGAATACCAAGTAAAAATAATTTACATAACCATTCTGGATAGATTTGAACTAATACTATTTCATGACCAACATGTATACATTGATTGATAGATCAATTTGCTATTTATTCGTGTTTCATTATAATTAATGTCATTATTTCTTTTGTTTGCTAATTATGCTTACCTGAACCACTGTAGTCCCCAAGAGTTGAGGGGTCTTTCTTCTATGTACCCTGGTAATGCAATGAGATTGAGATGTGGAAGGGGATAAGGGCGAGACAAGTAAAGTTCCAATGAGACCAATACGGAAGGTAGGACTTGTTGAGCCTTCTTAAGAGTTGGAACAATATCAGATCTTCCCCACAGACCAATGCGGATGCCATCTAATAATAGTTTGCATTTAGTCAAATATAAAATAGTTTATTATGAAGTGAGAATGGTTTACTGTGTGTATATACAAGGGAGAAGTTGGTTTCGGATGCAGTCAAATAAACACACAATTAACTGGAAACTTAATTTACTTGTGCCTACGTTCCAGCCTAAATTTCAGGCTTTCTTCAGGGCGATTAAAGGAGGAAGATCATAACAATCATTGTAGGCGCGAATAAATTAAGCTTCCACTTAATTGTGTGTTAGTTTGACTGTACTCAGAACCAACTTCTTCCCTATAAAATACTTTACTGGATTTAATGTACAAAGTAGACATCTACTTTAAAATAAATTAAAAAAAAATCACCAGTAATGACAGTCACAATATAAGGAGTAGCAAAGATATAATTGTCTTCTTTACATTTAGGAATTACAAGTAACTAGGGAGTTGTAACTTATGTATTTGTAAAGTAAAACAGAAAGCTTACTAAACTTCATAACAATGCTTTTATCTAATTCTATACAATAAAAATAAATATTAAATAGAATAATATTTCTATATGTTATTGAAACTTTTGATATATGATATTACCTGTTTGGAGGTATTCAAATTCAGGCATTTTGAAATCAGAAATAAAAAGCCCAAGTGAGCTGACGGTCATTAATGGAGTTCTTGAAAATTGTGCACGAATCCAATCCCCTTCTCTTGTCCTTCAACAATGAAAACAAATTTAATTTTTAAGTCTATTGTAAGACCTATTCTTTTTCATTACACCATAAATGGCCATAACTTAAGACACCATGTGTCTACCATAACTTTTATAACATAATAGTCAGCAGTAACTTACATGTTGGATAATTCCAAAACTGGCATATTTGACAGTGCTGTCATTCCTTTCTTGTGTGCCAATGTTAGCTCAAACCAGGATTTAATGTAGGGCAAGTCAAAGCATGGAAACACCTTTCGGGTTTCTGATATTTTTGGTGATAGGACAATAAACCATCTATAAATGAAAATATAAATTTTGACACTCAAAACTTTAAAGATATAAATTTTAAAAATTATTTACATATAATCCAATATCTCACACTAAAGTTTCACCTGTCTTGATTAACCGCAGCAATACAAATAATGAAAACTTTCTGAATAATAATAAATAATAATCTTATAAACCCTTATATTTTAAATATTACTTTAAATTATTACTTTTAAAACATATTTTTAAGATAAAATAATACTAAAAAAACTTCATTAAAGAATTTGGCAAATAAAAAACTTGCACTAGTTACCAAACAGAAATGTCAGTCAACATTTGAACATAATTTTATTTCTAGTCAAAGTAAACAAAAATATATTTATATTTTTTGATTGTTTTGGTATTGACATAAAAAATAAAATAAGTTTATGTCATAAGCAGCACAAGATAGTGATGCTTAGCTAGTGGAAATTGCTAATAGAGGAAGCCAAAAGTCGCTTGCGGGTTGTTGAGATGACCTAATAATAATGTAATGAGAAAATGTTACTTATTTCCATTTATAATTATTAAAATGCTGTTATAAAACTTTTGACTTTCATAGAAGATGAAATAAACAGGGTATCAAATTATGGTTTGCCTTCTTGACGAAAATCCCTAGTGGCATAAAAAGTAAGATTTCCTAACTGGTATTTACCTTTTACATTAAAACAGAATGGATTATATAGAAATTCAAGAAAACTTCACTAGAAAACATTCACTGAAAGATAGTACGATCATTTTTTTTTTTTTTAAGTACATGGTAAAATGTATAGAATTTAAATTCCAAATGTTATATATTAAATAAATAACTTTTAATTAAACAGAGAAATGAGAATATAGAAAAAATACAATAGTTTAATTATTTTATAAAAATCACATTGTAGAAAAATATAGCCAAGATAGAATATTCTATAATAGGAATCTTACCTTGGTTCTCCACCTTCTTTTTCTTGGTATGATCCCTGAAAGAAAGGAGACTGGCTGTCAGATCCCAACTTTCCTTCAAACTTGATGTCAACTTGATAAGTAGCATCTCGCTGAAGCTTTTGTGAACAATGAATTATTAGAGAATGGTTTTGTCGGTCAACAGCACTGACTGAGATTGGCCTGAAAATAATTATGTTTCCATGTTAAAAAATTTATAATAATAATGATAAGATATTTAAATATTTATTTATTTTTTACTTACGTATCCTCATCTGACTCTTCATCAGACAGGTCAGCATTCGCTAATCTGATAAGCTTTATGTCTTTATCACTTACATTTATATGACTGTCAGCATTCAGCTTGAGCTGTGTTATTGCCTCAGAACCTGGGGACAAATCAATGAAATCAAGAAATAAAACAAATAAGAAATAAGCATTATTTTGAACTAACACTTCTTAAAAAATAATAATTAATAAATTGCTTTGGGATTAATCATATATGCCTTTCTAGAAGGTGTAAATAAACATACAGGATATTTGCAATAGTGGATTTCGAAATCAATAAGCATATTAAAATCACTGACCCAAATTCTGGATAAATGCTGTTTTAAAATAATGAATTATTCGTAGCAAATATTTTGTGAACTTTATTGTTGTTGTTTGTTTATTTATTTAATGTCAATTTATGCTACTTTGGCTAATCAGATGTAATGGTGAACTTTGTGAACAGACTGGATAGTCAGCATAATCTGCCCAATATTTAAAAAGGAAAGCTGGAAAGATTGCCAAAATTACACGAGTAGCCTTTGCTTAATGTTACATACAAAATCTTATCATCTATTATCTTCAATAGGCTTACATCCTCTGCAGAGAGAAGGTCTTACAGGTAAATTACATAAGTGGATTTTGGTATGACTGAAGCACAACTGATCACATCTTTATACTTAGACAAATTATGGTGAAATTATATCAATACAATATGGACCTTCATTTCCTGTTTATTAAATTTAAATGGCCTCTGCCCTTGAGGACGCCATTTTGGAACATCAATGGGATAGTAAAATATTCTCATCATCAGCAAATGGGCCCAGAAAGGTATCAAGATTTCTAAGAATGTCTCCTCCTGGCTTGGAAAACTTTGAAAACATATGAGGTGCCTTTGGAAAACCATCCTCTACTTGGTAGAAATTCAAGTGATCGTTACCACAGTGAACAAAGAAGGAACAGTTTGAAATCTAAGATCAAAGGATTGGGTATAAAGATTCAAGTGAATGAATTTGCTCTAGTTGTACCTAAATTTATAAAGGTATTTAATTAATAAATTGATGAATTGGTTGTAGGCATTTCCCCAACACATTCCCAATTCATTTTTTATTAATCAGCTATGTCATAGATTCAGAATTTAGTTATAATAATGCTTTTGTTTAAGATACATACAGCATTACTCATACTATTTATTGAGGCAGATTGTGAAAAAAATCATTATATTGTTAAATAATTAAGGGTATAAAATTATTTACTTATCAAGTATTAATTATAAAATGTTTTTGGATAAAACTGAAATCAGAAAAAACTTAATAAAATGTTGAAGTTTGTTATACAATGTATGCTAATTGTCAAATGTCAACTGAATACTTTGATGAGAGTAATCCTATAATCAATTGGAATAGTATTTACATTGTAAATTTCACTTTATAGAGCGATTTCTAATTTAAACAAAAATAGGTAGCAAATAATTGCTTCTAATATTCCAAACTTTATTTTCCTCGATTAAAATTTGTTAATGTTTGGGTGTGTTGTTTCCGACATCAAAACAATCTTTTAAACTTGAAGATTATATAAATATAACAAAATCATAATAATCCATAATACATTATAAGTTTAATTAGTTATATGATATCAAACTAATTAGATCTCTTTGTCTCTGTTTCAAATGGTTATAAACAAAAATTAAAATTTGAAAATCAGAAGTCAAGATTTACCAATTGTTGGTACATATTTTTTTATTATAAATTTTATTTACTTGTATTTTATTCTACATTATATTCATTCTGTATATATCCATGCATGTACTCTCACTGCCTTAATACTTATGACCCTTGAGTGTAAAGGTCGCGCTACAAGTTAAGGAAGATGATGTAGGTGAAGATTTATGAGAGTAAGGTCTTGCGAGAGTTCACAAAAGTAGTGGGAGAGGGGAGTGCTTAATTTTTTTCAATTACAAAATCATTCAATATAATTTTTTTTAAATAAATAAGTGATAAAGTTATATCATAACCAAAAAGTGTAATATACACCACATGAAAAAAAGTTTTTTAAATGACCAAACACCATTTTAAGAAATTAAACATTATTTATAATACAAATTTATAGGAAATACGGCAATTGAATATTTATTATAATATGTTGAAAGTATGTGGCAGTGTATGATAATTCACTATCAAGAAATCCCACGAATTTTCACCTACCTGTTCCCTCACCCTTTAGCAGGTCATATTATTGAAACAAACAATAATTTTTTATTTTGACAACATCCTGCATACTCTATACTTCCTATGAAGAGTTCAAGTACAAGTAGGTATAAAGCCAGCTTATTCATGCTTTATATTACTTGTATTCGAACCCTCCATAGGAACTATAAAGCTCATGAAAACGTTAATTGTAAAATGAAAAGGTTCTATTACTTGAATATAGTCTACTGCAAGCATATTTGCTAACTTATTTAGCCATTTTGACTAAGAAATAAGCTTTAACTTTTCTACAAGACCCAAAAGCTAGACATAGATCATACCGCGATTGACGATGTCGATGCGAACCCTTCCTTTGTAGGTGCCCTCGCCGGGGATGGGATGGAGGTCTATCCTGTAGCCCTTGGGCTCTATGGGGAAGTTGGGTGCCTCGTAGAAGGCAGCAGCGGAGGCAAGAACCAGGGCTGCCAACAGCCCTCTGCAGAACATGGCTCTGTACTGAGCCGACAAGAGCCAGCTCCCGCTCAACTAGATAACTACTTCCTCCTCCTGGAGCCATTTTTCAATCAAACAGCATCCTCTCCCCGCTCACATCGTTAAGAACAGTTTATCAGAATTGGCAGTAAACCCCGAAGCAAATTTACTTTTTTTCTACTCCTCTTTTTATGAGATTACTCACCTATTTAAAGCACAATGGAACGTGACGGAGGAAGTGACCTCCTGAAAAAGAATGTTGTGTAAATGACCTCAAGACAATCCGGATTTGTTAGATATGTTGACAGGTTCATGTGATGGTTCATTCTAGGATAGGAAAAAAAAGGACTTCATGTTATTTCGATCATAAGAGTAATGAATTATTATTGCATTAATTAAGTCATAATAATCGTGCATGAAAACGTCAAGTATACGCCAGAGGTGTTACATTAACTTTATCAAAATCGTATTAGCGAAGATTTACCGCAGTTAACATTGTCCTTATATTTTTAGTATTCTCCACGGAAATGATAAATGGTTCCAGCGGTACTCAGTTTCGGCAGCAAAGGTGGAGTTGTTTTTTTTTATATCCGTTTGAAGACCCTTGGGACATGATTATGGATAAATTTCTACGTAGATTGAATACATTTCTAAAGCCCTGTTAATTGAGATGAGAAAGTCATATCACAAAAGTAGAGTAATACATTCAATTTCATCCGCTCCATTTGGGTACGCACAGCAGCCATATCGCTTTTTATTACGTTCGCTCACCATCATCGTGAAATTTTCGAATTCCAATTTTCAACGGATATACACGCATTAGGGTCCCCCGAGTCCAAATAACCAAGTCGTGCGAAAAGGTCTACGTGTGTGTCCGCACATCTGTGTGTGGTAAGTCTAGCATAAAAACTAAGAGTCGTAAGAAACTGAAATTCCATATTTAAGACAGCTATACGACCGAGATGGGACAGTAACTTTTTCATCGCAATCGGCAATGGTATAAAAATTTATACCATGCATTTTGTACCTGTTCACGACTTTATCAAAAACTGCCCAACGATTTTGATTAAACTCGAGAAATCTATGTAAAATGAATTGGGCTTTAATACCATGTAGGTTTTATTCTGATTGAAATAGTCTGACATGGCTTAAATGGCGATATTTAAAATTTTCTTCCCTTTAAGTACCATTAATTTTGTAGATTAGAACAAATTAACTATATCATCTTGTTTTCATTGATAATGTACAGATAAATATTTAAGTGGAAACTAAAAGAGAAAACAGCAAACATACTTTTTTATACGAACAATAGGACAGTAATATCGATGTATAATTTACTATTGGAAAGCTAAAGTTTTTAGAAAAAAATATTATGCCATACAAAAAATTAATGAAATTAACTGATTGTTATAGGTAATAATATAATAGATTATGTAATACATTACGTATTTCTTTTTAAATTCAATGTTATTAATTCTTTAACTTTTTTTTATCTCTTACTGTATTTAAAAATCCTTAAATTGATTTTAAGAACGGATGGTAAAGAAAATCGTGTGTTCACACACGAGATTTTTTTTAATTTGAAATAATTATTCAATTGAAGCTCTGCTAATCGTGACGTTTCAAAGGTATAACATATTTAATTACATCCAAATTCGAAACGAGATTAAAACCTTCATCGCTTACGATATATTTTATTGTGTATTGTGTGTTTTGGACAAATAAATGGAGGATAAGACAAATAAAGAAGGGAAAACAATACGAGATTAAGTAGAACTGGGTGTGATTAATTTTGTAGAGAGAGTTAATCTGGATTTGATTATACTTAATTTAAAAAATATTAAATTATAGAGGAAAAGAAAATAATTGGTTATTTTTTCTAGGAGGCGGAAGGAGGAAGAACGCAAAAGGAACACGCTGACGTAGTTATCTTTATTCACACCTCAATATAGGAATAAAGATTAACGGAAATGATTCACAGCTTTATTTTATTTTTTAGAAATACCATAATTTCTCTGATTTATTCATTAGAGTCAAAAATCGATTCTACACGTCGCTATTAGAGAGGCAGTGAAGTTTTAAACCCTCAAATAATTTGAAAATAAAAAGTTGGGAACATGTCATGTTTGAGAATCGAGTATATTTTAGATTTTGCCTCTCTATTTTCCTTAATTGCAAAGGTTGAAACATCGCTGTTGTTCAATATATTAAGAATATTTACTTTGAATAAATGAAATTGAAATTATTTTTAATATTTACTACTGATGTATTAAATATTTTCCGTTACCTTACAACGGTTCGTTTATATTACATTGCTCATTTGTGCAACCTCTAAAGCATTAGTTCCCAAAAAAATTTTTCGCGTACCCCTTTATATAATCATTTCAATGGCAAGGACCTAAATCCTGGATACTAGATAGATATTTGGAATTTCAGCGGGCTACACCGGTTCTCATGCATTGCGCGAGAAATACCTTAATCTAAACTCTATATTTTAGAATTTTAATTAAAATCTCAGACCTCCCCTCACATGTATCCGTAGACCGATCCCTATTTGCTGACGATACGGCTATTTATATATCTTCACATATAATAGATACAATAATCAATAGATTGCAGGGCACTCCTTAAAAAATTAATCAGTTACTTTTCAAAATGGAAGATTTAAATCAATAACTACAAAACTCAGACAGTAATTTTCACTAAGAAAAGAACGTCGGCTACAAAATCCATTGTTATTTACGGAATCACAATCCACTGGTTCCAGTCTATAAACTATATAGGTTTACAACTGAACAAATCCTTGATTTTTACAAAACATATACACAACAAGTGCATTAGAGCCAAAAAATGATATCAGCAAAATGACTCCATACTTCCTTAGACATCCTAAACTTTCTTTAAAATACAAATTAATTCTGAACAAAACTGTCATCCATCCTATATTAACCTATTATGTCCCAGTCTGGTGTTACACATGCGAATCGAACTACCGAAAAATAGAGGTGGTTCAAAACACATGTATAAAAATCGTGAATAATTGTGCACGATGTTGTTTTCATTTTAAGGGCAAAAAACTGCTTATGGTTATAATTGCCCTCACATCTTTACAAAAAACAAAATAAAAATAAAAACGATTTACCAAAATAAAGATAGTAGAAAAAAATTAAGAAAAGAAAATAACGAACAAAATAATAAAACAAATTAATAAGATACTTAACATTTTTTTAAATAAATAAAATATTAATACAATTACATAGATAAATAATAAAAATAAAGAAAAATTAAATAATAATGATAAAAAATAAATAAATAATAATAATAAATAAAATATGAATATAGCATAAATAATTAATAATACAAAAATAAAAGGAAGAAATGGAAAAAAAGTAAACAAATAAAATAAAGAATAATAATCATTTAAAAATAAATAAATAAAATTAAATTTTAGGTTAAACTGTATAATGAAAGAAAAAAAAAAAAAAAAAAAATATATATATATATATATATATATATATATATATAAATATTTAAAAAAAATAATAATTATGCCCGTTATACGCGAATCTCAATCTCCCATCGATTAAAAAATTTGCATGTTAGTTGGCACAAATTTTATTTCCTTACTTCAAATTCTGGCAACCCGAATTCGAAAAATTGGTGACTATAAAAAGATTACTCAAAAACGTTATAAACATAAACGTACGAAACACATCTTACCTAATTAACTATTGAATGTAAAAATGTATTAGTTTAGTATAAACAAAAGAAATCAATAGTTTATTTTTATGTTAATTATCTGCCTTATTTACATTATGTTAATTAATCATTTGTTTTCTTGTGTTATTTACTTTAAACTTTTTTATTGTGTAGGTTTTTTTAGATTTTTCCTAATGTTTTAAAAGTAACTTAGGCTACAATAGCTACTAACCACTACTGTATATATCACTAAGGTGTCATGTAATTTCTTTTAAAAGTATTGAAAAAATAAATTATTTTTTCTATAATGCCCGATCCACTAAAAATCAGTGAAGTAATTGATGGTATATTGACGCAAATAAAATACTTATTTTAATTACAAATTTCAATTAGTAGCTAGGTAAAACAGCCTTTATACGCTCAGTAGCCCAGGAGTAGTGAGGGTTTGAGGTCGCTTGTTCGGATGATTAAATCAAATTTAAACTAACAATAAAAATTTAAATTAGATTTTTATTTTTTTTTTTTTTGGGAGGAGGCTCATATTAACATATAAGTGTTTTATTTATGGTCTATTTTTACTCCACTTGTTGGAAGTGATTAGTAAAACTGTTCTTTATTCTGGAGGTTAAAAAATGGACTAATTTTAATTATATGTACCTACTATCAACCAAATTACTATATACCATTTATATGTTTATATTTTCATGTAATTGAATGGGTAAAAAGTAATTGAACTAATGCTTATTAATATTTATAAACTCTTAAATACACTAAATATCAATACGAAACTTACACTTTATCGATTGACGTGTCAGAAACCTTAGAAGAGAAAGAAAGCGCATTAACTACCACCTGTATTTTCACCATCACTGTAACGCTCTTCCTGCCTTCGAATATTTACTCTTTGTTCTGATATGGATGAAAAACGTAAGTTTAAAAATTTATCTAAACCAATCATGTCTCAGCTAATATAATTAATATGGAACTAATATGTTATAATTTCAAGAAAACAAAATAAAATGTAGGTCGACAACGAATTATCTTGCAATTTATAATATTTCTAACCGCACAGAGCTTGCACAACATTTTTAATAAATTGCAAGTCATTTCGTCAAAGTGTTTTGTAAATTTATTTCCTGTTAGTGTCACTTTGCACATATGTGAATTAATTAATTGAAATTTAACAAAATATTGGTCACGTAATCGTGAATGATTCACTTTTTTTAAATAATAAGTGTGGAAAAAAAATTAAGATCTTTTAAAATATTGTGGGTTATTTTTATGACAAAACTCTATTGAAAAATTCTGTTAAACACGGACACCATTACAATTTATATTTCAACGAATTTTATTCAGTAATATTAAGCTTTGTCCTAATTAAAACATTAATAATAGAGCTAAATTACAACATTTGTACAGCATTGACATAATAATAATACAAAATACATACAATAAAAAAATCAGTAGACTATGTAATATGTTTTTTAAATTATATATTTTAAATTTAATATTATAAAGGGTTCAATATTAAATTTATGTGTATAATATTTTAATGTAGAATTGACAATTACGATATCAGTATATTTAATAATGAACATAGTATTGTAATGTTGAAAATTGTAGACTGGTTTTTAGATGGTCTTTTATTAGGTATTTAGCCCAAGAGACATAGGATTTTGTCAGGAAAAAGGTGGGATAATTTTGATTTTTAGGTATGATTGTATATATTGATCCCCTGTTTAAAAGCCTAAGTTTTCACACCCTCGGACCTTGTGAGTTTTCAGCCATCTTGAAAAAGCCAAAAGAAAAGCACTTTTTCCATTTTTCTTGAATCATTCGCTTCCAGTGCATTTTATGAAAAACATTGTCATTAGCAATTTTAAAGACTATTAAATTTACTGCAAATCTGTAATTAACATATAGAAGTAATTGGAACAGCATCTGAGATACATAGGCTCTTTTTTTCTTTTTCAAATTGTCTTCCTCCAAGTTTTTATTCCATAATATAGAAATGTGGCACCATAGAAGTCAAGAAGAGTGCTCAATGATTGAAGTAAAGTATTTTGTCAATTCACAAACACTCTTGGTGCTTTTTTCCCAGCACCCATTTCCCATAGTTTTATAAAACATCTCCTACGTTTAACTTGTATTGCCTATTTTGATTGATATGGACCTACATCTCTTGTTCCTGATGAGTAGAAATTTATAGTTCATTTTAGTTTATGTAAAAACTAAATGAACAAAAATGAAAATATAAAAATGAAAAACTGAAAGCACTGTGTGTGTGTGTGTGTGTGTGGTAAGTCTAACAGGAAAAAGTCGAAATCCGTATGAAACGTAAATTTCATATTTAACACAACTGATTATAACAAAAAAAATGATTATATGACATAATTATTAATCATAAAGAGTATATCTGTATTTATAAAAGAAAGTCCAATTTCACTCGATTTTCTGGTCACCGCAGTTTCTCAAAAACGACTATGGTAATGAAGCTGAAATTTTCCCAGGAGGTTCGCCTTACTGTCTAGATGTGCAATAAGATTGGGTTTGGTCAAATTCCTCCTCTAAGCGATTCGAAAAAATATTTTTCTAAAACGTAAAACAAAATTGGTTTTCGAATAACTTAAAAAATATACGCATTCTCAAAAACTATTAGTACTCATTTGAATGACAAGCATATAACTAACCACCTGGAATCAAAATCGTCTTAATCTGATCAGTAATAGCATAGATACTAACATAGTTATAACAAATATATTTAGGTATATTTCGTTTCCAAGCCTTGTTTTGTGTGTAGGTTTCTATCCAATCCATATGTTTCATTGTTGTTGGTTTTAAAAAATGATATATAGGCTGAAAAATAGAACTTAGTTTTAAATCCTAAAAAAAAATGCGAGCTTATTCAGGTGGAAGAGTACACTCCCGAGTGGAAAAAATACGCATTTATGTTACATAGAATGATAATGTTTTAAAGCAAAAATGTCAGTATTAGACAATCACGGGTATGGCTACTTGCTACTGGTATGTTATTGTAGATTAAACTGAATAAAATTAATATCTGACAATCAACAATAATCATTTATTTGTCGTGCATAGACATAGTTAAAAGTTTAACTCACTGCTATCTCAGGTATATTTATATTGTCTAACCTCACCTAACTCAGTTATTATAGAAAACTTTCTTAATTCGCAGCAATTAAAAAAAAAAAAGAAATAGTCGCGTGCAAAGTCAAGAGGCAGAGCCAGTTACATATAATTAAAACGTTCTACAGATAAGTAAAAGTATAAAGGCCATTCGAAAAAAATATTCCAGTATCATGCTTTGAAAAAACATTGGTCTGAATTTGAAGCAATTTAAGTATACTTGGACGTCTAAACATTTCGAAACGTTTTAGGTTTAAATTCAAGTATAAAAAAGGGCAGAACAAAGATGAAACAGTTTACATAAGAGCCAATGAAATATTTTATAAAAGGTGTCAAAGTTCAATACACTATACTTCGGCTAATATTCATTCAATTACAATCAACGTTTTCGTATAATCTCAATGTTTTTAATTTAATTAATTTTGTGCTATGCTTGAGTTAAGAGAGTTTTACCTTAAATAACATTGTGTCACAATAACATATTATTATCTGTATACTTAAAAACTCTCTATTATATTATATTATACTCCCTTTCACCTGTGTTATTTAATATAGCTTTAGAATATGTCATAGAAAAGGTGATGTGACCTTTGATCTGGTACTGCTAGGTGAAGATACGGAAACCATACAGCTAAATACAAGTGTGTTAATAAAAACCGGTAAAGAAATAGGATTCGAATTAAATACCGATAAGACGAAATATATGATTAGTAGCAAAAAAGGTGGTGATCTTGGTGACATTGATGTATCAGGGCATACTTTTCAACACGTTGAGAAATTCAAGTATTTATGTTCAATGATAACAAGAAGAAATGAAATCCAGGAAGAAATAAAGTCCCGGTTAAAGGTGGGAAATGCGTGATATTATTCAGTTGCTAAGTTACTTAGTTCGCGGCTTCTATCTAAAAACTTAAAAGTTAGAATTTATAAAACTATTATTCTTCCGACGGTCCTTTACGGATGTGAAACGTGGCCGCTTACTTTGAAGGATGAACAACGGCTTAAGGTTTTCGAAAATAAGGTACTGCGTAAAATATTTGGTCCGAAGAGAGATGAGGCCACTGGGGAGTTTAGAAGGTTGCACAACGCGGAATTGCGGGACTTGTATCCTGTGAAAATAATTGATTTGATAGCATCTCGGAGACTCAAATGGGCGAGTAAAGTTGTTGGGCTCGATGAAGAGCGGATTCCGAGAAAGTTGGTATGCGCTGAACCGACTGGTAGGCGTCCGAAAGGCAGGCCGAAGCGTCGATGGGAGGATTGCGTTAAGGCTGATCTCGGGGGCTTGGGCTTGAACGGTGAACATTAGAGGAGTCTATGTAGGCGGAATTTGGTGGTATCGGCATCGAACCTTCGGGTTCGCTAAGCCTATTATTACTATACTTAAAAAAAATATATATGATATTTATTAATATAGTATTATTTCTTCATCATTATAGATCTTATGTTTTATAATTTACTTTAATTTATAATTAAATGTTATCATTAATTATATTTTAATGTTATCTTAATTTTTTGATCAACCTCTGACTTATATGTTAGTTCCAGAGGAAGAAAAAGGATCTTATGACGAATTTGAAAAAGAAGAACCAACTGTTCCAAAACAACTAAGGGTCCATTTTCCGCCTGACACGAGTCTCACGTGTATCAAGATTTTGCCACCACTCCCCAAAAAACAGACTCCCTTCAGAAAAATAAAGAAGAAAATATGTTCTTGCTGTTCTACAGACTTCAACAGCAGCTAGATAGTACGTCAAGACTTGTGTTGATGGGGTATGGTGTGTGCTGCTTTGGAAGGATTCCACGTGTTATTGAATTTAATGGCTGTGAATACTCTAAAGCTAATTGTAAAATTATATTGTTCACATTTTTTTTTTAAACATATAAAATGAAAATATTTTATGTTAAAGTGTTAAGATTTTTCTTTCCTCATTTAAACCTATGACTTCATAAATTTACCTTTTAACTTAAAAAATTTAATACACCTTCCAATATTTGAATTTGTCTAATTTTCCACAAGTGGTAATTCGTGACTATTTGAATTTAAAAAATAATCTAATTCAAATAGATGACAAAAATTAATATTAATCTTAAATACATTTCTTTTTGGAAGGATTTGTATATATATATATATATATATTATATATATATATATATATATATATATATTATTTGATATATGAAACACTTTTTTATGGGTTTTTTTTATACATCCAATAACAATTATCTTATATTAAAATAATAATAAAATTTTTACTAAGAAATTTACAATTACACATATCCCATTCTTAGGATCAAGTTTTTTTTTTTTTAAATGAAGATGTTAAACAAGGTGCATAATCAGTTTGATAGTTAACAATAAAAAAAACAAAAAAAAAAGTTTTATTGTAGAGTTTTTAAATTTTAGATTCAATCAAAGTAAACGTAATTCATAAAGACTGATATACATTTCATTTACATATATACTTAGTTTGGACTATATATATATATATATATATATATATATATATATATATATATATATATATATATATATATATAATGTATATATACATATACACATTAACAAATAAAAAATTACATATACACCTAAATTACGTATTAATATCATCAGTACGCAGATTTTAAAGTATTCTTTGTGGTTTTATAACTTTATTGCCTTGGTGGGATGTTAAATCGTCCTTACTAAGGAATTTGATTTTCATTCTTCTTCTTCTTTCATTCGGGTCTTATTTCTTTTATCACTTTTTATTCCAACAGATTGGGTCTGAAAAAAAGATTTTTAGATGTTTTTTTTTTTTTAATTTCTGTTCAGGAAAAATGTGTGACATATAGGTTTGAGAGCAAAGAGGACATCTGTACTATATTTTTGTTTTCTTAACCTAGATTCTTCTTTGCTGAAACAGATCATCACTTTAGTTACTTTGAATAAATTCAACATAACATAACATGGAAGATTGTTATTACCTTTAGATTTTTCTATTATCCAATCGACGTATTCTGGGTGGTGGATGTCGATATGGACACTCGGCAACGTCCTACAGTCTTCAGGTCCCTTCGAGACGATTCCCTCTAAAGTATAGATTTCTTTGTTAGCATCGAACAACAAGACTGGACCACCGGAATCTCCCTGCAAACATTCACAAAGATTTTATTTGTTCAATATGTACACAAGGCATATGACTCAGTGAAACTAGTTGAGGCCTACAGAGCGATGGCGAACATGAATACCCCTAACAATTGGTTCGACTAGTAAGATGACGATGGAGGACAACGCTATGTGCATTGAGGATAGGTAGGCTTTCTGAAGGGATGTCCACTCAAACAGGAGTCAGAAAAGGCGACAGTCTTTCTTGTCTGTTATCTAACCTAAAACTGGAAAATCCTATTAAGAACTCAGATATTCAGACAACATTTGTAAACCAGACAGTTTAGGTACTCGAATACACAGATGATCTGGATCTAGCAGGAATATCTTTCGACGCAATACCAATAGCTTTCGAGGCTCTAGAAAAATCAGCATCCAGATTATTCCTGGATAATAAATACTAATAAAACAAAGTATATGAGCACCTTTCTTACACGTAAAGAGTTACTAGGATGTGTATCCATTGGTAAGTGTAAGTTTAAAAATGTTTGATTTACTTAGGAATCTAAATTAAAATGGAGGAAGAAATATAAAGACGAATACTCCTAGCTAACCGAATGTCCTTCGCTCTCCAAAAGCATTCAAGAAGAAAGGCATTGTGATGCAAAAAAAAAAAAAAAGGAATACATAAGACGCTTATTCGACTGGTCATTACCTACGTTGGTCAATAACTCGAACTCATGGGCAAATCCTTCTTAGGTTCAAAAGAAGAATAAAAGGCGGAATATGTTGGCAAGGTCAACCCTCAACCCCTGGTTCGTAACGCCAATTTATAACAATATGTTGTGTACCAATTTTTACCAATGATCATTTTAAGTTTTATAATTACCTCTCTTGTGAATCAGTAGATACGACTCAGCAGAATCACACTATTATTATAAATTAGATTATAAATAAATTGATAATTATAAAAAGTTAGTGATGATATCGATATTGGTCAATTATGACCAGTACGCGACCGCTCGATAATTGATGATTTGATTCAACTATTCTAGGATAACTAACACCTTAATGAAACTTTGTATAATCTAGGATATTTGGAATCATACTAACGTTTCTCGGGTGTAAGACGATACAGCATTTTTATTTAAATTTGTAGTATTGATAGCCTTCCATTAGCGTGTACATAGTTTTAAATTAGTGTAAATAATTGAGACGTTGTTTCAAAGCAGGGCGTAATGAAGTTGATAAGAAATTGCAGGAACTAATAGCTCAGATATGGGAAGTGGAGCGTCTACTTGAAGAATGGAATGAGGCTCTAATAGTGCTCGTGTACAAGAAGAAGTGAGAATCGACAACATGCAGCAACCATCGGGGAATTAGTTTGCTTAGCGCGGCGTATAAAATTTTCTCCATATCCCTTCATAATAGTCTCCTCCCATAAGTGGAACAGGAACTGGGTGACTATCAGGTCAATAGGTCTACTATTGATCAAATCTTCGCCCTGAAGCAAATCTCTGAGAAGATGAAGGAGTTTCAGCAAACTACCTGGATGTTGTTTGTTGATTTTATGGCAGCCTATGATATCATTGGTAGGAATAATCTCGTAGCAGCCATGCATGAACTGGGATTACCATGTAAACTAATTCGTTTAGTAAAATGCACAATGGCGAATACAATCTGCTAAGTGAAATGCTGTAGACTGTCGGAGCCGTTTGAAGTGGAAGATGGTCTAAGGCAAGGAGATCCAATAGGTTCTCTCCTGTTCAATATAGCTCTGCAAGTCATCGTCAATAGGGAGAAATTAGAACAGCAAGGGACTATATTTATGAGGATGACTCAGATTCTTGCCTATGCGGATGATTTTGTCATTATTGGTAGATCCCTGCAGAGTATAGAGCGGCCTTTGAAGCAACGGAGGCTGAAGCAGGAAAGATTGACCTAAAAGTTAACGAGCAGAAAACCCAGATTATGGCACTGAGCAAATTAGATCTGAGGCAGATTCATTATAAAATGGTATAAGTTCTAATGCTATAAGTTCGAAGTGGTGTTTCAATTTAAAGAGAGGAGCTGCGGATCGAGCAGAATGTTGGCGGCTGTTGAGCAGACCAAAGGAGGCCTCGTGCACCTTTTGAGCCGATAGAAGAATAATTGAGACGTTGAGTTCCAAAAAATACTATATCAATGCTAGGAAATGTTTTAGTACGATTTTATTCGAAACTAAATGTGTAATTAGTACCTTAAGAAAATAATTAATAATTTCTAAATCGGGGTTTTAAATGATTTGAGTTTTCATTAGATAAAATCAAATAGAAAATTTAGATAAAACTAAATTATGTAAAAAATGTCCATTAGTACCTTTTGGAAATCAACGTATTTTATAAAAAAAAACACACACACACATTTTCCTCTCTCGAGTGAGTACTCACATAACTAAAACTACTATCTTGTAGCTCACAGGCAAGTGTTTCTATTGGATTGTCCGGAAAAATAATGCTGGTTGCATATTGAGGTTTCGTTAAAATAATTCTTTTTGTAACAAACTGTTCACGTTTACTAGATAATTCATTTGTATTAATATCAATTCTTATCATCTTACAAACTTTGTTTCTTTACGTCAGTAGCATTTCGCTGGTTAGAAATAATTTAGTATTTACTAAGATGTGAACGATATAATATGGTTATACGAGTTTAAACTCGGTTGGAAAGGGGCCAGACGGCCAAGAAACATCAATCAAGCCTGGGGCGAGGGCAGCATTAATACTTGCACATGTCAACGGTGGTTCAAAAATTTTCGGGAGGGAGACTTCAGCCTTGAAGGTCATGGAAAGACTTCCTCTCTTGATTATGATATTCTGCGGGCTTTCGTTTACGAAAAACTCAAAACAATTTTTGAGAATATGCAGGAAAACTTGACCTTGGTTTGTACGGTTGAATTGATTTCTATTTATAGTAACAGGGTTAAATATTGTCTTATTCAAGTATTATACCTATAAGGTCAATACTTTTTTTTTAACTTCTAATCTCTATTATTAAAATTTTTATCTGAGCTAACTTTTTTTTTAGAAACGTTCTTTTTATTGTCAGATTAGGTTAAAATTTGTTTGTTTTTTCATTCTTATAAGTACGTTATTATCTCACCAAGCATGGTCCCCTATCCTTCGACAAGGTACAAAACTGTTTTCTATCAGGCTCATCAACCAGACCACGACCGAGACATTCATTGTAATCATATTCTTCTACAGTGACTTCCTGAAGGTACTGTGGGGTGGACATGTTGCTCAACGAGCCCCAACCTGGACAAAGTTATTTTGAAAAAAAATGTACACAATGTTAATGTTATAATAACGCATTAAATAGAACATTCAAAATATTGGTGCTGATACTCACCAACTATTATAAATTCGGAATGTTTCTTCCTCTTCTTCCGACTCAAACATACAGGACTTATCCTGCTTGAGCTGAAATCCAGAGGACTTTCCACAGTAAGTATGGCAATATCACCAGCTAAAGTTTCCTCTTCAAAATCAGGATGGACGTCAATTTTTGATACTCGTCTCACATTCGTCGAGTCTACAAGTTCATATATAATTAAAAAATAAAATTAAAAAAAAAAAAGTTGGATTGATTTTAGAAAATTACACAACGAACTTAGATAAAAGTGAATGGATCAGATTTCGATCAATTGTTGTAAGGTATCAATGGTTCTTTGTTATCGAAAAACAATACTTTCTATAATACAATGCATATCGTCAGTCACACTGTGAAACCACGTCATTGTCGATTCCTTACTTTTCAGTAAACACAAAGTTTAAAAAATTATATGGCCATCATATTTTGAAATGTGTTTTTTAAACGGAAAGTAACAGCAAGTAATTATATTTTTAGTAAAAAGGATTTCTTGTGCTTAAAAATTTGGTAATAATAAGATAACTCTAAATAAAACTTTCATTAGCATCTTCACATTAAGAATTTTGATTCAAAGCAAATGTGAAAATCTTTACCATGAAGGATTTCCTCTACTAAGAAATATCAATGCTTCTTCTCTCAAATGACAGAAAATAAAAATAAGAAAATTCCAATGAATCCATAATCCACTTAAATACATGTACATTGTTGAATACATTTTGGCTTTAATAGACACTATATCTCAGAAATGTAGTAAAATCGTAGATCAGACATCTTTACCATTGTATATCAGACACCTACCTTTAATCTCAGAATTGATTTGTTATTCGAGGTTCTGGGATGTTGCAACATGTTATTTTTAAATTAATCATTATTCTTCCTTTAAAATAGAAGGAGATAAATTATTGCAATAGCTGAGCAACATTATATATGCTAATTTCACACCATCAAATGAGTGTCAATAGAGAGTAGATCTAGAATGAGCAAAGACTTGAAGAAACTGCCTTATTGAAAAAAACAAGAACAACTGTCTCTCCTTCTTACCAGAATCAAAAAGCCCTAGGACTCCAATCACTATTGAATAGTTAGAAGATGGGTTAACACAGTGCGCTGCAGTTAAGAGCTGTGAAGGACCTAAGATTGTGGCCCCGCATTGCACCGATTCCACTGAACCATCTGCTGCTTCGAAGAGACCAGCCATGTAAGGGTACTCTCCGTCTTCTGCTTTGTCTCCACCAATAATGCGGCTCATTCCCTGTGGAAAGTCTCCCAAGTATTAATTGTAATTTTAAATTTAAAAAAGTAATACAATTTTAATAGAAATTAAAAACCTTTTCATAGAGTTTATTCAATTCACAGGTACAATATGATTTCTTTATACCGATTCCTTTTATTTCACTACAAAAAGCCAAGAAAAGAAATATGCGAGGAAATATCTGTAAATAAAATAAGTTTTTATGATCCTTCAATTACATTTTTATATGTGTACAGTTTAATGTTAATATCATAAAACATGTCATGACTCAATGAATTTAGAAACTATACAGAACAATGAGCTCTATGATTCATATATAAATTTATACTTACATCAAATTTGCCTATCGAGATCAGATTCAATTACAGATGAAATATGTATGTGAAATATTACATCATGATTCTTACTGTATACACCTACTAATGATTAGTAAAACATTAAAACAAGCAAGCTTATTCACTTGGTTGGAAAACTTGTTTTGTCACTGTAGATTAATATTGGTGATATTATTAATGTATGTTTATTAATTAAAATACTTTTCCTTTCTTATGTTGTTTATGTTTAAGTTGACAGCCAAGACTCCTAAAAATATCTATTTCATGTAATAAACCAAACTTAACATTATGTGAATAACAATCTTTTTCATTCACATTCTATCATTTTTGCTTTCATATAAGTGTGAAATAAATGATTCTCAGCAAGTGCTGGATAAATTAACAGAGCAAGTAGAGATTAGTTTTGGCTAAGTTGCTTTTATTCAGACATAATGGTGTGATAGCTAAACATATTTTTACCATGAATCAAATATCTGTTCTGAACACCCAAAATAAATTAAACTATTAAATTTCTCAATGGGAAAAATTTTAATTCTTTCTCTGTAGCCGTCTTCTATAACATGAACTTCATTGGGATGAATTTATTAACTTATAATTCATAACACTATTAATAAGATCTTATTAATTATTAAACTGACCTGTTGTATACTGTAGATATGTTTCATATTGATTGGCAGTCAAAATTGTGACTTTTGTGCAGGATATACACTTTATATAACATTTCTTAGGAGTGGGGTGTATAATGGAGGGGTAAGTATTAATGGAATATTAAACAAGATTGTAAATTAATTTATTGATCAAGTAAAACAACTCTTGATCACTAATTTTTATTTTTGTTTGAAAGAAAATAAAACCTAAATTAATCATTCTTGTGTCAGTAAGAATATTCTGTTTAAATAATACTTTCATTTCCTTTTATGTTTATTTTTTTTTAATGCATCTGTTAAATTTGATTTATTCTACGACGTATGATTTTTTTTTTAAATTATAGTACATGTTTAAATTAATTTTATTTATTTATTGTTTTATATGGGCATGGTGCCCTTTTAGAAATAAGTTCAATAACCAAAATGAACCAAGTATTGCAAGGTAATAGTAAGGTAAGGTTATTAATTAATTTATGGAATATGCATTTAAAAATGTAATTGTGTGTAACTTTATAAATGTAGATTTACCAAGAGACAACACAAAGCATGACGATAAAGACATAAAATGATTTATCAGTATTAAATCAAATTGATTTATATAAAAAATATCATTTGCAAGGAATTTATCTTACTGATCATAATAAAGTAATGAATATTGAAGTTATTTTTCAGTATGAAATTTTCATATATTTCATTAAAGTTAATTTGTATTTTATGCTTGGGTTCCCTAAAATAGCTAAGTCCTCTAAACTTTCAGGAGTATTTCACATAATCTGTGAAGAACAGTAGAAATATATTAATGGCATAAGATCTTTGGAATAATTGAATAGTGAATATTGACTAATAATCCTATTCAGAGAAAGTTTGAATTTAATTGTTATTGAACTCAAGTGAGCTTTTTTTTATTTGTCTTCCATTCCTAACATTGAGAAAGATTGATCCAGTAAAGAATTTCCTAGAAATCTTTTGATTTATCACTTTCCTACTGTGCATAAATTGATTTATCCCCATAGTAGGATGGTCAGCGAAAGCTTCAGGCACAATACTATTGGGTTGTGTCACATGAAATGTCCGTTTTCAAGGTAAAGGATTTTTATTAAAAATACGATATGAAAACAAGATAATTTTATTTGAAGTATTTACCTTCTTTTTCTACACATTTTTCCCAACGTGACACCAACTTTTTTATCCCCGAACTGAAAAACTCTGAGCTTTGAAGTGAAACAAAATCTGAAAACACACTTTTCACTTGATCACCATTTTCAAAAAGTTTTCCTTTGACGAAGTTGTCTAAATTCCTGAACAGGTGGTAATCTGTTGGAGACAGGTCTGGAATATATGGTGGGTGCGGAAGAACTTCATAGTCCAGTTCTTTCAATTTTTGCACGGTATGTTTTAAAACATGGGGTCTTGCTGCCGACTTAGCAAACCAACAGCGAATGGTCCGTTCATTAAAACTCCCTTCCCAAAACGCCTTGCAAATATTTCTAGCGGCCTCAGCTGCTGAATGGCCGAGTTTAAACTCGTACAAAAATATTACTCGAAAATCGCGTGTTTCCATGTTCATATTTGGGGGTATACTAAAAAGTGGGTAATTGATTGGGAAGCTAATGTTTATAATACAAAGGTAGAGGATTAGTAACTGTTTACTTTAAACATGTAAATATTCGGAAGAAAACAACAGACACCTGCAAAATCCTTTATGTATTTCAGAAACTATAAAAACGGACATTTCATGTGAAACAACCCAATATATGTTTTTTATTATAAATGTAAGAAAGGTTTTATAAAATTACATTCTGCATAACTCAAATAAACTTTTTATTTCAATATATTTAATAATTTACAATTTATAACATACTGTGCTTTACAACAAACATTTACAAACACTTCAATTTTTTTTCTTTTTTCGTTGTGGCGGTAATAAAGTAGATGTGATAAATGACATAATGTAAACATTAGTACTTATGGTTAGGCCACCAAAATACTGTAAAAGCATTGTTAAATAATATTACAAAAATAACAAAACAACCATTTGAAGAAACTGATTAAATCATCATTAACTTTAGATATAAAAAGGTAATATTTAAATTCAATATTTATGAGGAACAACGGGAACTCCTTTTTAGCATATATTTTAAAGGAATTTTCGAGCAATATTAAGGAGTATTTTTCTTTTCTCCTTATCATATATGAATGAAGGTCAGACTTTTATAAAGTTATTCCAGCCTTTACCTAAGGACATGACTTTAAACTAAATGACTTAAAATCTACCACATGCATATAATAAAATTGACACAGTAATGAATGGGTTCAAATGGCGGGTTTCTTACCTAATAAATTGAAAACGCTCCTATAATTATTCTTATGTTTATTTTTAAATTAAAGACCTTATGTTTCATGATTTTTATAATTATATTCATTATACAGGTAAAAAATAAAAGATATATTCAGTTCACATGATTCTTCAAGATCAAATGCCACGTCTAAAAAAATCAATTATGTCACTTTTGAATTATATTTATATATTTACTCAGGTTAATTCCCATAAAAATATCTTAGTTAAAACTGAGATTAAAATTTTAAATTTGAAAGTGGTATAGATTGTAGGAATATATCTTTGATACAAAATACAATTTTTATAGGCATTACAGTATGATAAATTTTTCTTTAAGATATTCTTTCATTTTATACCAATTTAGTGAAGAGTACACATTTTTATGTTACTGTATTAACATAAAAAAAAAAATATATATTCTCATTATTGTACCTTAAAAATGAATTATGGAACCTCCAAATATTTATTTTAGAAACCCACCATTTATGATGTATTCTATTTGTTTCTATGAAAAAAAAAAATCTAAAAAACATGTCAGTCTTTTAAACTTAAATACACATATTTATTACTACAGTGCACTGAAAATTACTTATTTTGTCTAAATAAACTTTATTCGTAAATAAACTAGACAGTTATAGATAGTAGTTAGTATTTTTCTAGTAATACTAAATATGCATGAAAGAAAAAAAAGGGCAAAGAATAAGTATCTAATTATTAAGTGACATAATGTAATACATGGTGAGAGACAAACACTATGAAGGACACAAGGTTGTGGACAGGCATCGTTCTTAGGATGGGTTGATACAACATGCCTCGGAACTACTAGAGTATGGTTAGGTGCCTATGGGTGTTAACATGCAGCATCAGTCTTCTAAACCGCCCCATGCATTAAGTCTTGTGGCCATCATCAGGTCTGTTCCTTCTCTTATCAGAGGACCCCTGAAAATTTTCTTGTAAATATATAAAAAATAACAACTTTTTAAAAAATATTAATGTCAAATTTGCCTATTAAAAAAATTAATAAGAATAAACATTTGCGTATTTTTTATTTCCACCTCTAAATTTACTAAGCTTGAAATACAATACTTGTCTGAAATCATACCTTAAGGTGGAAACATTCCTCCAAATCAATGACTATGAAAATATGAGTAAAATGGATCCAACGCATTTTTATTAAAAAAAAAAGTCATTTAAATATTTTATTTGTTGAATATAAGCTATTGTTAAATATAATGTTAAATAAAAGCTCATAAGAAATGAAAATAATTAATAGTTTGAAACCTCAAATTTCAGGATTATTTTGGTTCCAAATCTTTTTTTACTACTGACGAATATATTTTTACTGTTTTCTTAAGGGACATTCATTCATGGCATTCAAGTGACATTCCAAATCTTTAATTTTGAAAATAAACAGAGATTGCCTCTCTAGAAACTATTAATATTAAACTATATTTTTTCTTGTAATAATGTAATATTTTTAGAATTAAAAAAAAACACATTTTTTTTCCTGCTCATTTCAGATTTCTTTGATACTAACTGGATCCAGGATTAATTTAAATAATGTTTTGTGATTTTGAAAATATGGGTTATTTTTGTATAAAATTTTGTTTAAATGAATTTATTATTCATGAAAGGAAAAAGTTAACAGGTTTAAGAATATATATAGCAGTTATGACAAAACTTTTCAATCAAAAGTACTAACGAGCATGGTATGATAGTTTATGAACAAGATATTAATTGTTTTATAGATCGTCTGCTTTGAAAGGTGTAGGAGGCACAATACAAATAGAAATAGAAATCATGCTAGAAGAAAGACTTCAATAATCATTCAATGCATAGACAATATTTTAACTTTCTATACTATACTATTAGGCAACCAAACTCAGCTTATAGTTATTCAAAAACAAATATATTATTTCAACGTGTATAAAAGCATGCAATAATATGAATCACTTATATTTTTTCTGTAGAAAAATTTTAAAGCAGTGATTTGATCCAACAATTATTCTTTTTTTTTTCTTTCCCCTTTTTTTATTCATAAATATGTTTTCATTTATTATAATCAATTGAACATTTGTCCTAAAAAGTTCAAACTAAAGACTTTACTTAAAATTTTACAGCTGATTTTTTTGTGTGAATATTTTAAATAGACAATTATAATTTTAATTAAGTTTATATATATATATATATATATAATATATATATGATTTAATTTAAAACCAATTAATTTTTTTTTTTAATACATTTTCAGAATGTATTAAGAGCTGTAAATATACCTTTAATCTATCTTTACGTTAATACAACTAATATAATTAATTTTATTCCTTCAGTAATAATCAATCCACTTCCTTAGAGTTCACAATTATTTTACAAGAACTATTCCGTTGTTCGAAAATATGCATAAGGAGCCCCAAAAAATCTGAAAATAAATAGATAAAAATTTAATCGGAAAGTAAAATATAATTGAATTAATAACTATTCTTTAAATATAAGTTCCTTTTTTTTAGTTTGTTTTAGTCATATTCATATAAGGAATATGATTCCTTTACTGTATATTTTTATTCAAAGTTTCCATCTTATGCAACCTCTTATATAACAGAAATCATAATGTATTAATGAGAATATACGAAGGCTGTTCCGTGCTCTGTTTAGTAACATCAGAATTCTCAGCAGCATTCGTTTAATATTTTACTTGTCTTCAGTTGATTCTATGTAAATATTTTAATTAAATGAAACATCATCAAAACAAATCTTCTCAATAAAAGCAATAAAATGTACAGGTGTAATGTATAATATTGAAACGCAGTGTGATATCCTAAGGTAGCGTTGCGAGGCTGTACTACTGGAGTGGCCTGTACCTGAGGCCCTGACAGCTGGCCTCTGAAGATCTGCAGACGTGGCAATGGCAGCTCACAGCTTGAAGGTACTGGTGGACCTCAGTTCCTGGTTCCGCCCCCTCTTCACAGTGTTGAAGTACTGCTGTCCGTTGTTCCCGAGCACCGTGAAGACAAACTGGGTGGTGGGACCTCTTGTATGGGAACCTCCAATCGGAGATCTGAAACAGGGAAAATATTAAGAGGTGTTTAAAATAATCCCGATGAAGTACTACAGGTTTGCTGTCTTATTCTCCTATTAATGAAGAGTAAAAGTTATTTGAATATTCAAATCTTACTGAAAATAAAGGGAAATATGAGGACACAAAGGAAATAGTAAAAGAATAAACTATCAGAAACATATATATTTATTCAAAATATATCAAATTTAATTAAAACAAAAGTACTTATTGAAAAAAAAAGTCTGCTAAAATTAACAAGATTACAAAACTTTCAGACATTTGGTTAGCATAAGGGTTTAAACATAAAACCATAGCTCATATTTTAAAAATTTTTTAATTTGAATTTTCAACGAAAATATAGGTTTCTAATTAGGGTCCCCTGAGTCCAAATGACCAAGTCCCGCTAAAAGGTCTGTGTGTTTGTGTGGGGTAACTCCAGCACAAAGTCGAATTAAACAAAAAGTCCAATGAAATTGAAATTTCATATTTAAGACAACTATGTGCCTGAGATGTTACAGATAATTTTTCTGTAAAATCAGCTCACCAGAAGAGCCACTTTATATCCGTCACTCCAATACTCTTCCCACCTTCAAATCTCGTTTGTTCAAACACTTTTTGTCTACCCAGTTCTCAAATAACCCTAATTAATTAGCAAACTTCATTAAAAATCACTAAATAGAGCAGAGAAAAACAATTTTTTACTATATCTTATTTTGCATTGTATTTAAACATTTATGTATTTTATTTTATACTTTTCATAAGCATTGTAAATTTATTTTAATTAGTCCTGTATATATGAATATGTAAATATTTCATTTTTTGTCTAGTTTGTTTTTCTAAATTATTATTATTAGAAGCTACCTGTTAATTTATTACTATTATTCATTTTCTTTGTTATTTTTGTTTTGTTTTTTATTTATTTTTTTTACTCTAAGATAGTGAAGTTTTATTTTTAATTTGTCTGTATTATTATTCTGAAGGGACTTGTCCCAGAATAAATAAAGAATTTATATATGTATGACAAATTAAAAAGATAACAATAAAAATAAAAAGTAAATGACCAAAATAACTAAAAGTAAAACAAAATAAATCATCCTGAACACATTCATACCGATTGGAGAATATCTCAATGCTACTATCTCAGGTGTCTCTGATATTAATGCTAATAGAAAGAGATAACAGCAGTATCCTATCTGACAACTCACATATTCTATTTAATGATTATGAACAGTAGAAACAAATATTTAAATTCAGATCAGGATTGTAAATGAAACCATCTTAATAGAGATGTTTCTGGTACCCTTCATAAAGGAATATTATTAATTTAAAAAACCAATTATTGCTCGATCTGATGCCGGATTTTCATTAGAGATTTGAATATAAATGGAAACCAACAAATACACTGCTTAATCACTAAAATTTCTAATCTTATCTGCCCAGAATCAATAGCAAAAGCAAAAAATATTACCACACTACTGGGCTAAATAATTTTTATTAACAATAAGGTGAAAAAGTGATTTCAGATTCACCATTGAGAAAATTATAAAGTCATACCCTGTTAGGGGTCTAATAATCTTAATTATTATTGTTTATATTTTACTTTCACTTATTTATATGTCAAATATACAGTAAAATTCTTTAAAAAATTAGGCATACCATCTTGTTAGCATTGGTAAATAACAGCTATATATGCAAGTTGAGCGAATTTGATTAACAAGGAGAAAAGTGCAAAAATGTTTTTTTATGCAATTTTTTTTTTTTTTTAACACAAGAATAGTAATATAGACGTTTAATATACAGTTGGATAGCTAAAGATTTTAGAAAAAAATATTATCTAATACACGGAATTGTAAAAGTTAATGGAGAGTGATAAAAAGCCGATGAAACTAACTGATTGTTGTTGATAAAAATATAATAGATTATTTAATAACATGCGTTTTATTAAATAATCGACTATATTTTATCAACAACAATCAGTTAATTTCATCAGCTTTTTATCACTCTCCATTAACTTTTACAATTTAGAAAACATTGTTTTCTATTAAAATTCAATATAATTAATTCTTAAACAGTTTATTTTCATTTCTAAATGTATTTAAAACTTCTTAAATTAATTTTCACAACGGAGGTAAGTGAAAGTTGTGTGTTGCGCGCACCAGATTTTTTATTGCTTACGACTGATCCATATAATTCATTCTCTCTATTATTGAGTGTTGCTAATATTAAATAGAAAATCCATACATGAGAATAATTATACAAGACCAATATGATGTGGTTGTTTTCTGATTTACTTAATCCTACCCTTCTACTAACTGGCATTATTATTAAGAGATAACTCGCGAAATTTTAACTTTTATTGAAATTGTCTTTCAAAGTTGTTGAAATGCGAAATATAGTGAAAAGTAAAACTGCTATAATTACCGTTCTCAGAATCCAAGTACTTCTAGGCTTAAAACAAAGGCTGTCAAGATACCGTTTCCAAAACAAAGCCATTAGAATTTCATAAGCTTGAAGTCGGAAGTTAAAGGGATCTTCTCAGAATAAATAACCAAGCCTAACCATTATTCAGGGCTCTAATATGATCGTTAGCATTAGCCGAGACATCTTGAGGAATGTGCAAGCTGAGGGTAGTTAGTTCGATATTTTTGGGATGGTATGTACCTTTTTCATAAGCTTGAGGAAGTATAATAATTATATTATTGCTGTACGTTTTCCTCTTTTATACTTGTTCAATGAATTCTTTAAGACATATTTGTATTTTTAAAGACTACATGGAACACTGGATGGGCCCATACAAAAATTTCGCACAGATTGCATCACCTCAGCTTATATCAGGATTATCATTAACTAAGATTTAAGTAATTATTTATTTGAACCTCAAAATTATCATCTACAAAGTACTTATCAAACCCTTATGGACATAAGAGGTAGAGATATAGGGCTATACCAAAACCTCCAAAATCCAAAGAATTCAGTCTTTCCATTCCAAACGTTAACTAAAAATCAAGGATGCACAATTCTATGTAACAAACGAATTACTGCACAAGGACTTGGACTAACAGTTTCGGATACTGCTACAGAATATTATAAAACGTTTCACGACAGACTGACTTACAGCAATCCACCACCGACCCGTACAACACACCCAGACGACTTTTGAAGCAGTAGCCTAGAGATTCGCCGAATTAACCATTTGGAAGATAATTTCTTGTTGTACATATTATGCAAATGGAAAATATAAATTTTGCCTAAACAATTATTGTGAATAAATTACGTAATTATTTAGTTTTAAATAATAATTGGACCCATATATCCTATACATCCATTTAGATCAGATTAATATCTACTAGATTAGATAAATATTTATGGAGGTAAACCCACCAAAAATAAAATTTGTAAGCCTTAATTACCAATTTATCACAAGAAGAACGAAGACATTATAAGTCTTTAATTCCTCCAGTCCTCATATACGCATCTGAGACGTGGACCCTTACAAAGGCCATAGATGACGAAATCCTCATCTTCGAAAGGAAGATCCTCCGAAGAACATTAATTCCTGTTAGGGATGGGTACGACTTGTGAAGGAGAGAAAACGTACCATTATGTAAGTTTAATGGCGAGACCAACATTATTAATCTAGTGAAGCTTGGATGATTTCGCTGGGCTGGCCATGTTACCTGAATGAGCGGAGAGTAATTCGCAAAACGTCTCCTGGGGGGAAACTTATACTGAGATAGACGTAGATTCAGATGGTAGGACTCTAACCCAGGATGCCAAAACCGTACTAAAAATCAGAGGAAATTGGAGAGCGGTGGTACAAGACGAGCTATAGCGACATGGATGTATATATAAGTCTTAACTAAGCTATAAAAGAAGTTTCTTTTCTCACTGTATAAACTCCCAACACCCTCCATACATTCACAGTATCCTTTAATTTACAAACAACTAGATCCTTCCATTCCGACCTTTACATTCCTACCCATAGAGCTAAATCTTTTGATCACTCCTATTATATCCGCTCTGCAGCCCACTGGAATTCCCTACCTACTCATATTCGTCATGCTTCTTCCCTTCTCTCATTCAAATCCAACCTTTTACAACATCTTTTGGCACCCCAAAATGATGCACAACAAATGTGAATCTGTAACTGACTTATCTTAATTTCAATGCAAGATATAATTATCTGTTTTACCCAAACTAAAGGTGCTGTGGAATAATTAGTTTTTTTTTTTTTTTTTTTTTTTTTAATAATTTCCTCAACCCTTAGTAGCCTTTGAGAGATTTTTTTTTGTATATAAATGTCTTATTTGTGTTTGATATTTTTTCTTTTTTGCACGTTTGTAAATAAAAATTAATTTTAATGCTTTCTTGGCCTGACATAAATATTAATATCTGTAACTCGACTTGATGAACTATCCTCAGACCATAGTCCACTGATCCTAAAAGTATCTCTCACTCCAATTCCAAAACCTATCCCACCGTCATTTATCCGAGGCCCTGTCAACTGGAACCTATTTCGCCAAATCCTGACCGATAATATTAACCTCAGAGCGACCCTCAAAACTCCAGAAGACCTTGACGATTCCGTCTACTCCTTCACCACCGCCATTCAGCAAGCTGTCTGGACTGCCTCCTCTCCTAAGCACTCCAATATAACTCCTCACCAAAACCATTTGCCTCAACACCTTACAGATCTAATCCATGCAAAACGCCGTGCCAGATCGTTATGGCAGCGCACCCGACACCCAACAGATCGCCGCTCCTATAACTTCTATTGTAGACAATTGAAGCAGGAGTTGGCGACCTTCCGATCCCAGTCCTTTAATTCCTACCTCTCCTCTCTGTCAGCTAGTGACAATTCCCTTTGGAATGTCACGAAGAAGATTTTAAAATCCCACCAAGTTTCCCATCCTCTCCGGCGTGGTGATGACTCCTGGGCTGCGTCTGATGAAGATAAAGCCGAGGAATTCGCCACACACCTCTCCAAAGTATTCACTCCTCACCCAGAATCCCAAAGCAATCATACCGCAGCAGTACAAGACTTCCTTTTGTCACCAATACCTCTTTCCCTACCTCCCAAAGCTATTAATCCCTCTGAGGTTAAATATCTTCTCCAGAAACTGACCCTCCGTAAATCTCCTGGACATGATCTCCTTACCCCCCAGATCCTCCGTCAACTTCCGCAGAAAGCTATTATATTCCTTACCTATATCTACAACTGTATCCTACGCACCACCTATTTTCCTCTCTTGTGGAAACATTCCACAATCATTCTCTTCCTAAAACCAGGTAAACCTTCCAGCAACACTTCATCCTACAGACCTATTTGTCTACTCCCCATCCTCTCAAAAGTCTTTGAAAAACTCCTTCTAAAACGAATCCTGCCTATATTAGAATCACAAAATCTTCCTTCCCATCAGTTTGGTTTCCGTGCTCATCATTCCACTGTTCAACAAGGACTCCGAGTTGTAGACCATATTTCCTCAGCCCTTGAATGCAAAGAGTATTGTTCTGGTGCGTTTCTGGACATAGCGCAAGCTTTTGACCGGGTATGGCACACCGGATTACTCTTCAAGCTTAAAACGCATTTACCCCAGTCTCTATACCTCATTCTACGATCCTATCTCTCAAACCGCTCCTTCCGAGTTCGCTGTGGTGTAGAATTTTCTAACTTTTATCCCATTGAGGCCGGTGTTCCTCAAGGCAGCGTCTTGGGACCCGTCCTCTACATCCTTTACACTGCTGATATTCCTAATCATCCCGACACCTTTCTGGCAACATTTGCAGATGACACCGCCATCCTATCATCCAATTCCGATCCTGAAATAGCATCCTTAATCCTGCAAAGACACCTTTGTCTTATCGAGGACTGGTGTAATGCTTGGCGTATTAAGGTTAATGAAAGCAAATGCACCCACGTCACCTTCACCCTTCGACGCAAATCCTGTCCAATAGTTCATTTCAATTCCATACCGCTTCCTTCCTCAGACACAGTCCGGTATCTTGGCTTACTACTAGACAAAAGATTGACGTGGAACCCACATACAAGACTTAAACGAAAAGAACTCAACAGACGATTCGGACAGTTATACAGACTACTAAACAGAAAATCTAAGCTTACAGTAGACAACAAATTATTACTTTACAAGACAATACTGAAGCCAATCTGGACTTACGGGCTTGAACTGTGGGGGACAGCTAAACGTTCTAACATCAAACGCATTCAATCCTTTCAATCCAAAGTCCTCCGAATAATAGTAAATGCTCCTTATTATGTATCCAACTATACCTTGCACCACGACCTTAATGTTCCATTTATTTCAGACCTGATTCCATCTAAATTTTCCAAATTCCACCAGAACCTCATTCATCATCCTAATCCTCTAGCACAATCCCTATCCAGCTCCACTCATCCATACAACCCTCCTAGAAGGTTGAAACGGCAGTGGCCCCGAGACATATTGTAAACATATATTCTGGAGTTCTGACACTGGTCAGATTCTCCTCTCATGTGCGGTGTGATTGTGGCTGTGGCGCCCTCACTTAGCTTCCGCTGGCTCTCACCAGTGATGCGGCTGAGAGGGAGGCGCAGGGATCCTCTGGACTCTGCTTATCCTTCCACAAGTGGGGGGACAAGCCCCGTCTGGGGTTCCCGAGCTGATTGTAAATATTGTACATAGGTATGAATGTGACATGTTTTTTTATTTATTTGTTAACTTCATTTATTTGTATTTATTTTGTCTATAAATTTTGTTATTGTATACGTTTATTTATTTTCATTTTATTTTATGTAATTTGACTTTCGTTTTGTTTATATTGTAAATATTGTATGAATGAGATCATATAGCACTATTATTATTGTCTATTATGACAAATTGTAACATATACGAATAAAAAAAAAAAAAAAAAAAATATTAATTTATTACTGTACAATTTTGCTATACTTAAGGGACATAGTCCCATAATAAAATTATTATTATTATTACATTACTTGTCCCTACAAGTAGTTAATATTTATCTGGATAATTTATTTTCAGAAATATTTATAACTGATCTAAAACTCGATATCGTATGCACAATTCATTCCTTGGTAATCATCTGTACGAACATATTGAGGTTATACAAAATTCTGATTTCAAACTTTAAATTAAAACCAAGTTCAAACAGCACCTTTATAATTTTAATTGGTCCAGTTTGCCTAAAAAATGAATCTTTCCAACAGATATAAATACAATAGTAAATTCTAAGGTACTTTAAAAGATTATCAGCCGTGTCAGACTAGGCCTATAAGGTTTACTCTCGTATGACATAAAAGGTCATTTATACGATACTATTACTGATTTATACAACGAGTTGATTTTAAATATAATAGTTAAAATCGATCAAGTGGTATTTCGGACAATTTTATTTAAATGTTGCTAAAACATATCATAATCTATCTTAAATATTTAGTTTTAGTTTCTTGCGACTTAATGTTTTTCAACAACATGTACATTATGCACAAATATATTGATACATTTTATCATTTATTTATCCTAAAACGTGTATTTCATTTGTATATCGGATTCGAAATTTTCAAGATTGCAATAATTTTTACTTTCACTTACTATATATAGTAAGGGGAAGTATTGCGATCGTGAAAATTTTCGAATTCCAGTTTTCAACGGAAATACACGTTTTAGGGTTCCCTGAGTCCAAATAACCAAGTCCCGCAAAAAGGTCTGTGGTGTGTGTGTGTGTTGTGTGTGTGTGTGTGGTGTGTGTTGTGTTTGTGTGGTAACTCCCGGGCGGAAACGGTAAGTCCTATGAAACTGAAATTTCATATTTAAGACAACTATACGCCCGAGACGTGACAAAACCTTTTTCATCAAAATGAGCTTACCAGAAGAGGCACTTTATACCATGCATTTTGCACCTTTTTTCTATTTTCTCAAAAACGGTTCCGACGATTTTGATTAAACTCGCTATATCGATGTAAAATTTAATGGGCTTTAATATCATGTAGGTTTTATTTGGATAAAAATGGTTTGACAGGGCTTAAATGCCGATATTTTAAATTTTCTTCCCCTAAAGTACCTTTTATTTTGTAGATTCAATAATAATAACTAGATTATCTTGTTAACGCTGATGAAAAACAGGTAAATATATAAATTGAATAAATTCGATACCCAACTAAAGGAGAAAACAGAAAAAATATTTTTTTAATGCAATTTTTCGTTTTTGAACATAAGAGCAGTAATATACATGTATGATATACCGTTGGAAAGCTAAAGATTTTAGAAAAAATGTCATCTCATACACAAGCTTTTAAAAGTTAATAGAGAGTGATGAAATGAACATAAAACTATCTCATTATTTTAGATAATAATATAATAGATTTTTTAATGAAACACATGTTTCTATAGAAATTTAATTTGATTAATTCCTTAATAGTTTCACGTATTTTTTTTATCTCTAACTGTATTTGAAAATTCTTTCATTGATTTTAAAAATCGAGGTGAGTGAAAGTCATGTGTTGCCCGCACCAGATTTTTCTTATTGTTTAGCTTATGTGTAGGTCAGTGAATATTAAGGAAAAAAAGATCAGCCAGATATATGAAACCTGGTAAATAAAAAAAAATGAGTTCATCAATCCATTTTATCTCACCTCATATTTATCAGATCTTTCTCCTCAAGCTTAGCAACTTTGGTCTAATAAAGTGGGAGTAAGTATATATAAGATGCTTTTGGTTTTACAAGGAAATATGTTGAATCCTTAAAGAGTGATAATGGATTTTTCAGAATTAGATGAAATGATATTACTTCTTTTTTTTTTTTCCTCATCATTGTCGTAAGTGTTATATTACTTAAGGATACATTAAGTAAAGGGGTTATGAGAAAGAGAAACAATTGTGGTTCAATTATGTTTGACATCTATGTGAATCTCATCACAAACGAGTTTAAAATATTGTATTTTTGTCAATGGTTTGTATTTTTTCTTCTCATTATTGTATTTTTTTATAAATAAAAAAACAAGGAACTAATTTCCCCGTATAGAAAGAAGAAAACTGGAGGAGATAATAAGGGGGCCCTTGTGACATAACCTAAGTGGTTTTCTAGCGAAAAAAAAATCCTTATTAAGGCCTGTACCTTCAAGTAATAATGTCTGAATTTTCTATTTAATTACTATTTCAATGAAATATTAACGCAAAAGTGTATTCCAAAAAAATAAAAATAAATAATAACAATAACAAGCAAGGAATTTCTAGTGATGTATTAAGTATATATATACATATTTCAGCATATTAAGTCTCTTATGTTTTTGGTAGATATTTTTGACTAACTTGCTTTGCTTCAAATCAGTTAGTCTTTTTTATTATAGATGTAAGTGCCTCACAGTCAGAAATATATTTTTGATGTAATTCGCACCTTATTTTAAATAAATATACGGTAATTATTTATTTTCTCGATATATTTTTTAATTGATTTTTCGTGGTTTTAGTTAATTCATTAATGATTAGTATTATAACTTATTATTATTGTAAATTTTTCTTTTTTACTTTTTAATATCTTAATAAAAATAATTGTTAATAAAAAAATCTGATGCGGGAAACACAGGTCTTTCACTTACTTCCATATTAAAAATCAATGAAAGAATTTTCAAATACAGTTAGAGATAAAAATACGTGTAACTATTAAAGAATTATTAATTGAATTTCTATAAATATGTGTTTTATTAAAAAATCTATTATATTATTATCTAAAACAATTACTTAGTTTTATCGGCTTTTTATCCCTCTATATTAACTTTTAAAAGCTTGTGTATAAGATAATATTTTTTCTAAAACCTTTAGCTTTCCAACGGTATATCATACATGTATTACTGTTCTTATGTTCAAAAACGAAAAATTGCATTAAAAAAATATTTTTTCTGTTTTCTCCTTTAGTTGGGTATCTAATTCATTCAATTTATATATTTACCTGTTTTTCATCAGTGGTAACAAGATAATTAGTTATTATTATTGAATCGACAAAATTAAAGATACTTTAGAGAAAGAAAATTTAAAATATCGGCATTTAAGCCCTGTCAGACCATTTTAATTCGAATGAAACCTAAATTATATTAAAGGCTATTAAATTTTACATCGATATAGCGAGTTTAATCAAAATCATCGGAACAGTTTTCGAGAAAATCGAAAAAAGGTGCTAAATGCATGGTATAAAGTGGCTCTTCTGGTAAGCTCATTTTGATGAAAAAGGTTTTGTAACGTCTCGGGCGTAAATTTTTCTTAAATATGAAATTTTAGTTTCATAGGACTTACAGTTTCCGCCCGAGAGCTACCAAACACACACACACACAGACCTTTTTGCGATACTTGGTTATTTAGATTCAGGGGACCCTAAAAAGTGTATTTCCGTTGAAAACTGGAATTCAAAAATTTTTACGATCGCAATACTTTCCCTAACTATATATAGTAAGTGAAAGTAAAAAATAATTGTTCTAAATAAAAATGAAAAGTCGGACGGAAACCGAACTGAGCGAATGTAATATTTGTTTGGTCCCAGCCCACTGCGGAATTTTGGGCAGTGACAATTATCTTTCAGAACTGGGAGAGAGAGTGGAGCGTAAGTCGATAAAAGTTGTTTGAAACCAAACAAGATTGCAAATACTGGATAACTATTACAAGAAAATCTAGGAGAGCAGAAACGATATTATGCCGACTTCGAAAAGAACACTGTCATTTTACACATGGCTTTCTTCTCAGAGGTCTAGAGGCTCCAACTTGTGAACATTGTAACAACACACTACTAACAGTCAAACCTGTGCAACTAGAGTGTCCCCTATTGGAATCAACACTGCGAAAATTAAAATTATCGGGAAATTTAGCAGATATTTTACAAAATGAAGAAAACACAACAGTTAAATTGTTCGAATATCTAATAGAAACGAACTATTACAATAGAGTGTAATTTTCATATCATGCCAATGACCCTCTGGGGTAGAGGCAAAGAAAGAGGGGTCACCTGTAGCATGAAAGCCTCTTATATCCAAGGTCCCGGTTCAAACCCGCCGGTGCCCCTAGGATTTTTTAATGGGAGTAAAAAATCCTTAGTTATGCCGTCCTTCGGAGGGATCGTTAAAAGGTGATCCCAAGCCTTTGCGATGTCAGGTACTCGTTAAAGATCCCTATCCTAATTAAACCTGGATAGGCAAAATTTAGGACTCCCACTGTAGCATCGTCCGATTAGCCACAGCAGCATAAATTGACGTTAAAGAAATAAACAAGCAAAAGAAAAAAAATTATTACTATTGTTCATTTTAGTTTTTTATTTCTATTTTATTTTATGGCTTTACTCGAAGGCACGAATGTTCTTTTTTATATATTATGTAATATTATTCTAAAGGGAATTTTCCAAGGATAAATAGAGAATTTATAATTATTATTAAATATCATGTTATTATAATTATTAGCGGTACACGGCTAAAATTATAACGTTGGTCAAATACATTGGGTCATGAAGCGTTGCCTCTCTTGTTTTATGGATATACAGTAAATACGATCTTTTGAAGACGAGATCCAAATTTATATATAACCTGTGTAAATCCTGCTAACCTCTGTGGCACTTTGACGCCCAGGGAGGTAGAAAATTTGACCTAGCAGTCTGAGAGCACTTTTAGAGCCTATTAAAGCTTGTGATAATAAGCACTGATGACAACTTTATACTTCATCGCCTAAATAACTCTATGTTGATGTTTTAAACCACTATATGGACCTTTTCAGACATAACCTTAAATCTTGAACGTCCATTAAATTTACCAGTTAGGTTCTATATTTACCATGTGGAAGAGGTATGATTTATCATTGTATCGTATTTTGTAGCGGTATTATGAGTGAAATCGAATTCATAACAGTTAATATAAAAGCTGCAATAGTTAATATAAGTTAAGAATTCTTAATAAAAAAAAATGTTTGATCCCAAATTCAGCTGATAGAAAAAACAGAAAATTCTATGTCATGAAAATCAGATTTTTGTTTAAATGATAAATATGCAACAAATGTAATAAAAATATATATTGTTGCTGATGAAATAACGCAGATAATAAAATTTGAATTACCTTTAGAGTTACATTGGTTTATAATATATAAACTATATATTAATAATTAGTATCACGAAAAGTTTTCTCATTAAAGAAATATATTTACTCACACAATCACAATAAATCAATTCCCTTATATATTTTAAGGAAATTATGGGAAAATTCTTGAAAAGTATACGGTATTTTTTACATAACATGGTTAAATTATCAGGAGCGTGAAGTACATCAGTCATTGAAAAACATATTTCCCCGCCACCCATGTCAAAAAACTTTTTCGAACAGTGGCCTCTTGGGGGAATAGAACTAACTTCATGATCCATTTTACACAGAATATATATTTTCCTAATTGAATAAACAATACAATAAAACTTTTTAGAAGTTAACGAGCCCTTTATTATTATTTCTGCCTTCCTACTTATACAATTTACAATCTAATCGGTCGAAAATGTTTAATTCGGTTACTCTCATCTGTGAGCAGTTTTTTCACAAATACTTAAAGTTAGTGTTAGAAAACAAACAAGAAGTATAAGTCCCTTCACCATATTCTGCTCGTTTAAAAGTAAATGAAATATCGAAATCGGTAAATAGTTAAATCAAAGTAAAACAGTTTTAACAGCTCCAAAATTCCAACAGAATTTAGAAAAATAATAAAAAAAACCTTTTAAACTGGTGTTCCAGAGTTCAAAAATTTAGAATTACCATCGTGATCATTTGTTTATTTATTCAACATCACTTTATGCTGCTGTGGCTAATCGGAGGATGCTGCAGTGGGATTCCTAAATTTTGTCTATGCAGATTTAATTAGGTTAGGGATCTTTAACGAGTGCCTAATAGCACATTGCATAGGCCCGGGACCACCTTTTTACGTCCCTTCCGAAGTAAGGCACAACCAAGGATCTATTACTCTCATTAAAATATCATAAGGCCACCTACCAGGTTCGAACCCGCTACCTTGTGCATACTGTTTTGCTAGCCACTACACCACAGGGGACCCCTCATTACCTTTTTTTACTTTATAAATGAAAAAAATGGAAATAAAATATTAGATGTCATTTCTTTCTTTTAGGTACCGAAAGAGTTTCTCAGCAGTCCGAACAACTTCGAACATCTAAGTGTCTATATAATTTCTGACTACTTTATTTAACCTTATTTAATATCTTCCCTCATCTCACATGTCTCCTTAGATAAAGACTATTTTAGTTACATGATAGTTGCAAGTGCACAGGAAAAATTAATATGTGATAATGAAAAGTTAGAATTTGATAGAATTACTATTCATATATATGAACTTATATTGAGATACAATATGGAAATAAATGTAAGTATATATATATATAATATTAAACAGAATGTAAATAGTTTAAATGATAAATTGTTTCTAATTTATAGATAATATGTTCTTAATGTATATATAATTAGTTATAATATTTATTCAATTATATTTTAGATAAAATCGAAAATCTGAAAATGAGGCATAGGGTACCTCGAAACGTAATAAGATTTATTTTGATTGATAGATAAATAAATACATATAAACATAATTAGAAGAGAATGTTCCAATTGATATAATCATATAGTAAGATTTGTCATATGAAGGATGAGAATTTTTCCTTTTGAAAATTGCGCTCACATACCAGGTTAAATATTTGATTTCTGTTTCATACGATTTTTAATTATTGAGCGACATTAGCCAAATCACAATGCGATGTTTTCGGCAACTGTTTTTCCAGGGCAGCGTTTGCTCCAGAAGCTGCATTTATCCAAGTATTTTGTGTATTTATGTACTGTATTATACAAAACCATTGGAGTTTCTTTCCAATGTTATCTTGTATACCAATCCACATTTAGATGGTGGGGGAGGGGATACAAGGGAATTATATAATTAAGAGTACTAAAATTAAACTACACATATATTTAATGAGGCTTATTTACATTTGATAATAATTATGAAATTGAGAATACTGAGGTAATGGTATCTACTAACTTAGCTAAATAATATTACATAAAGACGAGCCTGGCATTAGGACACTTATTACCTGAAAGGCAGTGTTAAACAGCGAGAGAACAATCGTTTCGATTGCCATACCAGTATGTGAGAGGAGTACTTTCAACGTATTATAATAAATATTCAATTACCGTATTTTCAATAAAGCTTCATCATTTATTTTTTCAAACTATTATTATAAATAATGTTTCTTAAAATGGAGTTTCTACATTTAAAAAACATGTTTTCATGATATATATAGTGCAATTGTTTGTTGCACGTGAAACAAGATTTGTCCGTAAATGTTTGAAAAAGTTATATTTTCTAAAGAAAATACCATCTAAAATGGTAAATATATTGCAGAAAAGGTAAAATGAATGAATTTTACGATGAATTATTCTCCAATTGATGTAAGAATAAAATTTTAATTAATGATCTATTATTTAGAACGCTCTATATAAATGTAAATATTATCGAATCAATATATATATATAAATTTCCTGGAAGAACGCGCCCTAATCAATCCTCTCCAATCCGGCTTCCGACCTGGTTATTCCACACAATCCGCTCTCATAAAAATACTCCAAGACTTCCAATCCGCCATTGAAAACAAAAAACTGACTATCCTCATCCTTCTAGATTTTTCTAAAGCCTTTGACACAGTTGACCATAATATCCTCCTTGCCAAACTACGAAATCTCCCTTTATCCAATAGTGCTCTGTGCTGGTTTCAATCCTTCCTCTCAGATCGTTCGCAGTATGTGGTAGTTCCAGGCCAACCTCCTTCCAGAACTTTACCTTTATCCTGTGGTGTTCCTCAAGGTTCATCGCTGTCTCCCACTTTATTTTCTATTTACATTAATGACCTTCCTCTCCATATTCATCACTCCCAATATCATATCTATGCTTCCAAATTTACCAATCCTTCGCTCCTTCGGACCTATCACTAGCAATCGAAAAGCTGCAAGACGATCTCAACCGAATTAGTTCTTGGGCAGCCGAAAACAAGCTAAAATTAAATGTAGAGAAAACTAAAGCTATCGTGATAGGATCCCATCCTCTCCTTAAAAACCTTCCACCAATCCCAACACTGTTTCTCAATGACAATCCAATAAAGTTTCACCAAACCGTTAAAAACCTAGGACTCACCCTCGATCAAACCTTATCCTGGAAAAACCATATCTTTGAAATCTCTCGTCGCACATTTTCCACCTTAAAACACCTAAATTACCTTCGTCATCTTCTTCCTTTTGAAACCCGTAGGCTTTTGGTTAGTTCCATAATATTCCCCCACTTTGACTACTGCTGTGCGGTGTATGGGGGTGTCTCTGGAGATCTCGAAGCAAAACTAAAACGATTATTCAACTGCTTTATCCGCTTCATCTTTGGGATATCCAGGGACACCTCTGTCACCCGATTCTACGAAGAGTTGAAGTGGCTTTACCCTTCCTACCGTTGTAAGTACTTCCTGGCTTCCTTTCTCTTCCAAGTTCTCCAATCCCGCCATCCGTCTTACATAACAGATATGTTTCTTTTCAAATCCTCAGTCCACTCTCGCCACACTCGCTCACGGCCTTCGGACATGTATATGATGCCCCATCGAACTGCAGCTTTCGACAGATCTTTCCTAATTCGATCTTCATCCTTATGGAACTCTATTCCTTCCAATATACGTGACTCCAATACTCTTCCGACATTCAAATCTCGCCTGTTCAATCATCTCCTGTCCCTCCAATTTCCGAGGAATCCTAGTTAGTTTTCTAATTTCAATTAAAAATTAATAACAAAACAGATAGAAGCGTTTATATACCCATTATATTTTATGTTATCTGGTGTTTTGCACTTATTATATTATTAGTATATTGTTAACAAACAAAAAACACTGAAATGCTTTTTTAATGAAAATTGTATATAAGTACATATTTCTTATTATGTTTATTATCTAGTTTAATTTTCAATATTATTATTTAAGACTGCTTTTTAATCCAATGTTTGTAATTTCTATTGTTTCTTTGTATTCTTTTTGTATACTCTAAGACCTTAAAGTTTTTATTTTGATTTTCCTGTTATGTTATTCTAAAGGGACTAGTCCCAGAATAAATAAAGATTTATTATTATTATGATTATTATATATAGTTTTTTTTTTTTTTTAATTCTGACATGACTTATTTATTTTTAACTTAATATTCATCTGTCACAATATCAACAAAGTTTTACTTTTATCAATAAAGGTTACGCGCACTCATTTTTTAAGTAATACTGTTGGTCTTTATGATTTGCTCGTTATGCTTTGGAGGAGGCGTAAAAAGGTGGTACCGAGCCTGTGCTATGTCAATTTCTTGTTAATGATCTCTATCCTCATTAATCCTAGATAGGCAAAATTTATCACTCCTACTATAGTATCATCCGATTAACCACAACAGCATGAAGTTACGTTAAATGAATGAACAAACAAACAATTATTTATTTACATTTTATTTCAGTATTTTGATTACCACATAAGCGTAAAAATTTAAAGTTTGTCCCATGACGATTCTGTGTAAGAAAGTCCTTATGATGTATATATTACAGTTGTTTGTTTCGATATATCTTTATAATTTTTTTAAAATAATACCTAATGATATTTTAGGATTTTTCAAAAAGTAATATTTGTAGTGATTATCCTAATTTATTAAAATAATGTCTTTTTCCTCCCCTCCCCCCCCCCCACTACTTTCGTCAACTCTCACAAAACCTCGCTCTCACGATATTTCACCTACCTCTTCTATCAATGTGTAGCGCGGCCTTAAGCTAGTGAAATTCGTCTTATGCGTCACTTTTGGCTTCCTCCCTGTCTCGACCGGCAACACCATTTCTTCGTGGGTGAAATTCGGTTATATTGAAATAAAGTTGCTCTCCAACTAAAAATGCCTCTCATTCCCTCGTATTTTTTGTATTTTCTTCTACCCCCACCTTCTCCCAAAAATACTGTTCTTTTTTTTTTAAATTGACACGCCCCCTAATTTTCTATTGGTTATTATAATAACGGGGGCGGGACTGATATGATAAGTCCTTTAGTTGAGGGAGAGGGTTGTTCGGCAACCCCTATGAAGATAAAAGAAGGAAGTGATTTTTAAGGATATTCCTAATACCCTAAAGGCTGCATCATAAACCCTAAAAGATCCTTTAGGGCTAACATCTAGTTCACCTCACTGGAGGCTCTCGTACAATATCAGATAATAGCTTCTGCCTTTTTGCTGTCAGATAATTATTAATATTTTTTTGTAAATAAATAATCAATAATATATTTGAACTACCCCCCAGTATTCTCAATGCATAGTAACAGGGAGCATTTCGGGTGACTTGGTTAACTAGACCCTAGGCTTAAGAATACTTGGATTCAACATTTTTCAATATTTTGGAATTTTCCTTTAAGATATGTTTTTACTTTCACTTACCTAGGGAAGTATTGCGATTAAGGGAAAGTATAGCGATCGTCAAATTTTTTAAGTGTCTGTGTGTGTGTGTGTGGTAACTCCTGGGCGGAAACGGTAAGTTCCATAAAACTGAAATTTCATATTTAAGACAAATATACGCCCGAGACGTTACAAAACCCTTTCCATCAAAATGAGCTTACCAGAAAAGCCACTTTATACCATGCATTTTCCACTTTTTTTGATTTTCTTGAAAACGGTTCCGACGATTTTGATTAAACTCGCTATATCGATGTAAAATTTAATGGGCTTTAATATCATGTAGGTTTTATTCTGATTAAAATGGTCTGACAGGGCTTAAAAGCCGATATTTTAAATTTTCTCTCTCTAAAGTACCTTTAATTTCGTTGATTCTATAAAAATAATTATATTATCTTATTATCACTAAAACAGCTAACTAAATATGCAAGTTGAGCGAATTTGAAAAGAAACTAAAGGAGAAAACTGAAAAAATATTTTTTTAATACAATTTTTTGTTTTTGAACGTAAGAACAGTAATATACATGTATGATATACCGTTGGAAAGCTAAAGATTTTAGAAAAAATATTATTTTATACTAATGCTTTTAAAAGATAATAGAGAGTGATGAAAAGAAGATGAAACTAACTGATTATTTTAGATGATAATATAATTCATTTTTAATAAATCACATGTTTCTATGTTAATCCAACTTGATTAATTCTTTAATGGTTTTACTAATTTTTATCTCTTACTGTTTTAGAAAATACTTTAATCGATTCTGAAAGTCGTGTGTTGCTTGCACCAGATTTTTTTTAAAACCCAATATAAATAATTTCATAAATTCTATAAAAATATTCTATAATATATAAATAGAGTTGAAAAATCCTTAGATTGAGATAAATAAGAGAGGTGAGTGAAAGTCGTGTGTTGCACGCACCAGATTTTTATGTATTTACAATTCGGTTTACTACCTTGGTTTAATAAATATAAATTAAAGCCTTGACAATATATTAAAACCTTTCCCTTATGGTTAGCTTATCTTTCACCACTGCTGTTGTCTTTTCGATTAAAACTTCACATAAACTTTTCACATACGTTTTGAATAAATAAGTGAATGGGATAAGCCACTCTGTGAACAATAAGTGCAGCTCTGAAAAGCCCGCATTGCTGAAATTATACAAAGCCATTGTGTTTAGAATTATTATTATTTATTCGAATAAAATCGCGGTCATCAAGGCATTATATATTTTTCATATTTCAAAACTTCTTTTTTTTTTTTTTTTTACATTATCTATCTATTTATCTGCGTGGCTCTACAACCCTTGGTGGCTCTTGACCTTCATAATATGTATATATTATTACATAAACTGCAAATTATCATCCTTCGTGCAGCTAGTAGTTGAAATTAGTACAAAACAAAAATCCCGGGCTGTGTGAGAGTTCAACAGAAAATCTTGAGCAAAACTTAAAATTATAGATAAAAAAGAGAGTTCCGAGATTGTGAAAATCCATTAATAAAAAGTGAAAAAAAAAATCAATATTTTTCATATTCACTCATACGTTCTTTATTATTATGTTGAACTTTATTGATAATTTTAAATTCTTCAGGAATACTTAATTAGCATACATTGAATAGAATTACGTGCCCTGAATGCCGATGAAAAATGGTCTGTCATTCATTAGTCATCGAATCTTATAGTAACTTGTTTGAAGTCTTGGACAAAGAGGAAATTAATCATATGTCAAACCCTATACATCACATGTATAAAATGCGTTCAAAGCTTTAATAGCTATATATATATATATATATATATATATATATATATATATATATATATATATATATATATATATATATATATATATAGCTATTAAACTTAGGCAATAGGGTTGTCTTAGCTTTCAACGGTCTGAGTAGACTAGGGGGCGCTTTCTGTTATAATTTATTTATAACGGCATGGTGCTGGGTATTCTGAGATACGCGTCCCCCGCCTGGTTCAAGAACATCACACAACGGCAGAAGCGTAGGTTGGCGACCATTCAGCGAACGGCTTTGCTACGAGTAACAAAAGCTTACCGTACTGTATCCCATGAGGCGGTTCAAATTCTTGCAGGAGGAGTACCTCTCGACCTCCTCCTGCGTGAAGATTCATTTAAAGATGCCTACAAGAGGTACGGCTCAGCAGGTCTCCCGAGGAATATCCAAATGAGGATTTCGGAGGACCCAAGGAAATGGAAGAGTGCAATCCGGGAACATACCATTGATGAGTGGGACCGGCGGTGGGTGACAACCTCAAAAGGTGCTACCTTGAAGAAATTCTTCCCCACGGTCCGGTCACGATTGAAAGCCAAATGGATTGTTCCGGATTACTGGGTCTCCCAATTCCTCATTGGGCACGGGGCTTTCCGAAGTAAGCTGCACAGTTTCGGAAAAGACGTAGATCTCCTGTGCGTGTGGAGTCCCGGAGACTGCTGAGCACATCATTGTGGAATGTTCCGCGTTTGAGGCACTAAGGGCCAAACTATTGAGGGAATGTGGCCTCTGGGTCCTCTCGGTGAGCGATTTCCCTCAGCTGGTGTCCGAACAAAATTATAAACAATTTATATCATTTATTCACGGGTGGAAAACATTAGTAGGCCCGGCAGCTTTTAACGTAGGTGGAACTGGACGAGATCGAGGAAGACCACCTCCGAGAGAAGAAGCAGGAGCTGAAGGGATAGTCATCGAGGAGAGACCAGATTAAAAAGCGTGGAAGAGAAGAAAAACAGAAACTCAAGATTACTACTGGTAGCATCTCACTCATGGCTACCGACGCCCGTATTGCCATATGGCAAGGCAGGGAGACCTAAATAAATAAATATATATATATATATATATATATATATATATGTATGTATGTATGTATATATTTATTTATAAAAATTAATCTCTATTTCGTTGGTCACGGCGTCACGCGGGACCTATTTTGCTAATTTGTTTTTTTAGTTGTGTTTGTTACTGTCAGGAGAAGGTTCTTATGAAAGGAAAAAATAGGAAAGTTAATATGGTTGTTATGTTTTCTTTAATATTGTAAGATTATTGTCTTTATAATTTAAGATTAGGATTGAAATGGATGCAGCGTCAAATATATCATCTAGCAGGTTCCTTATTGTGATATTTATAGGAAAGACAGAACATCACTTATTGGGTCAACTAGTAATTTATAAAAACCTGTAAAACTTTTTTTTTTTTTTAATTAAAATAAAAACTAATTTATTTTTTTGAACGTGTTAAAATTTTTTTAAATATATATATATCATTTTTAGTTGGTCAATTTTGGAACGTTTTTTATACATCTCAATCATGTTCAATCCATAAATATGTATTTTATATATTTTTTTATTTATGGTTTTGTTTTGTTATTTATATACAGAAAAAAAAGAAAAATCCCCCCTCCCCTTAAAAATTTGAGGATTTACGTTTCCAGATACTTAGAACTCGAATAACGAATTTAAAAATCCGTCTGTCCGCCGTCGCGGCATTTCTCCGAAACTACTGGACCAATTTTTTTTTAATTCGCCACAAAAATACTAGTCCATACAATGATGATCCTAACACCTAGACGTTGATACCATCTGGTTATTTTTAAATTAGCGGGCGATTAAAAGTGATTTAATTTAATAGCTCAATAACTTATATTAAATTGAAATCTTGACTACTTATACGCTTGTAACTACGTTATTTTCGAAGATAGAGAAAAAATCGTATTATTGTTTTTAACCAAAAAACCGCGAATAATCATAAAAAAAAAAGAAAATAAATAAATTGAAATATTGCCTATATATACTCTTGTAACTCAGTTATTTTTGAAGATAGAGAAAAAATTAATTAAGTTTTTTAACCAAAAAACCCCGAAAAATTATAAAAAAGAGAAGAAAAAAATTGAACTTTTACCTATGAATACGTCCATAACTCAATTATTTTTGAAGATAGGGGAAAATATAGACAGTTTTAGAATCAGTAGAGCGTGAAAAACAGAAAGAAAAAAAAGTTAATTAACATGTTCAAGTCAAAAATTATAATAGATGTAAATCCACATTTGCAACCATAGAGAATTTTTGGTGACACGTAGTTATTTGGAGTCATAGACTTGTATTTCCGCTGAAAAATTCTATTGCAGTACTTCCTCTTACTATATATTTCACACTATATATAAAAAAATCTGGTGCGGACAACACACGACTTTCACTTACCTCCGTTTTTAAAATCGATTAAAGAATTTTCAAATACAGTAAGAGATCAAAATGATTGAAACCATTAAAGAATTAGTTAAATGGAATTTCTATAGAAACATGTGTTTTATTAAAAAATCTATTATATTATTATCTAAAATAATCAGTTAGTTTTATGTTCATTTCATCACTCTCTATTAACTTTTAAGAGCTTTTGTATGAGATAATTTGTTTTCTAAAATCTTTAGCTTTCCAACTAAATATTTTTTCTGTTTTCTCCTTTAGTTGGGTATCGAATTTATCCAATTTAAATATGTACCTGTTTTTCATCAGCGTTAACAAGATAATATAGTTATTTTTATTGAATCTACAAAATTAAAGGTACTTTAGAGTAAAAAAATTAAAAAATATCGGCATTTAAGCCCCGTCAGACCATTTTAATCAGAATAAAACCTACATGATATTAAAGCCCATATTTTACATCGATATAGCGAGTTTAATCAAAATCGTCGGAACCGTTTTTGAGAAAATCGAAAAAAGGTGCAAAATGCATAGTATAAAGTGCCTCTTCTGGTAAGCTCATTTTGATGAAAAAAGTTTTGTCACGTCTCGGGCGTATAGTGGTCTTAAATATGAAATTTCAGTTTCATAGGACTTACCGTTTCCGCCCGGGAGTTACCACACACAGACACACACACACACACACACACACACAAAGACCTTTTTGCGGGACTTGGTTATTTGGACTCAGGGGACCCTAAAACGTGTATTTCCGTTGAAAACTGGAATTCGAAAATTTTCACGATCGCAATACTTCCCCTTACTATATATAGTAAGTGAAAGTAATACCTAAGATATATGAATGACCTATGTAATAGAATGTAAAAATAAATAATAATCCGTAACATTTGAAATAATCTCACTTCTTTCAAGTTTTCTATTTCGCGCTTATTTCAATCGATTATTTAGCTCAATTTAGCCGGATGACCTCTGAACCCTGAAGGTGTTCAAGGAAGGAAAACAGAGAGATAGAGAAATCCCAAAGGCTGGTTCGTAATTAGTTCGTCCGTCACTCAGATACACCGAGGAGAGGTCGGAAGAGAAAAAAAAAATTAATCCCTCTTGATGGGATGGGGAAACATTCCTTGATAACATATCGACCTCGTCTGCATGATCCTAGTTGTTAACACAACCGACAATCAGCTCTTATCTGCATTTCACTAAGTAATGAAGGGACATAGTCGTAGTTGTTTCGCACTCTAATATGTATTGATAATGAAATAGATATGTTCTGAATACAATTGATAACAACTATAACAAGGATTTCATAGACCTTCTGCATATTACACAATAATACTAAATCCTGTACTACCTTGTGGGTTCACTGCATAGTAAGGATCCGAAATCTTTTCAAACCAACGAAAATGCAAATAGTTGATTGGACCGTGATTATGCTCAACAGCCAAGTTTTTTATAATTTTTGGGTACCGACTTTACAAAAGCAAGGTATCATATTCTAAAAAAGTTATCCTGCTACAGCCTGACTCGAATCTGAGACATAGAAGTTGATGATTCCGTGCCTTACACAGGAGTGTGTAATTTTATTAAAAAATAATACAAACCCTTACTTAAGGACCTTATGTAGTAGAACTGTAAAATCCATACCACTTTTACATGATATATATAATAAAATAAATTATATAAATAATGTTACTTTTGCTTATCTATTTATTCATTATATTTCATATAATAATCAGTTAGGGAAAATATTGTAATTATGACAATTTTCAAATTACAGTTTCCATCCGAAACATACGTTTCAGGGTCCTCTGTCCCTAAAAAAGGGTTGTGCGTGGTCCTTTCTGCGCCATTAGTCTGGCTCGAAAACGGAAATTCGTACGAAAGTGAAATTTAATATTTAACATAACTAAGCGCAAGAAGTGTTACTCCATCTTTTTCACCGAAATCGGAAAGTAAAAAAAAAAAATTAATGTAAACAACAAAGACTACAAAATTAAAAATCTTACTTATTAAATAAAAATTGGCATTTCGTGATCTTCGGCAATTTTATCGAAAACCTTTGATTAAAAAGAAAAATATCGGTTCAGCTTATAAAATACCATAAAATTGGTTGGTTCCTAGCAAATTTTATTTTAATTTATAAAATATTTTTTTTAGTTTGTTTACTTTATTAACTTATTGAAATTAAATATTATTACTTTTTAATATATTTTATTGTTTCATTGAAATTAATTCATTACACTCCTAAAACATCAGCGATGCTCACATGAGTAAATTGAAACATATCTCGGGATAATTTTACTTATAAATCAGACATCAAGTGATAATATCATTTAAAATAATTTTCAAATAATTGATTTGGCGATAAATATTATTTTTGTAATTAATATGTTTTTGTTAATAGAAACTAAAAAAAAAAATGTTTCTCAACATAATTTTTTTTTTTTTTTTTTTTTTTTTTTAACTTCATTTATTGATTTGCACCTGTCAGCAGTATTGTGACAATCAGCAAATAGGATGAAATAATAAACAAAAAAATGACATGTCAGGCATGAGGAAGGTTTATTTCATGTATGGTGTCCAGCATTTTTGAATTGATTGAATTCTTTATTTTATGTCAGAGTGATAATAAGGCTATTATTATATGATTAGGGGCCACTTGAAGTGTTCATAGCTTGAGTGAAGTAAGCGAGCTCTTGGAGAAGGCTCGAAAGGGGCTGAATAAGATTATTCAACCCTCTAATTATTTGTGAAATATGGGATGTATTTTCACCTGAAGACGGCTGCTGTGGTATTTTCCTCCTCATACCCGAGCCTGTTGGTTCGTTGTTGGGAGGCGGAAATGCGTAATTTGGTCCCATCTGGAGGGATGATGATTCCCGTGGCTGGTTTGGTGGCCCCAATGGCTGGAGTGGTGGTTCCAGTGGCTGGAGTGCTGGTTCCTGTTGTCGAGTCGGAGCTCTCAGCTGCTGAACTGGCAACTCTATCTTACCATTATCCTGTTTTGGTGGGTTGATAGATGTTTTTGACGGAGATCTGGAAATTCGTCGAAATTTCGTGATGGAGGATGAGGTCGTTCGGAGGTGTGTATTCGTGCTGTTCGTTGAATCCTCAACTCCTTCAGAACTTGGCACCCACGGTAGTTGGCTGGATGTCCTCCCTGGCAGTTGGCGCATGTCGCTGGTGTTTCCCTTGCCTTTGTACAAGTTGCACTGGCGTGGCTAAGACCACATCTTACACAACGTGGAGGGTGGTTACAGTACGACTTCGTGTGTCCGTACTGCTGGCATCTGATACACTGTGGTATCACTCTTCTTTTTCTTGGTTCTTCTACTCTTATTTTTGTGTAGAATATAGATGGAATCTCAAAAATTTTTTCATTGTAGGTTGATTTGGAGATGTCAACGAAAAAACATTGGGAGTGGGTTTTTTAACCTAGAAATCACATTAGTTACGTTTACAACATTGTAACCATATTTGTCTATACCTTTTTTTATTTCCAAAATAGGGGTGGTGTGGTGGAGGTTTTTCACGACTATCCTGTGGTTTTTGTCTTCAGGAAGTTGATAAGTATGAAAATCAGCTTCTGAATTCTTAAGACTGCTTACTAATTTTCGATATACGTCTGAGGTAGAGGGGTAAACAGTTACCCCTTTTAGTGTAGTTTTAAGATAAAATGAATTCGGAGACGATTTATTTTCTAAATATGTGACGAAAGCTTGGTAGTCTTGGATGCCGTTAATGTGTATTGGAGGCGGTTTATCTTTGGGGGGTCTAGCATTATCGGTAGGCTGATCTACTTCTATTAAATTTTCTAACGGAGCATAAGTGTTACTTACTGGGATGGTTATGTCATTTCTTGCGACTGTTGTTTTTTGCCTACGTGGATCCCTGGATTCAGCTGGCGAGTTCCTTTTCTTCCCAGTAACTAAGGCCCAGGCATCTCGTAATGTTTCATCCCGATTAAGGCCTAATCCACTTTCCCCACTTCCCTCAACACACTGCGTTGAGGTGGGGAGCATTTCAGCTGTAGGTCTCACCTTTGACTTCAAATGGAGACTCAGGATTCTTCAGTCTTCAATTTGAAACCAAAAGAATAAAATTTAGTCAAAAGAATTGACTGAATTCTAATAAACTTTTTGACGAAAAAATATAGGTTATTTATAGTTATCAAGCACCATATGGTCTCCAACATAAATTTTAGATCTGATAAGAATATGCCAAACGAATATTAACGTTTTCAGCAGATTGAACACACATTTTATTTTGATTTACATGTTTTTGTTAATATAAATTTTTTTTAAAAATGTTTCGCCACCTAAAGTTTTTTTCTCTGGCGCGACAGGCCGTGTAGGGCCTTGGCCTTGTGGTGTAATCCCTTGGGAGATCATACTCACGATTCACGATGAGATTTTTACAGGGTAGGGTCATCACTCCTTACGCCTATTTTTATGAGTGGCCACCATTTGGCTGACGGGTCTCACATACCCGGGGGAGCGGCTGTGAGTGAATCCCCATTTAATTTTATCCTTATAAAGCCCCGCCTGGACTAGGATTCGAACTCAGAACCTCTAGCATGAGAGACTAGCGCGCTAGCCACTCAGCCACGGGCTCCCCTTTCACCTAAAGTTTAGATCTGTTAAAATATGCACAACGTTTTCAGCAGATTGAACACACAATGTATTTATTAAAAGGTTTTAATGATGTGATAATTAGATAGTTCAGAAAGATACAAATAAAGTTTGTCCTCATAACACTATTATTTTAAGCCAGCGCTGTGATAGGATATGTGTAGATGAGGTGAAAGCAGGTATTTTGAGAGTTCACGAAAGTAGCAGGAGAGAGGGAAGGCTTATTTAAAAAAAATAAATTTGAATAATGACACCAAATATTACTTTAAGAAAAATCTCATAATATCATTAATTTTTTTTCAATCTTAAAAAAACTGAATAATAAAGATATATATAAAAAAAATGTAATATACACATCATGAAAACATCTTTTTTAAATGTAAAAAGTTGATTTTAAGAATAAACATTATTTAAAATAAAAGATAAAAATGAATCAATAAAAAATGCTGAAGTAATACAGAAAATTCACTAATTGAATATTTATTATAATATGTTAAATGTATATGAGAGTGTATGATATTCACTTTCACCAAACTTCACGAATTTCTTTCACCTCACCTACACCTAACTGTTTTCTCTCAGTGCTGCCTTTACGAACGGACCCCTTCAGTAGTTGGGGAGGTCAAATTTCGGTCGAGGTTCTGCAATGATGCATATTGGAAGGAGTATTTTTTTATTTATTGCTATTGACAGTATTTGTAGAATCGACGCATTTCTATAATTCAATATGATATGAAATGGAATGAAAAATTCTTTTGAGAATTAATATATTACTTTTTTTTTATAGTTAAAAATAGCAAGTGGAATATGGGAAAAACCTTTTTTTTTTTTTATTCAAGATAAATAGCATCAAACTTTTCAGGACTTGCTGGCGACAGAAGGACAGGTGGCACACCTCATCAGTTCATTGAAGTGATAAGTTTTTCAGAGTTGGTATTACTTCGAACTCCACATCTAAAAGTACTTTTGTCTCTTTTGAGATCACTTTGAAGTTGTGTTCTTCAAGATGGCACAGAGTCCAGTTTTAGTCTTAGACTAAGTTACATAGTAGTGATAAAACTTTTTTTTCATTAGTTTAAAAAAATACATTATAGTAAGATATCTTAGTCAGGATATCAAATGAAATTCAACTTATTTATCAATGCTAACAAGATGATATAGTTATTTTCATAGAATTTACAAAATTAAAGATACTTTAGAGTAAAAAAATTCGGCATTCAAGCCCTGTCAGACTATTTCAATCAAAATGAAACCTATATATACAGCAGCCCATTAAATTTTACATCGAATAGCGAATTTAATCAAAATCGTTAAAGCCGTTCTAGAGAAAATCGTAAAAATGTGTAAAATGCATGTGATAAAATAGCACTCTCGTCAGGCGATGATACTGAAAAAGTTGCGTAACATCTCGTAAAGTATTCTTTTAATATGAAATTCAGTTTTGTAGGACTTTTCATTTTCGTTCTAGACGTTCCATATACAGACTTTTGTGAGACTTGGTTATTTGGACTCAGGGGGTCCTAAAATGGTGTATTTCAATGTAGGTAAGTTAAAGTAAAAAAACAAATAAATATTCTAAATATATACTTAAATATAAAATATACTTCGAAAACAAAGAAGAATAAGATTAAATTAAGCTAAGTGTCGACTAATGTTTGCTTATTTTACAAACTCTGAGGAACTGAGGTGACTCCCTGTGCGCTAGGAACAAGAACAAGCAACGATAGCAGCTGACATACACTTACTCGTTGTAAACATCGCACGGCGTTGTGACAGTTCTGAAGGCAACACTAGAATCTAAAGAGCTCCCCGGTTCCACTGAGAAACGCGACGTGATACGAAAAACAAAACTAATGCTACAACTAATGGATGCCGAAATGTATAAAAATAAATTATAAATCTGATTGAAAAAAACGGAAGAAAAAAACTGAACCTAGGAGATAAGCAATGTTTTACGATTTAAATTAGTTATAATTGTGGACATAGTATATGCAATAAGTCCAATAAGGGTTAATATGTTACGGCTATGCGGTGTGAAATGAACTACCCAGTTACAAATTTACCAATGTTATTACAGCAAGACAAATACAAAGGGATTACTACCACTAAGTTACAATAATACTGGAATTACTAGCTTAAATACTAAAAGAATACATTATAAAATAGGTATCCTAACGAATTAACTAGTTACAATCTGCTAGACCTATTCTAAGACTTACAACTATAAATTAGGGGTACTCACTACGTTTCCTATATAATGCTATTTGTGCTATTGTGCTAAACCCATCAATTTTATACAGGAAATAACCGCAGAAACTCGACGGGTTTAGCAAAATAACACAAATAGCATGCTATAGCAAACGTAGTGAGTACCCCTATTATATATAAACTACAGTCTTCTAATTTCCCACCGAACGATTATCACAATATTGACACGCAGTTTCACTACACTGTCACACTGTCACGAGTTGTTGACTGTCACTGTTCACTGATACATTCACTTGGGCAAGATCAAGACTGCCTGACCCGGGCGTAGTGGACCAGTATTTGTACCACCACCGAACATTCTAGACCCGGGCGGCAGGTAGGTTCTAGGGGCTTCGAGGACCGTCCAGGTCTAGAAGTCTCTAGCCCCATCTGGGCCCCTCCAGGCGTGGTCCACCCGTCATTGCCTTGACCGTAGCAATAAGTATGCTGTGTAACAAGCGACCGATGTATTTGGCTAGCATTGCCAATAAATAAAGCATTTCTCACCGAAAGCCAAATATATCCTAAGCGATAACTTACAAAAGAATATATTATAACTAGGTACCGAACCTGCATCTACGGTGCAATTTGAATAGCGTAATGGTAAATAATCAATAAATAAAAAATAATTAACTTAAAACTAACGAAACCAGCCCTTGTCATTCTTGAGGAACGGAAGGTACTTTCATATCTAATTAAATATACTGATGAATTATTAATGAAGTTGATGTGTGTGAATATTGAAACTTTGTTTAATACTGGACTACCTTCCATACCCAAACGGAACTCAGAACTCATCTGGAAACACATTAATTAAATTAACCTTCTTATACACGCACAGGTGCAAGGACTTTCTGAATATTTACATGGGTCTTGATATATATATAGTCCGTGAGCCAGCAACGAAAAATAAAACCCATATTACCTATAATTTTAGTGTTTTATGCAAAGCATCTAACATGGGCAAGCAAAAAATATACGTCTGCCAACTCAAAACGGGTGAATTACAAAATGGCAGCCATTCAAAAAGGGACCAAAAAAACGAAATTCTGAGTCATTTGACCACAATTTCCCTTTTTGACCTTAGAATACTAGGCGACAATTCGAATCAAACGACGCTAGTCTGCCATTCACAGGTGGGTGGGAAGCCGCGTCCGCGTTTTTAGGGACAGAAATTCTGACCCATGCAACCATTGCACTGACATAATGTCGGTAAGTATTAGACCTACGGATTTCTATTACTACTCAAATTAAAGATAATTTTATGCCTCGTAAAGTAGTTCATAACCATTAAATGTTAGGAACAGCCGTTTCCATGATTTCATATTATAAATAAAACCAAATTAACCAATAAAAGTTCTGGTTCCGTTTTTAAAAAATAATAATTATTATCTACATACTTGGTTTACAAATCAATAAAGTGATTTAATTTTTATATAGTGTCAAACGATTATCTCATAGATGAGCGTTCATGATAGTAACTTAATATTTAAAAAGAGTGCTATTCGTGTCGCAATTATTATTTTTATACTCTAATGATATTAGTACAGATGTTTTGCCACCAATTGAGCATGGAAAAAACCTGATAATTACTTAATACGATTCTCAAGGATGAGCCGTTTCCATGATAGTAACCAAATTATGTTAGAAAATAGTGATATTCCCTTTTTTATTGGCCGCCATTTTGTAATCTACCCGTTTTGAGTTGGCAGACTGTATTTTTTGCTTTACCAAGATAAGAGGCATTGCATAAAACATAGTAAAATTGACAAGAACTTTTGTCGCAAACCAACCAGTATTAATTTAGTCAAATACATTCCCTCATAAATCTATCATATGCCAACTCTATGGTAAAATAAGTGTTAACCAATAGTTAGATCAATTTTCTAAAAAAATTTAGGGAACATAGTTTATTTTGAAGAAATTTTTTGTTTTATATACAATCATGGTGCATGTAAAGGGACAAAAGGACTCTTTTTATTACACAAAGTAAACTGCAAAGAGAAAACTCCAGTGAGGCGTTAAGAGAAATTTGCATGATATACAGTGAGATTGTGAGCTTCTACTGTATGTACTCAGGAAACCCTATCTTAAATTCATGCAGATAATGTTTTTATATTCTTAAAATTGTTGTTTTTAAATGAATATTATATTTTAATTTTATAGTGATAAACTATTAATAATGTCAAATTAAATTTATACAACGGAAAAAAAAATTATTTTAAGGATTAGAATTTTACTAAAAAAAATATTATTACACATTTATTATTTCCAAATAATTATATCATGGTATAATATTTTATACAGCTATTTAAGCAATTGACTTATATGTATAGTGTTAAATTAATCAAATGATCAACCCTATTAATTTATATTCAAGTAAAATGGACAATCACCGCTGCTAAGTTTAAGTTTAGTTAAGTTTAGTTTAAGTTTAACATTTCTAATATTATGATATGGTATTATTATTTTTTTTTCTGTTTCATAATTTATCGGGTTGTCCTAATCTAAATACTCTATTTTTCTTTATCTTAAAAATAACAGAGTTTGTTTACAGCTTAGATATGAGTAAAATTTATTATTTTTTTAAATTTTATTTTTCATAGTTAATTGCGGCTTTCTGATCAGAAAGCTATATTTTTTTCTTTATCAGCAAAAATAACTGAGTTATTGAATAAAAATATTTTTATTCGGCCGTCGTTTTAAAACTTATCAGATGATGTCAACGTTGAGGTCATCGGTGTTGGGATCATCGTAGAATTTGTTTGCCCAATTTCGAAAAAATCGATTCAGCAGTTTCGAAGAAAAGCTCCCACCCACGTATAGAAGGATATTTTGAAATTTGTTATTCAGTTTCTACGTGTCTTGAAACGCAATATCTCAAATTTTGAGGGGGCGTATTTTTTTTCAGGTTAATTACAAAGTTTCATTATTGAAAATAACAAACCAATACAAAACTAATATTTGAAAAATAAATGTAACAGCTCTTTGAAGTAAATTCATTTTATTTTTGTATTAAATTTGATGGATACCATGGTAAATAATTATTATGAAGTGACAATGGTTGACTGTGTATATATATGAGAGAAGTTGGTTGAGGGTGCAGTTATATATTTTAATTTTTTCACACTTTATGAAAGAATGGACATTTTGTACGTCATAGATTTATAACTATTTTTCTCTTTGTAATTTTTAAAAATTTGTAAATTTGTTTAAAAATTTTTTAACTTTATAATTTCTCGCTATTATACCTATTTCATCACTATTTTTTGACTTTCATCACTTTCTTTATTTTTTAACTTTATAACGTCTCACATTAATTAAATAAGTAATTAATTAAAACTGTAAAAAATAACACACCTTTTATTAAAATGTCTTCCCCTCTTTTGTTTTTGTTTGTAAGAATTATTACATTTATCAATTGTCATTACTACAATTCACTTAAAAAAATTATTACATTTATCAATTGTCATTAATACTTTTTCACTTTGTTTGTAATCTTTAGTACAATTTATTTTTCTTATCATCTTTATATATTGTATTCCACTGCTGGTTGTTATCTTTGTTTTTTGTTTTTCTTATAGCCCTGAAGAAGGCCTATAATTTAGGCCGAAACGTCGGCACCAATAAATTAAGTTTACGCTTAATTGTGTGTTAAATTGACTGCACCCTCAACCAACTTCTCTCATAAAATAATTATTCTCTGGTCGCAATATGAATAATAAGTGAAGAATAAAAATTGGGCTTTATTTACACTATCTCTTCTTCTTCTTCTTCTCTCTATATATAAAATTATAATGCGATTCTTGGCTTCTGCAAACTCCTTCCAAAATTAAATTATCTGCAATCAAGGTATAAAAAAATCTTTCCAGAAATATGAGTAGTAATATAGACTATACGTCTATATAATACATATATCATTATACATACATATATCATTGAAAAGCGAAATATTTAAAAAAATATATGTAATAAGTTGCACAACTGAAGAGAATGTCGTTATAAGTGCATACTATTTTGAACATCGTACTGTATAGTGCAAGTTTTGTTGTTATAGTACTTAATATTTTAGATAAAATAGCATTACCAAATCCAATATAATTTTGATGTGTTAATTAAATTTTTTGTAACCAAGACATTGCTATGTATCGTGAATACTGGGAGAAATAAAAAGAATTTCGAATCATTTCAAATAGAACAGTTTACGGGCTACAAGCAAAAACGTTTCTTAGAAGGGCTATACAAAAAATAGACCCCTCCACTCCTAGAGCAGGGATAGCGGAGCACCTGGGGAGAAGAATTTTGCAGTTATGTCCAAAGCTACCTTTATGTTACATTATGTGGTGAACAAACCTCAGAATTCTCGATAGTGATAATGCCCCACTGTGTATTTTGATGTATAATATGTACTATTTTGTAAATATTGGGTTGATGCAAAATTAATGCAGGTTTCCTCTATTGCAATATCTTAATTCCAATTGTGTAAACAAAGCTAATCCTAACATTGATCATTATTATACCAAAACAAACCTTATCTAATACCCTCTCTTTCACCATGAATTTGTTTAGTAAAATCGTTTTGTTCAGTCTGTTCAAAGGTCTTGAATCGAAAATGTCAAAGTGCGATTTTCGTCAAATTTATTTTTACGAATTTAAATTAGGGCGCAGCGCTGCGCAAACGGCTCGTAATATTAATGAAGTGTGGGGTCAGGTGGCTATTAATGAGTGCACGGTGCAGCGTTGGTTCCAGAAGTTTCGCAGAGGAGATTTCGACCTCGAAGACAAGGAAGGTCGGGGCCGTCATCTTGCTCTGGACAACGACCAGCTGAGGTCAAAAGTGGAAGAAGACCCAACAAAAACCACACGAGAAATGGCGGCGGAACTCGGAACTCAAAAATTGCAACGTCTTTGCCCAGCATTGATGAATCGGAAGGGGCCGATCCTGCTCCACGATAACGCCAGACCACACGTTGCACAACCAACGCTTCGACGACTGCACGAGTTGGGCTACGAAGTTCTCCAACATCCGCCTTATTCACCTGACCTCTCTCCTACAGACTTCCACTTTTTCAGGCATCTGGACAACTTTTTGAGGGAGAAAAATTTTCAAAACCAGGACGACATTGAAAATTCTTTTCGTGATTTCATTGAGTCCAGGGATTCGGATTTTTTTTCTGGTGGAATAAGAAAGCTTGTTGAACGTTGGCAAAAGTGCATTGATTCAGATGGAAATTATTTTGATTAAATATATATGGTTAAAGTAAAGATATGGCGTATTTACAATACCTACTAAAAACCTGCATTAATTTTGCATCAACCCAATAAATGTGTATTATAAGTTAACTACTCTATTACCCTCTATGCCACCTGATCCCAATAATGAATTGATAAACATGATACTTTTGGAAAAGAAATCTAATAGTTTTGAATAATAATAACCAAAAATTTATATATTAATTAATACAGTTTCAGAGTCACCGCTGCCTTAGAAATGTAGCGGCCGAAACATAGTAATATCAAAAGTGAATCATGAAAATTTAGCTTCATATTATAGTTAAATAAAGTGAAGCTTCATAATTAGGTTTCTGGGAGTGGCTAGCGATTTACTGTTTGTAAAAGCCTGATTCATGTAACGAACACAACCTTAATTAATTATGCTTTGAATGTCCTATGCTAAATGTAGCGTGGAGTCATTGATTCTTGGGCATTCGGTTAGGTGTATGCTATCTGCTATGCTGTCAGGTGATAGCAGAACACCCACTATAAAACACATTATTCACTTCGACGTACTAAAGATAAGCCCCACCCTTAGTTAGAGTCTTTAAATATATGCCGGCTCAATCTGAAAAATGCTTTCCTAGTCTGTATTTTTTCTCTTATGAATCATGTAAGGAAGATGTAATAAAAAAAAAAAAAAACTGATATTAAGATTAATCAAAAGATCAACATTTTCAAATCACCAGTGTTTAAATGGTGTTTATCATTTTTATTGAAAGGTTTTAAAGGCTAAAATGGACTCTATGGATAGATTTTGTTTAAGTTCGTATTTTACAATAAAGAATAACCTCTCGTGAGATAATAAGATTCATGAATAAAGAAATATTTAGACAGGTTTTAAAATGATTTGTCAAAACTTAGAAACCTATTTCTGTAAACTGCACATTCCAAGAACTAGGCCCATTTTTCTATCATCAGCGAAATAAAGTAGTGACTAACTTTAAACAAAAAGTATTTTTCTTTTATGTTTGTCAACCAGGAATGCCATCTTGATTTTCGTTAATCCAGTCACTGCTGAGGGGTAATAAATTTCGACTTATTAGAAAACAGTAAGAACCAAATTTATTATTTAAATTTACGTTTACACCAGACTGAAAATACAAGAAACTGCTCACAGATACCGATTGTTACAACACTTACTTGACAAACGTTCAAAGCTTCCAATCTACTACAAAAACTAATTTACATAGCCATTATTAGACCTATTTGGACATATGGTATTGAGCTATGGGGATCCACCAAGCCATCAAATTCCGCCCGCATACAATCCTTGCAATCCAAAATCCTCCGAAAGATCCTAAATGCTCCGTATTTTGTCACTAATAAAACTATCCATAAGGACCTGAATATTCCGTTAGTTGCAGACTTAGCCAGAACTAGATATACCTCATTTAATTAACTAGATATACCTCATTTAATCCCCGATGCCAGTACTGTGATGGAACCCTTACCATTCGGCATATTTTTCAAGAATGCCCTTATTATTCATCACACCTGAATAAAATTGGACTAAGCCCGAATATTTCAGCGGTGCTGGGTGATAGAGAGAAAACCATTGAATTAGTTTTTGATTTTCTTAAGGAGCAGTCATTATTATCGAAATTATAAAGACCATTCCTAGTCAGTTAGCATTACTAGTATTAGCTTTTTAAACTATTGTTTACATAAAAATATTTTTTTTCTTTCTTTCTTTATTTTTTTTTATTTATTTATTTATTTTATTATTTTTTTCTTTCTTTCTCTCAATCACCCATTACCTAATAGTTCTTTCTTATAAAGGTTGAATATGCATATCGTGTCTAGGCGTTGATGACCTTAGGGTTTTACGCCTTAAAACCTAAACAAACAAACAAACCTCATTTAATTCCAAACTACCAGCCCACTCAAACCCGCTTGTCCGTATCCTCTAATCTCCATCTATTCCTGATAATCCTCGGTGGCGCCAGAAAAAAAGTTACCTCGAGACCTACTAATGACATAAACATTGAAGTGCTACCGCTGGGTAGCTACTTCACAAGACTTTTCAAGCCAATTGTTACTTTTTTTTTTCACATTTACTTGTTGTATTTTCCTATACAGTTGTAAATATCAATTAATAAATTAAAAAAAAAAAAAAAAAAAAATTACGTTTAATTCTATAAATATTGCTGTTTATTTATTTGATGTCACTTGTATGCTACTGTGCTATTTTTTTTTTTTACTAGTTACAGCTTTGTGTTCTATTGTGGATTCAAAATGAAAAATAAGTATAGCAACGAAAAGTACCTTTTTTTTTACAGTTCCTTCTAGGCACTATTGACCAACTCAGGATTTTTTTTTTCCTTGATGAATAGTTATTGGAAGTTCTAAATTGATAGAAAAGACTCCAATACCTGCCCATGTGGTAATAAGACTTAACGCTACAGCATTATTGCAAACCCTAATACAATCATACATCGTAAGCCAAACAATTTTATTCTATTTTTATGAGTTGGGTATCTAATTATCCCTTCAATTAAGTACTGATAGAGCTTTACAAAATATTTAATTGCTGCAAAATCTTCATAATTTTACTATCATACTTTTAAATCAATTATTAGTGAGTTTATTTATTTAACGTCACTTGTATGCTACTGTGGCTAATAGGACAATGGAATCCTAAATTTCGCCTACTCAGTTGTATCAGGATAGGGATCTTTAACATCGCCCAGGCTCGAGACCACCATTTTACGTCTCTTCCGAAGGAAGGTATTACCAACGATTTTTTATTTCCATTAAAAAATCCTAGGGTCACCTGCCAGGTTTGAACAGTCAACCTTGGATATGGGAGATAGTAATGTAAATTGTAGCCACTTCACCAAAGGTGACCCCGAATTCTATAAATATTGGATATTGATTATAATCATATATTCTTTTCTTTTTTTTTTAATTAATGTTTTTAGATCGTAAATAAACGTTTTTTATAATTTGTTTTTGTTTTTGGAAGAATGAATGTTTTTAATTATATATATGAGAAAAAAACATCGTTTCATTATTTTAAACTATTCCTTTATTTTCAATTATTCCTTTATTAGTATTTCCAACTTCATTTCATTAACTTTCCTGTGTACACTCTCATTTTCAAGGTGATCTCTATTTCCATTGCTACCACAATCCCTTGCTCTGAAACCCTGCGGTCTACTATAATCCATAATTGTTTAGTCAGAAAATTAAATATTTTATATTATTTAAGTTCAAGAGATGTGCAACCATGTTTATGTTCATATACTTTAATAAATAATGAACATTAAAAGAAATAGAAAGTATCTAAAAACAGTTTATTAATAACAATGGTAAATTGTATTCCATTTAAACGTAAGAAGTATATTCTTAAGTTAATGTCTTGGAAAAATATTGATGAAATATTATTATGAGTAGTTAAATTTGTGTTAGGCGAGAGAACAACCAACGAGTATTAATGTATAATATTAATTTTTTTTTTTGTTAAAGTTCATTTCTTTAATTTATATTTCGATTTATTCACGCTCACCTATATATATATATATATATATATATATATATATATATATATATATATATATAAGTTAGCTGTGTGTAAGAGAGGAATCATAACAAATATGTAAAAGAGTATTAAGATTAAGTTGTTATCATTTCGATTCCTATATATATAGGATGAAAGAATCAATAAAGTCAGTTGCTAACATACACCTGTGTCGTCTCTATGCCCGAATCCCCCTTTTTTTTAAGATAATCATTTGTCATAATTGTAACTGGTGCCGAAACCCGGGAGCCATCCGGATTATCGCGTTAGTTATCGGGGATAGGGGATTCGGGAGTACGATACAAGAGTGAGATATCATGACTGATCCCGCTGAGGAAATAAAGAAGCTCGAGTACCAGTTGGCCCAGGCGTCGGTAGATAGGGCGAAATTAGAGGCGCAACTCACGAAGGCCGAGGAAGTCAAGCAGTTTGAAGTGGTGAAAATAAGAACACAAAATTCCCACTTCATCCACGAGGTGATCAGCCAACTGGAGCCCTTTACCGGAGTGATTGGTGACCTCGAGCATTTCATTAAGGGGGCAGACCAAATCAAGGCGCTATTAGTTTCTCGGGAAGAGATAGGCACGCTTCAGGAGTCTGACGTTCGCCTACTAGAAGCATCTTTAATCGGCCGCATATCACGACGCGTCTTAAACGCTATACAAGGAGACCTCTCTCACACGTGGGAAACGATAAGGGCTAGGCTGAAGAAGCTTTACGGCGGAGGGAGATGGACCCCTGAAGAAGACGTATTTTACGTGCTGAAAGAACGGCGGAACCAGGACCAATCAGAGGGCGAATTCGCCGAGAAAATTCTCGTCCTATACAACAGGGTGGTCGAGAAAATGGTGGAGACGTGTGGCCAGGCGGAAGCAGCACAGAAGCTAGAGTTTCTGAAAGGTATCATGAAGGTCCAGCTTAACCATTATATGGACCGTCCAGGTTCTCTTCCGAGAGACCGCGACTTCGTGGAGTGCGCCCACGACCTCATAGATGCACGAGAGCGGAACGAAGCCCGCTTCGAGAAAACAGAAACCGAGTGGACAGAAGTGCGGTCACCCAGAAGGAGGAATCGAAGCCGTCCCAGGCAGTTCAATAAAAATACTGAGAAACGGCCAGGTAGAGGCCCAGAGGAGCGGAGACGCCGGCCAGAACGACGTTGCTACGAATGTAACCGTACTGGACATGTAGCAGCCCAATGTAACCTGACCCGTTGTTACGAGTGCGGGAAACAAGGACACGTCGCGAGAGAATGTCCGAGACGGAATTCCAGGACGAATAGGAGGGACCCGCCACCGGAGCCGATGGAGGTCAACAATCAGGACTGGAGCGGCCGACGACAGGACAGGAGGAGCAGCGGCCGTAACAGCAGCGAGGAGTCATCGGGCGAGGAGAGCATCCGCTCGGAGCGCAGCACCCCTGCTACAAGGAGACACCGGGTAAGTGGAGTGGATAATTGGAGAGGAGGGCCGTCCGGGGTAGAGGTAGTGACGCGGCGGGGCCGTTCAGATTGAGGGTACGGCAATTGGCGGGGCAACCAATCAGGGGATCTTTTAATTAATACAAGCGTGAAAAAAGGAAAATATAATAGGTTGCCCGTGGCGAGTCTGGGGAAATTGGGAATTCAGTTTTTAATCGACACGGGGAGTACAAATTCTTTGATTAGCAAACGAGGGGCAGTTAAATTAGGTATTTGGGATGGCCATCAGCTATGTCAGTGTGCGGTCTCGACGGTTAACGGTAGATGTCGAACATTAGGAGAAACCTTTTTTAACCTTTATGATTTAACTGGGGTCGAAGGGAAAATGCGAATCCACATATTGGAAGCACTAATGCCGGGATACGACATTATACTGGGGTGCGATATTCTCCAAAGGGCAGGTTTGAGTAAGGATGTCCATGGGAGCCGTTGGCGTTACCAGATAGGGCGGCGGCTATATAACAGCACAGTCGCAGGCGACAGCCGGAATATTGCAGTGGGGGCTGCTGAATGCGGACCGAATGTATTCATGCAAATCGTGGATCAGAATAGGGACCTCTTCTATCGGGACGGGGATTTCTTACCTACTACAGGTAAGACAGAGCATCGCATTCATCTTACATCGGAAACACCTGTTTATGTTAAAGATCGGCGGTACCCTCAGGCCATGCGCGATATTATTCGGGTCCAGTTGGAGGATCTACTTAAACAGGGCGTTATCCGTCCCAGCAACTCCCCTTTTAACAGTCCTCTTTGGGTTGTCGAGAAGAAACAGGAAGTTCCAGGTGCGGCCGGCAAACGATATCGCGTGGTAGTGGACTACCGTAAACTGAATGAGGCGACTAGAGATGAACGGTACCCACTTCCGCGTGTGGAAGACATACTAGACCGTCTGTCGGGGGCGACTGTTTTTAGTACTTTAGATCTCAAAAGTGGTTACCACCAGGTTCGCATGGCTGAGGAAGATATCGGCAAAACGGCGTTCTCTTGGGAGCGAGGGCACTTTGAGTTCGTCAGAATGCCTTTCGGGTTAAAAGGGGCTCCATTGACCTTTCAGCGTCTCATGGACGAATTCCAACGGGGTTTAGGTGAGAATTATTCTCAGGTTTACATGGACGACTTGATTGTTTTTAGTAAGTCCGAGAGCGACCACGTCCAACACCTCCGTCAAGTTTTTCACAGGGTTCGCGAATTTGGGCTTAAGCTGTCGCTGGAAAAATCTAAATTCGGGTTGCGGGAAATACGGTTTTTGGGACACGTCGTTTCGCGTGTTGGCGTTCAACCGGATCCGGAGCGCGTACGGGCCATCCTGGAGGCACCTTTTCCCCAGAACGCACGTGGGGTTCGGCGGTTTTTAGGCATGATCAATTATTACCGAAAATTCATTCCTAGGATAGCGGAGCTCACTCACCCTCTTACCGACATTTTAAAGAAAGGAAGAAGGTTCCGATTGGAGCCCGAACATTTCGAGTGTATTCAGCGGTGTAGGGAAGTTCTGACAACGCGGCCACTGTTGGCATTTCCGGATTTCCATCGTCCCTTTCGGGTCACCACGGACGCTAGTGAGATAGCTATCGGGGCCGTTTTATCGCAGAATTTTGAAGGGGGTGAAAAACCGATCGCATACGCGGGAAGGAAGCTGAATGACGCGGAACGGCGCTATAGTGCAATCGAACGTGAACTTCTGGCCGTTGTTTGGGCGGTGGATTATTTTCGGCCTTACATCTACGGTAGGCGTTTCGAGCTGTATACCGATCATAAGCCCCTCCTGCACTTGGGGACATTGAAGGAGTCCTCGGCACGAGTGTCGCGCTGGAAGGAGCGCCTCGCTGCATATAATTTTCACGTTGTACACAAAAAAGGGGTCGAGAACGCGGTAGCCGATTGGTTGTCAAGAGATCTTGTCGTAAACGCCATCGAGGATGACCAAAACCCAGGGGAGCCGTTTGCCTTACGGTATCTACGCGATTGGGCGGAAAGCGGGCCGGAAATTCCACCGGTAGAGGCGGACCAAGCGGCGGAAGCTTCCCCTGGTGACCGACCACCGGAGCTTCCTGAAATTGACGAAATCATTAATGACAAGAAAACCCAGCTTATTATCAAATCGAAGCAGGCCGACGGAATAGAGACGCGTGCGTCCATGTATGAAGGCCTTTCGACGGTCCTCATTCGCACCCCCGTTACGATCGACGAAGCAGAGCTGGAGCGCCTGCTCCTGGAATTTAGTACTCCGGGTCGGGGTTGCCATATTTACATTGGTAATAGAGTGATCGCTGACAAGTTAAAAAGACTTTATAGGCAGGAACGTGTGGGGGTGGGATACCCCTTAATCCGTTGCCTCCGGCAGGTCGAAACGGTTACCGACCCAGCGGTTCAACAACGCCTTGTGACCGATCATCATAGCGGTAAGACTAATCATCGAGGTATCGACGAGACACTCCGTGCATTGAAGTTGCTGTACTATTGGAAGTCGATGGGTAATACTGTACGTGACTGCATCTCCCGCTGTGACATATGCCAACGGGCGAAATATGATCGCCAACCCCCAGTAGCGGCGCAGGTAGCCACACCCACCGCGACGGAACCTCTGAGGGCTGTACAGGTAGATATTTACTCGAATGAAGGGCAGTCGTGGTTGACGGCAGTAGATTCCTTTAGCAAAATCGCAATGGCCTACCCTATTGCGGACAAAACACCTAAATCTGTCTGGGAAGGGATCTTACACTGGTGCGCGACTTATGGTGTTCCGGACGAGGTTGTCTCGGATACCGGGAAGGAGTTCGACAATTCCCTGATTAGGGACGAATGTAGGACTTTGGGTTTTAGTTGGCGGTTGAATACTCCCCATCACATCAAGGGGAGAGGCGCAGTTGAAAGATTACATAACACTTTAGGTGAACACTTGCGTTTACTCAAATTGGGGCGCGATCTCGACCCTTATGATGCGATGCCACGCGCGGTGATCGCCTATAATAACACGATACACGCAGCAACTGGATTGTCCCCTGTCGAAATTGTTTTTGGACAGCGTAGACGCGATAGGGGAGACCTCATTACGGCTAACAATCACGCTTTGCGAAATCAACTGCTCCAATCACGAACGGAGCGCCGGGAAACGTGGGTGCGAGTTAGGGACAAACTCATCCGCGAGAAACAGACGCGTGTTGACAAGGCAAATAACCGGTCTGTGGTCTATAAAAAGGGCCCGTTGCAGCTAGGAACGCTGGTATATCGCCGCTTGCGGACGGCGCGCAATAAGACCGCGGCTCGGTTTGAGGGCCCCTACACTATTACGGCCATTCGCGAACATAACTTGTTTACCATTCGGGATACTAATCACCCTTTTCGGTCACGCACTGTCCATTTAGAAGAACTTCGGGTTCCCCGCATGGTGTCAGACCTCGTGCCGGACGGTGGCGCTCCTCAAGAAACTCCTAGGAGATAACATTGTCAAGTGATTATATTGTGTGCCATAGGCACCAAGTTGTAGTGAAGCAAGTTTATTTTTTCTGTTCTAGTATTCATGTCTAATTTTAGGTCTCAGTGGAGTATTCTGTTTTCTTTTCTCTTTTATCAAGCATTTGCTGGTTAACAGTGTAAATATTCTTAGATTTAAGGTCACTGTATGTATTTTCTTTTATTTTGTATCCTTGTAATTTGTTTTTTTTTGTTTTGATTTCTCTCTCTTTGTGAGTTCCTCCAAATGAAGGAACTGGAGGGAGGGAGTTAGCTGTGTGTAAGAGAGGAATCATAACAAATATGTAAAAGAGTATTAAGATTAAGTTGTTATCATTTCGATTCCTATATATATATAGGATGAAAGAATCAATAAAGTCAGTTGCTAACATACACCTGTGTCGTCTCTATGCCCGAATCCCCCCTTTTTTTTAAGATAATCATTTGTCATAATTGTAACTTATATATATATATATATATAATGCCACTCTCCGTTCTACCTATTTTCCAGACCACTGGAAACTGTCCATTATCAAAATGATACCTAAACCAAAAAAGTCTCTTGAATATCCATCCTCTTACCGTCTTATCTCCCTCTTGCCCATTCTGGGCAAAATTCTCGAAAAACTTCTCCTCAAACGTTTATACCCAATCCTCGAATCCAACCACGTGATTCCTGACCACCAGTTTGTATTTCGGACATCCCATTCCACTATACAACAGTGTCACCGTGTGGTGGATGTCATATCTTCCACATTGGAGCGCGGAAAGTATTGTGCCTTTCTCGACGTGGAACAGGCTTTTGATCGCGTTTGGCATCCAGGTCTGCTATACAAGCTCCGTCAATTCCTCTCTCTAGCGTACCTATTAATTCGTCCCTATCTCTCTGATAGAACCTTCAAAGCAAACCATAACCTTTCTTACTCATCCGTATTCACTCAATCAGCCGGTGTACTGCAAGGTAGTATCCTGGGTCCGATCCTTTACACGGTGTATACAGCTGATATTCCCTTTCATCCAAGCACTATCCTTACTTCCTATGCCGATGACACATGAGTGTTATCTGTGAATAATGATCCTGTTACTGCATCACAAATCCTACAGAACCATCTATCAGCCATTGAAGAATGGTTTCAAAACTGGAGAATCAAAATAAATCCTAATAAATCCCATCAAATCACCTTCACTCTACGTCGTAAGCCTATGACTTCCTGCCCCACCGTATCCTTTAACAATATCCTACTTACTCCTGTTGAACAGATTCGGTACTTAAGACTCCACCTCGACAAACGCCTAACATGGAATCCTCATACTAGACTGAAACGACAGGAAACTGCTCGTAGATACAGATTACTACAACACTTACTTGACAAACGCTCAAAACTTCCTACTTACTACAAAAAACTCATTTATATCACAATTATGAGGCCTATTAGGACCTATGACATTGAGCTATGGGGGTCTACTAAACCATCGGATTTCATTCGCATCCAATCCTTGCAGTCCAAAATCCTCAATGCTCCTTACTTTGTTACTAATAAAATCATCCATAAAGACCTAAATATCCCATTAGTTGAAGACTTGGCCCATTACAGATATAACTCTTTTCATTCCAAACTCCCTGCCCACTCAAACCCGCTTATCCGTGACCTCTCCTCCATATCTATTCCCGACAACCCACAGAGGCGCCTTAAAAGAAGATGGCCAAAAGATGGTCTCCTAACATAAATTAGACATTGGAGTGCTACCAATGGGTAGTTTCTTCTCAGGACTACCATGTGTACTAATCATATATAAAGCCTATTTACTTGTTGTATTTATTTAATACAGTTGTAAATTTCTTTAAATAAATAAAAAAAAAAATGTATTCACGGGTTTCAATAGAAATCTGGTGCGCGCAACGATTTCCAATTATTTCGGTTGTTCAAAATAATTGCTTAAAATCAATTTAAGAACATTAGAATTACAGTTTCTCTAGAAAAAAATGTTATACATTCAATTTAACACGTTTAATAATCAATTAAATTATTCCCTATTCGTCAGTATAAAGTACCTTCCAAAACTTTGTATGTAAGATAGCATGTTTTCAATAAATCTTTAGCTTTATGACGGCATATTATACATCTGAATAACTATTCTTAGGACCGGGGGAAGAAAAAAAACCTATAGAAAAGCTCTTTTCTTCTTCAGCCGGTTATCAAATTCGTTTAACTTGTGTATTTAGTATTTTCTTTTATCAATTTATTCTTCAATAATAAGATGTTATGTTAAATTTTATCATATCTACAAAATAAAAGGCACTTAATAGGAAGAAAATTAAAAATATCGGCATTTCAGCTCTGTCAGACTCTTTCAATCAGAATGGAACCTACATGATATCAAATCCCGTTAAATTTTCGATCGATTTAGCGAGTTAAATGAAAATCGTTTAAGCCCTTTTAGAGAAAATTGTAAAAAGGGACATAATGCATAGTACGGAGTGGCATTTCTTGTGTGCTAATGTTTATTAAAAAAATTCCTATTGATCTCAGGTGCAAACGATTCTAATATACGAAATTTCAGTTGTATACAACTTATCTTATTGACCTTTTTTGCAGGACTTTGGCATGCAATTTTACTCAGAGGACCATTAAACGTGTATTTTTTTGTGAAAACTTGAATTCGGAAATTTTCACGATCACAATACTTTCTCTGACTATATATTTCATGTATATGTAAGGAAAAAAAATATGCATATAAATATTCGTGAAGATTGGTGAGACTGACTTTAATCAATAGTTAATGGTGTAATGAAACCCACATTCCACACTGAAAACCACAAATCCAAACAACTCATTCAATCACCCCATTCCGATTGCCCTCACCTCGAATACCTTTTCGCCGAAATATCCACAGCTTCACATTCCCTACTATTTGGAGTCATATACCGCCCTCCCAGAGTACCCTTTGAGACAGAATTCGAATCCACTCTTTACAATCTAATCCCATCCTATAACAATATCATCCTCACTGGGGATTTTAACACCAACCTATTGTTGCCTTCCTCAGACCATGCCTACTTAACCAACCTCTTCTTCTCTCTCGATCTTTATATTGTACCATATAATCCCACACACCACACCCAGTCCTCAGAATCCTGGCTCGATCTGTATGTTCTGGATTCTGCTGATAAACTCCTCGCCTCGTCTCAACATCCTGTTCCGTTCTTGTCTGCTCACGACCTTATCCAGATATCCTATAATCTTCCGATCACTCTATTTTCCCCAAGAACCATTTCTTTTCGTAACCTTAACACCCTTTCCTCTGAAATCTTGGCGCCAGATCTTGAAGCTATCCCATGGAACACCATATACTCGCTTAGGACCGTAGATTCTATGGTTGAAACCCTTACCTGTCATCTCCATAATATCCTAGACAACCATGCTCCCCTTATCACAAAGAAAATCCGACACCCTCCTGCTCCTTGGTTAACGCCAGAAATTAGGGAATGTATGAAGCACAGGGATGCTGCAAGGCGACGATTCAGGCGCTCCCGTCTTCCTAGTGATTACTCCACCTTCAAACTTCTCAGAAACAGTACCCAATCCAGGATACGCCAAGCTAAATCCCAATATTTTCAGCAATCCTTATCTTGTGCTTCCGACTCCAAAACCAAATGGACAATCCTGCGTAAACTATCCTTAGGAAAACACACCCATAACCAACCTATTCCTATTTCCGCTGATGATCTTAACACCCACTTTGCTTCCTGCTCCTCTCATTTATCATGTCAGACGCCAATGCCTGCTCCTATGCACCATTTCAATCCGGATTCATTCTTTTTTTCCCATATCACCCCTGAGGACCTCTTTAATTCTATTCGTAAATCCCGAACCAATGACTACGGACCTGACAATATCCCAGTAAAACTAATCAAAGCCTCGCTTCCTTCCATCCTTCCAATATTATATCATATCTATAACTTTTCTCTAGACAGTGCAACCTTCCCAACTTCCTGGAAAACCGCTCTGGTCCGTCCACTGATGAAAAACTCAAATCCGGTATCTCCTAATGACTTTCGCCCAATTTCTCTCCTTTCAAACCTTTCTAAACCTTTAGAGCGTCTGGTCCAATCTCAGTTATCCCTCTACCTCGAGCAAAATAACCTTTTGAACCCCCTCCAGTCTGGTTTTCGGCCTGGCTATTCTACTCACTCCCACATTTCCCAAGATCTTCACAAGGCCATAGATCAGCACAAAATAACAATCCTTGTTTTGCTTGATTTTTCCAAAGCCTTCGATTCTGTGGACCATAATATCCTCTTAACCAAACTCCATAGACTCCCAGTATCCACAGGCGCTCTTCAATGGTTTCAATCATTCCTTACCGGCCGTTCCCAGTATGTTGTAGTTCCCAATAAATCCCGCTCCGACTCACTGCCACTAACAAAAGGTGTACCCCAAGGTTCCTCGTTATCTCCTACCCTTTTCTCCATATTCATATATGATCTTCCGCTCTCCATCAAGCACTCCCAATACCACCTCTATGCCGACGATATTCAGATTTATATTTCCTTTACCCCAAATGAATTTCCTGATGCTATCTCTAAACTTCAGGAGGACATAAATAATATAAGTGCTTGGTCAAACAGCAACAAACTCCTGCTAAGCGCTGAAAAAACAAAAGCCATCCTGATAGCATCACCTGCTCTCCTTAAATCCTTTCCCAGTTCCCCGAACCTTTTCCTAAACAATACTCCTATCTCTTTTCATTCATCTGTCAAGAACTTAGGTATTACTCTTGATCAAACTCTCTCTTGGAAACCGCACATCTCCCAAATATCCCGCCGAACCATAACAACCCTAAAGCAATTCCGTCGCCTCCATCACCTCCTACCATTCAATATTCGTAAACTCCTTGTTTCTTCCCTTGTCTTTCCCCACTTTGACTACGGATGCGAGGTGTACAGCGGACTTTCAGGTGAGCTCGAAGCAAAACTTAAGCGTATTATGGACTGTGCAATACGGTTTGTATTCGGAATCACCAGAGACACGCATATAACCCAGTATTACACCGAGTTAAGGTGGCTTTATCCTCGTTACAGATGCCAGTATTTCCTAGCCTCCTTCCTCTACCAGGTTGTCAGAACTCATCGTCCCAGCTACATCTTCCAATCCCTTCAATTTAAATCATCAATTCAGTCCCGTTCTACTAGATCCCGTCTTTCTGACCTCTACCCTCCTCCTCACCGTACTGCTGCCTTTTACAAGTCCTTTCTAGCCAAAGCAACCACTCTTTGAAATTTTATTCCTCCTGAGATCCGTCATGTAAGTACTGCTTCCTCCTTCAAATCGCTACTTTTCAACCACCTTCTCCTTGCCCAGTCAAACAGACAATAATTTCAAACTGCAGATGCTATAAATACCAATTATTATTATTATTATTTTTTTTTTGTGTTTGTATTACTCAAATTATCATTGATGAACCAGCTATTTCTGTTTTGTTTTTTTTGTTTTTCTTATTCCGAAAGTCTGACTTGTAAATATGTACATATATTACTACCTTAATTATTTTTTAGTTTAGTATTTTGTTATTCTAAGCCATGACCACACTGTTTCGGTCATCAATTATGTATTTTATTTTATTCTTAAGGGACTTTAGTCCCAGGATAATAAAGAAGTTTTTTCATTTTCATTTCATTTCAATTAAAGCTATAAATAAAAATACATAATATTACGTCTTCTTTTCAATTTTATTATTATTATTTTTTTTTTTTTTAAGAATAATAAATTTCTTCTATTTTAATTTTAACTGGTAAATTGGGCGTAATATGATTTATAGTTCTTATATAAAAATCTTTACGTAGATACATAAATATGAATGGAACTTTTGAGTGCATATTATTGGATTTTTGCCAGGGAGAAGATCGTAAAAATGGATTCATTATTATGAAATCTCACACCGCAAGAGGGTCCCAGAACCTCAGTTTATGTTCATTAGCAGGAAAGATCAGGTGACCACAAAAGATCAAATGGTCTAAGAAAAGTTTCAATTATTTTGGACAGTAGGATTATTTTAAGTATCATTGTGATTTGTATAAACTAAAATTTTAAATGGAACACACTTCAGGCAATGAAGAATTTGGTCGGCTTTTCATCACTCTCAATTAACCTTTAAAATTCAGTGTATTAGATAATATTTTTCCTAAAATCTTTAGCTATCCAACGCTACATTATACATCGATATTACTATTCTTGTTTTCAAATACACAAAAAACGCATACAAAAATATATTTGCACTATTCTCCTTTAGTTTTAAATCAAATTCGCCCAACTTAACTTATATTCACCCGTTATTTATCAATGCTAATAACATGATGTTCCATTTTTTTTTAAATATACCAAATTAAAGGTACTTTAGAGTAAGAAAATTTAAAATATCGGCATTTAAGCACTGTCATACTATTTCAATCAGAATGAAGCCTACATGATATTAAAGCCCATCAAATTTTACATCGATATAGAGAGTTTTATCAAAATCGTTAGAGCCTTTTTAGAGAAAATCGTAAAAAGGTGCAAAATGCATAGTTTAAAGTAGATATTCCGGTAAGCCGATTTTGATGAAAAAGATTCTGTAACATCTCGGACGTATATTTGTCTTAAATATGAAATTTCAGTTTCCTAGGACTTATCGTTTTCGCCCGGGAGTTACCACACACACACACAGACCTTTTTGCGGAACTTGGTTATTTAGACTCAGGGGACCCTAAAAAGTGTATTTCCGTTGAAAATTGGAATTCGAAAAATTTCACGATCGCAATACATTCCCTTACTATATATTTCATACATTGGTAAGTGAAAGTAAAAATTTCTTCAAGTTTTTTCTAGGAAATAGATTATTGTAAATGTTTCCAATTCAATAAAAATATTATATTATTGAGAACACATAATTTAATTCTTCTGGATTTTTTTTGGAGCTGCAAGGTGATTGCAAATATTTTTTTAAAGATTTCCAATCTATGTTTTTTTTACTATCAAAAATTAAACCAAAATAGTTTTAATAAAGAATATGCCTTTTTACAGTATGATTGGTTGCAATTTTTTTTTTTTTTCTTATCCTCCAACTTTATTTACTAAATAAATACACAACAAACATTTCATGTATATACGGCAACAATGGTATATACAGTCCACGGCTCAGGCCTCGTATTGCCCGTTGGCATTCTAAGGTTCCTTTCGCACTAGGCGCGGTATGCGCTTGAGGAGTGGGGTGGCTATGTTGAAGTAAAATGGGGAGGAACCATTTTGCTGGTAGTTAAATGTATGCGGGTCAGACTGCAGAGTCCAGACCCCTTCCCAGGGTGACCACGTCGATCAGGGGGAGAGAGCCTTGCCACCTTCCAGGCGCAGGTGGTGGAACTACGTCCCTGAAGAGAGGGTTCGCACAAGCCTTTAACCCGTCAAAGAACTTGACGTGCCTCCTGCTGATGAACTCTGGCACCGAGGGAAGATGGAGTTCCTCGTGGATGGTGGCATTTCTTGCCCGCTGGAGTGTGGTTCCTCTGGCTATCCTCCTTAGGACGGAGTTCTGATAACCCTGCAGCCTTTTGATCGTGGACTGGTAGAGGTGGCGGAGCAGGGGCGCACCATGGAGTAGAGTCGGTCTGATAACGGCCATGTAGATTTACAACTTGAGTCGCAGTGAGAGCTGCGGCGAGATGAATAGGTGGTAGAGTCTATGGGACTTCCTGCGGGCCAGCTTGATTCTTTCCCGTACATGGCTGGAGAATGTCAGATGTCGGTCCAAGGTCACACCTAGGTAAAGAATTGAGTTGGAGAGAGGAAGTTTTACGCTGTCTATCTCAAACTCGGTGGGTAACTTCTTCTTCCCCTTCTGGAAGGACAAGATGATGGCGTCCGTTTTGGCTGGGTTGACCTTGATTCCGATATTCTTCAATTCCCCAACTATGACATTGGCTGCTTTCTGAGCCTGGTCACGTGCCTTGGTGGCGCTCATGCTGGTGGAGTAAATGGCGATGTCGTCCGCATAGGCTGCTACTGTTGCTCCCGGATGCTTTAATGAGACCACCGGTGCCGTGAAAACGACAAATAATAGTGGCCCCAGTACAGACCCTTGAGGTACCCCGCAGATGGTATCGTGTGGATTCGACAGGCTCCCGCTGACCCTTACAACGAAAGATCTTTGACTAAGATAGCTTCGGATCAATCGGCATAGGGAGGCAGGGAACTTGAACTCCTCCAGACGGCGGAGTAATAGAGTGTGAGACACACAGTCGAAGGCCTGTGTGCAGTCCAAGGAGATTAGTGCTGTGGCATCGTTGTTCTTCCTCATCCGCTCCATGGTGTGGGCCTGCAACTTCGCCAGATGGTGTTCACAGGCTACCCCTCGTTGGAATCCTGTCTGTTCAGGTGGGATGATGTTCTCCTCCGTACGTGCTTCATCAGATGGTGGTGAACTAGCCTTTCTAAGATCTTACTCATGTGCGAGAGAAGACTGATCGGGCGATAGTGTTCCGTTGAATCTCCACTCTTCCCCGGTTTGAGTAGCGGCACTACGATCGCTTCTTTCCAAGCCTTAGGAAAATACGATAACCGGATGCACGTGTTAAAAATGTTCATTGGTTGCAAACCTGATGTTTGATCATTTTAATAATTCAAAATGAAACATAATTTTCGAGATTCAGTTAGAAATGTTTATTTACTTTCACTTACTTTTTTTATGAAATATATAGTAAGGGAAAGTATTGCGATCGTGAAAATTTCGAATTCCATTTTCTTCGGAAACACACGTTTTAGGGTCCCCTAAGCCCAAATGACCAACACCCACAAAAAGTTCTGTGTCTGTGTTTGTGTCCGTGTATGTGGTAAGTCTAGCGCAAAAAAGATATGTCATACGAAACTGATATTCCAAATTTAAGACAACTATAAACCCGAGATGCTACAGCAATTTTTTCATCAAAATCAGCTAACCAGAAGAACCACTTTATCCTATGCATTGTGCACTTTTTTTACAATTTTCTCAAAAACAGCTTTAACGATTTTAATTAAACTTGCTATATGGATGTAAACTTAATGGGCTTTCATAAACTTAATGTAGGTTTCATTCTGATTGAATTAGTTTGACATGGCTTACATGGCGATATTATAAATTTTCTTCCTCTAAAGTACCTTTAATTTTATAGATTAAAAGAAAAATATGAAAAACGGCTAAATATGCAAGTTGAGCGAATTTGATAAACAGCTAAAGAAGAAAAAGTGCTAACATATTTTTTATGCAATACCTGTGTTTTTGAAAACAATAATAGCAATATAGATGTATAATATACCGTTGGATAGCTAAAGATTTTAGAAAATATATTATCTTATACACTGAATTGTAAAAGTTAAGGCAGATTGATGAAAAACTGATAAAAATGACTGATTATCGTATATAATAGTTTATTTTAATAGTCTATATTAAAACTCAATTTAATTAATTGCTTAACTATTTATTTTCATCTCTGTTTCCATTGAAATTCAATTTATTTAATTCTTTAACAATTCATTTTTACCTCTAAATGTATTTAAAAATTAAATTGATTTTAACAACCTAGGTAAGTGAAAGTCGTGTGTTGTCCGCACCCGATTTTTTTTTTGTTTTTTAAAAAATATTTTTATTGATATTTACAACTGTGTTTTATAATACGACAAGTAAATACACTGATTAATGATAAAATACATGAAAAAAACATGAAGAGAAACTGCCCATTGGCAGCCCTCCAGTAGTCAAAGTAAACAATATCTCGAGGCCATCTTCTTTTCAGACGCCTTGGAGGGTTGGTTATCAGGGATCGAAGAGGAAGCTAAGATAGAAACTAGTGGGCTAGAGTGGGAATGGAGTTTTTCATGGATGGATTCATACCTGGTTCGTGCCAAAATAATAACATAGGGAACATTAATGTCTTTGTGGATGAGTTTATTCGTGACAAAGTAAGAAGCGTTGAGGATTTTGGATTGTAAGGATTGGATACGAGACGAATTAGATGGTTTGGTAGAGCCCCATAGCTCAATTCCGTAAGTCCAGATAGGTCTAATAGTCATGTAGATGAGCGTTTTGTCGTTAAGAGGAAATTTTGACCGTCTGTCAAGTAAGTGTTGAAGTATTCAAAAACGGTGAGCGATTTCTTGTTGTTTTACTCTTGTATGAGGATTCCAAGTTAGATTTTTGTCAAGATAGAGTCCTAGATATCTGATTTGTTCAACAGGAACTAGTTGAGTGTCATGAAAGGATACTGTAGGGCAAGATGTCATATGTTTACGACGAAGGGTAAAGGTTATTTGATGGGATTTGTTGGAATTTATTTTTATAATCCAGTTCTGACAGCATCATACTTCTAGGTCTGACGTGCGCTTGAAGATTAGAAATGTTATAAACGAAAATCGGAATGTTTATGAAGTTATTTTATTCTACCGATAAAGAAGAAAAATTGAGAAATCATTTAAAAATATAAAATTAATCATACTTCTTTTAGGTTTGAACTTTTTGTTGATTTCTGCGGTCACGAAGCATCGTTAGATAATTCACACAGAGAATAATACATGCTCTTTGTGCTTAAGCTCTAAGCCGTTTAAGCTGTCCAGGTATATACAATAGTTTTTACTTATCATATAGTTTGAATTGTACGTGTTAAGGTCACACATCAAAATATTGTTAACTAGAGAAGAACTCCTTAGAGTTAAAAATTATTATTTTTCTTTATAATTTGTATTATTTTTAAAAATGTTAAAATGCCCAAATAATTGAGTTAAGATGTTTCTCGTTCCATTCTTTTCAAAGTATTAATGTACCACGTTAAAGTTAAATTAAATCTTAATACTAACAACAAAAACTTAATCTTATGTTTAAATATATGTAAATCATATGTCGTTCTATTTTATTCATAATTCTGGTTATCGTGTATCTGATCATGAAATCTGCTATATACTGTAAGCAAATAATTCAGTTTGATAATATTTCTTACTTAAGCTCTTAATTAACGTTTAAGCTCCTGTAAATATGGAATATTGCCTGTTAAGTCCGGTTGTTCGATATATTATATATTATATTCGAAAATTATATTTTAACTTATCTCATCCATTACTTTTTTTGGTTTATTATTTTCAATAATCAACCTTTTTAATCCACCAAAAAAAAAAAAAAATATAAAAAAATATCCCACCCGCTCAAAATTTTAGGGCTTACGTTTCAAGATGAGTAAACCAATAAAAAAAAATCCGTTTATCCGCCGTCCGCGGCATTTCACCGAAACTACTGGACCAATTGTTCTGGAATTCGCCACATAAATTCTAGTCCATGTAACGATGATCCTAACTCCTAGACGTGGATATCAGCTGAATTGATAGTGATTAAATTCAATAACTCAGTTATTTTTGGAGATAGAGAAAACATGTGCTAGTGTTTTTTAACCAAAAAACTTTAATGACTATATAAAAAAAAAAGAAGTAAACAATTGAAATTTTACATACAAATACGCTCATAACTCAGTTATTTTTGACAATAGAGATAAGTAAAAGTATGTACAGTTTTAGAATCAGTAGAGCGCGATAAAACAAAAAAAAAATTGAAATCTCGCTCATATATATGTTGTAACCACGTTATTTTTGAAGATGGAGAAAAAATTCATATTGTTTTTTAACCAAAATACCGGGAATAATTATAAAAAAGAGAACACAAAGCGAAATTTTACCCATAATTACGTCCATAACTCAGTTATTTTAAACGGGGATATATGAAAAGGGTTTTAGAATCAGTAAAGCGCGATTAAAAAATAAATAAAAAAATCTTTGAACTGAACTTTCAAGTAACAAATTATAATAGATATAATTCTACCAAAAATCGTTTATTATTGAAGATAGTGAAAAATCGAAAAGATTTTCGAGATCAAGACGACGGGGTGAACAAAGAGCAAACAAAAAAAAATTAAAAAAATCATCTTACATCATCAAGCCACAACTTATAAGAGATGTGATTCCCTGCTAACTCGGTTATTATTGATGACAGAGAAAAAATGTAGTGTCTGGAATCAGGAAATTTTATTTGAAATATCTGAATGGAAATCGAAAGAAAAGGAAATAGTAACGTAGTCTAGCCTAAATGCTTTTGGTTTATTATTTGCAATAATGAACCTTTGTAATCGACCAAAAATAATTTCTCCCTTACGTTTCAGGATGCGTAGAATCCGAATAACGAATTTCAAAAAATCCGTTTCTCCTATTTAACAAATCAATAAATAACCAAGATATAGCAGTTTTGAAATCAGCAATAGTGATATGCCATTATGCTTTGAATGATTGCTTTCATATTACTTAATTGCCTATCAACAGCTATATAAACAGTTATACCCTAATATTGTTATTTGGAAATAATAAACCATTCTGTAATAATTTGCAGCCTTTTTTTTTTTTTTTATATTCATCACTAACACTACATATTGGTTTATTTTTCATTAAATTAACAATCGACTAAGTATTTTTGGATGTATGATTTTTTTTTTTTAAGTTACAGCTTTGTGTACTATTGTGGATTTATAAATGAAATATGTGTATGGTTAATAACCTTCAGAACTAGACACTATTCACCAAATCAGGATTTTTGTTATTTGACAAAGAGTTATTGGAAGTTCTAAACTTAATAGCAAAGACTCCAATATCTGTCCATGTGGTAATAAGACTTAACGCCACAGGATTATTGCAAACCCTAATACAAGCATTCATCGTAAACCAAACAATTTTATTCCATTTTTACGACGTGAGTATCTGATTAACCCTTCAATTAATTACTGTTAGAGCTTTACAAATTATTTAATTGCTGCAAAATCTTAAACTGTGTGTGTAACTAGCCCAGTCTGAGATTTTATATTTTTTTTATTTATTTATTTTGTACAATAGAGGGAGGAAAATTGCACTGTGTGCAATTTATAAAAGCCGAACAATTCATATCATCTTCTGATAGAATGCCCAATGTATAAAGACCTCAGGAAGCACTATATATACAAATATATTAAAGAGTACAATAATTCAATTTTGAGAAATCTGCTAACAACTGATAATGTGCAGATACTTAATAATATATTTTACTACACAGTGGGCAGTTTAAAAATTAGATCATTTATAATAAACGAATTAAGTTCATGATATAGAGTTTCTGGTTAATGCCTCATTAATTTTTATCAAAAAGTAGTGAGATGTTATAAATTTGTAAGATTTATATTTTTACTAAGGATAACTTTAAATTCCTCAATCGTTCGTTTTTTTTTTATTTTACATTTTTGTATTTGATTTTTAAAAAATAAGCTTTATTTATTTATCTTATAAACATGATGTCTGTAAATAATCTCCAGTTGTTTTTATTTTTGTAATTGTAACATATGAACTGTACTGACCTACTCCTTTTGTATGGGGATTACCACGGGAACAAATAAATATTATTATATTATATACAGTAGATTTGCAAAAAAATATTTAGTATTTAAAACTTCATTTTCAACTATGGTCTTTACTATATATAATCGATATGATTACATTTTTGGCATATTGTCTCTTTCAAAACACACAACAGTGCTATTATGGTTGTAAGAAATCAAATAAAATAGTTGTACATAATTACATTTTCTTTTCGAGAACACAACATTCTTGTTGCAGTTAATGAGTGATATGCACAAATATTGACTAATTTAATAGTAATTAATCAATTGAAATGTATAAATACATATTTTTTTGTATAAATATTGATCACATGACTTTAAAATAGCTATATGCAATTGAAAAAAAAAATGTTCCAGGTTTTTAGTCAAAAGAGAAATTCCCGAAAAGATATTTTAATGAACTAGACAGTTGTCAAAGAGATAACATTATAATTAAAATGAGTTTTTTAGTATTTTTAACAAAAATAATTATTTTAATAAAAACATTTATTTAAATAGATAGGAATATGTCATACACGGAAACTTAATATATTCTACAGAAAGGAGTATTGTGTGCTACTGACTTGCTAATACAATTTTAAGTAAAGTAAGGGCTTACGTTACCTTAAATTGTATTAGCAAATGGGGAGTGTTTTTCAAATTATGCGCTCTCATATCGTAGAGAATTTTAGATTAGTGCTATATTACATTCCATTTTAAAAACAGTATTATAAGAGGAGATTCAAAATAAATGCGTATACTCTTCTATATTAATGAAGACAAGAATACTGCTTGAAACCTGTACTATTTTATACTAAAATACATTTTTTATTTATTATTTATAGAAGCATTGAATGATGTTTCTTTAACGCCTGACTTAGTTCATCAAATGCCGATGGGGACTAAATATCTACATCGCAGTCTTATAAAACCAGATCATTAATGTTTCGTTCCATAAGAGATTTTGCTTCGTTAAAATACCATTTCATCGAAACTATTAATCATTATTGTTCATAACAGATTTTTTGAAAATACGATGGTTCGATACCGACATCCTAAAATTCACTGCTTCATATCCCAAATATTTTCAGGTATATATTTAAAAAAAAAGATCTTTATTCTTGAACCAGTCCCCTTAGAACAAAAGAAATGGAACAAAAGTTGCTCATGGTCTAGTTAGTTTTTTAAATCAACAGTTCAATAAATATATAAATCTTTAGATACTTATACACTAGTGGAACACGCATTTATATATACATATATTCATGATACATATACCTATATTTTACAATCGAACGAAAGATTGAGATTCGATTAGGTAATGAAAAAGTTGATGTTTAAAAGAATACAGAGAGGAGGTTTTAAGGATAGAAATAGGCAGCAAATTCCAATAGAAGAGAACGAGAAAGGATTTGTGAAAGGAAGCAGTTCTATGTGATGGAGTATAAATATTGATTGATTGCGTTCTTTTGTTCAACGAATGGATGTCAGAGCGAAGGGTGAGGATTTCAGTTCTATAGAAAGGTATTCTTTTATTTTTTTTAGGTTTGGAATAGGTAAGAACAATGGAAATATTTCAATCGAACAGAAGGATAAAAACACTTTAACTCGGTGTAATACACAAAATATGGTCACGTCTGCGGGTCACAAAAATAAATATTATAAAACAATTTAACAATTATTTTTAATTCCAGTTCGTCGGTAAGTCCCGCTTAAACTTGGCAACCGTCGTCGAAGTCAGGGGAAACAGTAGAGGAAACAGTGGCTAACGGGTTTTTAAAGGTAAGAATTCGCGGAATCCATAAGTTGTTAAAGTATGGAAATGGATCATAGGATATTTCAGATACATGGTTAATCCTGAAAAGGTTTTGGTTAAAGGTGAGTTCTAGGTTTTTAACAGTTTTTTTGGAATGAGATAGGGACTTCATCGAGAAACAGTAGCGGGTAGTATGGAAGGGAATCTAAGGTGTGGTTTGGAGGCAATGAGGATTGCTTTAGTTTGACTTGTTTTTGTTTTATTTTGCCAATTGACAACTTTGATCTATATCATACTGCACTTTCCGGAATGCCTCTATGAGATAAGGAGGGTGGTAAAAAAAAAGATATTTGTAGAGATTGTTTCTACAATCTCAGACTTGTTTTTACATTGGGCGTAAAGATGGTTTTGTGAATGGTTGACGGGGTCCAATAAATCTTTTTATATAAATCGAGTTAGTGAATCGAGAGAACCTTGAGGAACACCTCGTGAGAGAAAGAGAGGAGATAAAGCGCATTTGTCTGGGATGACCGGTGTCATATATATATGCCACTATTGAAGAAGAAAAAGAATGGATTCAGAATTTTTTTTTTTTTTTTTGTTCGAACTCCCTATTATTTTGTATATTGTATGTTTCGTTTGATAAAAAAATGGATGATTAATAAAGAAGAAAAAAAACAACAGATTTTTTATTGAACTTAGGTTGCATTTCTACGGACTGTTACATCTTTAATAAAAAAAAAAAGAATCATTGACATTAGTTAAACACATAATATTTATTATTTTGTCTGTGATACGAGTAAATCTTGAAGAGATTTATTGTTTTTTCCACGATTTGGATAAGCCAAATCTGACATGCAGCGGGTGTGCAATGACAGAATGCGTGTATTTCTGAAGATTCTTGAGCGTTTCGGCTCTGATAATATCTAAAAAAATGGTCTAAAACCTTCCTTCATAGAACCGTTCTCATTATCTCATAGATTACATCCCTAGTAAAACAAAACAAATAAAAAATTGAGAAAAGAAAACTTTACTTGCTTAAGACTTAAAAGTAAACTAATTTAAAATAATTACTAATAATGGCAATGGATTGGGCCATTAATAGGAAACATTAAACTTATAATTATCTATTTATACTTTGGCTCTACAGCCCCTGTACGACTTTGGCCTCTGACATTATCCTCTTCCAATCCTATCTGTCAGCCGCATGTCTTCTCCATCTCCTTACACCAACCCGGCGCAAGTCCGCTTCCACGTTCTCAAGCCATCTCAGGCGCAATCTTTCTTGTATTATCCTTCCTTCAAGCAAATGATAAAGGAGTCTTTTTGGTAATCGATACTCTGTCATTCTTTCTACGTGGCCAAGCCACCGTATTCTTACAATCGTTATGAATATCACTACGTCTGGTTCACCATACATCCATTAGTTCTTGATTTTTCCTGGATTGCTCTTGTCCCTATTCGTTAATTGGTACTCCATTCTAGAGGCATTCGTTCAGAAGTCCAGATGCCATAAATTAGTCTGTACATGTCAATAGTCACTTTTTTACCTCTAAACTTGAGTAAGTCTGCTTGTATCTGCTCTATGCCTGATGTCATATTATTGTGGAAGGATTGTATTATTTCAGAAACTTCTTCCTTGTCTAGTGAGATTTCTTCACCTACATATTCTTGGGATTAGGTCTGATACACTCCCCTTTCTGTTTCATGATTTACGTTTACTCGGTTGCGAAGTTCCTAAAAACGCTAGACCCATTTGTCAAGAACATTTGTCCGATCTCCAACCAGATTCCCAGCTTTGTATTTACGAAATTCTATCCGGGGTTTGTATCATGATTTAAATTCTCTAATCCCCCTATAGAATTTTCTTGTCTCTTTAGCCGAAAATTTTCCCCTTATCTCTTCCAACCTTTTTTCTTCCCAGTTCTTTCGACACAGCGCTCAGGTCATTTTTATTTTCTGGACATATTCTTCCACAGTTCTCCTCGTTCTCAGATTGAACATTTTAGTTCTAGCTTCATTCCGTTCTCGGAGAGCATTTTCTCAATCTTCATCATACCAGTAATTTTTCTACATGGCCTAGGTTCTAAAACATGATTTGCAACATTTATAAACTTGTAACTACGTTTATAAAGCATGTACCAATTAATCCTCATTTTTTAAATATTTTTTTTATATAAATCGAAGAAATTCATTCTTCTAGTAATTCCAGATAATAATTATGTATAGTGCTAAATTTGAAAAAAAAATCCTTATTAGAACAATATCAACAAAATTTAGAATTTGGCGTAAAGCAATGTGATGTGAGTGGACACAAAATGTGTTTTCATTTGTTATCCTAAATATATAAAATTATAGATTAGTTGAACATTATGAATATGAACGCAACATATCACTCAATATTTTTTTCATTCATAAAAATGTTACCTTAATATATTTAGAAAACTGATGATGGCATTGGTGTTGATTCATTTCAAGTCAAAATAATTGTATTATTTAATTGTTTACAAGATAACTAGTTTACTTCACTAACTTGTTTCGATATTATTTTTTAGTTTGTCCCGAATATGCAAATATTAAGTTTCCAAACAATGTCTAAAAAACAATTATTTTTTTTCAACACTCATAACATAACAGTACAATATTGTTGGTCCGAGATGTGAGGTCCTAGAAGACAGAGAAAGAGCAAATGCTGCCGGAAGTTTTACTTGGCAGTTAGAGAACTCTAGAGATAAGACGATGTTACCACGTCCAGATTGTGTGAAGATAGTGAAAGAACAATTAAGTAGCATCTGTAATATATATATATATATATATATATATATATATATATATATATATATATATATATATATATATAACTTCACATGATTATTGAAGATACGTGCATTGTCTGCAGTATATTAAGTGTTGAGTAGGTTTTAGACTTTGAAAAAAAACAAACAGAAAAAATCTCTCATTATTGAAAATAATTCATTACTCAGCACTTACTAACTGCAGTTATGTAATAATATCTAATTTTCAAATATTTGTTTACCCTTCGTTTCTAACGCTACCCTTGATTTTTCGATAATACAATACAAGTTAATTATTAGTATATTTTTTTAAACAGTTTTAGTGAAATTCAACATAATTATTCAAATTATTTATTTATTTTCGGAAAAGTAAAAAGGAAATAATATTACTAAACATAAAGAAAGAACTTTAGTGTATTAAAGTAAAAAATAAAACAAACAAAAATAATAGAGATAAAAAAACAATAATGAACAATATTAATAAATTAAAGGTAGCAATATTATTTATTAACAATATATATTTTAATAACAATATTAATAAATTAAATATAAAAAAGTTATATATAAGAACAGTAATAAGAAGAATCAATCGAAGGCTAAAGAAAACCAAAATAAACACTTAAAATAGATCCAGCTATACAAATATTTTTAATTATTGCAGTTTGATTTCGGTCTATCTAAACGTATTCTACTTCCTCTTCCTGAACTACTATGACCCTAATTCAGTGGAACTGCAATGGAGCCAAAGTACATTACAATGACTTAAAAATATTACTCCGAGACATAAACCCGGTTTGCATAAGCCTCCAAGAAACTCACTTAAAACCTTCAGACATATTTACAATAAAAGAATTCGACATTTTTAGAAAGGACAATGACAGTAACCGCGCTTTTAGAGGAGTAGCTCTTGCTATTAAAAAAACTGTATATTCAAAATTTATAGAAATAGATTCCCCTCTTCAAGTTGTAGCAGCCACAGTTCACTTGGGCATAAGTTTTACCCTTTGTAATATATATCTTCCTCAAGACAATTCAATAAGGATGGAACATCTTATCCATATACATCAACAGCTTCCTAAACCTGTTATCTATACCGGCGACTTCAACGGTCACAACCCACTTTGGGGATGTAAAGATATTAATGTAAGAGGCAGAATGATCGAATGTTTCATAAACTCGACCAATCTTCTCACTTTAAACACAGGCGAGCCAACCTTCTTGAGTTCCACTTATGGCACCTTTTCAGCTATTGACCTATCTCTATGCAGCCCCTCTTTATATCACTCCATAGACTGGACAGTACTACCGGAACTTTATGGTAGCGACCACTTCCCTATACAGTTGAAACTGCCAAACACATCATACAAAAGGAAGCCAAGATGGATAATTGAAAAGGCGGATTGGACAAGCTTTTCATCTTTAGCGAATCCTCCTCCAGAAATAGCAGATAATCTGGATATTGATCAAGGATGCCAAGCCATAACAGAAGTCATTATCATGGCCGCTGAATCTTCCATACCAAAAACCAAAGGATTTTCCAATCGACCATCTGTCCCTTGGTTTAATAAAGAGTGCAAAAAAGCAATACAAAATCGCAGAAGAGCTCTTAATAAATTTCGAAAAAATATGAACCCTGCAAACTTAATCGAATACAAAAAACAAAGGTCAATATGCAGAAGAACTTTAAACAGCAGTAAAAAGGAATCATGGAAATCCTTCGTGGAATCTATTAACTCTTCAACTCCAGCTAAGGTAGTATGGAATAAAATTAGGAAGATTAAAGGAATAAGTTCTCCCACTGGATACATATTATTAATTGATGGGAAATTGTGTGATGACCCTGAAGTTGTGACACGAAATTTCGCAACTTATTATTCGGAAATATACAACGAACCCATTACCAGCGGGCGTGCAGAGAATCTTGACTTCTCGACCCCAGATACAAATTTGATCTACAATTCGCCATTCACGATGTGGGAGCTCCAGGCTGTGTTAAAGAGTGTTAGGGGTTCTTCACCAGGCCCTGATAATATCCACTACTCTATGATCCAACACCTTCCTAATAACACATTAACCTGGCTCTTGAATTATTACAACCACATTTGGCGGACTGGCGAATTTCCTGACTCCTGGCTTCAATCAGAGGTAATCCCAATTTTGAAAAATGGTCAAGATAAGAGATACCCCACAAGCTACAGACCAATCTTCTTAACGAGCTGCTTGTGCAAAGTCATTGAACGCATGGTAAATAAAAGACTTACCTGGATTTTGGAAAACAACAATTACATCCAAAATTTCCAATGTGGATTCCGTAAAGGTAGATCCACAATTGACCATTTAGTTCAAATGGAGGCAGAACTTCAATACACTTTTATTCAGGATGAACAAGCCATCGCTATTTTTTTTGACATGTACAAAGCATTCGACAAAGCCAATACTAAGGTCATTCTGAGAAAATTAATGTAATAGGATTCCGAGGTAACATGCCGAACTTCATCCATAAATTTCTTGGCCGTCGCTATTTCAAAGTTCGAGTAGGAAATTCGCTATCCACGCCACATGAACAAAGAAATGGTATCCCACAAGGTTGTGTTCTAAGTACAACACTTTTCACTCTTGCAATCAGTGACCTGGCCACCAATTTACCACGTGGTATCAAACCGATGCTTTTTGTGGATGATCTGGCAATCTTTTGCCGATCCAAATCTTTGATATGTATAAAAGAGAAGCTACAAACGTCATTAAATCGACTAAACGAGTGGTCTCAAAATTCAGGACTAAGTTTTTCGGCAAATAAAACAAAATGTTTATATTTTAGTAGAAGAAAAAATATCCCCGACCTACCACATCTCATGCTTAACAATGTTGCGCTACCCTACGTAAATACCTGTCGATTTTTAGGATTGAAATTTGATAGACGCCTGAATTGGGAGAATCATATAAAATCTTTAAAAGAAAAATGTTTAAAAAAACTAAATATTTTAAAAGTCTTGAGTGGAACAAGTTGGGGTGCAGATCGCAACACCTTACTCAAGATATACCTGTCAGTAATATGTACAAAGATGGAGTATGGCTGTTTTGTTTTTGGCTCGGCAAGAAAGGACATTTTGACTAAACTAGATGTAGTACACCATGCAGGCATACGCATTGCTACTGGCGCTTCAGGACCAGCCCTTCACAAAGTCTTTGCGCAGAATCTGGCTTACCACCATTATCTTACCGACGCGATAAACTGGCCATTAACTACATCACCAAACTATTCACACAATCTACCCATCCTACCCACAGATACATCTTTAAACCTAAATACTCCACAAAATTTCAACTAAAGGCTAAACCAACCTTACCACTAGCAGAAAGAATGTTATCCGCCGTTAACCAGTTAAAATTAATTAATATAAATTCAATAGAAAACAGGACCCCACCATGGACATTTCAAAAACCCCATCTATATCTTCAATTGACAAACTTTACCAAAGAGAATTCCAATTCAAAAGATTTCAATAAACGCTTTGAGAAGATCATCAGCGCATTGCCTAGCCACAAGTTAATATTCACAAATGGTACAAAGTCGGACTCATCCACTGGTTCAGCTTTTGTTGCGTCAGATTGCACCTACAAGTCGAAGCTTCATCAATTTTGCTCTGTCTATACTGCTGAAGTGAATGCGATCGCAATGGCTTTAGATTATTCTAGAACTCTCCCAATAGAAAATGTCATCATAGCCTCAGATTCATTGAGCGCTCTAAAATCTCTTGACAATATGTATTCGAGTCATCCAGGAATTTTAAGAATCCTGGAATTGAGCAAATCAATGACTGAAGACGGAAAAATAATTCATTATGTCTGGATACCGGGCCATATGGGGATAATAGGAAATGAAATGGCAGATAAGGCAGCCAAAGAGGCTCTCACTCTCCCTGGTCGTGGTAAAGCACTGTTAACACCATCAGAACTAGCGCGCCCTCTAATTGAAAATGTTTTTAAAAAATGGGATGAAACATGGAAAAACAGCTATCCAAGCAAGCTGAAGGCGATTAAGAGTGAGCCAAAGTCTTGGAAAACCTCAAATCGCATCAACCGCAGAGAGGAGGTGGTCCTGGCCCGCCTGAGAATCGGACATACAAGGTTAACCCATGGGCACTTAATATCTAAGGATTTGCCCCCAAGATGTCAGCATTGTGGGGGAGCCCTGACAGTTACTCATATTTTCGAGGAATGTCCCTTCTACACGGGGAAATTGAACCAAAGGGGAATACCACTCAATGTCGCGGTTGCTTTGGGGAACGATATAAATAGAATTGACGAATTGGTGTGCTTTCTTACGGAAATGGACTTTTACAAGCAGATTTGAAAATTGTATTTTACTATTATTGTTATTGTTTTTAGGATTGTTGTGATTATTGTTATTTTGTTTTCTAGATTAATTAATTAATATGGTGGATGTATATATATGTATATGTATGTGTGTGTGTGTGTGTGTATGTGTATGTATGTATATTTGTTGTGTTGATTAGTTAATTGGTTTGGAGGGTGAAGTGATAGTGATTATGATGATTTTGAAGATAATAATAATAATTTTAAATAATAATAAATAAATAATATATATATTTTTTTTAATTTAACCTGATATATGTTTATCTTTTACTAATGCTGTTAATTTTTTTCTTACTAGTGATTATTCTTATTTGATTATTCTTATTAGTTAATTGTTTTCAACTATTTGTTGTTATTTGTTTTTTAGTAAAACAATTGTTCATTATTTAACCTTAAATTAGTTTCAAAAAATGAGTGTGGCACTGATGACCGAGATGTTTTGTGCCAATAAAATATAACAACCAACCAACCAATTAAAGGTAGCTTCTAATAATTATAGAAAATTAATAACAAAACTAGACTAAAAATATTAATTAAAATATATTTACAATATTGGTGAATAATTATGAAATAATATAGTTATAATAATGTTAATTTTACTATAATAATTTTAATTCACAAGTTTTTATAATTTAGTAATTGTTTCTATATATTTTTACTAATTTTATATACATTTGCAAATCTATTTAGGAGCACGGGGATTAAATGTCGGAAAAGAATCAGAGTGACGAATATGTGACGAAATAAAATTCCACACGAACGAGGATTGGATAAGGAAAGATCTGCTAAAAGCTGCGGTTCAATGGGGCGTTATATACAGTTTTAAAAGTTTTGTTCTAAAACCACAATGGATTCTTTCCCATGCCATGACCTCCAATACATATTCCCTCTTGCTACCCCACACTGGCCTACATCCCATAAGAAACGCTCTCATATTCTTGATATATTAGTCAAATCCCGAATTCCCCTCCTTTCAATCTACAGTCAAATCCTTAGAAGACTTTTCATCAGGAACAAATTGACTGGGACCTCTTTTGCTCTGATCTAGAAAACGAAGTAGACTCAAAAAATCCACTATAAACAGAACAACAAATTAACTCTGTTATAGTTAAACTAGATATTGCAATCAATAACAACACACTACATCCTAGATATAATTATTTCCGCGACACTAAGTTACTACATCACATTCGAAAATTATTACTAGATAAACGTCGAGCAAGAGCTAAGTGGCATAGGTTCAGATACCACAAACATAAAACACTCAACTAATTTACGAGCACAAAAAATTACATAAATTAGAAAATCCAAAATATAAAATTTCCAAAACCACAGAAGACCTAGCAATTACTGAAAATGTTTATGGATAACTATTAAAAAGCAACTCAAATTTTAAACGTTATCACCCAATCCTTACCGAATATTCTGCCTGGTCACTATCAAATAGTCCTAAATATTTGGTACAGACCTTTTCGAAATTTTCAATCCACATCCTGAGATCCTCAATCCAACTCATATTGACCATGTTGAAGCGGAACCAACTAGTCTACAACAAATGTTCCTTCCTCCTAAATTCTTTCCTTATTATCAAATAACTAACGTTATCTAAAAATTACTAACCAAAAATGAATAAATTCAATTTTTTTTTAAAATAATAATGTCCGAAAAATTATTTAGGCTTTAGAAACAGTTTTAGTATAAATGGCTCGGTTCCATAAAAAAATAAAGAGTAAACGTCTGTTGTTTTTTTTTATACACCTAACTTAATTTTAATTTTACTTACCTATATATGAAATATAGAGTAAGGGAAAGTATTGCGATCGTGAAAATTTTCGAATTCCAGTTTTCAACAGAAATACAGGTTTTAGAGTCCTCTGGGTTCAAATAACCAAGTCCCGCAAAAAGGTCTGTGTGTGTGGTAACTCCCGGGCGAAAACGAAAAGTCTTGTGAAACTGAAATTTAATATTTAAGGCAACTATACCACCGAGATGTTACTTTTTTTTATCAAAATCAGCTGACCGAAAGATGTACTTTACACCATGCATTTTGAACCTCTTTACGATTTTCTCAAAAACTTCTCCAACGTTTTTTATTAAACTCGATATATCGATATGTCGAACGGGCTTCAATATCATGTAGGTTTCATTCTGATTGAAATAGTCTGACAGGGCTTAAATGCCGATATTTTAAAATTTCTTCTTCTAAAGTAACTTTAATTTTATATATTATAAAAAATTAACCATATTGCCTGATTAGCATTGCCAAAAAACAGGTAAATATATAAGCTGAACGAATTCGATATTCAACTAAACGAGAAAACTGCAAACATATTTTTTTTTTAATGCAATTATTTGTTTTTGAACATAAGAACAGTAATATACATACATAATATACCGTTGGAATGCTAAAGATTTAAAAAAAAATAATCTTATTTAAATTATAAATTTCATATTTAAGACAACTATACGCCCGAGACGTGACAAAACTTTTTTCATCAAAATGAGCTTACCAGAAGAGACACTTTATACCATGCATTTTGCACCTGTTTTCGATTTTCTCAAAAACGGCTCTAACGATTTTTATTAAACTCGATATGTCGATATGTCGAACGGGCTTCAATATCATGTAGGTTTCATTCTGATTGAAATAGTCTGACAGGACTTAAATGCCGATATTTTAAAATTTCTTCCTTTAAAGTACCTTTAATTTTGTAGATTCAATAAAAATAACTATATTATCTTGGTAACGCTGATGAAAAACAGGTAAATATATAAATTGAATAAATTCGATACCCAACTAAAGGAGAAAACAGAAAAAATATTTTTTGAATGATATTTTTCGTTTTTGAACATAAGAGCAGTAATATACATGTATGATGTACCGGTGGAAAGCTAAAGATTTTAGAAAAAGTATTATCTCAAACACAAGCTTTTAAAAGTTAATGTAGAGTGATGAAAAGCTGATAAAATAAACTGATTGTCGTAGATAATACTATAATAGATTATTTAATAAACACATGTTTCTATTAAAAACCAATTTAATTTGTTCAAAAATTCTTGAATTGATATAAATAACGGAGGTAAGTGAAAGTCGTGGTTGCGCGCACCAGATTTTTTTTTTATTTTTTAATACTGCTTTACTTCAATGGTACAATACAAATAGTCAGAATGATCCGCCTTTGTGTCCATCTATGGTTAATATTTATTTATGATAATCATCAATCACGAAGGAAGAACACACCCAACTTCTCAAAGATTTATTACTAAAAAAACCTGACGGTTGGTCCTGGTTATTCTATGTTCCTATTTCCAATTTTGTTTTAAGTCTCTTTCGTTTCTTCCTCCTCTCAAACTAAAAACCTAACACTCTATTTTAAAAAAAATTTAACATAAGATTTCACGATAAACGAGATCAAGAATATAAATTTTAAAAATAGGCTTAGGGACTCCTGAAACGTATCGATTAAGTGAAATTTCAAACTCGTATGATTTAGCAATTAGCATACTCTTAGTAAGTTTAGCAATCTGCATCTAAAGTAATACAATTAGCATAAACTCAAACAAATTTTACGAAGCATTGTTATTATTTTCTTAGTTAATTTAAAAAACGTTTCTGTACACGGATTGTAACTACTTATGTTTATTAGTAAATAGTTTAACTTACAATTAAAACAATGTAAAACACAAGGTAATAATAAATATTTTAAACTGCTCACTTGTGCAAGGTGAATAAATATTAAATGTATTAATCTTCAACCCATTCCTATTTCATATTTTCCCGTGACGTTGACATGACCTAGTTGCATAAAAAGCCTCTATTTCAGGTAATACTGTTTAAATGCTACTTCAATGGTTATGTTTCATCATTTCCATTTTACAATATATTTCCTGGTAAAACAGGATTTTGGTTACAACCTGTAGATGACGTTTAAAAGGAAACTATTTAAATCAACTATTTTACTTTTCAAAAATAGCTAATGGTAATTTTTTTTTTTACTAATAACTTTTTTGCCTATCCGTCTAATCTAATCTTAATGTCTAGTCAACCGTTGCCTATTCCGGAATCAGTCGGTTGGAGAGTTAAAATAAGTAATAAATGAAATTGATATGTAAAAACTTTTTATGTGTTTGTTGATTAGAAGTCGACGTGTAAGCCTGGATGTACAGTTCTGTTACTGACATTATTCTGACTTTACCGTCCTAAATCCGCACTTCATTTCATTCCAAAAGGTACTAAAAACATTTCCGTATCCTCTGTTAACAGATATAACATTTCCTTTATTTCCTACCAAAAGGTCCTATAGCATTTCCAAGTCAATTGTAACCTTTTCCAAGTAAATTTTTTTAGCATTTTTTAAGTAAATTGGATTCCATTTATGTAATATGTTGTGCCATACTGTTTTGAGCCTATCGTTATGTGATTAGGGGCCATTTGGAGGGTTCATAACTAGAGTTAACTGAGCGAGCTCTTGCAGAAGACTAGAAAGGGGCTGTATAAGATTATTCAAACATCTTAGCATAGAGGAAATCTTTGATGAAGAGTTATCACCTGAAGACGACTGCTGAGGAATTTCCCTCCTCACACTCGAGCCTGTTTGTTCGTCGTTGGGTGACGAACAAGAGAAGTGTGATATAGTAGCAATGGTATATGTAAAGCATAACTTTCATACATTTAGCTTTAAAAAATGAATAGCCTGTATGCTTATTATTCCAACTATTTATTTTTTTTATCTTCAAATTTTTATTCACACCTGTCAATCTTGATAGTCTGGCGTGATAGGAATGACGGAGAGAAGATACCCAGCAGCACCTCTTCCTGGCGTGCTTCCTATTAAGCTTTTATGTTAGAAGGTCCCTCATCCAACTTCTTTTCAGCCTTTTTCGAGTGTTGTCCGGCAAGATAGTTATGACCATGTTTTGTATTTGTGTGTTGGTGAGTCCGTGTAAGTTATTCTGAAAACGTTTTAGAGGGTCCGAATCTTTTTGTTGACTGTTGGTATGTGAAGGTCAGTCTGTATAATATTTTTGCTAACGTACCATGAAGAATTTGTTACAGTTCTGAATGTTTTGGTTTGGGAAATTTGAATTTGGACTGTCTCTTATATCTGTGACGCCTAAAAATATCTAAAATAAATTTAAAACTGAGATCATCAAGTGAATACTTTTTAGTTGTAGTATAATGGCAGCTTAAACAAAGTTATAAAGTCTATTACTTTTGTCTTGAATCATTTGTTAATGAAAAAACTAAATATATAAATGATTTCCTAAAAATGTTTTTCATCTTCCTGTAGTAATGGAATGAGCTTGAAATACTTTAGATGGCCATAGAATCAATCATAATATTACTTATAAGTAAAACTACTACCAATAATAATTTTAAAAAACCTCAGGGCTCAGTCTATATATAGTATTCGTATTTCATCTAGGCCAACGGCCGTGCAATGAGGCGATTAAGTCGAGATGATGCTTAGCCACCAGGTTTTTCTCCTAATTTTTGAGTACCCACTTTGGATCTGTCCAGGAATGTTCTCAAACCTACATACTTGGGTTGCCTCAGACCCACAGAACAGTAGACTGGTGCTTTATCTACTAAACCACCCCGCTCAGCATTACCTATGCAACTAAAATTACGCTAAGAACTGATACACATTGTTCATATATAAATATAACTTAGTTGCTTGCCTCGTTTGAGTCGCATCTTCCCCAACATGACATGACAGTAATGGTATCCCAACATATCCTTCCCTGAGAGTCCTCCTGAGTCACTTTGTAGCTGTACAATCTCTTGTGGCACTCCAGCGTAGAAGTTGGGTCCAAGACTGCCACGGCTGCTCCTAACGTCACCACTGCAGTCAGCAGTGCCCTAGAAGCATAAAATTACAAGCATGTAATAATAATAATAATAATAGGCTTACCGAACCCGAAGGTTCGATGCCGATTCCACCATATTCCGTCTATACAGACTCGTCCAATGTTCTCCGATCAAACCCAAGCCCCCAAGATCATCGACGCTTCGGCCTACCTTTCGGACGCCTACCAGTCGGATCAGCAAATACCAATTTTCTCGGAATCCGTTCCTCACCGAGCCCAACAATTTTACTCACCCATTTGAGTCTCCGCGATGCTATCAACTCAATTATATTCTCAATATACAAGTTCCGCAATTCTGCGTTGTGCAACCTTCTAAACTCTGCAGCGGCCTCATCTCTCTTCGGACCAAATATTTTACGCAGTACCTTACTTTCGAAAACCTTAAGCCGTTGTTCATCTTTAAAGTAAGCGGCCACGTTTCACATAAGTAAAGAACCGTTGGAAGAATAATAGTTTTATAAGTTCTAACCTTTAAGTTTTTAGATAGAAGCCGTGAGCTAAGTAACTTAGCAACTGAATAATAACACACATTTTCCACCTTTAACCGGGACTTTATTTCTTCCTGGATTTCATGGATACAAGCATGTAATAAAAAATAAAATAAAAATCCATTTTTTTTCCTAGCCCCTTTTTCTCTCCTTGCGGAAGCTTGAGATTTTTCTTTTTCTACACATTTGCAATTTAAGGAGTTATCTCTCTTCACGTTAATTTTTAAAGATTTAACTGCACCTCTACAACCCATGCAGGGTCTTGGACTACATTTAGAGATTCGTACTGTTTCTAGACCAAAGGCCGTGCAATTAAGTAACTAGGCCGAGATCACACTCAGCCGCCAGGTTTTTCTCAAATTTCGGGTGGGCTGCCCCAGGAGGGTATACTCGTACAAACGTTAGGGTCGCCCCCCCCCCGTCTAAATTAACAGAATAACTAATATTATGCCATAGCCGGGATTCGAACTTAGGAACCGGAGAACAGTAGACTAGTGCTCTATCCACTCCGCTACGCCGCTCCCTTTTAAAGATTTACATTTTTATATAACGGGTCCAGTGATGAGTTCACCTTTTAGTTTGATTTGGCCTCACTACTACAATGAAAACTAAAATTTTATTTGTCACACATTTTTTACCATCGCTGGGCTATCCCAGGAGGTGTAACTTCACAAAATATGGAGTTCGTTAAAAAGCATACTTTTAAAAAAAACTTTCTGTTCCTCTCTGTTATAAAATTATGGATAATAGGTATTTTCAATTCGTCGTGGATCGTAGATGACTTTTCTCTTTTGTATTGTTGTCCCTTTAACAATTCTTCTGAAAACGTTTTGATGTTGACTTAGCAATGCGTGGAAAAAAGTTGCGTCCATACAATAGTAGTATAGGTTTTGTAAATTAAAGTTTTAAGATGAATAGACAGACTTATGGAAGAGAGTAAATGGTTTAGTCGATAAATTTTTTTGTTTTACACATTTAATTTTTTAAGGAAAATGAGCTGATAAATTTAAATGTCTATCAAATGTGATTCCAAGATAGTTTAATGTCATGATTGTTCACTATTTTAATGGTATAACTAAACTACGGATATGGTTTTTGAGTTGATAACTGTAATCGGGCATGAGGTTTTAAAATGTGAAAAATTTGCTTTTTAGTGCGTAATCCGACCTCCCTCCCCTAATGGAAGCTAGTTAGTGATATTCTTTAAGATTAAATAACTTTAACCTGGAAGAAACTCTTAAAATAAAAAAGATGTGTTTATTCCTTCATTTACATATATTAATTTGAAGACAACCAAAGTCCTCAGCCCAGCTCTGTACGTTACTTAGGACTAACACTCGACCAAAGGATGACTTGGGGTTTACATGTCAAGATGAAAAGAAAGACTCTTAACCAGGGCCTGAAAGTACTTTATTCTGTTATTATAACATTCTGTTATCACTATATTATAACTGAAAAATAGACTGAAACTGAATACATATACATATCTATTTAAACCCACATGGACTTACGCCTCATAGATTTATGGTTCAGCAAAAAATATTCAAATTAAAAAAACTGCAATCATTTTAATAAATAATCTAAAGACACATAACGACAACTTGTTGGTATTTAAATAACAAAACTCTACATACGGACTTACAATAACAAACAGTTGGCAAACACGTACGAACTCTCTGCACAGACACAACAATAGACTTATAAACGACATGTCATTTGCTGAAATGACTGTGAGAAGAGGATAAAAAGAAGCTGGGCACTTTCCTTCCCCATGTCTATTATGTCCGCTGCTTACGTTTATGGAGCTCATTTGCTTATTGGCACATATTGCTATGACAGGTGAGAATAAAAAAAAATTGAAGATAAAAAACAATATATATTTTTATATTTTGGAAAATCATTAAATACAACGCCAACATAGAACAATAAAAGTATAACAAACATGGAGATCTTTTTCGGCTTAATTCAGTAAATGTATAAAAAATCTGGTGCGGGCAACACACGACTTTCACTTACCTCCATTTTTAAAATCAATGAAAGAATTTTCAAAAACAGTTAGAGATAAAAATACGTGAAACTATTGAGGAATTAATTAAATTGAATTTCTATAGAAACATGTGTTTTATTAAATAATCTATTATATTATTATCTAAAATAATCAGTTAGTTTGTTTATTCGTTTAACACCACTTTATGCTACTATCGCTAATTGGACGATGCTACATTGGGAGTCCTAAATTTTGCCTATCCAGGTTTTATTAGGATAGGGATCTTTAACGAGTACCTGACATCGCACAGGCTCGGGACCACCTTTTAACGTCCACTCCGAAGGATGGCATAACTAAGGATTTTTTACACCCATTAAAAAATCCTAGGGGCACCCGCAGGTTTGAACGCGCGACCTTTGGCATAGAAAGCTGTTATGCTAGCAACTACGCTAGGGGTGACCCCTTATAATCAGTTAGTTTTATGTTCATTTCATCACTCTCTATTAACTTTTAAGAACTTGTGTATGGGATAATATTTTTTATAAAAACTTTAGCTTTCCAACGGTATATCATACATGTATATTACTGCTCTTACGAAAAATTGCATTAAAAAAATATTTTTTCTGTTTTCTCCTTTAGTTGAGTATCGAATTTATTCAATTTATATATTTACCTGTTTTTCATCAGTGTTAACAAGATAATATAGTTATTTTTATTGAATCTACAAAATTAAAGGTACTTTACAGGAAGAAAATATCGGCATTTAAGCCCTGTCAGACCATTTTAATCAGAATAAAACCTACATGATATTAAAGCCCGTTTTAAATTTTAACGATATAGCGGAAGTTTATCAGAAATCGTCGAACGTTCGAGAAAATCGAAAAGGTGCAAAATGCATGGTATAAAGTGCCTCTTCTGGTAAGATCATTTTGATGAAAAAAGTTTTGTCACGTCTCGGGCGTATAGTTGTCTTAAATATGAAATTTCAGTTTCATAGGACTTACCGTTTCCGCCCGGGAGTTACCACACACACAGACCTTTTTGGGGGACTTGGTTATTTGGACTCAGGGGACCCTAAAACGTGTATTTCCGTTGAAAACTGGAATTCGAAAATTTTTACGATCGTAATACTTCCCCTTACTATATATAGTAAGTGAAAGTAAAAAACATGCTGTACCTAAGTATTAAAAATTACTTTTTTGTCTATCCATTAATCTAATTTTAATGCCTAGTCAACCGTTGCCTATTCCGGAATCAGTCGGTTGGAGAGTTAAAATAGGTAATAAATGAAATTGATATGTAAAAACTTTCCATGTGTTTGTTGATAAGAAGCCAATGTATAAGGCCGTATGTACAGTTCTGTTACTGACATTATTCTGACTTTTTACCGTACCAAATCCACACCTCATTTTATTCCAAAAGGTACTAAAAACATTTCCTTACAAAATGTACTATATCCTCTGTAAACAGATATAACATTTCCTTTTATTTCCTACCAAAAGGTACTATATTTCCTAATATACAGCAGAAGCACCTAACCTCGTAATATATTACCATACATTTATTGTTTTCTTCATTTTTTGCCTTTTTATTGGTTCATTTAGCAAGTCTTGAATCACCGCTATTATTTTGATCAATGGTTTGTAACTACTAATCAGTTTTTAGGCTGATTTAAACAAATTAGTTACGCCCATTCGGGGAGCCCGTAGCTAAGTCGCGCTAGTTTCTCATACTAAAGGTTCTGAGTTCGAATCCCAGTCCCGGCAAGACTTTTATAAGGATGTAATCAAATGAGAATTCACTCACAGCCTCTCCCTCGGGTAAGTGAGACCCGTCGCCCAAATGGTGGCCACTCACAAAATTAGGAGTAGAGAGGGATGACAATACACTACAAAATGCATCGAGAAACGTGAGGAGTTTACACCGCGAGGCCCAGGGCCTACACGGCCTGTCGCGCCACTAGAAGAATAGAAGTTGCGTCGCTTTGGTTCTTGTAGTTTGTCAATTAAATTAATTTAATTTTTTTTATTATTTTTTTTTGTATAGTATTTCTTCTTGCAGCCATATAAATTTGGTTTGAAAATGTTCAGAAATTCATTTATTTATCATAAAGTTATTTACTTCTCAGTCTCTATAGTTAAATATTGTTTACACGTAGTTATTAATACAGATAAATTTTCTGAATTCAAACAAATCGTAAATACAAGTTCAAAACCAACTTCATAATTACATACTTTCTTATAGTGTCATAAATAGATAAATAGTCCTTTCAATATTCACTTTCTTTATGAAGAATAGATAATTAATGTAGTTAACCAACTAGGGAAGATATTTCTAAGGGGGTAATGTATGTAATGTTTTATTGTTATGCCAGACACTTTTTTTTTTTTTTTTTTTTTTTTTATTGAGATATATTACAATTTGTTACAAAATGAACAATAATAATATTGATAAGAGACCACATTCATACCATATATACAGAAAATAATAATAATGGTCAAATTTCATAAAATATAACATAAATTCAAATATATACAATAAAATAATAATAATAAATAAAAAAACAAAACAAATCGAAACATAAACCTATTATTGAGATAAATAAAAAGTTGGCAAATAAATAAACATCTTACACACAATCATAACTATATACAATATATACAATTGCTAAAGGGACCCCAGCAAGCGCTTTTTCCTCCACTTGTGGAGGAAAAAGCGGAATCCAAGAGATCCCAGCACCTCTATCTCAGCCGCATCACTGGTCTGAGCCAGTGGAGGCTGAGTTAGGGCGCTGTAGCCACAAACATACCGTACATGAGTACCATTGTCAGAACTCCAGTTTAAATGTTTACAATAGGTCTCGTGGCCACTGCCGTTTCAATCTTCGAGGAGGATTGTAGGGATGGGTGGTACTGGATAGGGATTGTGCTAGAGGGTTAGGATGATGACTAAGGTTTTGATGAAATTTGGAAAATTTGGATGGTACCAGGTCTAAAACAAACGGAATATTAAGGTCATGGTGTAGGGTACAGTTGGTAACGTAATAAGGAGCATTAACTATTGTTCGGAAGACTTTGGATTGGAAGGATTGGATGCGTTTGATGTTAGAATGTTTAGCTGTACCCCACAGTTCAAGTCCGTAGGTCCATATAGGTTTCAGTACTGTCTTGTATATTAGTAATTTGTTGTCAACTGTAAGATGAGATTTTCTGTTTAGTAGTCTGTATAACTGGCCGAATCTGCGGTTGAGTTCTTTTCTTTTTAGTCTTGTATGTGGGTTCCACGTCAGTCTTTTGTCTAGTAAAAAGCCGAGATACCGGACTGTGTCTGAGGAAGGAAGCGGTATGGAATTGAAATTAACCGTTGGACAGGATTTGCGTCGAAGGGTGAATGTGACGTGAGTGCATTTGCTTTCGTTCACCTTAATGCGCCAAGCATTGCACCAGTCTTCGACAAGGGAAAGGTGCTTTTGGAGATTTAGCGATGCTGCTTCAGGATCGGAATGGGATGATAAAATGGCTGTGTCATCAGCAAATGTTGCCAGAAAGGTATTGGGGTCGGTAGGGATATCGGCGGTGAAGAGGATGTAGAGGACGGGTCCTAAGACGCTGCCTTGAGGAACACCGGCCTCAACAGTATATTGTTCGGAAAATTCGGAACCACAGCGAACTCGGAAGGAGCGGTTGGATAAATAGGATCGGAGGATTAGGTATAAGGATTGAGGTAAATGGGTTTTGAGCTTAAAGAGCAGTCCGGGTGCCACACCCGGTCAAAAGCTTGAGCTATGTCCAGAAAGGCACCCGAACAATACTCCTTGCACTCAAGATGCCAGACACTAGACTCAGTTTTTGTACTTTACTGTTATTCTTAGGGGACAGAAGGTCTCTGAATAAAATTTACCTTTCGTTCTTTCTTTCAAAATCTCCTTGCATTAAAATTTAATAATATTGAGCATCTATATTCTGTCATTTTATTACCACTCGGAAAAACAAGACAATATATTAAGTTTAGAAGTTTTCCACAAAAAACATCAAATCATTTCATAAAACAGACAGTTAACTATGTATTTTAACGTATATCTTTTCCATGAATTCCTGTTAAGTGGATATTTAATTAATTTATTATGCATTAGTTTTGCAAACATTTTATTTTAAAACTTGCTATAATCATAGTAATTGGTGACAATGAAACTTTCTTTACTAATTCCTATTTTAAATTACCTAGGTAAGAAAACTTTTTAATGACCGACACCAAGTTTTAATTTAAAACTTTATCTGGATGGAATGCTTTAGTAAGAAAATCTGATTATTTTCAAATTACTGGTGGTTGGTGCTTTAGTTTCATTTGAGATGCTAATTTGAGTATTTGCAATCTTCTGAATAAATTTATGAAACTTATTTCGTTGCAGTATTAGTTTTTCTGTTGTTTGATAGATGCAATCTATATTAGTTTATGTTAATGCAGTTTAAATTAGTTAATTAGTTCTTTATATTGAATCAATACTATTCTTGATAACTAATTAATATTATTTTGGTCAACAAATTTCAATAGCTGCCGAAACAGTACCACACTATTGAACTGCTATGTGAGCCTACTGGGTTTGCAAATATAGGGTGAACAGTTTTTTATTTATTTATTTTTATTTTGTATATAATTTTTTAATCAGTGCTACGCTAACATATGTTTAAATGACAGTAACTATATACGAGTATAAAAAATGAATCGCCTTTTCCCATGTTGATCGCATTGCGCGTGAAAGGTTTGACTGATTTCGCTAATTCTTTTTTAGTTGTGTTTTTAACAGTTAAGAGAAGGATCTTATGAAAATAAAAAAGTTACTTTAGTGGTTAGATTTTTTTTTTTTTTTTTTTTTTTAATCTTTAAGAATTCTCTTAATCTACATATATAAATATGAATCCCCTTTTTCCTTGGCCATCGCATCACACGTGAACCGATTTTTTTAAGTTGTAGTTAAGACAGGACATCGTCTGTCCGGTCAGCTAGTTATTTATATTTTCAGAATCTATATACTTACCAAATAATTAGGGTTTCATTTACTAAAGCAATTTTCATTATCACAGAGAGCTATATGTTGCTGATTGTGCAGATTTTTAACATTAAATTGTGAAATATTAAAAAAAAACTAATGGTAACATTTTAACCATAACCTGTTGCCCACTGAAAGAAGAGACGTTTGACGACAAAGAGAAACAAGATATCCCAAGCAGAAAAACATGGAAAGAGTTGAGTATCGAAAAGATGTTTGAGAAATCCAATACTCAAGAAGTCATTTCACTTTGAACTTTTTGGCAACTTTCGTTTCCGATCAGAATAAATTTTAAGAGGCGCACGTTATATATATATATATATATATATATATATATATATATATATATATATATAATATATAAGATATATAATATATATGCTTATAGCTTAGATTCAGAGCGAATACAAGGTAACTAATAAAATTTACAACCAGTTTAAGAAGTTTATCAATCCTAGTTTTAAAAACTATAACTGGATATTTTTGGTCAATATAGTCGCTATGTTGTAAAAGATTTAAATATTCTTTCAATTTTTTTTTTTATTAATATTTTCTTAGCGTTGCTTGTTCAGAAAATTCGCAACTTACTTATCTATCCTAAGTAAGTCTGAAAATTTATAAATATTTTGAGGATATCTAGAATTGAAATATATTATTTAACGGAACACATTTTCCGCAATCCAATGCATAATTTTTTTTTTCTTTTCTTTCTTTTATTAGTTAACATATATTTATAAAATAACGACTGTAAAATCATAATATTTAATGCAGCTTTTTAAAACTATAAAAAATTAAAATACTACACATTATGAAGTCTAATGGATAAACCGCTGGCCTTTTTTTAAATATTCCAGTTTTTGAAGAGGATTAAACATTATCGCCTTAATTTAAATTAGGAAATCCCTCTAACATAGAATTACAATTTTTTTTTGTTGATACTCAACTCATTTTCTGATGTGTTCCTTCTTAATTATAAAATTTAATATATAAGTTTTGGAGATTATTTTTTTTTTAAATCAGGGATTTAAATATACTCATAAAATAATATTCAAGATTAATCATGACTAAAACAAAATTGATGATGAATCAAATGAACTAAAATAATTTGTGATTTTCAGGATAATCTAATATTCGTGAATACCATATTTTTTTCATAAGAGAAACATTTTGAAAGTTATCTTAAAACATACATGTAACTTTTCGGGCTACAAAAGTATGTTCTTAGGATTAGTGAAGATCCTTGAAACATTATAAAATATATAATCCAGTATATACTCTTTTTAATTATTCGGATAAATATTATGCCTTTTTATATTTAATTTTACGAATTGGTTTTATTTAAATTATCCAAACAAATGCACATTTAGGAATATGTTTAATGTTTCTGTAAGTTCTTTAACTGAGAAAAATAGCCCCTAATGCTTTAGATTTTCCATCTACAGAGGATGGATGTATTTTAGAACACTCGGTTAATACATGCTGAACATTAAATAACGCTTCGATGAACTTACTTAATGCAGGACTTGCAAATTGTTCAGAATTCCTCGTACTCTGAAGTGATGATACGCGCCAATGGAGAAGTTTCTGATTTCTCACAAGTTCCGTGCTACTGCACAATTAATCCTGAATCTTTGAAAGTTACTACTGTTTTACTATTTTTTTTTTTTTTGTAATGAGTTTCTTAGGCTCCACACATGAATAAGTTGAAAAATAATTCTATTATTATTATTTTCACTTTTATTTTTTAGGGAGAGAGATGGAAAGAAAATTATTTTTATTTACTGATTAAAAAAAATTACAAAATAAAATAACATTTTTGAATTTGAACGTAAAATCAGACTACATGGTCTATTTACCGTCCTTGCAGTCTGCATTTAATGGCAGAATTGTGTATAATCAATGAATAACAAAATAAGAACCAATATTTATACATTTCGAATTATTTGCATAATTTAATTACATTTACTGATTTATTAATAGTTAATTATCTTGTGAGCATTATTCTATAGGAGAAAGCAGATCTGAAGTAATTAACTAATTAAGTAATTTTTTTTTCAATTTATTAAGTATATCATTTGATCCCAAGTTAGATATTTAGATTTCAAGCAGTTTCCTGAATTCTGTTAGTATCGGAGAGGCAGCGCGTAGACGATAGAGATAGTAAAAAAGACCTTTTAAATCTTTAGTGTTACACAAACTACAAATATTATAAATGTGTTTGAAGTGTCTATAATTCAAAATATAACACTACCAGTGATTTTAATCACCCATCTCACAATCACCTTCAGTAAGCTTTTGTAAGTAATATACTTAACCGTGGTTTAATTAGGATAAGTGGATGAAGCTTTAGAATTCCTAACTTCAAGTATATTGATTACAAATACCTTTCTATTTCTATTAATTAACAAGAAGATAATTTTGGATAATGATTTAACTGAAAGGAATATATTATACTTCGCCAGTTAACAAGATATCTACCATTCATATTTTTAAGTTAATATAAACTATAATTATTCAAAGCCAGATAAATGATTTATTTATTAATAATGCTGCCCAGATACATCGGGTTGTACATAACACTACATTTTCATCAATCCACACTGAACAAATTTTAAATAAAATATTGATTATAAACTTTAAGCTATTTTATAATTTACTTAATTTTATAGTTTTTCTTTGTCATAGATTCATTTATTTCTCTCACATATATTTTTTCTTCCTTTAACTTAATTTAAAATTAAAAGTTAAGGTAAGGGCATACAAAGATCAAAATTGTATACTTAATATAATTTTACTCCATCAATTTCCACACAGGCGATGGTGGATACTCGTTACATTTATGTAAGAAATAAATATATATATTTAAAGAATATTTTACGTTATACTATTAATAATTGTAACTCAGAACTATAATAATACGAAAATTGGTCCATTAAATGTAAAAAAAATCAACTGTTACTGTACAAAAGTTATTCAAAGAAACTTGTATTTTTAATAAATACAATGAAGCATAGGTTTTGTTATGCTTTATTTATTTATTTTTTTCTTTTATAAAGGTTGGTAACAACCTTCTGTGTGTCATTTATTGTAGCTTCCCATGCTTGCCTATACATTTTAGGATCTTTTTTACAGTTTATGTTTGTCAGTATCTTATTTTTTAATCATCACTACTCGAAAATATGATTGCTAGAATTAAATTGGTACTTGGATATATGTATATATATATATATATATATATATATATATATATTTATTATTTTTATTTTATTTTATTTTTTTTTCCTTACATGGTAACCCCACATAAGGACCGTTTATTATAACATCATGTTCCTATACCTTAATGGTAGTATAATTATATTAATTTACATATAGAAGTAGTATTACATTAACAATTATTACAGAATAATGTTTCAAATGAAATAGAACAAAATAAATAAATTAACTAACATAACAAATTTAAAATAAAATTTTAGTCAACAGAAAAGAATTACCTACGCTGCCCATCTTTAGTCAGTGATTCGAAGTCAATGCCTTTAATGAATTTAAGTAAATCTGTCTTGAATTTAGAGAACAAATTTTGTTCCGTCTCTGGCTAGTTTCCGTTTTTAAGTATTATATTTTTTATTAAATGAAATCTTTGTCTGTCAAAAGATATATATATATATATATATATATATATATATATATATATGTGTGTGTGTATGTGTGTGTGTGCGTATGTGTGTGTAAACGGCTTTTAATTATTTATTCCTATAGACACAAAACTATTCTTAATTCAAACGAATTTAATTTTTTTTTTTAATTTTCTCATAAAAATGGTCTTTCTATTAATTTGTACGCATACAATTATTTTGTTAATTAAACATGCTATATTTTATACTATGTTTATGCGATTAGAACATAGAGGCCTGTTCTATCCTAATTTGGTTTTAGCTCCGCCTGGTATTTCTCCTTGGTTTTAGTAGCTTAACTTGATCCCTAATGCGATAGGTTTGTTTTTCAGCGTTAGATGTAAGATTGACTTGTTTAGTACCTGACACTTTCACTCCAATTATTCGTTTCATCTTAAAAAGTAAGTTTCCTATTAATTTAGTTTGTATAAAAAAAAAAATAAAAAAATATATATATATAAAGAAAGAAAACTACAGCATTTAACAATACAAACAATGAAGAGTCTTAGGTTTAATATATAGTAATGCAACGAAGATTTAATATATTTAATACCAACGAATGTGCAAGTAAATGATATGGCCGAGATCACGCTCATGACCTAGACTTCTTGATTCCAAAATTGGGTAACCGTGTGTTTTGATATAAAGAAACATTTGCCCTAATCTTTCTACCTCAAATAAAAATTTTATGTTAAAAAAAATTACCTAAGTATATTTTCACTACTTTATCCATTATTTTGTTATAAAATTCGTTCAACTTGTATGTTTACTCCTTTTTTTTTTCAATTCTAATAGTATAATAAGGTTATTTTTATATAATCTACAAAATTAAAGATACTTAAGAGGAAGAAAATTTAAAATATCCGTTTGTTTGTTTATTTGTTTAACGTCACTTTATGCTACAATGGCTAATCGAACGATGCTACAGTGGGAGTCTTAAATTTGGCCTTTCCAGGTTTTATTAGGTTAAGGATCTTTAACGAGTACCTGACATCGCACAGGCTCGGGACCACCTTTTAAGGTCCCTTCCGAAGGACGGCATAACTAAGGATCATTGACTCCCATTTAAAAATCCCTGGACCACTTGGGGTTTGGAACCCGTGGCCTTTGGCATAGGAGGCTGTTATGCAAGCCACCCAGCTACAAGTGCTCCCTTAAAATAGCGGTATTTAAGACATGTCAGACCATTTCAATCAGTATAAAACCTTCACAATATTATAGCCTATTAAAGTTTACGTAGATTTATTAGTGAGTTTAATCAAAATCGTTAGAGCTGTTTTATAAAGATATAAAGTAGCTCTTTTGGTTTGCCAATTTTGATGAAAAAGTTGCTTTAATATCACGGGTTTATAGTTAACAGAATAAAAGTTCTCTTATACTTATGAGCAAGCTTCTTAAAACAAATAATTACTCATTTGAACTATAGAAAATGTTTCTAATTAACACATCCAGCCCAATTAATTTGAAAAAGGGATATAAATACAATTTTAAACAAAATCAAATATTTGAATTATCTATTATCAATATTGGGCCTAAAATTGTTAATGGAACATAAATTCAGGAAAAACCCTCATACAAGACTGAAAAGACAAGAAACTGCTCGACGTTTTCGACTACTTCAACACTTACTGGACAAACGCTCAAACCTTCCACTTAAGTACAAAAGATTCATCTACATGACTATCATAAGACCGATATGGACTTACGGAGTAGAGATTTGGGGCTCTACTAAACCATCAAATTCATCTCGTCTCCAATCCTTACAATCCAAAATCCTTCGAAAAATCCTCAATGCTCCTTATTTTGTCACAAATAAACTCATCCATAAAGACCTTAATATTCCCTTTGTTGCTGACTTGGCCCGAACCAGGTACCACTCCTTTCATGACAAACTCCATTCCCACTCTAACCCACTAGTTTCAATCCTTGCTTCCTCTACAATCCCTGATAATCCTCCGAGACGTCTGAAAAAAGATGGCCCCGAGACCTTCTTGTTTAACATAGTCTTTGGGGAGCTGCCAATGGGTAGTATCCCTACATATGAATCATGTCAACTTATCTTGTATCACATTTACTAAATGTATTTTATTATACAGTTGTAAATACCAATAAATATATTTATTTTTTTTAATTCAGGAAAGAACATTTTTTTTTTAAATTATAGTCAGGAAATTATTTTAGTGATTTCAGATTTATAAACACAGTATTTATAGAATAATAATATTAAATTAAAGGCTTAGCTCTCAGATGAAACATTAAATATGAAAGTTTAGTTTCGTGCTATTCTTACCACACACAGATTTCCTGTGTTATTAGAACTCAGGAGACCTTAAACGAGTATTTTCGTTAAAACTGAAATTTGAATATTTTCACAATATTCATGGTAATACTTTTTCTCACAAAATATTTCAAATATAGGTGAGTGAAAGTAATAAGAGACCATAAATGTTCCAAGTAACAGAACTCATCGATTGATCGACCTTAAGTTCAAATTAATAAGGAATAATTTACTCATTGAAAGATGATACTGCTGAGAACCACTACGGAATCCCACCATCTTGAAGGAGTTGGATCGAGGATCATTTTCCACTCCACTTCTGGATAACATCAATGCCTTGCTCAGTTTAAATTAGTAATTAGCCCTTATTTGAAATTTCTGTGACATTTATATTAATTTGAGATCTCTGAACGAGATACCTCTTAAGTTTGAGAACGAGCGGTTACAGTTCGATGAACTAATGGTGAATCTGGAGTAGATTCCGACGAGCCGTAGGCGGATGTCATGCTTAAGAATTATACAAATTAACAGTTTAGAAGCCTACCGAAGTAAGACATACCTACTTTAATATGACTACTTTTCTTCTTTTTTTTTTTAAGAGAAGAGGGGTCATATACAGAATAAAAGTTCTCTTACACTTGAAAAAATAATCGCTTATTTGCACTATATAAAATCTTTCTAATTAATGTAAGATATATATTTGGCCGTTTTCAAAAGAAGTTGATTGCTTTATATCACTTTCACGCGTTACAACGTTTCGGCCTTTAGGGCCATTTTCAAGTATCTGTAAAATAATTATATTTTTATCATATCTCTATACTTTTTACATCTCATTTTAAAATTTAATTAACTTTCTAACTAACACATCTAGCTCAATTAATTTGAAAAATGATTAAGGTATATACATACAATTTTCAAATCTATTATCAATAGATAGGGCCTAAACTTGTTAATGGAACATAAATTCAGAAAATACTATGTTTTTTGTTAAATTATAGTCAGGAAATTGGTTTAGTGATTTGAGATTCATTAAGACGATAATTATAGAAGAAGAATAGTAACGAAAAAGCCTAGCACACAGAAGAAAAACTAAATTTAATTAAAAAATAAAGGAACATATAAACAACGCATATCTGTTTATTTATTTAACGTCCCTTAATGCTAATGTGGATAATCGGACGATGCTATAGTGGGAGTCCTAAATTTTGCCTATCCAGGTTTGATTAGGATAGGGATCTTTAACGAGTACCTGATATCGCACAGGCTCGAGACCACCTTTTAATCTACTCTCCGGAGGACGGCATAACTAAGGATTTTTCAATCCCATTAAGAAATCCCTGGACCACTTGGGAGTTTGAACCCGGGACCTTAAGCATAGTAGGCGACAGGTTATATATTATATATACAAATAGTATATGGTAATACTTATAAGTATACCACTTGGTAATAACTTTGGTATCTTCTTTTCCATGCATACACACTAATCGTTTTACCATAATGCTCAGTTTATATCAACCATAATTGGTAAAAAATTGAAAATTATTTTTAATACATAGATAATTATTATGAATACTTCACAGGTAGCACTTGTGCTGCATGAGACCAAGGTGATTTCTGTTATTCTAATTTCCGCTAAAGTTTCCTAAATCTATTTATTTCATTTTAGTTTATATTCAATAATGAACCTTTGTAATTGACACAAAAAAAAAATTACACCCACCTTCTCAAAATCTGAGGGCTTACTTTTTAAGAGACATATACTCCGAATAACGTATGAAACAATCTGTCTGTCATAAATAAATAACTAAGTACCAAAAATTAATAGGAAAATAGGGCATTTTCTTTTGAATTATCTATTGCTTTTCATATTAGTTAGTTTCCTATATAAATCTATATACATACAATATATAGTTATACCCTAATATAGTTTTTTTTTAATAATAAACCATTGTGTAATAATCCGAAGTGGTTTTTTTTTTTTTTTTTTTTTTTTTTTTTTTTTTTTTTTTTTTTTTTTTTTTTTTTTTTTTTTTTCCTAATACTTTCTGTCAGTGTCAGTCATGAAGAGGTTTTAGAATATAAAAACCATCCCATCAAAGGGTCTCTTGTCAAGTGCATCTTACGTTTGAGAAACCAGAGCTTGATTGGAATCCTAGTACTAAAACGTTCGTTAATAGGAAAGACCTTCTTTTATTAGTGAATAAAGTATTTACTTACACTTTTCAGAGATTAAGAGGTTAGACTTTGTGATTTATTTAAAAAATGCATCATCATTCTAATTTATTATTCCTTTGTGCTGTTTTGAGAAAGAAAATATATTTTAAAACATAGCTCCTTTAACAAGTTCGTATTTTTACTAAAATACGCGTATTTTAGTATTTTCGTTGAATTAAAAATAAAAGGATGTTGAGGATAAGAGAAAAATTGCCTTTGAGACGACCAAAAGGCATTTTCGTAACACCAATTCAATTTACATACAAATTTTCAACACTCTAACTCAATTTAGTGGGACTGTAGAAATGCGAATACCTTATTACCTCGAAATATCTCTAAAAACATGTCAAAATTTCCTCTTAAATTTGCTGTCTACTTGATCTAGTAGGAGCTTCTGAACGTATCCACATCTAGAAAAATCGTGTACTATTGATCATCAAATGGATTTTTTTTTTATTTATTTATTTAAAGAAATTTACAACTGTATTAAATAAATACAAGTAAATAGGCTTTATATATGATTAGTACACATGGTAGTCCTGAGAAGAAACTACCCATTGGTAGCACTCCAATGTCTTTATGTTAGAAGGTCTCTTGGCCATCTTCTTTTAAGGCGCCTCGGTAGGTTTTCGGGAATAGATATGGAGGAGAGATCACGGATAAGCGGGTTTGAGTGAGCAGGGAGTTTGGAATGAAAAGAGGTATATCTGTAACGGGTCAAGTCTTCAACTAATGGGATATTTAGGTCTTTATGGATGATTTTATTAGTAACAAAGTAAGGAACATTGAGGATTTTACGAAGGATTTTGGACTGCAAGGATTGGATGCGAGAGGAATTCGATGGTTTAGTAGACCCCCATAGCTCAATGCCATAGGTCCAAATAGGCCTGATAATTGTGATATAAATGAGTTTTTTGTAGTAAGTAGGAAGTTTTGAGCGTTTGTCAAGTAAGTGTTGTAGTAATCTGTATCTACGAGCAGTTTCCTGACGTTTTAGTCTAGTATGAGAATTCCATGTTAGGCGTTTGTCGAGGTGGAGTCCTAAGTACCGAATCTGTTCAACAGGAGTAAGTAGGATATTGTTAAAGGATACGGTGGGGCAGGAAGTCATAGGCTTACGACGTAGAGTGAAGGTGATTTGATGGGATTTATTAGGATTTATTTTGATTCTCCAGTTTTGACACCATTCTTCAATGGCTGATAGATGGTTCTGTAGGATTTGTGATGCAGTAACAGGATCATTATTCACAGATCGGCGTAGGAAGTAAGGATAGTGCTAGGATGGGAGGGAATATCAGCTGTATACACCGTGTAAAGGATCGGACCCAGGATCAAATGGATTTAAAATTAATTTTCTACAATCTCCGATGACTTTTCCAACAGTGCATATATAACTACTAGGGCTAGGATTTTCATGTGATTGAAAATTCCAAATATGTAAATATCTATGTATTGATTGTGATACAAATATGGAAATAACTATGCAAAATAAGTGAAATATGTAAACTGTAAATAGCCTACTAAAACAGCCTATAATTCAATTTTTTTATCACAACACAAACACGGTTTTATTTTAAACAAAAAAAAAATATAAAACAACAAACTTTTCATTCACTGTAAGGAAAACTGAACGCATTATGAAGTTTTCAAACGTAAAACTACGTCGATTGGGTTTTAGTATTGACCAAATAGGCCCCTTCTCGACATTTTCTCGTATTCTTGCAATAGTTTCTTGATATATATCTCGCAGACAGTTTTTCCTCAAGTTGGATTCATCAGGCATTCAATGTACTTTTCCAATAAGAATTTAAGAGACGGATTATTAAATTTCTTTAACGAAATGTTAGCTTGCGCAAATTCTCAACAAAATCTGTTTAAAAGGTGGACTTACTGTCCGCTTGAGACAGATGGTGCGATAAAACTTTGCTTCAATTTTGCCTTTTTTTCTTTGTTCAATTTGTGAGATCCTGTGCCAATGTGTTGGGTCACTTGGGATCGTTGGGTAGTGGACACAGCCTTGTCACATATAAAATGTCTCCATCACCCCTGAACATTTCGTTTGGAAACTCGCGAAGATATTTTAAAGCTGTTCATTGTTTTTTGTTTTTTTAGACTTTTCCCATTCCGATAAAAATGAACATGGAATAAATCACAAAATATAATTTTTAAATCATGTTTGGCAAGAGTGGAACACACTTAACGACTCACAGATAAACAATAAGTAACAAATAGGTTTGGTTCTGTTTATACGGAGTTAAAATCAAGGGAGATGGAATCTCAGAATTGTTTAGTAGGGTTTGGTTCTAAGAAACAATTAACAGTTGCAATAGAAGGGACAATTCAAGTGAAAATTTTTCTTCATGCACTCGTAATTAAGTAAAATGAACAAATATGGAGTAGAATATGTAAGAAAAATGTAAATTTAAATTGGCCTAATTTGATCCCAATTGCGTTAAAACATATACTATGAGTTTTTACAAAGTGATATTGAAGTCAGGAGTCAATATGTATTTACATGGAAATCCTCGCCCTAATAATTACTATCAGTAAATACATTTAACAAAAATGTTTTTATAACAACTCATGATAACCTTCATCTAACATGTAACCCCTGTTACACCCATTTAATTCTCAATGGATCCCTAGTTTCCAGGTGATTAACATTAAATCAAACCAAAGTGTGTCGTCAAATGTTGTTTTGCATTAAATAGCAGCAGCAATTGTATTACATGCACAGCATCTTCAAATGTTAGGATTAAGTAAATCAGATCAACTCCAGCTGTTATTCAATTAACAGGAGATAAAGAGACTGATTCCAGAACAAAGCCTCCTTGATTTGGGCACTCAAAGATCTAACATCAGAGCCTCAGCTCTGGCTTTGTTTATATCTGGCAAAATCAGTAATTACTAAATACAGTTCTTCATGTTAAAAGAATAATGAGAAATAAAAATGAATTTCTGCAGAAGGTGGAACCTTTTCAACTAATGATTTTATTGCTACTTAAAAGTTGAACCCTATCTATGTGTTGTAAGGGAATTTGACCACTTTGTAACTTAAACATCCGAGGAACAAAATTTACACTTCTTAACGAATTTATAGAAATTGTTAAAAATGAAGAAATTCATATTCAATTATTTTAATGTTTAATTTAAATACTTACCTACAAATAAATACATACATATTGTTTTTAATAAATAAGACTTCAACCTATATAAATTTTATTATATTGAAGCTATTGTTCTTTTTTTAAATATTTTATCTTGTTTTTGCAATATGATTCTAAACAATGGAATAATAAAGTGTTTTTTAATCATAAAAGAAAAAATTGAAATTGTAAATAAAAACGTTGCAAATTATTACACAATGGTTTATTATTTCCAAATAATAATATTATAGTATAACTGTTACTGGAGGGATACTGGAAATCAGCATCACTCCAAGATGTTCTTGGATGGACCCTGCAAAGAGAGAAGTTGTGAACTACTCTCAATAGAGAGGATAACTGTGACAGGACTGTACACAAGGCACTGTCAGCTTAACGGGCATCTCCATAATATGGGGTTGTGGTCTCACCTACTTGCAGATTCTGCAAGAAGGAAGATGAAATTGCATATCATGTGATATGCACTTGTCCAGAGATTGCCAGGATACAGTTTTACCATTTTGGCAGCGACCGTATTATAGATCCAAAGTTGTGTGAACTGATTAACCCCTATAGCTTAGTCAGATTCACCAAAGCACTAGGCCTGTATTAAGGCTGCAGTGCATAAGATAACCCGGGGAAAAAAAAATAATATAACTGTTTATATAGCTGTTATTATGCAATTAAGTATATGAATAGCAATAAATTATTTAAAAGAAAACGGCATATCACAACTGCTAATTTCAAAACGCTTTATCTCTGCTAGTTCTGAACCGATTTCAATATTTTTTCATTTTGTAGGAAATTTAATTCTCTTTTTGGTATTTATTTATTAATTAGGAGAAACACACTTTCTCTGAGTTTCTACGCATATTGAAACGTAAGAACTCAAATTTTGAGGAGGAGTAATTTTTTTTTTTTTTTATCGATTACAAGTGTTCATTGTTAAACGTAATAGACCAAAAGCATTTATACTCGACTGAGTTACTATTACCTTCTTTTTTTTTCCTCTTTGTTCATCGCGTTGTCTTGATCTCGATAATTTCTTCGATTTTTCTCTATTTTCAATAATAACAGAAGCTTCTATCGTCAGTTGATCCGTTGTTTGAATAGGCATCTATTGAAGTTTTAGATTCTATTTGTGATAGTGAGAGTACATTAATTTTAGCCATTTTATTGTGATTATTATCCTTGTTTCTATCTGTGTGCCCGCTTTCATTGAAGTACATAAACAACAGAAATACAACAAAAACCAACTGATTAACATAATTTAAATTAAATTTACGTTAAATTTGCCACGGAATTAAGACCACATGTTAATTGACTTCTAATATGGAAGACTTACTGATATTAAAATATCATTATAATCAGTATAAGTTTACTGACTGACGTTTTTTTTTATCATTAGAAAGTGTCTCACTCTAAAGTTCTAATTAACCCTTTGAATGATTATTACAATTACGAGTTATTTTCTTATTTTGTTTTATAATCTTGAGAAAAGACTAAAACGAAGCGTTATACAACGATCGTTACCCAACAGTTCTTCAACATTGGCTACGGAAACCGAGGAGAGGTAAAGCAGCTGGGAGGAAATCTGATGAAAAATGAACAAGTTAAATTGATGTTTACATGAAGATTGCTACTAATTGGTTGCTTCATTGATTCTTTACACTTTTGATTCAATTTTACGCCCTGTGGAACATCGGGAAATTGCCACTGAATAAATTACCTAAAATCGGAGTCGATGAATCATGTTATTTATTAAACAGCGACTTTGAAGGATGACGGATAAGTTCTTCAAATTAGATTAAACTTCAGTCTCTAATTATTTGAAAATAGACTTTAAATATTTAACTGATAGATAGATAGATAGATAGATAGAAAAGTCTGTTTTTATTTTCAAAATTACATCAAATAGCCAATAAGCAAATAAAAATAAAATAAACAAATTACAAATTACGAAATACAATAATAAAAATCAGACACACTACATGGTCTGTTGACCGTCCGTGGAGTCTGTATTTATTAACAAAATTAATCCTTAATCTAACAATATAAATAATCAATAACAAAATAAGAAACAAAACACTTCCCATGTTATTTATGTACTAAAATTAATTCACAAATAGTTAAATTCACAATTAGTTAAATTTAATTTAACAAATTCACTAATAGTTAAATTCTCTCGTTAGTAACATTCTATAAGAAAAAGCCGATCTGGAGAAATTAAATAACGCCAGCCAATCTTTTCCATTTATCAACTCTAAAACTTGATCCCACGTTAAATTTTTAGAATTAAAATATTTTTTTCTGAACTCAGTAAGTATCGGACAGGAAGCCAAAAAGTGAAAAAGATCTTCTTTTTCATTTGTATTGCACAAACTACATTTATTATTTGTTTTCATGAAATGTTTGTAATTCAGATTTAATACTTCAGCTCTGATTTTAATTACTCATCTAATCACATGCAGTGAACATTTATCAGTAATGTAATTTACTGTGGTTAAATGTGGATAAAATGGAGAAGTTTTAGAATTTTTAACTTTAATAATATTTTGAGTATAAATATCTTTTTGCATTTGAACCCTTAATACTGCTAGACTATTTTTCCATAACTTAATATCATCACAGTTAAATAGATTTAAGTTCAAATTTAATCCATGCGATTCTTTCAGATAAAGTATGTTTTTGAACCATGCTATTTTTTTCTTAATTATATGTAATGCTAATATCTTTGGATATCTATGTGGTGATAAATTCAAAATTTTAATAATATAATCGAAATGCATCTTTAGGGTGAATATAAATATTGGATCTATTGTTTTGCACCTTTTTACGATTTTCTCAAAAATGGCTCCAATGACTGATTAAAGTAGCTATATCGACGTAAAATTTAATAGTATGATGTAGGTTTCATTTTGATTGAAACAGTCTGATAGGACTTAGAAGCCGATAGTTAAAATTTACCTTCAATTTTTTTAGATTTTATAAAAATAAACTAATCACCTTTTTTTCCAGTGATAAAAAAGGGATAAACATATAAGTTAAAGAAATTTGATACCCAACTAAAACAGAAAGGAGCAAAAATAAATTTTTTGTGTTTTTGAACATAACAACAGTAATATAGATGTATAATATACCGTTGGAAAGTTTAAAATTTTAGAAAAAATATTTCTTTATATTTATAATATTGTATATTATATAATAATAATTAAAATATTGTAAACAAAATTGTAAAAGTTAATAGAGAGTTATGAAAAGCCTATAAAAATAACCAAGTTTTTGTAGATAATATTATAATAGAATAGTTAAGAAAACACATGTTTTTATAGGAACTCAATGGTTAGGTTAGGTTATATATTTTACGAACACTCAACAGCCAAAAGGAACTCAATGTAATTTATTCTTTAACAATTTATTTTCATCTCTAGGTGTTTTGAAAAATTCTTGAATTGATTTTAACAACGCAGGTAAGTGAAAGTTGTGTGTTGCGCGCACCAGACTTTTAAACTTTCTCTTAATACCTAAAAAAATGTGGTGCGCTCAACACACGACTATCATTTACCTCCGTTGTTAAAATCAATTGAATTTTTTTTTTAAATACATGTAGAGGTAAAAATAAATTGTAAAGAATTAATTCAATTGAAACATTTGTTTTATTAAATAATCTATTATATTTTTAACTACAAAAATCAGTTAGTTTTATCGGCTTTTCATCACTCTCCATCACCCTTTATAATGCCGTTTAATAGATAATATTTTTTTCTAAAATCTTTAGCTATCCAACGGTATATTATACATCTATATTACTAGTCTTATATTCGAAAACAAAAAAATTGCATGAAGAAATATGTTTGCACTTTTCTCCTATAAATATCTGACATTAATATTTAAAATTTAGCCAATGATAACATGTCTTGGAATGATCTGATGTGTCAACTTGAGGGATGGCAGGTGATAAGAGAAGTGAGAGATAAATTACAACAATATATTAATATATTGTATTTGATCTTGTTATTTTAAATTAAAAACTAGTGAGCCGTCACTAGGGTGCAATTTGAATGTAGTGTCATTTATGTTTAAAATTGCACTGTTTGACCTATTTAGAGTTTATCACAGAAACCAAAACTCTCTAGATGATTATTTATATACTGATGGAAGAGAAGAAGGAACTTCAGAGAAGGAATATTTAATACTTACTTTCATGAACAACCTTACATTTAAAATAATCAAGTGTGTAGAAGAATATAACATAAAAATGGTGCCTTTTCACACCAGCGAGGTTATGCTGTATACATAGTAGAAATAATTAATAACAATATCAGTTGATGGATTTATTCAAACTTCGTAACAATTTGGTCCGTAATATTACTTTTAATATCATATGTACCGTGTGAAAAAAAATAACTAATAAGAATTGAAGTATAGTGGCAACACCGAATCCCATAACCTCTTTCATTACAAATATTATAAATAACATATGTTTATAAATTTATGGGCTTATAATGACATTTTATTAACTTTTTCTTAACTTTTAAGTCTCGATTCTCAGATATTACTGCAACATTCTACTAAAAAATGGGCTTATCAGAGGAGCTATACTATACTATGGATTTTGCACCTAAATACGATTTATTTTCAAACTCTCCAATTCAATGACAAGTTTTATGAGCTTCAATATTACGTAGGTTTCAACGTGATTTAAATAGTCTGGGAGGAATTAAATGCTGATATTTTAAATTTGCTTTCCCTAAAGTACCTTTAATATTGTAGATTCGAAAAATGAAATATATTATCTTATTAGCATTGATGAAAAATGGTCAAATATACGATTTGAACGTATTTTATAACCGACTAAAGAAGTGTTTGTATTTTTGAACATAGGAACAGTAATAAAGATGTATGATAAACTGTTGGAAAGTAAAAGATTATAGAAAAAATGAAATCCTCTATGCAAAGCTGTAAGGCTTAATGCAGAAAAGAGTATAAACTTAAATAATTATCGTGTATAATCATTTTTATTGTATCATTTAATCAGAAACACAATCTCCACCGAAATTTAATTTAATTCTTTAATATTCAAGTCTAAGTTAATTGTAAAATTCTTAAATCTATTTTAACAACGGAGGTAAGAGAAAGTCGTGTGGAGTGCGCACCAGATTTTTTTAAATATAATAAGTAACTATTTTATAATTAGAATAATAATTATGACTTCATCTATATGTTGGGAAATATCCATTGTGATCCAATCCACTTGACACATCCAATCCACATCATTAAATGAATTATTACTATACCTTATTGTGTATAAGAAGTTTGTTTTATATTTTCGATCTTCACATTTAACCTACCTATGCCCCTTCATTTGTTATAGCAAGCAGACCAACATTTTAGTTCAGTCGTGTAAAACTGTATCGACAGCTATTGAAGGGGCAATCCATAGATCACCATATTTATAATAGTTTCATGTTTCGTAACTTGTAAATAAAATTTCAAATAATTAATAATTTAGTTACATAATAATTATTAAACACAACACAGATCGATTTTTTTGTTCTCAATTAATTAAAATATAAAATCCAGAAAATTCACTACCTTGCCTTTAGTTGAGTTTTTAGATATATATAAAAAAAACAAAAACATAATTATATATATATATATATATATATATATATATATATATATATATTCTTTTTTTTATTTCAGCGGCTATATAGAATTATAACTAATTTAGAGCCTGAAGACGATCAGAAAAATAAACGTTAAATTAGAAATTCTAATGTTTATTTTTTTTCTTTTTATAAATTTTATATCAATACAGTAAGTAAGATTTTCTAATCAGGTTTAAAAAAATGAATAGATTATATTAACACGATCGTGAAAGAATAAAAATCTTCACAAATCAGAAAGAAGGAAATAATTATCTTTTCTAACAAATGCTTTCTGTCTAAGTTTTAATATTTAAATTTTATCAATAAAATGTTTTTACTTTATTACGAAGACGGTAAAAGTGAGTTTATTATTATTAACAATTATCAATTTTATATTTTTAAAAATGTTTCAATATCTTACTTAACTAATTAAAATAATTGTACACATATACAGAAAAACAAATTCGACTAAAATAAATATATATAATTCAGGTAACATAATTTATTAAAATAAACTATCGAAATTTCTCAAAGTTTTTACTAATGTTCTTGGTCAATTATTTTCAACAAAGAATAACTGAATAAAAAGTTCGGCTTTTGGGATTTAAGGTTTTAAGATATTATAATTGAATAAAAAAAACCTTTGTCCAGTGTATGTCGTATATAAGTGTAACAGACAATTCTCAGACCAATTTTTTTTTAATCATTAATACAAATTATTCTATTAATACAGATACATGTGACCATAAGTCCATTCTTTTTATTCCTCAACACTATAAGAAATCTAATTCTATTATTCCGGAAAACAAAGCTTGACAAGAGTAAAAAATATCATGTTAAAAAAATGGAGGTTAGCGAAACCATAGTCTTTATAACGATTATTAATGACTAAATTCCGTGAAAATGAATTTCAACTTCTATGTGGTCCTTTGAATTTGTCACGTCTTTGTTTCTGATATATGGTTAATTTATGGAATCTCTTTGACCACCTTTGTGTTTTGCATTAATTATTTATTGTTACACAATGGTAGGTCATTTTGAAAGTAAAAATATTGTAAAATTTATCTAATTTTTTGTTAGCCGACGTTCTATAATTAAATACTTTGTTAAATGTTCCTTGCCTAATGCTTAAAACTAATTATTTAAGAACGTGAATCTTACATGCGGCTAATACCTAAAACTGTACACATGTCTTGTTTCCCACTAAGTTATTTTCTTCATCTGAGTTCTCGGAGAATTAATTGGTAACTTTCACCTTTCGAATTCAAGTAAAGGAATTGTTCACCTTCATCGAACTTTGTTACTCGTAAAACTTTATGTTTTCATTTTTTTTCTTTTTTTACAAGTTTGTATACATCCATACAACGTGAGATTGCACGTTTTACTCTAGTACGATTTTTAAAATATTGTGAATGGAATTACTCCTTATGCATTTTTTTGACATGAAACAAATCAAGTCTAGCAAAATAGTCTTTGACATGTTTAAAATAGTTATATACCTGAGATGTTACACTATTTTCACATAAATAGACTCAATAGAATAACTAGACTTGATACGACTGGTTGTACACATTTTTGCCAAATTCTCGAAACCGGCTAAGTCAATTGCGATCAAACTCGCAATACATTTTTTCAATTAAATAATTTTAATGGTTTTATTTTCATTAAAATGCGTAGTTTGATGGGGCATCAATGCTAAATTGATCAAAATCTCTTTCTCTAAAGTTCCTTAAGTTTTTTTCATTCGAAATAATTATCTCTCGTTTTCGTGTATAGAAAAAAAATTATGAATATTAACTATAAATGAGTCGGATACTTAAATAAAAAGAAGTATTTTCACAATTTCAAAGCGAAGAGTTGTTTTTTTTAAGCTTACAATTTCATAGAAATGTTTATCTAGCTAATTATGTTGTAGCCCTTATTAATGACGTCATCAATATCTTCTTCTTTTTTGCCTTTTTTTTTATCTTATTGTTTTTTCATTCACATTTGTCAATTTCTAAATCAAATTTCAGATTATTTGTTAAAAATAGATGTTACTTTTTTAATGCAATTTATTTAAAAAAAAGATGGTTAGTAAAAATCAGTCTTTATGAAAATATATAAGCAATGTTGATTCGAATAGAACTGCAGGCACTGGTTATAATCCATTTTATATTTCCATATTAAAACGTTTTGGAAAAATATATAATAGAACCAAACTTAATTATATTGGCTAAGAAATCGTAAAACAGAAAATTATAAGAAGCTAAGTTCTAAGGACCCCTCTTAAATTTTCCTTTCAATCCTTCCAAAAAAATCATTGAAGAAGAAGCCACACTAAGCAAAGAAAAGTTAATTAAAAAACAAATACTGGCTCTTTTAGGTCCATAAGAAAGAAGAAGAAAAGAATACCACGTTCGAAGTATTATTCAACCATACAAACACTAAATTCTTATAGTTTGTTAGTTATGTGTGTTTGTGGTGAAATCACTACATAAATGACGTCGATAATGAGTTATTTTTTTTTTTAAATCACATTAACATTTAACATTGTTTGCAAAATACAAACAACTATATCTGTGGCTCAAACACATGGAGGTTATATATCCTACGTAACCACATTTATTGACGCCACACATTAATATCTGAATATAAAATATCAATAGAAATAATCCTTATTGATACTAATTGTTTTCTAATTATATCCATACATATAGAAAAAAAAGTAAATCTATGTTTTAAATAAATAAAAAATTAACATAGGAAATTATTCTCAACAACGATCACTAAGTTGTTGGGGTTATTTTCACCTTTAGATTTTACTGGATTGTATTTTTATTGTGTGTTGAACGCCTAATAAATTGTTGATTTAAGTAGTTATTAAATACATTTATTACAATTATATTATTTTCCTTATGTAAATACATAATCTTGTAAATCTGTAGTGATCCTTAGGGTTATCAAAAATATATATATATATATATATATATATATATATATATATATATATATATATATATATATATAAGTTAAGGATAGGAGTCGGGCAGTATTAGCCTTAATACCATCTTGGGATGTAAACAACATCCCAAACATATAAAAGGAGGATTACTTTCATGAATAAAGCAGTATTGTTTCTGGAACCGTGAGTGTTGTTTCTTCTTAACCTTTTCCTTTTTTTTAATTCATTTGTCTCGACCAAGCATAACTGGTGCCGAAACCCGGGACTCAGAACGGGCAGGCTATCGCAGTAAGTGACTCGTTTTTTTTTTATCCGCCGTATATTTCGAAGTTTTATTTTTATTTTTTCTCTTCCGTAAAAACCAAGAAAAAAACAATGGACGGCTTGATAAGACCAGCGGTTTTGAATATACAGGAAAACCCACAAGTCCAGGAAGTTCAGCCACCGCCTGTGCCGGAACTCCCTCCGTTACCCAGGAATACTCTAGCGGAAGCACATGCTAATGCCATGGCATGGATGAGGATTAAAACGGCGACATGCCAAGATCTGAGGAAAGCCATTTCGGATCTGGAACGTTTCGGTGGCGAGGTAGGTGACTTAAACCACTTCCTTAAGGGCGGAGATCGTCTCATGGCAAGGATCGAGGCTAAGGTAGAAGAAGACCTACTACCCCAGGGGGACGCCGAATCTTTGAGGGCGGCCTTAGTTTGTCGCGTGAGACGTAACATCTTGAACCAGATCCAGGCGGACGAAGAAACACCATGGCCGATAGTCAAGGAAAGATTGAAGAAAGCCTTCGGCGGAGGACGCTGGACCCCGGAAGAGGATATCTTCCAGATGTTTCGGGAAAGATGTTCACCTTGCCAGACAGCCGGGCAATATGCGGGAATCCTACTTGCAAGATACAATAGGATAACCGAGAAGATGCGGGAGACAATGAGTGCGCCCGAGGTAGAAGGTCGGATGAATTTCCTATCGACGATTCTCAAGGTGCAGCTGGCCAAAGAAACTGGAAAAAGAGACTCCCTACCGCGGGATCGCACATTCATCGAGTGTGCCCAGGATATGGTAGATTCCAGCGCTAGAGAAGAAGAATCCAGGATGGAAATAGAGGAACCAGGATGGAGCACGATACCCGACAGACGTCCTCGGAACACGCAGACAACCTGGAGAAGGAAAGATCAGGCGTATGGAACCAGAGACAGATCTACGGCGGGAGGAGAAAGGAGGTCAGGACAACAGCGAACGAGGAATGGGTTTCGAAGAGACGATAGGAAGTGCCACGGTTGCGGAAAGCAGGGACATCTGGTGGCCCAGTGTCCCCGTACTAAATGTTTTGAATGCGGAACCGAGGGGCACATAGCCAGACAATGCCCGTATATGGTTAGAAGGCCAAATGCCTCGCGGGATGAACCGATGGAGGTAAATATGCAGAAGATAAAGAGAACTCGCATCCCCTCTCGAAGAAGCGGACCTTCAGGAGAGGTCACCGAGGCTTCGGATACTTCGGAGACGGATGGTGAAGAACCAGGGAGCAGCGGCAGTGGAGGAGAGGGAGGCAGCAGGTGGAGCCACCCGCGCCGAGCAGCAGCCGGAAGGAGGCAGAGAGCTGGGATCTGAGGAGTGTGCTCGCAGAGAGGCGACCGCACAGCAATATGTAACAACATCCGAGGTAAGCAATGCTGGTTGCCTATAATTAAAGTGTCTGGGGGAGTGAAGTGCTTAGTAGATACGGGGAGTTCTAGCACCATAATGACTCGGGAGGCGTTGGATAAGTTGTGCGATAGAGAGAGAGCAACTCAGATTCGAAAATGCGATTGCCAGCTAATTACATTGGGGGGACCGTGTAAGGTAGAGGGAGAAGCAGAGATCGATTTAGGTCGTTGGGTGGAAAAAGGGGGAACTTTAAAGGTACATATAGTGGGTAACTTGACCCGGGAATACCAGGTGATAGTGGGGTGCGACCTGCTAGGACGGGCAGGGGCAAGAGTCCGAAACAGCCAGGGGATCTGGAGCATTAGGCTCGGACAACAGACTTACAAATGTCGGGAACTCGTAAGTGGAAACAAGGCGCGGATAGGCGCGGTTAATAAAGTGGACGACTGGAGGGATCTAATCAGGGCGGAATTTGGCGACATTTTTTTTCGAGAAGGTGAGATCTTAGGCGTGACGGGAAGGACGGTCCACGAGATCCCGCTGAAACAAGAACGGATCACTTATGTTAAGGAACGACGGTATCCTCAGGCGCTCCGCAGGCACATTCGGGAGGAGTTGGACAGTCTGCTGGCACAGGGGATCATCGTTAACAGCACTTCGCCGTATAACAGCCCCTTATGGGCGGTGAAAAAGAAGGCGGTCCCAGGGGATAATACCGAACGGTACAGGGTGGTGATAGATTATCGGCTCCTAAACGATAACACTGTGGACGAACGTTATCCGATTCCGCGTTTTGAGGATATCTTAGACAGGCTGAGCGGAGCAGTGGTCTTTAGCACGTTAGATCTTAAAGCCGGCTATCATCAGATCAAGATGCACCCCCGGGATCAACCCAAAACGGCTTTTACCTTTGAAAGGGGGCACTACGAATTTACTAGGATGCCGTTCGGACTCAAGAACGCTCCCATTACATTCCAGAGACTGATGGACGAATTTTTGAGGGGCCTTGACGAAACTGTCTGTCAGGTCTATATGGACGACCTATTAGTCTTTAGTAGATCAGTGGACGAACATGTGGTACACTTGCGCCGGGTTTTTCAGAGGGTACGGCAGTTCGGTCTCAAATTGTCCAAGGAAAAGTCGACACTGGGGCAGGAGCAGATCAATTTCCTAGGCCATACGATTTCTCGTGACGGTGTCAAGCCGGACGCTACGAAAGTGGAAGCGATTCGACGTATGGCGATTCCCCGGGATGTAAAAGGGATCCGTCGCCTCCTCGGAACACTTAACTATTATCGCCGGTTCGTTCCGGATATGGCGGAATATCTGGTCCCTATTAATAATTTGCTGAAAAAGGGGGCTAAGCTTGTCGTGACGCCGGTAATGGAACATAACATCCGTAAGTGCATGGATCGCTTACAGGCGGAGCCGGTACTAGCGTTTCCGGACTTTACTAAGTCGTTCACCATTACTACCGATGCTAGCGAATACGCGGTGGGGGCGGTCTTGTCACAGGATCACGACGGGGGCGATCGTCCCGTGGCGTATGCGAGCAGGCGCCTCACAGACGCGGAGACCCGGTATAGTGCTTTGGAGCGGGAGTTGCTGGGTGTAGTGTGGGCAATAGAGCATTTTAGGCCCTACGTTTTCGGGAGGAAGTTCCGCGTCCACACCGATCACCGGCCGCTGCAATGGGTCGGGAAGCTAAAAGAGTCCTCGGCGAGGGTCGCGAGATGGAAGGAGTTTTTGGGTCAGTTCAACATCGAGATTGTCTATAAGCCTGGGAAGGACAACGTCGTGGCGGACTGGCTGTCGCGAGCGATTATGATCAATGCCGTAGAGGAAGGCGAGCCGTCCCGCGACGTGAGGCAGTTTTTGAGCGAGTGGACACCAGACGGCGAGGGTGTAGCTGGTGGTGCAGGAGTACAGGGTGATGCGGAGTCGCCGGAAGACGGGAGCTCAGCGGACGATAGGCCAGTGGAAATGGAGGAAATTGACGAAATCGTCAATGATAAGCGTCGCCAGGTCATTTGGAAAACGCGAACCGAAGGGACGGTAAAAATCGAATATCGCACATATGGTAAGTGCAAAATTAATATAATCTGGTCTCAACCGGGGGTTCGCGACGATCAAATTTGCAGGGCGTTGCTGGATGCATCGGAACCGGGGAAAGTGCACCACCTTTACGTGGGGAACGCTACGATTTGGGACAAGGTTCGACGTATATGGCGCTGCGAGAGGATCGGTGTCGATCGGTCGTTTATCCGGTGCAGGTACTCTGTGGAAACGCTTCAGGACGAGGAGCGGCAGAGGGAGGTAACCCTCGCGTACCACCAGGGTAAAACCAACCACCGTGGTGTGAATGAAACATTACACGCGTTGCGTAGGAGGTATTTTTGGTGGGGGATGAAAAAAACCATACAGGACACGATCGGTGCGTGTGAAGTGTGTCTGCGCACAAAATACGACCGTCACCCCCCACGGGGTATCCAGGAGGAGACGCCTACAGGGGACGCGCCTCTCCAGGACCTCCAAATCGACACTTTCACCTGGAGGGGTTACAAGTGGGTCACCATTATCGACCTCTTTAGCAAGGTGGCCATGGGGTATCAGGTGCTCGACAAGTCCGCAGAAGCAGTATTAGAGGCCCTTCACGTCTGGATGCAATTCTATGGCGTACCTGGGAGAATTTCCTCGGACGGGGGACGGGAATTCGATAACGTTGCGCTACGGGAAGAAGCGAAGCGTCTCGATATAGCGTGGCATTTCACAGCGCCGGGTCATCCGAAAAGTAGGGGTAGCATTGAGAGGCTGCATAGCACTCTGAGCGATCACCTCCGTGTGTTTCAGGGCGAGAAGGGTTTGGAGCCGGACGTAGCTATGCGGAAGGCAATCGTGGCCTACAACCACTCCATCCACTCCGTCACTGGGTTCTCACCGAACGAGGTTTTATTCGGGTTGCATGGGCAGCGTCGCGACTGGATGGATACCACTGCGAACGAGCGTTGCGTCAGGGACATCGTGGCCAATAGGGTCGAGGTACGTAAAGTTTGGGGCAAGGTGCGGCACAAGATACAACGGGAGAAATGTCGGCGAGTGGAGCGGGAAAACCTCAGACTGCGTGATCGGGTGGGCGACATCAAGATAGGTACTATCGTTTATCGCAAACTGTCCACTAATCGGGGGAAGGAGTTGCTTCGGTACGACGGTCCTTTCAGGGTAACCGCGATCAGGGAACATAATCTCGTCACGATCGACAGTCTTCGAGAGCCTAAAAAGAGGCGCACAGTTCATATAGAACAGCTTAAGCTTCCAATATTAGATCCGCGCTAGCCACCGCGACCTGTCTTGCTCTCGCCTCTGCACGCCTCCTCGTTTCTCGTTGTGCAGTCCCGTCCATATTTTTTTTTATTATATCAGTTTTTGTATTTCTGTTTGTGGTGGTGAGAATGTCAGTGCACCGTTTTTTATGAACTTTGTTCCTCATGTTATTTTTTCTTTTGATTTCGGTTAGTGTGTAGATATTGAGAAGTGTTATTGTAGTATATATATATATATTTTTTCTTCTTCTTTCTCTTTTCTTTTTAAGTTTAAATGCAATTGTGTTTTTGTTTTTAGTGATAGTTCTGTGCAGATCTGTTATTTTCCTGTTTTCAATCATTTTAGCTTGTAAGATTGTAATTAAATTGTCATTGTAATTGTACAGTTAGTTTTGGATTGTAAGGTATCAAGGCTAAGGACTGCTCTCTCCATTTTGGTTGTGAGTTTCCAAAAAAATTGTAGCGTATCTTTGTAAACTGGTGGGGGGGAGTTAAGGATAGGAGTCGGGCAGTATTAGCCTTAATACCATCTTGGGATGTAAACAACATCCCAAACATATAAAAGGAGGATTACTTTCATGAATAAAGCAGTATTGTTTCTGGAACCGTGAGTGTTGTTTCTTCTTAACCTTTTCCTTTTTTTTAATTCATTTGTCTCGACCAAGCATAACTTATATATACCTGTATTAACGATCATTTTTAACCCACTAAATCTTTGTTTGGTTAATGTGTCTTTTATTTATAGTTGTTTTATTTTTTAAGTAGTAACTTACTATTGATAAAGATTAAACATTTAAATATACCTGAAAGTTGGAACGGGTTTCACCGTTGAGTGATCTAATCTCAACTAAACGCAACGCCAGAGATCAAATAGATTATTATTCAGGTATGATAGGGGAATCTGATCATTTCGCTTAAGCAAACAAAATGTATGATGATTCATATCAAAAGTCCTAAATTGATGTAAACTTTAATCAAATTTATTAATAATTTAAAAAATCTGGTGCGGACAACACACGAATTTCACTTACCTCCGTTGTTAAAATTGATAAAAGAATTTTCAAATACAGTTACAGATGGAAATGATTGAAACTGATAATGAATTAATGTGTTTTATTAAAAAATCTATTATATTATAATCTTAAACAATTAGTTTGTTCTATCGGCTTTACATCAATCTTTCTTAATTTTTACAGGCTAGTGTATAAGATAATATTTTTTTTAAGTCTTTAGCTTTCCAACGATCTATTATACATCTATATTACTATTCTTGTGTTCATAAACAAAATTCATAAAAAACAAACAAATATATATGTTTGCAGTTTTCTCTTTTGGTTGGATATCAAATTTGTTCAACTTATATATTTGCATGTTTTTCAACAATGATAACAAGATGTTATGGTTATTTTTATAGAATCTACAAAATTAAAGGTACTGTAGAAGAAGAAAATTTAAGATATCGGCATTAATGCCCTGTCAGACTATTTCAATCAGAAAAAAACCTAAATGATAATAAAGCCCATTAAATTTTACATCAATATAGCGAATTTAATCAAGATCGTCGGGACCGTTTTCGAGAAAATCGAAAAAAGGTGCAAAATGCATGGTATAAAGTGGCTCTTCTGGTAAGCTCATTTTGATGAAAAAGGTTTCGTTAAGTCTCGAACGTATATCGGTCTTAAATATGAAATTTTTTTGAGAATATCATAAAATGGTGCAATATGCATAATATAAAGTGGCTCTTCTGGTTAAGCGATTTTGATGAACGAGTTGCTGTAACATCTCGAGCGTATAGTTATCTTAAATATAAAATTTCAATTTTGTACAACGTTCCGTTTTTGCGCTAGACTTACCACACACACACAGACACAGATCTTTTTTCGGGACTTGGTTATTTAGACTCAAGAGACGATAAAACGTGTATTTCCATCGAAAACTGGAATTCTAAAATGTTCACGATCGCAATAATTTCTCTTCCCCTTTTCATTTCATATATAGGTTAGTGAAAGTAAAAATTTTAGCGTTTAGTTAAGTTGAAAAACAAAACCACGTGTGTACTTTTTACTAATAGCGCGACCAAGTTCCTATAGTTTTGGAGATTAAACTATTCGATCAAGAAAAGTGTATATGTTGTTTTCTCCTACATCAATAAATTCTGGATTATCTTGGCCATACCGTACCGTATTGGAACTTTGAACCAATACTATACAAAGTTCTCCAACAGACTGGACGCAAACCCTTTAGCACGAACAATAACCTTTGAAACCCACCACAACAGACCTCTATACCCAAGAGTTAACCAAAACGCTCTTGCTAAAGCCAGCAACTTAAGCCCAATTTGTTTGATCCTTATTACGCTCGATTCCGTTAGCAATAAATGCATGTATGTGGTGAGTCTAGGTAAAAAACTTTATGTTGTACTGCAATTCCATATTTAAGTCTATGCCTGGGATATTTGAGAAATTTTTTAACTAATCGTAAGATCAAATAACAAGAAGTGCCATTTTCTACTATTCATTTTGCACCTTTCTGCAATTTTCTCAAAACAGCTCAAAATGTAATTATTGGTTTCAATTTTACTCCTTTTTTATTCTGATAAAAATATTTTAAAAAGGCTTTGTTTGATCTAACCATCATTATGAAGAATGATATGATTGATATAAAAGCAATGAAAACGAGATAGACTTGACAGATTGGGACAGATTCTATAAAACACTATATGGTGATAAATATATCCAAGATGTTAATTTTTTCTCGGTGACCCATCCGCTTCTAGATAGTGACATTTCTTTAGAAGAATTACAACATTGTGTGCGTCTGTCAAAAAATCAAAAATCTCCAGGATTAGACCTTATTATCTATGAGGCGTTTAAAAACCATACGCCTGAGTGGGAACATTACCTTCTAAATTTATTTAACCTTATAATGCTCCACGAAAAACCACCTCTGTCTTGGTCGAAATCAAAACTTCACTTGTTATTTAAAAAAGGTGACAAGAAAGATACAGATAACTACCGTGGAATATCATTAATAAATACTATGGCATAATTATTCACTAATATTCTTGCCAAAAGACTTATGTTATGGGCAGATTCTGAAAATATTATCCCTGAAGAACAGGCAGGATTTAGAAGCAAAAGAGGCTGCATTGATCATATTTTTACCCTTAATGCACTGATGACTCTTGGGAAACAAAGATGGCGTTGTACGATTCAATGATCTCTTCAGTTCTCCTGTACGGATCAGAAGTTTGGAGTCTGGGATATATATCTAGATGCTTTAGAAATTTCCCAAATGAAATTTATTAAATACCTATATGGATGGCCCAAAAACACCCCAAGCTATATAGTGAGGCTTGAGACAGGTAGAAGTCCTCTAATCTCAAAAGTAATGAAAAAAGTAATCAACCATTGGTCTAAACTGTCATCGATGCCTGAAGAGAGACTCCCTAAACAGTGTTTCAACAGACTGAGAATGCTAGATGCAGGAAAGCCTGATATAGATTACAACTGGGTTTCACAGGTCAATATGATAGCCCACAACTATGGATTTAGAGAAAAATTCAATGCGCCTCTGGAAAACGATATTTTGAATCACAAAGCCGATATTATCGAAACAATCATAGACAATAACTGTTCAACTGACATTAATAGAGCAATGAACTCAAATAGTAACCCGATATACCGATTACTCAGCAGTTACAACCTACATAAACCAGAAGAGTACCTAACATATAGGCTAAATTTTAAGAAAATAAGGTGTATCAGCCGACTAAGGGTAGGAAACCCAGAGATCATCAAACTCCATCATGGAAACAAAACAATTATTATTAAGGCAAATGAACTTTGTATATTTTGCAATGATTATTTCAACAATAGTTTGTACCATATCCTCCTACATTGCCCAACCTTTAAAGACAATAGACAATATATCATAAAACCATCTGAATCCATATCCTGTGACCTACAAAAAATTCAAAATATCTTGAACATTAATAGTGAAGCCAGACTGAACAGTCTTTATACTTATATCTTAAACATATGTAATAAATATGATTCTATTAGTTCCATATAAACAATATTATTTAAATAGTTTTCGAAAACATTTAATCACTGTACTTTTACTACGCTTCCGTTTATTTTAGATGTCTCACTATTTTATGTTTAATATTGTGTAGTAATCAATATTATGTTAAAATATTTTTTATTATCCAGTTCTTTTTATTTTTGTTTACTATTTTGTCAAGGAGTACATGTTTTATCTTTTGTTTAATGTTTTGGATAAAGAGCACTAGACTCAGGTTATATTTCTTTTGTAATTGTATTTTATGTTGTAAATTTGTACAAGACTTTGTCTTTCACAAATAAAATATATTCTAATTCTAAAATTCTAAAATCATTATGAAGAATGATAAGGATTAGACCAAGTGGCAGCAAGAACAAGTGGCCTGTATTTAATAAGAGAAAGAAAAACTGATAGGATTGAAATATTGGTACATTTAAATTAAATATTTGAACAATTAGGTTAGGTTATGGGTTACCATTTAGGTGGGCTAGATAATTGCTTCTTGGTATGGTTGATATGGTGTTTCTCTCGTTTCATCTCTTCATCCAGTTTCATCCAGCCTAGGAAGACCTTTTCTCCCTCTACTCCATTTTTAACGCAGCGTACTCAGAAAAGGAAGAAGGTAAATGGTGTGCAGCGTGCACTCTTTTGCTGTACTTCGGGTTCTCTTCTTAGCATATGTTTTTTATAACAAAATATGGCCGCTTGTGGAACATTATTCAATTGAGCGTACATGTTACGCGAACAGGCTCAAATACAAAATTATAAAGATTTATACACCTAAAGTACCTTAACTTTTGTTGATTGAAAAAATGACTTTTTATTTGTAAGTATTGATAAAAATATAGGCGAATGTTAAGTATGGAAGTACTTTGATAATCAAATTAAGGAGAAAACAACAGACATATTTTTCTTGATTGAATTTATTTTTCTCCAAATAGGAAGAATCTTATTATTATATCATAATGATATTATTATATCATAAAATATTATATCGTTGGAAAGCTTAAGCTTTTAGAAAAATGTAATTTCTATTTTTAACTTCCGCCATCTAAAATAAATATTCTCATGGTAACTCAATGAAATGATTTTAATCAATTTCAAATTTAATTTAAAAGTTGTTAGATTGATTTCAATAAAAGCGGTCAGTGAATGTCGAGTAGTGTTAGCACCGAAATTTTTTAATATTAACTTTTTTATTATTTAACAATAATAAAATCTGCGATACCCATCCGAAATCGCATGCCACTTTAAGGATCCTATCAAACTGTCTTTGTGTAATATATGAAATAATACAGATTAAATATTCTGTGAAATATAATCATAAAATCTCAAATATTATTTCAATAGCTAACTTCAACACTTTTTACGGAATAATTAATAGTTCTACTATGTACCAAGCGTTTAAAATTAAGCCCATAAAATTAAAAAGTTGAGTACATACTATAATTTTAAATCTTAACAAGGTTTAAGACTTCTAAAACAGACTAGAAACCTTTTTCGTGACTCAGATTTCCCAAACAGTTCGCGATTGATTCCTAATTTTTTTTTTTTTTTTCATAGTCAAATAAGAAAAGCATCAGCAAGTCAAATATTATACTTTAATATTTCATTTTTGTGTTTCTTTGCTCTATATTTTACCATTCTAAATTAGCCAGAAATACTTTTTCTTTTTTCATTGCTAAATTTACTTTAGTACTTTATTTTTAACAATATTCTTATATTGTTGCTCTTGATGTGAACACCTGACTTGCCAAATCTTGTACAATAATTGAAAACCAACGGTGGGTTATCTTATAGCCGTCACCTGATCCTTCAATGACTCCTAATTGATCATTAGAGAGAGGTTCGTAATCTCGGGACTATGACATCATACACTACGTCATGGATTTAAATATTTTCTCTGCTTCGTATTAAGGTGTTGACTTTCGTGAAACATAATATAATAATAATTATTATAATGATGTGTTTTATTGATTAAATTTACATACATAAATTTACTATACACATATATATATATATATATATATATATATATATATATATATATATAATAATAATAATAATAATAATAATAATGTGTTTTATTGTTTAATTTACATACATAAATTTACTATACATTTATATATTGCACACTATGCATAGACTTTAGTCCATCTGCAGAATAGCGCGCCTTAACAAAATATTCTTTACAAATATTATATAAATAATAATTATAATATAAAACTAACTGAACATTTTTTTTCCCCACATTTTTCCCCCTTTATTAAATATTAAATTCTGATATAAGTAAATATCTATATTTCCAGGCCCTTAAATGATAGTTATGCAATGCTACCCAATTTTCACCGTTTAGATAATTTATGTATTCCTGTCTGGACAATACTGCCCCACCAAGCCAACGCATCCTTATTTCTGATAGCACAGAGCAGACCCCTACATAATGGTACATATCCTCAAAGTCTTTATTATTACATAAACTACAATAATGTAGTTCTTCCGCCCTTGTAACATTACAATTAAGGTACAGAAGCTGTCCTCTTATTTTAATTATTGATTTGATGAGTCCCAGGCCGTATCTATCAGAGATATAACTGTTCTCCCCTAAATCACAATTTAATTCTTTATACAGTCGATGGTGAATAGATTTGTTGACTTTAACCAGTAAACCATTTCTAAAGTCTTCTCTTATATATTCTATTAACCCTTTAAAACATTGCTTCTTTCCATCTACTAAATAATCACTATTTTGCCAGTTATATCTCCGACACAAAGACCGGAAATCATCACACCACCATAAATTTCTTTTAATAATTTCCTCTTCCAAAATCTTAGTCAGTCTATGGCTGGGTAACATCAATACTTTTTGAATATATTGAATATTTAGGTGCAAAGTAAACAAAAATGTAGGGTCAATATTAGTTTCCAAATATATAATATAGTGTGGTGTACTCTGCGGAAGTGAAAATAATTTTCTAAAAAAATAGGCAGATAATTTTTCTATTCTATCAAAACGCCCAAAACCCCAAACCTGGGCTGCATAACATAAAATAGCTCGGGAGACAGCCTTATATACAGATAGTTTAGATGAAAACGGTAATTTATTATTGCTGAAAAAATGTTTGTAAGTGGTGTGGATACTGAAACAAGAGGCGCTAAACCTTTCATCAAAATGTTTATTTAATGATAATTTCGGAGATAAAGTGACACCTAGGTACTTATATTCATTAACAACCGTTACACTTTCGTTATTTAAGCGCCATTTCTCCTTTCTCGCTAACCGGCCCCCTTTCCTAAATACAACTATTTGTGATTTTTTTAAGTTAATAGTTAAATTCCACAATTCACAATACTTACTAAATCTGTTTATCATTTCTTGAAGTATGAGAGGGTGATCCGCCATTATGACAATATCGTCTGCATACATGAGGCATCGGATGTTAATTCCAGCTATACGTATACCCCCCTCAATATACTCATTGATATCGTCAATAAAAAGAGAAAATAAAATCGGTGAGAGAAGGCATCCCTGCTTTAAGCCCATTCTAGTGTTAAAATTATCAGTAACACCCTGAGATGTCCATACACGAGCTGTTGTATTGTGGTATAAACCCTGAAGTATTGTGATAAATTTTGAAGATATCCCTCGGGCGTATAACTTATAATATAAGGCATTTCTATCTAATGAATCGAATGCCGATTTAAGGTCGATAAAAAAACAGTAAAGCTTGCCTCCTTTTAACGATATTTTAATTTTTATAATATTCATTAATGAGAAAATATTGTCAATAGTAGAATATCCGGCTCTAAATCCCGCCTGGTATTCACAGAGTGCGTTATTATTATTTACCCATTCAGTTATTCTCTTTAGCATTAAGCCAGTAAACAATTTGGCAATAGAATCCGAGAAGGCGATTTCCCTGTAGTTACTCACAACAGTCTTATCCCCCTTTTTGAATAATGGAAATATTATCGAACTACCAAAGCTTTCAGGAACATCAGCGGTTTCATAAATGTAATTGAAGATTTTAAGTAATTTCTCACGGAAATTGTTTGGACAATTTTAAAAAAATTCATTTGGCACCCTGTCCGGCCTCGGCGCCTTACCATCTTTCGCCCTTTTAATGACATAATTTAATTCATTTATACTGAAAGGATCATCTAAATCAGTAACATTAATTAATAGTGGTGCATAATTAATCCGGTCTGCCGTAAGTGGCGGGTTTAATAAGTCATTAAAATGTTTAAGCCATTCTTTTGCCCCAATTTCCGCACTAACCATAAAGCTATAAGGATTAATTTTTTTAACTAATTGCCAAAAACTTCTACTGTCGTGTATTTCTTTAAATTTTACAGTAATCTCTTTAATGTGTTCTTTCTTTTTATTAAAACATATTTGTTTATGTTCCTTTCTAGCTGTAATATACATATTTTTAATTACGTTTCTATTAGTTTTTCTAAACAAGTTTAAAAGGGCAAAAGTTCTATTTCGTGATTTTTTACAATCTTTATCAAACCATATCTTTTTAATTTTGTTTTTATTTCTATATGAGGTAGCAGTGGTTTTTTGTTCCCTAGATTTGAAGATATTTTAATTAAATCTATAAACGTATTGACTAAATATTGAACATTATCAGATTCCAGATTAGTACTCTCCACTAAATCGTCTAATTTAGATTTAAAGTACAGAGAATCCGATGGGGTCCACGTTAACTTTGGTAGTAGTGGCAACAAATTTTCTTTCTCTGTATTGACATCCGATTCTATCATTAAATAAATCGGCATATGGTCCGAAAATATGTGAGACCCAACTCTGAAATCTTTAACATAATCGATTAGATTAGAGGATACCGCACAAATATCATTAACTGAGCACCCAGGACCACCCAAAAAAGTGTATTCTCCTAGTATGTCGCCTGGCGTCCTTCCGTTTAAAATTATTAAATTTTGGCTATCACACATTTCCACGAATTGTTTACCTTTACAATTTATTATTTTATCCTTAGAGTGTCTTTTAATTTTAAATTTAAATTTTCCTTCGAACACATCAATTGGCAATGTTTGTGACTCCCCGATTCTTAGGTTCATATCCCCGATAAGAATAAATTTCCAAAGCTTATCATTTAAAAAATTTTCAATCAACCCAAATTCTTGATTCCAATTACTCCCACTGATATATAATGGTAAAATATGGATCACATTATCTCTTATTGTCCATTTAATTAATATAAAATTTTCTACTGTGACAAAATCAAATTTATTATTATTTGTAGGCTTAGACTTAATTCCATATAGCATACCACCCTTGGCTCTACCAAATTTACTCTCTCTAAATGCTTTAAACCATTTCAATTTAAACCCAATAAAATATTTTTCAAAACAAACAAAATCTTTTTCTTCTAAGTGGGTTTCTAATAAACAGAATACATCATGACTACTTACAAAATTAAAAAAATCTAAATTATTTATCTTATTTTTAATACCGGCAACATTATAGCATAGTATTGAACACAAATTATTATCATCTTCTTTATAACATTTACTGTGGTCTTTATTTTCACTTATTAGTTTTTTGATACCGATGGTTCTAGTTTTTGGTTATACTTTGTTAATAATTCAGTTATGAGGTGTAGATCTTCTTGTTTGGCCGAAATAATTCCTTTTTCCTCGTCCCAGTAGAACTTTTTATTTTTGAACACCATATAGGAATTCCTGATAATAACTCTTTCATTCTTATCCATTTCCATTATTTTTTTCTTTACTTCCAATAGTTTTTTTCTTTTCTGGCGATCTTGATAAGTAAGGTCTCGATTTATCCAGATGCCCGTTCCTTTTAATTTTTTAGCATTTTTTAAAACTGTTTCTACATCTGATTGTTTAACGAATTCCACTACAATAGTTTTTTCATCGTTTAAAGCATATATTCTATCTATAGTCGGTTCGTGCATATCTAAACATTTCTCAAAAAACTGTGTTACTACTTTTTCTAAATTCTCTTCTTTAAAAAACTGTAACCCCGAGATAATTATTTTTTTCATTTTTTCTCTTCTTTGAAAGTACTCTAAGCTTTTCTTTAAATTCTTGTTTTCTTATTTTAAAGCGACTAATTCTGATTTCACCGCTTGGTTTTCGGCTATTAACGACTCTAATTTTTCTTTTATGCTTTTTGTGTCGTTTTTTATCTCCGTTACAACAGCAAACCTCTCGTCCAGCATTTCACTTAACTGTTTCAAAATATTTCTGTCCATCTCTGCGTGATGTTTTTTGAGATTATCGTCTGCCTCCGGTGAATTTCGATTTCTTTTTCGTGACGAAATCGCGTTACTTAGTTGTTTTTTCGATCCATCATTCATAATATTGAATTAAACTTCAACAATAAATTTTAAGTCTCAGTCAGATATTTTACAATCTTTCTGTAGGTTTCAGCAGTAGTCGGAGATATTTTAGTATCATTGGTTCTACTTATACAATAATAACTATTAGGATCTGTTACTTTGTTTAAATGCGCACACATCAGTTTAAAATTTTTAATATTTTTAACAAATATTGGTGGAGGTAGTGGTTCTCTGGGTATAGGAGAAGATTCCATGGTTTCTTTTTCATTTTGGAGGATCTGAAATGGATTCGGTGTAAAAAACGGAGATTCATCAGTTATTCCTTGTGATGATGTGCTGGGCTGTGGTTCAGATTCTAATGAGGTAGCTGACGCGGTCGCTGGTGGAATCATTTTTTTATTTTGTTCACGGCGGGGTCTCTGTTTTGTGGGAGACGAGTTCGAACCTGCAGATCTAGATCTTTTACTTGCGGACTTTGAGGGCATGACTTGATGAAAATATCTCATTGATTAAGAAAATAATAATAATAAATAAATAATGAGATAAGAATTAAAGATAAAAGAAAGATAATTAAAAGAAAAGCAAGCCCGAGCTTGCCGAGCTAGCGGCAATCAGCTGATCAGTGACCCTTCTTTCACTTTTTCGTGATTGTACAAAGTAAATTATAACTTTGCTTACGGAAACTTCTCCAATATTCACTGCCGTAATATTCCTGAGGTCTAGTGATGTTCTCCAGACTGAATTCTAGCAAATTCCTACTGAAAAAAGCAAAACTCTGAGAGACGATGTAACGTATGACTGTTATCATCGAGCGCATCAGCTGATTCGATAAGAAAGTTTAATACAAGAAAATAACATCCCTTTTAGTATTTAGTAGGAAGTGTCATATATTTTTATTTTTGTAGACTCAAAATTGTAATTAATATATGTTTAAAGATGGCCTCAAGGCATGCAATTATATGAATGATATAATAATAATGATGCAGTTATATGTATTGTAAAATAAGCTGACAAGGCTGGTTCAGCCTAATATATTGTATATGTTGACTAAAAATACATGTGTATTTGTAATATGAACATGACAGATTAATGGATCCTTGAAAATGGCCTACGACCGTACGTAAGAGATGGAAAAATAAATTTTGAGTGAAAAATATGGATCAGAATTACTTTTTAGTGCAATCCATTCAATAATTTAGCACATTATCGTCTAAATAAAATTTATTTTTACATCAAATCCAGAGTTCCAGTGGTAACGGGCCTGATGTGTGTGATGGAGTAAGGTTACACCTGGTTGGAGCAAAGAGGTTACGTGAAATGGATTTGTCACTGCTTCAAACATATTTATATTTTTGTTCTCCTTATATTTAATTGAAGCTGATTTTTATTTCTTATTTTATTTTATGTATTTTATGGTCGAAGAAAGATTATTTTATTTTACAGTGTCAAATCAATTGTAACCTCTCGCCAGCTGTTGTCATTCGTCTCGGTTGATTATTGTTTATATGTGCTCCTTTGGTTTATCTCTCCGCTATTTATTTCATTTATTACCGTTTTATTATTTAACTAATGGCTACAAGAAAATAAAGAACATTTTATTGTCAACACCACCGTACCTGATGTTTATTTATTTCGCCTTCACCTCCTTTAAACAGTAATAGCGGAAGTTAAAGTCGTAGCGAATGAAATAGGAGCATTTTTATCAAACCAAACTACGTATTTAAATTAATGAAATAACAAGAAGGAAAATCTTGGCACAGAAAAACAGAAGATCGAAAATATTGGGAATTAAAATGCCAAGAAATTTAAAAACCAACAGCGAACTCATAACCCAGAAGGTACGGCTGGTCACCGATGAAGACTATTCCTCCTTCAAGAGAGGCCTACACATCAGTACAAAATCATTTTATTTTTATTTATTTAAACATAAAATTTTCTATTTAAACAAGTTTTTTTGAAATTTTATTAAAAAAAGATATTAGTAAATTTCATTAAAAAAGTTGTATACAATATTTGGTCAAACATTGTTCTTTTTTATTTATATCAATTATTGGAAGTGTTTTAAAATAAAAATAAATATATATAAACTCTATGTATCAACAAAATTGTATTGTAAATATGTGTAAATAAAGGCTTATCTTATCTTATCTTGCGTGTATATACTTTATACATATGGCGACGAGAGCTGGGTGGTGCTCGACAAGCTTGTCAGCCGAATGAATGCTGCTGAGATGAAATTCTTACACCGAGCAGCGGAAAAGACAAGACTTTGTCCAAAACATTAGCATTAGAGGGAAACTAGAGGTACCACCATTGAAGACAATCGTGGAAAACAGACAATTAAAATTGTAATTAAGACTCTATTTCATTTTATTCCGTATGGTTATTTTCTATTAGTTTTGCTTTACTTGTTTATATTACTTTAAGACTCTGAAACTCATTTATATATTTTGTAAATTTTGTTCTAAAGGAACTTTTCGCTGGATGATAAAAAAATTATATATTAATTTAAAATTGTTTGGACCTGTTTGTCGAATGGATGAAGTAAGACAACCCAGAAGGACACAGAACACCTATTGGTAGAATAACACGTGGCCAACCTAGAATCTTCTATCAGGAACGTATCAAGAGTATTGGGGGTAACAGAGGCAAAACCCTTGCAGAAATGAAACGACTCAGCTGAAACCGAGATAACTGTCGGCGCGGGGTCGAAGAATACTCCAATAATGGTTCGAAGAGAAAACAAAATTTCAGACAGAATTAAAATAAAATTAAAAGTAAAACTAGTTCAGAACCAAGTTAACAAAATTTCGATTTCCGGCAGTTGATTTCAAATATATTGTCACTGTTCAAATATTTCCAACTTTTTTATTTTTTCAGTTGTATTTTTCGCTACAATGAGAATGCGTTTCTTCTAAACAATAGTATATTTATGTTGATTAATTTTTTTTAACTTTATAAAGAAATAGAAGAAATATACTGAATCAAAGCTAATTCTTTGATTGATAGGGTATCACTGCAAAAAAGTTGTAAAAAAATAATTATTGTGTAGAATAGGTCTATTGAAAGGTTATTAAACATTAAAATTGAAGTGTTACCACTTGGTAGTTTTTTCACAAGACTATTTCATGCCTATATTTGTAATTTTAGCCCTTTCACTTGTATACATTGTATATACAGTTTTAAAAATCAATAAAAATAATTTTAAAAACATTTAAAACTATTTCCTCTCGCACTATAACACAATGCAAGAACGCTGTTTCATTTAATCTGTTTAAAAATAAAATAGCTTATTTTGTCATTTCTTCTTGATTTCTCCTTTGAGAATAAAGAATGAAACTTATTTATCATCCAATGAGCCATGCTGAGTAAAAATACAAAGGGATGTTAAAATCTTAATCTTGTAATATTGAAAAGGTAAAACTAATTATTTCAAATGGAAAAGTTGGTAATTAGTTGAATAAAAAAAGAACCTGTGTTTCCTTAGTTGAAATAAAAATCCGTTCACTAGATACTGAATCTATCACGTCCATAGACTTTCTCCAGAAGAAAGTAATTAAGTTAATAAAGAATACAAACCAGAGGAATAACGAGTATTATCCGAGTAAGGAACTGAGAGCTTCTAACGAAAGACTGTCTGCGCGAACGAACCTAATCAAGGTTCTACAAGAGGATTTCTCTCTTGATCAATATTTTTAATTTAAGACAAACCGAATGGTATTTCTAAGGCTTTATTAGTTTTTATTAAAAAGCTGAAGGTGTACCTTTTAAGTTTCATTCCTGATCGGAAGCCTTTGCCGATGCCTGTCTTTTCGACGGGCCTTAAAACATTCAATGAATATGACATTGGCTAAACCTGTTTTATTCATCTTGTCTTAAATTCAAGATCTTGCCTGTTCAAAAATATTCTGTCCTTTCTAGATAGTCCTAAAAAATCTATGTATATAGGTTTCAGTCAATGAATAAACAATTTTATCTATGCGACGTTCGAGAATTTATTGTTCTCATAATCATGCAATTTTGGACAAAATATTGTCTTAATTAGACATGTTTAGCTTACAAGCTTTGAAAGAACACAAGTTAAGAAACAAAGAAACAAGAGTGTTCTTTCAAAGCTTGTAGGCTAAAACATGTCTAATTAAGACACTATTTTGTCCAAAATAGCATGATTATGAGAACAATAAATTCTCGAAACGTCGCATAGATAAAATTGTTTATTCATTGACTGAAACCTGAGAACAACACAAACTTAAATTATCAACAGTCGAGAACTGATCAAACAATATATATAGATGTAAAATACTTTAGAACAATAATAATATTGATAAGAGACCACATTCATACTATATATACAGAAAATAATAATAATGGTCAAATTTCATAAAATATAACATAAATTCAAATATATACAATAAAAATAATAATAATAAATAAAAAAACAAAACAAATCGAAACATAAACCTATTATTGAGATAAATAAAAAGTTGGCAAATAAATAAACATCTTACACACAATCATAACTATATACAATATACACAATTGCTGAAGGGACCCCAGCAAGCGCTTTTTCCTCCACTTGTGGAGGAAAAAGCGGAATCCAAGAGATCCCAGCACCTCTATCTCAGCCGTATCACTGGTCTGAGCCAGTGGAGGCTGAGTTAGGACGCTGTAGCCACAAACATACCGTACATGAGTGGAGGATCTGACCATTGTCAGAACTCCAGTTTAAATGTTTACAATAGGTCTCGTGGCCACTGCCGTATCAATCTTTGAGGAGGATTGTAGGGATGGGTGGTGCTGGATAGGGATTGTGCTAGAGGGTTAGGATGATGACTAAGGTTTTGATGAAATTTGGAAAATTTGGATGGTACCAGGTCTAAAACAAACGGAATATTAAGGTCATGGTGTAGGGTACAGTTGGTAACGTAATAAGGAGCATTAACTATTGTTCGGAAGACTTTGGATTGGAAGGATTGGATGCGTTTGATGTTAGAATGTTTAGCTGTACCCCACAGTTCAAGTCCGTAGGTCCATATAGGTTTCAGTACTGTCTTGTATATTAGTAATTTGTTGTCAACTGTAAGATGAGATTTTCTGTTTAGTAGTCTGTATAACTGGCCGAATCTGCGGTTGAGTTCTTTCTTTTTAGTCTTGTATGTGGGTTCTACGTCAGTCTTTTGTCTAGTAAAAAGCCGAGATACCGGACTGTGTCTGAGGAAGGAAGCGGTATGGAATTGAAATTAACCGTTGGACAGGATTTGCGTCGAAGGGTGAATGTGACGTGAGTGCATTTGCTTTCGTTCACCTTAATGCGCCAAGCATTGCACCAGTCTTCAGATATTAGTAATTAAACCTCAAATTATTTATATAAAAAATATCTATACGAATACACGCAAAGAAAAGTGAGAATGAAAAAAAAAATTTCGTTTGATAATAATGATTATATATAAAACTTTTCGTAATCGAGTTATTAACTAAATGTAATTTTTATGATTATCTAAGTCTAAAAAACCTAGGAATACAAAACAGTGTGTCAATGTGTACATAGTAAGTCATGGTCAAAAAGGAAAAGAAAATTGAGATATTATAATTCAGTTCAGTATATTTCAGAGATTTTACAGAAACTATTATATATTTTCCCAAAAAGATGCCTCTAAGGCTTCTCATGCTCATACGTTCAAAATTATCATAGACAAATGAATTAAATATTTACAAAGTATTAATAAAACCCATTTGCTCTTTATTTTGAAATTGAGTTATAGGAATCAGCAAATATCAAAATTCTCCAAAACTTTGAAAGTTTCGTAAATCCCATCATATAAATATGAACATTATCCTATCATTTCAATAAAAATCACTTAGGACCATTGTAAATGTCCCTTTCTATGTATCTAATGAGACATTACATACTGACTATGACATTCCGTTCCACATTGCAACTACCACTGATCACTACAATAATTTTCACGACAGTCTGATCCTAATATATCCACAGTTACATCCTATATCCCTTATAATTCGCCCAGAATTCTATCGAGACGCTGATCAAGAGATTTGTAACACTGATTTAAAAAAATCCATTTATTCTTCATATTCTTTGCCTTTGTATGTTAACAGTATTTATATTAATTTGTTAGCGTATTTACTTATTGCCTAAGTAGATGGCAAATTTCATTATTTTTAAATTTCCTCTGCTCTTATAGTGCTTGAATGCCAAAATTTCACCATACCTTCCTCTAAAGTACCTTTTATATTCTTTATCTGAAGTAATCAAATATCTTAAATTTGTGGATAAACGAATTCATAAATATTAACTATAAAATAATTAGATTAAAAAATAAGGAGAAGAGAGGACTTTTTTTGCAGAATGAATTATTTTATTTTTATTTTTTGTTGTATCAGAGTAGTAAATCAGATGTGTAGCATTGGAAATCAAGTGATTTTAGAAAAAATATTATTTAATTTAAACAGTAGTAAAGGATGGAGAGTTACCGAAATCTATTATTGTTATAGTTAATAATTTTAGTTGTTATATTATTAAATATAAAAAATAATTTTTCCATTAAAAGTCAATGTAATTTTTTTTTATTTAAAAAAAAGATTATAAATGAAAGTTGAGTAACGCACACACCAGATTTTTAATATTGATTACTTTTAGGCACTGATCGTTTATTATTTCCTCCGTAATGTTATTCTAAAGAGGTGTTTCCTGGAATAAACAAATTATTATTATATATGGTTTATTATAAATCAGAAGGAAAAATAAATACATTATATTTCACTAATTGAGTGTAGCATGGCTAAGTGAAATTAAATTAATCTATCTCATTTACAAATATGTCGATAATATTGCATAGCGTGCATGCTTGAGATTGACTTCCGGCATTCCCCCTCGACCGTTATCAATCCACTTAAGAATTAATAATAGAAAATTATAGTAAAAATAGAAAATAATATATAGTGCGTTACGCACATTGCACAAATTTCGTTTATCATTCCAATAGAAACAAACTTTAAAAGTTTTATTTAGGTTCAGTGAAAATTCTATTAACCATCATAAATGTATAATTATATAGAAGTTAGTTCAGGGTGCAGTCAAATGAACACATTATTAAGAAATAAACTTCATAAACTGGTGCCGACGTATAATTATATAATTTTTTTAAACTATTGGAAACAACAATCCTCTACTCTATATAATATTTGCAGTTAGTCAGTTAGAATAATTATTCCGAAATATTGAAGTAAAAATCCATGATATTTATCAAAAATACAAATTATTACCTACGAAATTGAGCGATTATTTTAAAATGCTTTAGTAAATTAGTAATGATTGATTTATTATTATTATTATAATTTATAATAATAGATTTATTAAAGGAAATGCAAAAATCTCTCATTAATTTATAATTAAACCGAATCTAATATTTGTTTTTTCTTCAATATATTTTATTTAGAATAGCTAAGTGAAGAAAAAAAATTTACAATTAAAATAATCCACGCAATAATCACCTTTTCTTTTTAGATGAGCCTGTACACAAATAATATATTCATTTCAACATCATGGTAATATTCACATGTAAGGGACATTCAGATATTTAAAAGTCTTTCAGAATAAGACTTAAGGAAAGTCTCGTAAAAACCGTTGAAGTTCAAGCGAATCAAATAAAGGACAAAAAAGAAAAAAGATGATTAAATTATGTTCCTTGAATAAGTTAACGATATAATCAAATTACCAAACGGAATAAAATATATTAAATTTAATTTATATAGAGAGAATCCTTTTACTGTCATCATTTTCTATCAATAAAATGTACAAATAACACTTTGATGTTAATTGGAATGAGAACGAGAACAGTATAATGGCAGATTCCAAAGTTTCAAATACTCTTTGAATATGGCGATGGCGGTCCTTTTTACATTGTTCTTGAAAGGCTCAAAAGAATCCCACACTCTGTTCTCATTATAAACGCTTTTAATGCCTCTTGATATGATTCAACTCGACCATGAATCCCCTCGAAATTCATTCCTTTATGATCCTTAAAGCACTTTCTTTTTCGCCTTCCACAGCAATTAGCTCGGCGCCTCAACAATAAACTGGTGTTTCTAAGAGCATAATGTGCTCACCTTGTGTTTAAACATAACTAAGTGTTAAGATATTTCATATGTCCTTTCTGAAAAGTTAACGTCGCCAGCTAATGACGCCAGCTAATAATTTATATGTATGTATGTTATGTATTTATAATTCCATTTTTATCTATAGATCTATTACAAAATAAAAGATTTTAGGCATCCAAGCGAACCTGTAGTACTAATGTAATGGAGAAGTTGCGATATTCAAGAATAACACACTAAGAAGATAAACTTATTTTATTGTGTGCCGACGTTTTGGTCTACATTTTGGGCCTTCTTCAGGGCTAAGAAAAATATCACAGCAACCAATAAATACAACTAAAAGAAAAAATAATATCAAGTTAACTATAGTGAAATAATTTCGTAGTGTTTTTACTGGTGATTTCAATAAAAACTGGCATCATCGCCATACACACTGCAAATATTTTCAACCTTCTGTGCAGTGGATTTTCCTTATCAGACATAAAAAATCATTAAATTACGAAAATTAATTTTTTTATCTTCCATTTTGAGCATGCAAAATACCACTTAAATATAAGGATTCTTGGTTGAAACTGATGTATGAAAGCACCTTAACTAATCCTTTCTTAGAATATATAATCATTATTTACCAAGTAAACCTGATTTCATAAACACAGAGAGACTTAAATTGAAATATTGAAAACGCAAAGAGCTTATTTTACAATAAGATAAGCCACAAAATATGGAAACAAACAGAATTTTATAGAATTTATTTATTTAACGGCACTTTATGCTACTATGGCTAATCGGACGATACTACAGTGGGAGTCCTAAATTTTGCCTATCCAGGTTTTATTAGGATAGGAATCTTTAACGAGTACCTGACATCGCACAGGCTCGAGACCACCTTTTAACGTCCCCTCCGAAGGACGGCGTAACTAAGGATTTTTTACTCCCATTAAAAAATCCTAGGACCACCTGCGGATTTGAACCCGTGACCTTTGACATGGGAGGCTGTTACGCTAGCCACCCAGCTACAAGTGATCCCGAGGAAACAAACATATATATAAATTGAAAATAAAATTGGTATGAAATTATAACAATAATAGAGGTATATATCTATCATATATATAAATCATTAAATTTCTAAATCATCGATCTTTTTTTAATGTCCTGTAATTAGCCTGAGTAGTGAGCCGGTGCTCAAAAATTGTTTGTTTTGAAAAGGATCCTAAACCAAATTAAGAAGGAGAAATAATTGTTAACGACCTAACATCCGATAAATTTTAGAAAAAAAAAAAAAAAATCATAAGCAGATTCCAACTTGCACCAGATGTATCACAATAAGGACAGTGAAACATATATTCTTAGATTGTCAGATTTTCTGTAAATTAAGAATTGAACTAAAAATGGATAATACACTAAAACACATTTATAAACATGATGAAAACAAACTTAATATTCTCTTCAGATATTTTAAAAGCAGGCGTAGAGGTGTCATAAATAAATAAAATATTTATTTGTATAATTTATGTTATATAATTATACAGGTATTGGCACTGAAACCGATAAACCGTCCAGACATTTATCTGACAAGCATCACTCTTATGCCCAGAAATCCACCAAGAACAGATGTTTAATTTAGATGAAAACGTCTGTTCGCAAACAATCTTGAGATTGCTTGTTTCAGAAACCAATTAAAATACTTTGGTGTTTCCCTCGAACCAGTTAGCCTGTCTGTTTTCAGTAACCCCCGCAGTATTGAAAATGATTCCGAACACATGCAAACAATTTCTGAATAATTCAAATTAGTATAAATTGAAAAAAAATCTATCATGGAGTAAGTAATTTTCAGGCCATTGAATTAATTCATTTAAGAGCTGGCTACCAATCGGCTTTATTCATTCTTAATTTTTAGCCAATACACTAAGTCAGGAAAAATATTATTCTTCATTTAAACAATTCAAGTACAGCAATACGCTAATGTAGACTTTTTGTATGGCAAATCATGGTATAAAATTTTAAAAAGTAGTTATAGTTATTCACATGATTTATATTTGTTATTAAGATATGAGTTTTAAATTTATCCGTATTGCTTCAATGCTTTCGTCCAGCATTGGAAGCGTGATGAATGAGGGTTTAGTCCGCATTGTTGTGAGCACACGTTGCCTAGCTACCAGATGGCCAGTAACTTAAAATAAAATAATTACCGAGTTCGCTTCTCTATGCCGGGGCTTTTAACTCCCCTCCCTCTGCCTCTGAGCCGAGAGAACTCCGTACAGTCAATTAAGGGCGAGGTAAGGGCGGATCTAGGGGGAAAAAATAGTTTCTGCCTAGCTAAAATTTCGAATCCATTTAAAATAAATTAGTCGTACGATTTCCTGTTAAAAGAAGTTCTTTAGTAAAAGACGAAAGATTTATTCGCTACGAAGGGAGACCAGAGGATTGTTGTTTATTATATTGTTTTGTATATATTGTGTGAATGTAGTATGAATGTTGTACTTGATCACTATTAAGAATGTCCTAATTAGGACAGATTGTAATATCACTCAATTGTTTCTGGAAAAAAAAAAAAAAAACACCTGGACTTTCTACCTATACAAGTAATACCAGCATATGAAACATGGATGTATAATAGAGGTTATATTCATTAATATAATCTTGTATTTATATATAATAATTTTCTTAAAATGAAATAGATATACCTATAATATTTACAGAACAAAAAGTAGCGAATTCTTCAAGCACATTGTGGTAATTAGTCAACATTTATGCTCAATATACTTTTTAAATAAAACATATTATTTTTGTTTAGTCCATTTTACTATAATTTAAGTGATCTTATAAATATAAGTTCTACTAAATAAGAGCATAAATGCTCAGTTTTGTAATATTTCAGCGATGACGTAGTGTTTTTATTTTGTTTGTTTTTTTATTTCTCAAGTGAATATTATTGATATACAGTACAATCAATTTCTTTTCATTTTTTTTTTTTATTTTCTTTCTTATAATTTTATTAAAATGTTTTGAGGAATAATTGTATACATAATACTTAAGTATATTTCAATAATAATCAATTATTAATAGATGAGATTCATTTGATTTCTACTCTACATCAACTGTTCTTACACACTTGTAAGCTTAAATCCAGAAATAAATAATTGAAATTAAAAAACAAACATTGTTCAATCCTAATACTAAAGTGAAAAATGCTAACTTACATTAATTAATTGTAAAAGTCATTCTGTTAAAAAGAAAAGAGCAATTGTATTTTTTAAGCAAACTTCACTGATTGTAGTTTCACTAACATTCGAATCACGTTGCACCATGTCGTAAAAAAACCATCGTAAAGGAAGCTCGACTCTAAATTGCTTTGAAAGAGAGAACCCAACAGCGTTCCGTAAAGATTTGAATCATTATTAATATAAAATAATTATATATTTTTAATTTTATATATTTTTATATATATATATATATATATATTGTATATATCTGTATATTATATTATACATATAATCTGTGTGTGAGGTATATTTATATATACATCTATTCGGTTAAAATCAATTAAAGTTTCTTATCCTGTGTTTAAACTTTAGATATCCATACATATGATGTATAAGTTTGTAAGATATACCGTTCAAAGCTATTTTAATTTAGCTACTTTTTCTGTCTTATTTTCAGGCAGTATTATCCCAGATAGCATAATCCTTTATAAAATGTGTTCTGTCATATTATATTATAAAACTAAATAATAAATTTATAATATAGCTAAGTAAGTAGTAAAGCTAGAAGAATGAAATTAAGATGGAAATAAAGTAGGTAATAAAGTTATTTAATCTAATAATTTATAAACTTCATTACTTTATAGAAGGTATAACTTTACTACTCATCAATTTCATAATAATTCATAATATCTTGGATTATTGTCCTTGTTCTTTATTTTAGTATTGATGGGTTATTATTTGATCAGTCATTGCTATTATCATTAGCATTCATTGATTGTCTTATTACATATGTCATTTTACTTTCTTTATATTTATACTTCGTATACTACAATAATCGTTTCCTCATATATTTCTTTATACTTGTGTAATACGTTGGCCTACATACTTTTTTTTCAGGCAAGTGTTATCAGAAAAATATTTTCTATTTATTTTTTCGATAATGGACCCATTTGTAGTTAACAAAATTCGAGGAATTTGTTTAATACCCCTCAAAATTTGGGAGATATCGAATCGTAATGATGAAAATTCAAATCTAACAAAAAAAAAAGAAAATCATGAAATAGAACCGTTATTAAAGAGATAAGGCGTTTTAAATATAATTCCTATATTTATTTATTTTATAAAACTCATTGCTATGATTTTTGTTTAGTTATTGGATTATTGGTAGTATTTCCTTGATTATTCTTGATACTAATTTAAAATAACTAAAAATTGTCTAAACATTGGAGAATAGACATTTATTTTGAATATAATATAGAATTTCAGGAATGGAAAAAATTATCTATACTAATATTATAAAGCTGGAAAGGGTTTTTTTTTTTTTTTTAACTCTAATCTCAGGAACTACTAGTTCGATTGAAAAATTCTTCATTCGAAAAAAACGGGAAATATAATCCTCGCATTCCAATTATTCCTAAATGATTTACTTTTGATTTTTAAAAAATTGAATTTCCCTTTAAGTTAAACAAAAAAATAGGTGAGCCCCATTAGCTCAGTAACTCGAACTACTATTTTTTAAACAACACAGTGACATAACACCTTACACAATCTTAAAATGTAACACAGTTACTGTACAAGATGCTTAACCCTAAATTATAAGTATTAAATTTCATGTTGTTAATTGGGGATACGGAAAAAAAAAAAAAAACAACCTTTAAGTTATACCTTTGGGTAATAAAAGGTCAGATATCCTAAAAATATATTGTATTTCTAAATAATAATAAAACTGGAGAGTGTGAAAAAAACAATAAGTTATCTTTTGCCATAACAATTAATAAATCAATTAAAATAATTCAATCACGTAGGAATCGATTTACGTCAACAAGACTACTTTTCGCACGGTTAACTATATGTCGCGTTGTCAATCTCGGTAATCAGTATGTTCTTCTGCCACAAGAAAATAAAACTAAAAATATCATTTACGCAGAAGTATTTTAAAGTATATTCTTTTAAAAAGTTCTACATCCCGATTATAATAACAGAAATTGACACGGACGAAGTGGCGGGCAACAACTAGTATTTTTATAAAACTATTGTTTTCGATAAATTATTTGGAAAAATGACTTGCAGTATTTTTATGTAAATAATAAACAGTATTTATGTAAACAATATTATTTTTTAAATTTAATTTATGATTTCCACCTTCCCACAACGAACTAACAGACTCGGGTATGAGGAGGGAAATTTCTCAGCAGCCGTCTTCAGGTGAAAATTTATTCTAAATTTCATAAATAATTATAGAGTCAAATATTCTTATTCAGCCCCTGTACTGTCCTTCCTCATGTCGGTCATGTCATTATTTTGTTGATTATTTTATCATATTTGCTGGTTGTCATAATACTGCTGACAGGTGCAAATCAATAAATGAAGTGGAAAAAAAAATTATAAATATTGTGAATGATCTATAGGATTGCCCCTTCAATAGCTGTCGATACAGTTTTACACGACTGAACTAAAATGTTGGTCTGCTTGCTATTACAAATGAAGGGGCATAGGTAGGTTAAATGTGAAGATCGAAACTTCTTATACACAATAAGGTATAGAAATAATTTATTTAATGATCACCAAGTGGAATGGATCACAATGGATATTTCCCAACATATATATGTAGTCATAATTATTATTCTAATTATAAAATAATTACTTATTATATTTAAAAAAATCTGGTGTGCACTACACACGACTTTCTCTTACCTCCGTTGTTAAAATAGATTTAAGAATTTTACAATTAAGTTAGACTTGAATATTAAAGAATTAAATTAAATTTTGGTGGAGATTGTGTTTCTGATTCAAAATGTGTTGAGCGATTCATTTTTTCATCAAACTAGGATAAATATTTTTTAATAAATCCAAGTAATATTTTAATTTTATTAATCCAGAACGAGTAAGAATCATAATTAAAAAACAGTCCTGAGTGAAACTGACACGTCTCTTATAATAACTTAAATGAGTAAATATGTATACCTTGACAATACTTGACATGAAAAATTATTTTTTTTTTTTTTTAATTTCCTATAACTTTTTGACATCCTTTTAATCGTCAGAAAGCGGAACTCAGTTCATATACATTTCCAATTATAACACAATGTAAAGAGGACTGTGCAATAATAAGACTCCTCTCACAATGAATGGTTGTTTCTCCTGAAACCCATGAATACAAATTGGCATTTAAAGATAGCTCTAAGGAAATAAAAACCAACCTGTAGTGATTTTAATTTATTCATTGACATTTAGCAATGAGCAATTTCATTTTATTTCGTGTTATTTGTAGTAAAAAAAACATGCATTATCGATTAAGTATATTTATAAGCTCTATTTATCTTTAGGATAAATAATAAAATGTTCGTAGTATATTGAGGATGCAGAAGAAGGGTAAGTGGGAACTGGTTTTAAAAAAAAATCTAGAAAATGATTTTAAGCATCATATATGATTAATAAAGTTTTAAAACCCATTCTACCTTATCATTGATTAAATAAAATTTTTACAGTCTGTAGAATAATAATATATGTAACCCAACTGTAATTTTATACGATTATTTTACGAATAGTTACTATTGGTTTGATTTATTGTTTTCAATAACGAACCTTTGAAATCAACCAACAAAAAAAAATTACCCTTCTTCAAAATTTGAGGGCTTACGTTTCAAGATGCGTATAACCCCAATAACGAATAAAAGAAAATCTGTTTGTCCGCCGTCCGTAGCATTTCTCCGAAAGTACTAGACTAATTTTTTTGAAATTCACCAAAAAATACTAGAGGATGCAACGATGATCCTAACACCTAGACGTTGATCAGCTGGTTATTTTTAAAATGGCAGCCGATTAAAAGTGATTTAATTATATAACTCAGTTATTTTTGAAGATATAGAAAAAAATTATAAGTGTTTATTTACAAAAAAAAAAAAAAAAAAATACGCGAATATTTTCAATTATGAACCTTTTTAATCGACAAAAAATGCGTAGAACTCAAATAACGAATAAAACAATCCGTTTGTCCGCCGTCCGCCGTAGTAGCAGAGATAATTTTTTTTTTTTTTTTCCAACAACGATTTTTATTGACTAAAATTACAATCTGTCCGAATTTGGACATCAATAGTAGTGCTGAAAGATATCATACATACTACATTCATACAATATTCACACGCCATAAAATTACAATAAAATATATACACAATAATGAATCAATACAATAAAGTCAAGAATTCACTTATACCTATATACACATACACACACTCATACATACATCATATTGAGTGGAGAATCTAACCAGTGCTAGAACTCCAATATATTTACAAAAGGTCGCGGGGCCACTGCCGTTTCAACCTTCTAGGTTGGTTGTATGGATGAGTGGAGCTGGATAGGGATTGAGCTAGAGGATTAGGATGATGAAATAGGTTCTGGTAAAATTTGGATGGAATTAGGTCTGAAATAAATGGAACATTAAGGTCGTGGTGCAAGGTATAGTTGGAGACATAATAAGGAGCATTTACTATTGTACGGAGGACTTTGGATTGAAAGGATTGAATGCGTTTGATATTAGTACGTTTAGCTGTCCCCCACAGTTCAAGTCCGTAGGTCCAGATGGGCTTTATTATTGTCTTGTAGATTAATAATTTGTTGTCAACTGTAAGTTCAGATTTTCTGTTGAGTAGTCGGTGTAACTGTCCAAATCGTCGGTTGAGTTTTTGTCTTTTAAGTCTTGTATGTGGGTTCCAAGTCAATCTTTTGTCTAACAGTAAGCCAAGATACCGGACTGTATCTGAAGAGGAATTGGAATGGATTGAAGTAAACTGGCGGACAGGAGTTTCGTCGAAGAGTGAAGGTTACTTGTTTGTATTTGGCTTCGTTCACCTTTATGCGCCAAGCATTACACCAGTGTTCGATAAGGAAAAGGTGTCTCTGAAGGTTTAAGGATGCTGTTTCAGGATTGGAACTGGATGATAGGATGGCGGTGTCGTCTGCAAAAGTTGCCAGAAAGGTATCAGGATGTGCAGGAATATCAGCAGTGTAAAGGATGTAGAGGACGGGTCCAAAGACGCTGCCTTGAGGAACACCGGCCTCAACGGGATAAAGGTTAGAAAATTCTTCACCACAGCGAACTCGGAAGGAACGGTTTGTGAGATAGGATCGGAGAATGAGGTATAGAGACTGGAGTAAATGGGTTTTCAGCTTGAAGAGTAATCCAGTGTGCCATACCCGGTTAAAAGCTTGCGCAATGTCCAGAAACGCGCCAGAACAATACTCTTTGCATTCAAGAGCTGAGGAAATATGGTCTACAACTCGGAGCCCCTGTTGAACTGTGGAATGCTGAGGACGGAATCCAAACTGATGGGAAGGAAGATTTTGAGATTCTAATATGGGTAGGATACGTTTAAGAAGAAGCCTTTCGAAGATTTTTGAGAGGATGGGGAGTAGACTAATAGGCCTGTAGGATGAAGTGTTGTTGGAAGATTTGCCTGGTTTTAGAAAAAGAATGATAGTGGAATGTTTCCATAACAGAGGAAAATAGGTGGTGCATAGGATGCAGTTGTAAATATAAGTAAGGAATATAATAGCTTTCTTCGAAAGTTGTCGGAGGATCTGGGGAGTAAGGAGATCGTGTCAAGAAGATTTACGGAGGGTCAGTTTTTGGAGAAGATATTTGACCTCAGAGGGATTAATAGCTTTAGGAGGTAGGGAAAGTGGAATCGGTGACATAAGGAAGTCTTGCACTTTTGCGGTGTGATTGATGTGGGATTCCGGGTGAGGAGTGAATATTTTGGAGAGGTGTGTGGCGAATTCCTCGGCTTTATCTTCATCAGACGCAGCCCAGGAGTCATCAACCGGTCGGAGAGGATGGGAAACTTGATGATATTTTAGGATCTTTTTCGTGACATTCCACAGGGAATTATCACGAGCCGATAGAGCGGAGAGATAGGAATTAAAGGACTAGGAATGGAAGGTCACCAACTCCCTCTTCAATTGTCTACAATAGAAGTTATAGGAGCGGCGATCTTTGGGTGTCGGGTGCGCTGCCATAATGATCTTTCTCGGCGTTTGGTGTGGATGAGGTCTATAATAGGTTGTGGAAAATGATTTTGGTCTGGATTTATATTGGAGTGTTTAGGAGAGGAAGCAGTCCAGACAGCTTGTTGTATGGCGATGGTAAAGGAATAGACGGAATTATCTAGGTCATCTGGGGTTTTGAGGGTTACTCTGAGGTTAATATTATCGGTCAGAATTTGGCGGAAAAGGTTCCAGTTGACAGGGCCTCGGATGAATGATGGTGGAATGGGTTTTGGAATTGGAGTGAGAGATACTTTTAGGATCAGTGGACTATGGTATGAGGATAGTTCATCAAGACTAGTTACAGACAAGTTGAGGGAGCCTAATCCGCTGTGGATAAAGAAGTCGAGGATATCAAGATTGCGGTTAGGATCGGTTGGCCAGTAGGTAGGGGAGTCAGGAGGAATGATATTACAATTTCGGGAGTTGAGTGCAGACAGCTAATTTCGTCCCCGAGAATTCGTGGTACTGGAACCCCACTGCTGATGCTTAGCGTTTAAGTCTGCACCCAGAATGAAACGATTTCCTAAGGAATCCAGGAAGGATACAAATTGGAAATGGAATGTTTAGGAGGGCAATATGCAGATGTGAGGGTTACCGGAAAGGAAAAAGTCTTGATTACTATGGCTGTGGCTTGTAGGAAATCATAGGTGGGAAGTGGGAGTAAATGATGAGAGAGGGATTGGTGGACAATGATAGCAGAACCGGCAAAGCCCATACCATGGGTGTTGAGGAATGTAGGTTTCTGATTACGACCCTTAATGCTCTCTCCTGGCGCAGCTGATAAGTATGGAAGTCAGCTTTGGTCTCAGTCAGACATTTTACAATCTTTCTGTAGGTTTCAGCAGTAGTCGGAGATATTTTAGTATCATTGGTTCTACTTATACAATAATAACTATTAGGATCAAATACTTTGTTTAAATGCGCACACATCAGTTTAAAATTTTTAATATTTTTAACAAATATTGGTGGAGGTAGTGGTTTCCTGGGTATAGGAGAAGATTCCATGGTTTCTTTTTCATTTTGGAGGATCTCAAATGGATTCGGTGTAAAAAACGGGGATTCATCAGTTATTCCTTGTGATGATGTGGGTGTTCAGATCCTAATGAGGTAGCTGACGCGGTCGCTGGTGGAATCATTTTTTTATTTTGTTCACGGCGGGGTCTCTTTTTTGTGGGAGACGAGTTTGAACCTGCAGATCTAGATCTTTTACTTGCAGACTTTGAGAACATGACTTGATGAAAATATCTCATTGATTAAGAAAATAATAATAATGATAAATAAATAATGAGATAAGAATGAAAGATAAAAGAAAGATAAGTAAAAGAAAAGCAAGCCCGAGCTTGCCGAGCTAGCGGCAATCAGCTGATCAGTGACCCTCCTTTAACTTTTTCGTGATTGTACAAAGTAAATTATAACTTTGCTTACCAAAATTTCTCCAATATTCACTGCCGTAGTATTCCTGAGGTCTAGTGATGTTCTCCAGACTGAATTCAAGAGAATTCCTACTGAAAAAAGCAAAAATCTGAGAGACGATGTAACGTATGACTGTTATCATCGAGCGCATCAGCTGATTTTAGCAGAGATAATAGCGTTTTGAAATAATCTGTAGTGCTATGCTATTTTCCTTTGAATTATTTATAGCTTTTCATATTACTTTATTGCTTATCTACAGCTTTATAAACACTTATACCCTAATATAGTTATTTGGAAATAATAAACCATTGTGTAATGATTTGCATCATTTTTTGCAAACACAGAGACAGATATTTTATCATCTATCGTGTTCTTATTATTAAGTGCTTACTGATCTGATTTTTCTAAATAGAATAAAACATATTACTCCTGTAATTGTGTATCCATTTTAATAATTGTGTTGCTATGATTTATTTATAAATCAGATTATAAATATATCGGCTGCTCCTTTATAAATAAAGAATACATACATAATTTATTTCCGTCTTATCTTCAAAAACTTTAATATGTATATTCACATATAACCTGAACAGATGATTTGATTGAATATGTTAATAATCCTTCAACAGAGCATTCAATAAGTTCCCGACCTGTTGATCCTATCGAAAACGCATTACACTAAATATCAAGTCAGCGAACCGGTTATAAATCAAACATTTTTTTCTGCTTAAAGGATTTTATTTGAGAGGATGGCACTCCTTTTAGGTACATTGTACATTATACTAACGATAAAATTACTACTTTCATCTTCTTATGAAACATGAAATAATTCAATATTCTCAGTTTATGTTTATACAGATTTTTCATTTTAATTAATGCGCTGATATTCTGAGATTTTCCAAATCAGCATAAGTATGCGAAAGGTGTTGAAAACAAAGTTAAAACTCTCTCATTGTAGATATTAGAAATAGTAAAAAAAAATTCAAAATTTAAAATTGTTATACATAATAATATAAAAATCTTAACCTTAGGTTTGTATATATATGATATATATATATATATAATATATATATATTTATAATATATATAAATATATCTTTATACACACACACACATACATTTACTACCGGCTCCAAGATGAATTGGGTTGATGCGAAATCAATGCAGGTTTTTAATATTCCCTGAAAATTCACATCTTCGCTCTAACTAAATATGTTTAATCAAATTAATTTCCATCTGAATCAATGCACTTTTGCGAACGTTCAACAAGTTTTCTTATCCCAGCAGGTAAGAAAATCGGGATCCAAAAGAGCTTTCAATGTCATCCTGGTTTTGAATATTTTTCTCCCTCAAAAAGTTGTCAAGCTGTCTGATAAGTGGAAGTCTGTAGGAGTGAGGTCAGACGAATAAGCATTCGTAGTATTGGTTGTGCAATGTTTGGTCTGACATTGCACTTGTGTGGTCTGAAATTGCACAGTATTCACTAGCCATGTTAATCCAGAGCTCCAGATTTTGTTTTTCTGTGGGGATAAGAAAGCTTGACGAAAGCTGGCTAATTAGCATTGATTCTGACTGAAATTACTTTGATTAAACATATATGGTTAGAATGAAAATCAAAAATCTACACTTCATTGGACCCAAGCTTATCTACCACACTCAATTCACTGTGATCATTACATTACATTTTAGAACCTTTTTTGTAAGATTTTTTTTCTAAAATCATTAGCATTCCAACTGTTTATGGTGCATCTATATTAATGTTCTTTTGTTCAAAAAAATGTAAATTACATTAAAATCATTTTTCTGTTTTCTGCTTCATTCGGTTATCAAATTATATATTTAGCCGCCAATTATCAATGCTATTAACATGATACGTTTAGATTCGTGGAATCTACATACAAGTATAAAAAAAAAAAATAAAAAAAAAATATAGGTACTGTAAAAGAAGAAAATTTTGAAATAGCGGCATTCAAGCCTACTATTGCAATTATAATGAAAACTACATGCTATTAAACCCATTAATGTGCTGAGTTTAATTGAAATTGTTTTGGAGAAAATCGTAAAAAGGTGCAAATGCTTAGTATAAAGTGGCACTTCCGTTCTGCTTGTTTCGATGAATAAGTAGGTGTAACATCTCGGGCGTGAAGTTGTTCTACATATGAAATACCAGTTCCGTGGGACTTTTTGTTTCGGTGCTGGGCATACAATACACACAAACTTTTTTGCGCGAATGGTTATTTGGACTCAGGGGACGTTAAAACTCGTATTTCTCTTGAAAACTAGAATTCGATCATTTTCATGATCGCTATAAATCCTTAAGATTAACATGTCAATCAACAATATGATCCTTGGTTTAATGCCGTTCTTTATCTTCTAGTGCTTTTTTCTCCTTTTTTTTTCTAATCCTAAACACAAATTTGAAGAGTGAAACAGGTATAGGTCACCAGCTTATTCTAGGTGGAGTGGCTCAATCGAGATTTATTTGGTAGTTGAGCCATCAAATAAAAGTCAATCCTCTTAAGCATCGTATTGGCATTCGCTGGAGCGTGGCCAAGTGCTCTTCAAACACGTTCGGTCAAAGTGGCCGTACCTAATGGTTAAATTTCAACAGCCAGGTGAAAAGAAAAGATTCTCAATTAGCGAAAGACCATTAAACTTCCATATTTTTTAATTATTTAGAAGCAAGTATTCGTTGGTACTAATACGGTTATTTTTTTAAATTTCGTCTATACCTGACGAGCCAAAGCGATCTAGTTTTGCTCTTTACTGCGGAAATTATAACAGAAAGTACATAGCTAACTGTAATACAGCTAGATCTGATAACAATATTGATTAATAAATTTGTCATTCCCAAATCCTCCTGACAGATATCACTCCATAAACATAATTTAGGCCAACTTCTTTTCTAAGGCAGCGTTAGCTCGAAAAATAGCATTTATTAATTGATTTATTTGATGTTGGTTATTTATTTGTATCTGATTGAATACTTGTATAAAGTTATCGTGTTTACCAATCCACTATCGTATCAAGTGGCATGCAAGGGTAGATTATTAAAATAATTAAGATATGTTCATTAATGTTATTATTGATATTAAATTACACATATTTATATCTGAAATTAATTATAATTGAAAGTAATGAGGCTGATAATTATTAATGTTATCAGGTCATAAAAAAGGTTTCCTGAGATAGACGTTTTTTTTGTTTTGTTCACTCCCCTTTGAAGGCTATACGAGGTTTCTTAGACAGGGGGAGAGAGCGCTAATAGATAAAATCCCAGCACCGAGTCTCGAACTCGTAATTATTTTATTTCAAATTTGGCTCTTCTGTGGTCGCTAGGCCACGCTTGTTCAAAGCAACGCGCGCTGATCCACTCAGCCAACCCGCCCCCCAAACTGAGATGGACGTTAGGACATTTAGCTGGCAGGCACATATTCGGCTCAAGTCCTATAAATTTTCTCAAGCATCACTCTCTGACACCATTTCCAGCTTCCCACAATCTTACTTGTTGTTCTACTTCATGATAGACTTGGACTCCCCTCGCAGGTGGAATTCGACCAAATTATCACCTCTTCTCGCTTCTTCTTCTAGAAAATACTAATTTTGAGGAAATTTACACCCCCTTAATTCCTATTGGATATTGTGACGACGGGGCGTGGCTGATACGGGAAGTGCCGTAAAAAGATTGAGAGGACAGCGGTTGAGCAAATGTAGATAAAAGTAATAAGCGACTTTCAATGATATTCCTAATTCTCCAAAGGCGGCTTCATAAACCTTAAGAGGTCCCCAAGGCCCAACATCACTTTGACCTTGTCGTCTTCAGGTATTAAGGTCTCAGATATTGCAGATCATCACTTCTGTACCTTCCATATTGCCGTCAAATGATTATTGATAGTATTTTGTTTTCCATTAATTTAATAATGTCTTTTAACTACCCCTAATATTCTCCATACAAAGCCATCCTTCAGAGCACGTACACTGCAGCAACGTCTGATTGACCATAAGTGACGTCACATAATTGCAAGAGTAACATAATGCGACATCAAATAAGTAAAAGAAAGCTTCTATCATGAATTTTACTATCTCCTATTTTCGTCGACCTCTTCCTCAGCAATGTAGTTGGCTTTAATTCCTGGTCTTCCTCATTATTTTGCTTCAGTGGGCGACGGCAGGATTGCAGGACAGAAGCTTGAAAATGGTCCATGTTGTAGAAACGTTATCCCGTTATTACTTAGGTAAGTGTATTACTTTTGGTCTGAATCAGTAAAACATGATTCATTTATATCCTAAAATAAAAAGGCCAAAAGAAGAATTATAAAACAAAATCCTTCTTAAATATACTTGATATTATCCTATTGTAAAATAAATATTTTTTCCAGTGGCACGACAGGCTGTGTAGACCCTTGGCCGATTTACTAGAGGAATACACTCGCGATTCTCGATGATATTTACAGGGTAGGATTATCACTCCCAACGCCTATTTTGGTGAGTTGCTGTAAGTGAATCCCCATTTTATAAAATTTTCGAAAAATTCCCTCCGGGACTTTGATTTGAACTGACAACCTTTGGCGTGGGAGACAAGCGTTCTAGCCATAGAGTCTTGAATTTCCCTTAATTATTGAATCTTTCCTCCTACAGAAGTCTACCGGTTTGAATTTATTTCTTTATATCCTTTTTGAAGTGTAAACTTCTTTTGGCGATCCACACACACAGATTTTTGTAGGCTGAGAGTGAGGCTGCTCCGTCACGCTCTGAAGTGAAAGGCTCGATCCGGCAAACTGGGGACCACCGAGTTTAAACGACCAAGAAAGATAACAGTCATCTGCTCTTCACTATTGTGTCGCTTTGTTTATGTTTGAATTATTATAAATTATTTTTTTTAATATTTATTATTGATACGCCATAATAATTATTATTTTAACAATCGTTTGGTTTATATTGTGAGGGTTACTGAGTGTGGTTAGTGGTATATTATACAACAGCAAAGCCTTCTTTGCTTAATTGGAACTTTGATAAATTACCCATGATCATGAGTGAATTTCAATATCGACTTTTCATAGTTAACATCAAAGCATTTAATTGCTTTTTTAAAGACCACGTTAGATTTAAATATGACAAATAATAAAAATGAAAATACAACAAAATACGGAACTACGATTGATGTTGTTTTTTTCTAGATATAAAAGTAAAATTCAATCAAAAGTATTTATTTCGTATTTTAGTTTCACAAACACATTGTACAATACGAATACGAAAATAAATAATTTGATTTGTATAGAATTAAAAAAAAATATATAAACATAATTACTGATTCGTTTCTCATTTTCTTACTAATCTGATCCATAATAATACTACATAATACATAATACTATTTACTACATATGTAAATTAAGATTCGCAATGAAGTTTATACGTCTTAGGCACACACTTTTTTTTTTTAAGATAGATAATACGAAGAATTAATCAGGGGCCAGTCTTGTAAATATTTTTTTATGTTGCCGATGTTTCGTAATAAGATGTAAAAGCTGTATAATAAATTAAAATAATAATTCAAAACAGCTAAATATTCAAACCTCTAAAGAGTTTATTTGTGTGTATATATATATATATATATATATATATATATATATATATATATATATATATATATATTAAGTATTTTGCAAACATCATTATTCATAATTTATAGCATTTGGCTTAGATAGTTGAACCGATAAGGATCTTTTATCAGTCCTGTACAGAAAACATGTTCCCATATAGATAATGAGCAAAGATTAAACACGAAAAAAATGATAATTAATTCCTAAAGAGTAAATACTATGAGTATGCAAAACTTGTTATTGTGTTGGAGTCCTGCCAGATTAAATATCTCTTATCTTGATTGATATCGATAGTTTCGTGACCGTTCAGTGAGAATATGTTGGAGCAAACATGAAAAGCATCATCTGGGAAGACTGGGATTATATAACCGCTTTTAAAACTTATTGAAATAAAGTAGCAATATGAGGTATAAGAAAATTTTGCCTTAGCACAGTTAATTATTTACTTTAAAAAATAAATGATTTATAATACAATCTAAAAATTACAACTTCATAACTGTAAAATAGCTCGAACATGTAACTTATAATGTAACATGTAAGTATGTAAGGCTTGATCCATGTCTTGTGAAGAAATTGTATATTCAGTGCTCTATAAAGTTTCATTCATTTTAGCTGATCCCGAGACCATCTTCTTTCAATTCGTCTCGGAGGATTTTGGAATAGACAGGATTGAAAAGTCAAGAAAAATTTGGTTTGTGTGGGCAGGGCAATATTAAATTAAAGAGTTATATCTATTTTGGTTTGAGTTGGGAACAAACAAGATATTGAGGTATCTATTAATCATTTTATTGCTTATGAATACGATACATTTAGGATTATTTCAAGGATTTCGGGTGGCAAGGAACATACAAAAAAAGGTTTTAACAGTTTAGTGAATTCTGCCTGATGATTGTCGTATGAATGAGCTTTTTGTTGTAGATTGGATATTTGAAGTCTTAGTCAAGTTCTTTTTGTCGTTTCAACTATGTCTGCATTGACTTTGAAATCAGATACCCCTTAGAATTCTGTAATTTTCCAACTCTATTAATATTGCTAAAAATGATAACTCAAAGTTCTTTCATTCGTCGAATCGCCAATAGATTTTACGCCGTAAGGATACGGCCATGGGTTATATGACCCCCAGAATACACACAATATAAACGCCATTCTCTATAAAATCACTAATGAAATGAAAATAGGGTAGATAATGGAAGGAAATACCGCTTTAATTAATTCTCAAGCAATTATATGTTTCAAAATGTCAAAATAAAGTACTTATATCAGTAGCACTTTCACTGAATAGGTTATTTATTTACAAAAAATAACATCTTTTAAAATCAGTTGCTTCGAATGTTAACATATTCCAGAACAGGTATTAATACATCCGATTGCTTTCAGTTTGTAAATTTATACTCGAGTGCTGCCAATGGGCAGTTTCTCTTCACGTTTTTCATGTACATATCTTTTATCAGCATATTTACTTGATGTATTGTAGTATACAGTTGTAAATTTCAATAAAATATAATTTTAAAAAAAAATTTATTAAACCTATTGCTTTTAAGATACCTATTTTCCTACTACTTTGTGTCGCTCCACGGCCTAAATAATAGTATGAATAAGTATTTCATCACAGCCTATGTTCGAACCCAATAACTGGAAATCAGTACCCGCTGCTACGATATCATGATTTCAAGGAAATTTCCCAACACCATAACGATCCCAATCGATGTTGCCTGAAAAACATGATGAGGTGGGTAACTGAGATTGTTTGTACAAACAAGTTATTAGTTAACAAAAAGTGTTTGCTAGGACAGTGGTTCCTAACATAATTTTTTCTCGGACTCCTTTATCCAATCAGTACAGTGGACAAGGACCCCCAAATTTATATATATACATATATATATATATTATATATATAAAGTTTTTGAATATCTAGAATCACCTACCCAAAAAATACGATGTTCATATTTAATTTTCATCCAAAGAATACTAAAGAACTAAACATGAAAAGTTAATATCTGTATTAGTCTGTGGCGGTCAAGATAAACTAGATAACCCGAGTTATATCAAAATTGAGTTAACTTCACGTATCGCTCCCACAGGCCTTCTCCTACATCTTGTTAAACTGGTTAAAGAAATTTCTTGGTGGAAGAAATTTCGGGTGGAAAGAAAGCTGTAGGTTAATAACTCTATTTTGGTATTACGAATAGTTTAAGTCGCTCGCCTGTAAAATGAAAGATTTTGACTTAACCACTTATTCACGACCGCCACAGATATAATATAAACAATGTTAGATTTTAATGCAAAAAAATTAAGTACATTCATTAATACTGAATATTACCTAAAATGGATATAGCAAACCATCGTCTTAATTTTAAGATGCATCAGATTAACAGTATTATTTTGTTTATTTTTGAACACTAGTTGCAAATCACTGTGCTAGGATAAAAATGATTTTAATATACAAAAAACAATACTGTGTCATCAAATAACATTCAATAATCACTTAGGTTAATTCTCTATTTTTCACTACATTCCCTTCACAAGTTTGTATATAAGATAACACACATTTTTTTTAATATTTAGCTTTATAACTATGTATCTTATTATATCGTCTATATTACTATTTATATGATCGGAGAAAAAAACTAACATAAAAAAATATTTTATGCTCTTTTCTCCTTTCATTATCATCAAACTCGTTTAACTTGTTAATTTATTCGTTTTATATCAATGCTAATAAAATAATATAGTTAATTTTTACGAATGTACAAAATTTGAGCGGTACTTTAGTTTTCTTAAATTCAACATTTAAGCCCTGTATTTCAATCAGAAAGACTACAAGATATTAAAAATCATTAAATTTTACGTCGATATAGCGAGATTAATTAAAATCGTTAGAGCTGATTTTGGGAAAGTGTTATAAATGCGCAAATAGCATTGTTGCTGTTCAGGTTGACCGATTTTGATTAAAACGATTGTTGTGCTATCTCAGGTATATAAGCCCCCAAAATAAGAAATTATATATATATTGTATGTGTGTGTGTGTATGTGTGTGTGTGTGTGTGTGTTGTGTGTGTGTGTGTGTGTGTGTGTGTGTGTGTGTGTGTGTGTGTGTGTGTATATATATATATATATATATATGGGTATGATTTTAAAAAAAGTAAAAGAAAAGATTTGGCTGTCAAAACAATTGAGACGTTGATTTCCAAAAGGTACTATATCCATTCTGGGGAATTTTACAGGAAGCGCGAAAGTCTCTCGTTACTATATTATTAACCTAGCTAATTCGGGTCTTTTTGCCTTAAAACTTAGAATTATTTTTTTACTATAATAATAACATCATATTAAAGTTATGAAATGAATTTTTTTAGAATGATTTGGAACGAAAATAAATGCGTAATTAGTACTTTTAGAAAATGACCGCATTTCTAAATCGCTTTTTTTAAGGACTTGAGAATTCATTAGATAACATCAAATAGAATATTTAGATAAAACTAAATGATGAGAATACAAATATGTAAAAAAATCTATTTCGTAAAAAATGTCCTTTAGTACCTTTTGGAAATCAACGTTTCAATTGAGACGTTGATTTCCAAAAGGTACTAAAGGACATTTTTTTCAAAGTTGATATTTTCACATATTTGTATTCTAATGGTTTGGTTTTATCTAAATCCGTCATCAAATTTTATCCAAGAAACATAAAAATCCTTTAAAAAAGTCTTTAAAAATTTCATTTCATTCCAAAAGGTACTAAATCCACATTTTATTTCATTCCAAAAGGTACTATATCCATGTTTCGTTCCAAAAGGTACTATATCCTATGTAAACAGATATAACCTTTCATTTCATTTCCTTCCAAAAAGTACTATATTTCCTACTAAACGGCAGAAGCACCTAACCGCGTAATATATCACCATTAATTTATTGTTTTCATCATTTTATGCATTTTTATTGGTTCATTGAGCACGTCTTGAATCACCGCTATTATTTTGATCACTGGTTTTAACCTAATAATCAGTTTTTAGGCTATTTGAAACAACTTAGTTGCGTCGCTTTGGTTCTTTTAGGTTGTCAATTAAATTAAGTTTTTTCATAGTATTTCTTCTTGCAGCAACATAAATTTGGTTTAAAATTTTTCAGAAACTCACATTTTAATAGAATAATGGTATTTTATGCAGCAAATTGTTGGAATTAGCATTCCACGAACTTGCTAAATATGTGAAGAAAATCCGTGCCTGATCTAACTTAGTAATCGATTTTTTTATGTAAAATAAAAGCTCAAAAGTTATTATTTATCAGTATCTATGGTTAAATATTGTATACACGTCGTTAATAATATAATTAAATTTGCTAAATTCACACAAATAGTAAATACAAGATCAAAACTAACTTCATAATTACATACTTTCTTATTATAGTGCCATAAATAGATATATTGTCCTTTGAATATTCACTTTCTTTATGAATAATAGATAATCAATGTAATTAACCAACAAAGAAAGATGTTTCTCAGAGGGAGAATAAGGAAATATACATAACTTAGTAATTAACGATATAAAGACGTTAGTTATCGGCAATGTTGGATCAGGAAGGTTATAGTGACTGTTACCAACTTACCTTGCGTTATATTCTTCCAAAAAGTACTATATCCCTTTTAATTCGTTCCAAAAAGTACTATATCCATGTTTCGTTCCAAAAAGTACTAAATCCATATTATATTGTTTAAAAGTCATCGGAAAAGTGCAATAATTTGGAAAAATGAGTTGGTAACACCTTTATAAATCAACTTTTGATTTTAATAAAAAAAGAGTCACGTAAATTAGGCCGAAAATAAATAAATGACAGATTTTTGCGTTTCCTGTAAAATTCTCAAAAGTGGATATAGTACCTTTTGGAAATCAACGTCTCAATTGTGGAATTAATTAATTAGGGGAGGAGAATATAAAAATGATGAAACAATGAATGTAAAAATATTAATTTAACTGTCATTTGTTATTATTATTTTTTTTTCTAAATAAAGATGAAGAAAAATATTTTTTTAAATATCAAATGTTGTTTTAAAGTTAAATGTTACATTACCTTAATCCAGAAGATAATAACAAGCTAACAAGGCTGGCTTCAGCCTATAGTATACATTTTTTTAAAATGTCACAAAATATATTTTTATATGTGCAATATAAAGGAATGATCAAAGGTATGTAAAATGTTTTATAACAGTGTGATAAATAATGTTGATTATCTTTTAATTTTAATGATGACAAATGATGTTGATAGGATCCATGAAAATGGCAAAGGCCGAAACGTAGGGAGAGAGAAAAAATAAATAAAGCAGAGTGTAAAATGGTTCGCTTTATTTAAAAAGAACCTAGAAATGAAATTTCATTTTCATACAACTTATCGTTTTCGAACTAGACTTACCACACAGACCTTTTTGAGGGACTTGATCATTTCCATGAACACCAAGTAGCTTGTTAGATCTGATAGAACATATCTAACTTCTTCATGAATAATATTTACTACTAATTCTACATTATATATTTATATATAATGTTAACCCTTCAACTGATGTTTACGACTCCATTAATTGGGTCACGCACTTAATTAGCCCTTAAATCCAAGGACAACAAAGATTAAGGATTGATAATAACTTATACTAACGAGACAAGGGTAGACGGACCCTTGTAGTTAACTCAGGTACAAAATACTATTGTCTAATAATGTACATACGAAGTTTACCTATTCTAAAAACAATCAATGATATTCTAATAAGAGATTAACAGTATTTAACTTGAAAAAAATAAGCAGCTGAGCTGTGCTTCGTTAAGATCTAAGCTCTAACGAAGATCGCATTTTTTAAAAAAATTATCTTCTGCCTCGGAAAGACTTTACATACATATATATATATATATATATATATATATATATATATATATATATATAGTGTGTGTGTGTGTGTGTGTGTGTGTGTGTGTGTGTGTGTCTCTGTGTTTGATCGCATTTTTTTTTTTAAGTTGCATTTTTACGATCGTAATACTTTCCCTTACTAAATATATCATAACTAAGTAATTGAAAGTAAAAAATATCTAAAAGCGAGATAAATAAATGAATGAAACTTTGTAAGATTTAATTTTAAAATTAATAAGCAGCATATATGTAAATTCGTAAAATAAAAACACACTCTTTAATGAAATAAATAAAGGGATGCCACGATGTTATCAGTACAGAAAACAATATTTAAGGATGAAAAAATACAAATATTTTTATGTAGTCGAAGATCAGTGTGTAAATCAAACTGTTGAAAGAGTTTTAATTTTAAGCTATAAGTAATCATATAGACAAAATTTTTTAGAAAAATTAATTCCACTTTTCAATGGAAATACGCGTTTTTGGGTCCCCTGAGTCCAAATGACCAAATTCTTTGAGATCCTTTTGAGAAAAAGGGTGTGTGTGTGTCCGTGTGTGGTAACTCTTAAGCAAAAACGAAAAGTCCTATGAAACTAAAATTTCATATTTGAGACAACTATACGACCAAGATGTTAGAGAAACGTTTTCAATAAAGTAATTTAATCAGAAGAGGCACTTTATATAATGCATTTTGCACCTTTTTACGATTTTCTCAAATACGGCTCTAACGATTTTAATTAAACTCGTTATATTTATGTAAAATTTAATGGGCTGTAATATCATGTAAGTTTCATTCAGATTGAAATAGTCTGACAGGGCTTTAATGGCGCTATTTCATTTTTTTTTTCTTCCTCTAAAGTACCTTTAATTTTCTATTCTATAAAAATAACCATATCATCTTGTTATCATTTATTAAAAGCCAGGTAAATATACAAGATGAACTAACTTGATAACCAAATAAAGCAGGAAAGAGAAAAAATATTTTTTAATAAATTTTTTTGTTTTTGAACATAGGATCAGTAATATAGATGTGGAATACTGGAATGCTAAATATTTTAGAAAAAAATTACCATATACAAAGAAATGCAAAAGTTAATGGTCGTAGATAACTGATTGCCGTAGATAATAATATAATAGATTATTTAATAAAACGCTAGTTTCTATTGAAACTCAATGTAATTAATTCATTAAAAATTTATTTTATTTTCTAAATGTTTTAAAAATTCTTAATTTAATTTAAAAAACAGAGGTGCACCAGGTTTTTTAATATACAGATAATGATAGAACTTACTGCATCAGTGTTGAGATAATAACATTGGCACAAGCTACGGGGCCAATGAAGTTATCCTACAAGCCATATAATAGCCACTGCTAAGGATAATACACTTACTAGCGGCCCCGTTTAGAGCGGTCCTCATGCGGTGTTGTTCGTTTTCATCCTCATATTGTGGAAATCAAACTTAGAAGAAATTTTTAATATAACCTTATAAGTTAAAATTATTTAGCCTGCCACAAGCCACACCATCATACCAGCTGCACATCGAAACAAAAATAGTCCCAATGTTCGTGGAAACTTTAAAAATTCAAAATAACTACATTCTAAAAGTTAAAAATCTACCAAATAATAGACTGCCACATTTCATAAATGAGGAAATCATCAAACAAAATATTTTCTGGATTAAAGATGTAAGAGAACTGGCTGAAAAACATAATATTTCAATAGACATTCAACTTAAAAACAAATATAACTGGGCTCTAATCTTACAACAATTTAGACAATCACTGATAGGTATTTACAGATCAAAATTTTTACAAAGGGCTATAGTCTCAGAGAAAATGTTTATATATAAAAACTTAGATCATGATAATGGGACGCAATATTTGTTTGATACCAAATTAAGTTTTAATGGGGCGAAATGGATATTTAAAGTTAGATGTGAATTGGTATACCTCAACTATAATAGATTTTGGTCAAATAGCAATGTGATGTGTTCGCTTTGTAACAGAAAAGAAGTAGAAAATACCTTTCATTTCCTCGCCATATGTCCCATTTTATCTGAAATTAGAATAAGGTGTTTCGGAAAGAATTATTTAAACACCGATGAAGTAATAAACTATCTTAATGGACAGAACTGGATGGCTGTGTATAAATATTGTAAAATAGCATGGCCCTACAGATATAAACTTATAAAAGAGTTTAACTATATTTAAAAATTGTAATATATTTATATATATGTAATTGTTTATTATTATTGTTATTGTTTTGTTGTTTTGAGCCTGATAATGAAATAGTTGAATCAGTGAGTGAGATTAGTTTACTGTTATTGTGTAGTGTATCGTATAGGAATATAGTTACTGTTATATAAATTATAAAATTAAACAGGTCGGCTCCGGACTAGACGGTCTAAAAGACCATAGTTCTATTAATGTTTTTTTATATGTTATATTATTGTTGTAATATGCTGAAAGAAAAAATAAAAAAACAGTTATCTATCTATCTATCTATCTATAAGTTAAATTTTATAATATAGTTTTATTAAATAATCTTTTGTCTGAAACACCGAAATAATAATGACAGAGAAGCTTCAGCAAACAAAAAAAAAAAATGGACGACTCCTAAATCATATTATTAAATTATCCTTTTATTGTTCCATCATATTTTATTATTGGATTTTGTAGGACATCCGAAACTAGATTGCTACAGCTAAAGAGCAATATGGCATGGGCTGGGACAGGGGCCGATATTCGCAAAGTGGGCTCTTACGTAAATATGTACATTATATTACATATTTATATCATTTCCAGGGGAAAAGATCCTTTTTTGATATTCTTCTTATATTGATTTATTTATTCATGGTGTTACATTAAGAAACGTTTCAGGGAAAGCTTCAAGCTTTTTATGTTGATAAAAAAAAAACCTGGTGCGTGCAACACACGACTTTTATTTACCTCTGAGGATTAAGAATTTAGGATCGATTTAAGAACTTTTAAATAAAATTAAATATGAATTATATACACTTTCGATGGGGAGCCCGTGGCTGAGTGCCTAACGCGCTAGTCTCTCATGTTAGAGGTCCTGAGTTCGAATCATAGTCCCGGTGGGACTTTTATATGGATAAAATTAAATAGGGATTCACTCACAGCCGCTTCCCCGGGTATGGTGGCCACTCACAAATATAGGCGTTCGGAGTGATGACCCTACCCTGTAAAATCTCATCTTGAATCGTGAGTATGATCTCCCAGGGGATTACACCTGTCGCGCCAGAGAAAAAAAAAAAGACTTTCGATGTCTTTAGATGTCTTTCCTAAGAAAATATATTATATTATTATCTGCAACAATCACTTTTTTTGTAAAATATTTAGTTATCCAACGGTATATTAAACATCTATATTACCATTCTTATGTTTCCCAACAATGTCATAAACAAATATTTTTTATCTTTTCACCTTTAGTTGGAAATCAAATTTGTTCAACTTGCATATTTAGCCGTTTTAATTTTCACTTACCTATATATAAAATATAAAGGGGATCACTCGTAGCTGGGTGGCTAGCGTAACAGCCTCCCATGCTAAAGGTCACGGGTTCAAACCCGCAGATGGTCCTAGGATTTTTTAATGGGAGTAAAAAATCCTTAGTTACGCCGTCCTTCGGAGGGGACGTTAAAAGGTGGTCCCGAACCTGTGCGATGTAAGGTACTCGTTAAAGATCCCTATCCTAATAAAACCTGGATAGGCAAAATTTAGGACTCCTACTGTAGCATCGTCCGATTAGCCTTAGTAGCATAAAGTGACGTTAAATACATAAATAAAATATAAAGTTAGGGAAAGTATTGCGAACGTAAAAAATTTCGGATTCGAGTTTTAACGATTATACTGAGACGTGCACAAAGGTGTATGTGTTTAAATATCTGGGATCGTGCCTCGACTTCACTGGATCCTCTGAAATTGACGTGAGGGTAAAAGTAGAATAAGCCTGAAAAGCCACGCGGATGCTCCACCCTGTTCTATGGAATGACATTCTTTTAAAGGAAAATAAGAGAATGGTCTACTATTCCATCGTAGAACCCTTCCTTACTTACGCATCGGAAATGTGAACAATGTCTAGACAGCTCTACTCGAAAGTTCAAGCTGTGGAGATGGACTTTTGGAGAAGATGTCTACGTTTCACAAAGATGGAAGAAGGCTCCTGGGTCCGGAAACCAGCGGATAGGACAGTGAAGGCTAAGATTGTACAGTCATGTAAAACGAATGTCTGACGAACGATGGCCAAACCGAGGTTTCGATTGGCAGCCGCCGGGAAGGCGGAAACGATGTCGACCTAGAAGTAGGTGGATATGCGGAGTGGAAGAGGAGATGGCGGGCCGAGATATTCAGAAGGAGGATTGGCATTACCGTGACCTCTAGAGCTCAGCACTGACTTGAAAAGGCTACCCTAGCTGGAACGCCTGTATAAGTGAGAGTTTTATGTTAAGTCCAAAGGAAAAAGTCCCGCAAAAAGGTCTATGTGTGTGTGTGTGTGTCTAGCTCGAAAACAAAAAGTTAGTCGAAACAGAAATTTCATATTTGCTACAACTGTAATACCGTTTACGGTAATGCTACAGCATTTTTTCCCACTAAAATCAGCTGACCAAAACTGCTACTTAATACCAAGTATATTTCACATTTTTTCGATTTTGTTTGGAAAAGGCTTTGAGGATTTTTATTAAACTCTATACATCGATGTAAAATTTAATGGGCTTTAACATGATATAGGTTTCATTCTAATTGAAATAGTGTGACAGAGGTTAATTGCTGATATTCGAAGTTCAGTTTGACCAATGAAGATAAGTCACTTTTTCATTATGAGTTCATCGTAACGAAAACTGCATTTAATAAGAAGTTTTTATTTGTTTTATAATGCTTATTCAATATTATATTTAATCATCGACAGATATTAGAAACATAAATTGTTCAAAAAAACTTAATTGATTCAGTTTATTTGTTTGTGTATGTTAAGCGGTTGCTATTTTATTCGATTTAATACTATTTCATATTTCAGATGTTCAAAAGCTTTTCTATATACATTTTAAAAGTTTAATTTAGTTTACAGTGGAACATCCGTTTTATGAAATGATCTAAAAGTAGAAACAATTTATAACAATTTTACATTTTTTTTAATAATACGTAATTCGAACCGTATTATTTTCTATAAAATCTTGCTTGATTACTGTACGGTGGCAATACTGAATCACCATAACATCCCTCATTACAACATTACGAATAACATTTGTTCATAAGTTTATGGGTTTATGACAACTTTCTATTACTTTGCACAACTTCTTTTATTGCATATTAACTGTTATAAAATCTTGCGATTCAACGGTATACTATGTTTCTACAGTCTTTAAGGAATAATTTGTTGATGACTTGAATACAAAAAATTTAATTTCCCCTTCCAAAGAAAAATTGTATTCCAATGTATTTTATTTATAAACCTTCGGTAAAGAATACCCTAAATTACAGTGAAAACCGTATCAAAATCCATTGCGTAATTTAGAAGAAATACGTCTTTATTTTTTTTTTTTTATTTATAGAGAGAGATTATTCTTTCACAAGTGGACTCGAACCCGGTATATGGATATATATACTGATATATGGATATATATATACACCGGTATATGGATATATATACGCCACTTTTGCAGACGATACAGCTCTTTTGACATCCCATCAAAACCCAATTCTTGCATCCTTCATGTTGCAAAACCACATTGATGACTTATCCAGTTGGGCTAATAGATGGAAAGTGAAAATGAACCAATCAAAGAGTCTATTTATCGTTTTCACGCTCAATCATGGGGATTGTCCAGCAGTCTATTTTGAGGATAAACCCATTTCGACATCAGAGGAAGTACGATATTTGGGACTGTACTTAGACAAAAGACTGACATGGAGGACCCACATTAGACTTAAAAGACAACAACTGAACAGACGATTTGGACTACTATCCCGTCTGCTTGACTAACGATCCAAATTATCCGTGAACACCAAACTTACTATTTACAAAGTACTGATCAAACCATTATGGACATACGGGATAGAGCTATGGGGATCTGCCAAATATTCTAACATCCAAATAATTCAAACCCTTCAATCGAAATATTGCGAAAAATCGTGGATGCACCGTTTTATGTAACCAACGAATTACTTCACAAGGACTTGGACATACTCACAGTTTCAGACACAGCCACAGAATATTATAAAAGATTTCATGACAAACTGACTTACAACATGAACCCATCGGCCCAAACACTTAAATCCTACACGAACCCGTACAACCCATCCCGACGACTTTTGAGGCGGTGGCCTAGAGATGCCTTGCTTTAACCGACTTTCGGAAGTAATCATATTTGCTTATTGCAAATTTTTTTTTTTTTTTTGCAGATAGCAAATAACATTAAAGTCAAACAAAAACGATTGTAAATAAATAAATGTTTTGTTTTATTCATTCCACTTCGTCAATAGTTAAATAGTTCTTATCATAACTATAGACAGATGAAAATAACACCAAAAACTACAATTTCAGATATTTTATTTTAATTATTTAAAAAAAAACAACATAATTATTCTCAATAATGCGAAAAATCAACGCATAAGACCTATAACGCAAAGACCATCTATGTAAGCATCATCGATTATGTGTCATGTATTGTTGCGATGTACCATCGATAGTTGTTCTAGAGTTAAGGTGTATCATTTCGTTAAAAAATATATTGTATTGTGTTTAATAAAATATATTATTTTAATGAGATGTAAAAGTTACATTTTATGTTTATTCATATTTCTTTCTTTCTAGAATTTGTAAATAGAGATAGTACTAAGACCCTTTCTTCTTCTTTTTTTTCATTCTTATGTTATTTAATTGTAGTTATATATTATTTTTGGCCAGTTATAATTTATTATTTTGTTCATAATTGTTATTGTTAAGGGACATTGTCCCAAAATAACGTTTCTTTTCTATTCTATTCTATTTCCTGTTTCTCCGCCCTTACGATGCCCAGGAGACTTTTGTTCCTGAAAATTGAACTGATCATCTCAGACCGTAACGTGCTGCTTCATACACATCTTATATAGAGAGAAAGAAGAAAAGAAAGAATATATTTATTTTTGCATTTTTTTAGACCCAGCTGAATAAGAGCTTTTATGATGATTATCATTTAACAAAATTCAAGCGTAATTAGGGGTACTCACTACGGTTGCTATAGCATGCTATTTGTGCTATTGTGCTAAACCTATCAATTTTATACAGGAAATAACTGTAGAAACTCGTCGGGTTTAGCAAAATAACACAAACACCATGCTATAGCAAACGTAGTGAGTACCCCTAATATTTCAAATAGTGATTGCTAGTTCTGGATAATAATTGAGATGATAATATCGAATACTTTATTGATTTTTACAGTTAAATTTCGGTTTATTATTTTGAATAATGAACCTATGTAATCGACCTAATAAAAAAGAATTACCCTTCCCTCTCCCTCAAAATTTGTGGTCTTACGTTTAAGGATATGTTGAACCCGAATTACGAATAAAAAAAGTCCGTTTGTCCGCCGTCCGCGGCATTTCTCCGAAACTAATAGATTATTTTTTTTAATTCGCCACGAAAATGCTAGAGCATACAACGATCATCCTAACTCCTAGACGTTGATATTAGCTGTATATTTTAAAAGTGGCGGCCGATCAAAAGTGATTTAATTCAATAACTTATTTTTTAACATAGAGAAAAAAATATTAGTTTTTGACCAAAAAAACCTTTTTTTTTTTTTTTATTAACTTTAAATCTTTATTCACACCTGTAAATAATACAATGAACAATCAGTGAATGTGCGGTCAATTTTAAGAAACATGGCGTGATAGGCATGAGGGAGAGCAGCACCCAGCGGTACCTACTCCTGGCATGAAATTAGTGTGAGTTACTAAGGGAGAAGGTCTCTCATCCAACTCCTCTTCAGCCTTCTGTAGGCATTTCCTGGCATGAGTGTTGTGGCCATGTCATTGATTAGTGTTTTAGGGTGACCTTGTATCCCAAAAAAACCTAAACAAGAATTATAAAAAAGAAAAGAAAAAAAAATACCTATTAATCCGCCCATAACTTAGTTATGTTTGAGGATAGAGATAAATATGTATTGAGTTTTAAAATCAGTAAAGCGCTATAAACAAAAAGGAAAAAAGTTAAAACCTTGCCTATATATACGAACAACCGTTTTACGAATAGTAAATAAATAAATACAAAACTATTAGTACTGTTTCATGGAGGATTAAATTTATATTTTTGTCTGTATTTTAAAAAAATATTCTCCTATTTAATAAATACCATAAATACAAAAAGTTTGCTCCTTGTGCTACAATAGAGAATTAAAATTTCTACAAAATGAATTATTGAAATTGGTTCAGAACTAACGGAGATATACCGTTTGGAACATAACAGTGGTGATATACCATTTTCCTTTGAATTATTTTTTGTATTTCATTTTAGTTAGTTGCCTGTTAACAGCTATATAAACAGTTATATCTTAATATAGTTACTTGGAAATGTGAAAATTTGCAGCGTTTTTTATATTTATTTAAATATTTTTCGATTCACATCTGTCATGCGGTTGACTATCAGTGAATGTGAATGAGAATAAGATTGATTTGGTGCCGTGATTGGCATGATGGTGAGAGAAGCCCTGCGGCACCTCTTCCGAGCGTGATTGATGCTTGATGATTGAGATAATAATAATAAAAATAATAGGCTTACCGAACTCGAAGGTTCTATGCCGATACCACCAAACTTCGCCTGCACAGACACGTCCAATGTTTGCCGGTCAAGCCCAAGCCTCCGAATTCAGCCTTAACGCAATCCTCCCATCGACGCTTCGGCCTACCTTTCGGACGTCTACCAGTCGGTTCAGCGAATTTCTTCCAACTTTCTCGGAATCCGTTTCTCACCGAGCCCAACAACTTTATGCGCCCATTTGAATCTTCGCGTTTCCCATTCGTCTTTGAGATGATATAATAACGTATATTTTATTGTTATTTACAGTAAACAACTTAAATTAAATATAACGTTTTTAGAATCTAAAATTATATAATTTACACACACATTCTGTATGCCGGCTAGGGTCTTTCACTCCACAATCTCTTTGCCTAGGTGGGCTCAAGGCAGGGCGTTGGTTACTCCAATTGAATTTATATTGAAGGATATCAAGATGGATCTTCCGCATTCTGCGCATAGCTCGGTCCGTTTCGCTTCAACGCTTCCCTTTCCGCCTTCCGAATCATAAAAATAAATATTTTTTCTAGAAAAATCGTATTCATTGGAAAAGGTAATGCTTTATGAAATATGAAGAAATTACAAACAGTAGTTAAGAGGTAAATCAGTGCTATTGTATGAATGTGATCTTACAGCCCTATTATTATTGTCCATCATACAAATTGTAATACATAAGAATTAGCGGGATGTCAATTTGATTGAGGTGACGTTTAAGCTGAAAAAAAATCTCTTTTGACCTATTAAGGTTTATCGCTTTTATAAATCATAAATCAAAATTAGGCTGTTTATTTGATTGTTATTTTGAAGTAAAACAAAGAACGGAAAATTTAATGTTACCATATTAAGAAAATTTATTACTACGTATGTATTAAAAAACTTCAGAAATAATTAAGGTTATTTTGGTCTTAACATCTTAACAAAGGTTAAAATATATTTAAAACACACTTTAAAGGTTTAATTTAGTTTCCAAAGGAATCCTCTTCAATGTACAGTGAAATACCTGTTTTCATGAAATATAAAAATGATTAATTTTATAGATTTACTAGCTGAACCGGTAAACGTTGATTTCCCATATAAATTATTTCTAGGAAATTTATGGTGTAGAAAAAAAAACAACTAACTTATTGTAAATGTGAAAGGATGCGGTAAAGGAAACAGGCATGGAGCGCTGTGAACGATGAGATATAAAAATAATTAAACACTAAACATTAGTTTTTTTTAAATTTATTTATAATTTATTCCTTACAATTGTATATATCAATTATTAATTACGACAGAGACACTGACAAATAATATCAATCTCTTAACGCTATAGCGTGAACAATATTTTTTTTTTGCCCATCTTTAGCTAATACAAACAAACTAGATGGTTTACCCACTCGAGAGCATGCCACGTAATGTTCGTGTGAAAAACATGAGTTACACTAAGATAGTAAAATGATAATTGTAAAGGTTACTACTAGCTTGATGCATAAACAATAATAATTGCCAAAAACTGTGGAGGAAGTTAGAGGTTTATTGTGTGAGAGAAAGAGGAGACCGCCGCCTTGGGTCCCATCCCTACTCCGTGCTGTTTACTGGCTGAGAAGTGACACCTGTAGACCTCTGGCGGGCATAAGTTAGCAAGTGATAATGGATCAGTTATCGAACGGGATGAAAATTTATTATATTACTAAAATGACTATTAAAAATAGGTGTAACCGATTCTCAGACCTATTGAATATGCAGATAAAATTTCATAAAAATCGGTCAAACCGTTTCGGAGGAGTATGGTTACTAACATTATGTCACGAGAATTATATATATTAGATAACAAATAATTATTCAGGTTCAAAACTAAGTTACAATTCGGTACGCAATATTCTTTCAAAAGTCTTGCGTACTGATTCGAAGTATGTAACATGCAAAATCCTGTACGACGGTTGCCACACTCAACTATTATAATCTCCCTCTTCCCTAATAACATATATTTTTTTCCAACGGTATATTATACGCCTATGTTACTAATGATATCTCAGGAATAATTTTTGATAACTTGGTTACATAAAATTTATTTTCCCGTTTAAGGAAAGGCTGAATTGCAATGTATTTTACTTAAAAATCTTCAGGAAAGAATGCCCTAAATTTTTGTTAAAAAATTATCAAAATCTGTTGTGGTTTAGAAGGAGTTAGCGGAATGCAAAATCGCGTTATAATTATATATATATATATATATATATATATATATATATAGGAGAGAGAGAGAGAGAGAGAGAGAGAGAGAAGAGAGAAATGAATTTTAAAAAATAAAAAAACTGTGCGATTCTGATATATTTCATTTTAATCATATGCTAGTCCATACACCTTTAGAACAGTACAATTAAGCGAAACCCGAACATCCGAAAAAAAATATAAGCTGAAACCTGTCAGAAATTGTTCGGTGCCTTTCCCTTATTAACTGGTAAAAAGTCCTGAGTTTTCCAGGTCGGGTTTTTTAAGGGGGAGGAGGAATACAGAAAAAATTAAATCTTTTCAGTTTTTTGTATATATCTCAAAAACGTATTGAAAACATTATTCTATACTAAATCCAAGTAATTTAAAAATTATTCTGTATATATTTTAGCTAAGATGAATGGTTGCGGAGATAATTAAGGGGTAATATACAGGAATTTTCTACATGTAGTAAAAATTTCTTCAAATACTAAGAAATATGAGTTGGACGATGAAAAATTAAAAGGCAACTGCCAGACTTAATTTTATTGTTTAACATTTTTATCCTAGATTTGATCAATCAGAATTAACACACGTATAAAATCTAATTCAATCATGACTAAAAACATAATTAACCATTGCCGCTATTAACCAGTTTGTTAAGTTTGATAATTAAAAAATAATAAATCCAAATACAATAGATGAATTGTATATTTTTTAATTACATGGCTTATACCAAGAAGTACAAATTCTACCAAGTATAAGATCCTCATTTTTTTTCTTTTGTCCTCACCGAGGTGTAAATATACTTTTTCTCCATTCTCATAAAATGATTTAATTTTTATTTACACTTTACAATTTACACTATATGCGTCCTAGCAAAGTAAATATCGAACCATTTCAGAATAAGAACCCCGGTTGTTAACTTTACTCCAAAATGAACCTAAAATTTCGCATTTTTTTCCATCAACGCTCAATATATAAATACACGCCAACAGGAAAACATTTTATTTATTTATTTATTATAGAGATATTTACAACTGTATTAACAAAAAATACATCAAGTAAATGTGAACATAGATATATGGATATGATAGGCGTGAGAAGAATCTACCCAGTGGTAGCATTTCAAAGATTTTTCAGACAAAGAGGTCTCGAGGCCATCGTCTTTTCAGCCGCCTCGGAGGATTATCAGGAATATAAGAAGATGAGATATTGCGGACAAGTAACGGGAAAACATCGTAAATGTTTTCTAAAGGCACATTAAAATTATTATTGGCTGAGCCTCATCAATTTTCTTTATATTTCCTAATGCTATTCAAATTACTCTTTTTTTGTTTAAAACAATTTTTGAATCACTATTTTCTAAATGTATTTTGTCAAATACCATGAAAATTGTCATCCTTACGAAGATTATGATGATAAATCAATTTATGACTGATCATGCTAACTTCAATATGAGTACAATAGAAATTCTTAAGTTTAATCACTACCTAGATACGATAGTTGAAGTCAAAAGTTTTCATTGTTTTTTTATTGTGTGAATATCATAAAAAATTGACTAAGAAAATTATTAATATATAGTAAATCCATAGCTGGAATAATTAGCTTTGATTTGAGTGATAATGGACAGCTGTACATTTAATAGTTTTCGAGATAAAGGTCTTTAAGTAAAAAAAAATTTTCCCCTAAAAATCAGATAATATTTTGCCAAATGTCTGCAGTATATTGTCCCTTTGATATCTCCGCAACTATTCATTTTAGCAAATACATTTATATAGTGATTTTTGAAGATATTTTATTTTTTTATAGAATGGTGCATTGGATAAAGATATTACTTTTTGAGATACTCACAAAAAAAACTGAACAGATTTAATTGTTTCATTTTCTCCCTTCTCTTTACAAAACCCAACGCGGAAAACTTTTTTTTTTTTTTTTTTTTTTTTTTTTTTTTTTTTTGTAGCTCGGTTTAAAACCTAGTTTTACTGTTCTGCTACTTAGATTATATGAATGTTTGACAAACATTCTAAGCTTTTTGAATATTTAATTAGAGACAACAACATAGCTACTCCTTCGCGGATGCTCAAGATATGAGGAAATAAAAACTAAACTATCTATTAAACTCTGAAATAATGCTAGTTCTCCCGGATCAATACTACAATATATTAAATAGCTCAATCGGGAGATTGAATTGTAAAACGAAATGACAAAACATTATTACTAGTTTTTTTTGTTATTACAAAATAATTATTGACCGCATCAATAAAAAGGAGCAACAATAATGTATATGGAGGCTTCCTGTTAGTAATAAATAAAAAAATACTGAATAAATTACATCATTCCAGCCTAAAAAAATGCTATCGATACATGCAGTGCTTGAAAGATCAGTCTCAAGCAAACAACTCAAAGTTTTTGAAAATTACTGAGAATAATATACATTAAATAATAAAGAGTGATTCTTTAAGTCTGAACTGTTAAAATTGTTAAAAGAGCCTAGCATAATAAACATGAGAAATCTGCTCCCTTGTATATAAGAACGGAATTTATACCATTGATTCACACCTATGAGAAACAACCTTAAGCAAATTTTCAGCCCCTTAATCCTTACAGGAGGGAAGTTATGAAGGGGAGAAGAAAAAACAAAATAAATTGTTTTCTCCTGAACAGCTCAACCAATTTTCATGGAAATCTTTTTTTAATTTTTTGTCCACGATAATGTTAGTCAAAAATTTTTTTTGAACTTTTCAAAAAGATATTTTCTGATTATGATGGTTTGGTACACCTCCAATTTTTCGCTACATTATTTCATTGGAGGGTCCTCCGTAATATTTATTTTTTCAATTTTATCGCAAGGGTATCCCATGGTGAAAAAAAAAAAAAAAAATCTCCTGAACAGATTAACCGACAAATATATGTTAATGGTTTTCTAAAAGATTTTAATTTTTTTTTTTTTTTTAATTTCGAAATATATGTTTCGCGAAAATCAGTTGTGCTGTTCAGAAGAAAAGAATTTATTATGTTTTTTCTTTCCCTCTCCGTAACTTCCCTCTCATAAGGATTAAGGGGCTAAAAATTTGCATAAGGTTGTTTCTCATAGGTGTGAATCAGTGGTATAAATTTTGTTCTAATATTCGCGGGGGCAGATTTCACATGCTTATTCCGCTAGGGCCTTCATTTCTCAGGGCTTTGTCTCTCTCTCTCTCTATATATATATATATATAAAATGAAAACGCGTTTTTGGTGTCCCCTTACTCCTTCTAAACCACATGACAGATTTTGATACGGCTTTTACCTTTATTTAGGTTATTGTTTCCAGAAGGTTTATATGTGAAATATATTGCAATTTATCTTTTCTTTAAACGGGAAAAATAAATTTTCTGTAACCAAGTCTTCAAAAAATTATTCCTGAAATATGAGTAGTTACGTAGGCTTATAACACGCCGTTCGAAAGCGCAAGAATTTAGAAAAGTCAATATTCAATAAAATAAATCGAATTAATATAAAGTTGCTGAAGCCCGTAAACTTATGAAAATATATTATTGGTAAAGAGGGAAGTTATAATAGTTCAATGTACAGGATCGTGCAAGTTATATTCTTTCATTTAGTATACAACATTTTAAAAACAATATTACGTACCGCATTGTAACTAAGTTGTTAGCATAAATGGTAAGTTGCCTAAACTCTATAAACTAACATTGTTATTAATTATTTCAAATTTAATACTATTTCATAAAAACGGATGTTTCACTGTTTCAACTAATTAGGATTTCTTTGGAAACTCAATTTAACTTTTAAATTTTAATTTAAATAGTTCATTTCAACTATAAAAGAGTAATAAACCTAATAGGATAGGAACCTTTGTTATTTCTAGATTTTAAAAACATACATTGCAATCAATTTTTCTTTACATTGGAAATTTAAATTTTTTCGTTATCTAAGCTTTACTTTAAAATTGAAAACAAATTAATTTAACTAATTTTAATTTATGTTTTTAATTTCTGCCGATGATTAAATATAATAATGAATATACATTAAAACATAAACATATTTTCTTGCTAATTGCACTTTTCGTTAGGATAAATTAAAATTCCCAAAGCGATAAACTGTAAATCGGTCAGACTGAGATTTTTTAAAACAAAAATGACACCTAATTCAAATTTCACCCGTGCGAAGCAGGGACGGGTCCATTAGTTGGTTATAAAATTTAATAATTCTAATAATTGTAGTCTAAACATAATTTACAGCGGTGTTTGGTAAAGCAACGTCATACCTTGTACAGAAAGACACCATTACATGAATAGGCTTATAAGTATTTAACATATGCTATAGTATAATATAGCATACAATAACAGAACTGCTAAGGATAACAAGAGGATTAGTGTTAGATAAGTCCACTTCCTTGTTTTGGCCAGCTTCTCCATTGAAGTAAGAGTTTATCAGGAATGTCTTTACAACTCAAGACCCAAGATTCAGTGATTGCCAGCCCTGATCCTTTGTTGTTAATTAATCCCTTCTTTCAATCCCTTTTCTATCAGAAAAAGAGGAACAGTCGTCTAAAGTTGCAGAGGTTTCCAATGCTAGTTTTTAGGTAACCAATTTTAGCTCACTCAATTAGTCCTTCTCATGCATTCCAATCATTTCCTTCTCATTCTTCGAAAGATATAAAAGCTTCCTTATAGTGCATATAAACCATAAAAAAAAGATAATCTTTTTCGAAAGTTTTAATTTACTATCAACATTAAATTTTTCAGTTAACAAGCTTTGCCTGTGAAATTCGAAATAAACAAATAAATTTAAATTATGAAAAATCCTTTAATACATTTTAGTACTTTTTCAACGATACTAATTCGTCTTTAACAATCTATCAGTTATTTTTATTTTTTCTAGGACAACTTCCTTGAATAATATTTCACAAAAATTAAATTAGAACATCAGCATTCTAGAATAAAAACACACAAAAAACGAAAATAACAAAGATAAGTAAATAATAGTAAAAAAATAACCAGTAACTTCTAGTAATGATTTAGAAAAAAAAACAAGATAATAATAAAAAAAATGTTCTTATACACAATGGTCATGAAAATAAATTTACAATGCTATTGAAATTGTGTGAAATAATATGTATAAATGTTCAAATATGATAAAAAATAATATATAATAATTAATAGTTTCTCTTTCTGAGTGGGATTGATAAGAAATGTTTGAATAAATAGGATTTGAAGGCCGAAAGAGTAGTGGAATGACGGATATAATATGTATCATTAATAGTAACATTATTCCACCAGAAACTTATTCATCATCACTAACCCTAACCCTCCAGCATAATTCCTATCAAGCTCTACTCACCACTATAAACCTCCTCGAAGATTGAAACGGCAGTGGTCCCAAGATATTTTGTAAACATTTATACTGGAGTTCTGACACTGGTCAGATCCTCCTTCGTGTACTGTATGTTTGTGGCTATTGCGCCTAACTCAGCCTCAACTGGCCCATACCATTGACACGGCCGATAGAGAGGCCCTGGAATCTCATGGATTCTGCTTTTCCCTTCAAAAGTGGAGGTAAAAACCTAGTCCGGGGTTTTGTTTAGCAGATCGTAAATAATGAATTGTGTGTATGATATTTGATGTTGTTTTTATGTTTTTAATAATGTTTTTTTTGTTATTTATATATATTATATTTTATATTTATATGATATATATTATATATATATATGATTATATATATATATATATATATATATATATATATATATATATGATTTTTTTTTTTATTTTTATGTAATTCGACTTTATCATTGTTTGTTATAAATATTGTATGAATGTGGTCTCATATCACTATTGCTATTGCTATATTTGGAAAAAATTGTAATATATCTCAATAAATATCTAAAAAAATAAAATAAAATTATTAAACCAAAGAGTATGTATTTTTTATGTAATTAAATTTAGAACATTTCTCTTTCACAATTTTGTTTTATTTATTCGCACAATAACTTATTTATGTCAATCGACGTTACGAAGAAACATGCTTCATTTTTAAAATTGTGTCCAATAATGCAAGTATGAAATAAGAGGTTAATATATGATAATGAAAATATGAACCTTTATGTAATATGTTTATATAAAAAAACTACAGTGACTAATTTCATTTAATTACGATTTTGAAAAACAAAAGAATAAATAATTTTAATAATTCTAGACCTATTTTAATGTTTAAATATGGAAGTTTGAATTAACACAATTTTAAAAATGAAGTATGTTCCATCGAAACGTCAACTGATGTAAATATGTTATTGTGCAATAAATTTTTAAAAAATTGCAAAAAAAATTTTCTAGTTTCAATTACATTTAAAAAAAAAAAGTATTAGACTAAGAGAGACGCTAAGACTCGTTTCATCGCAGTACAGTCCGCAAGTCAATCATTCAATTCAATTACACTTATGCATCGCTTTGTAAATATCTACCTGTTCAGCCCAATCTTTCAAGATAATGGAAATCCCGGTACTGCTGCATCCGTTTGCCCCAAAGGTCTAGAATGCTAGAATGCTTGCAAAAACTTCATCTTTAATCGATTTGTGTAACATAATATAACTCAGGTCAACAGTTGTTTTAAAAAAATAATTTAGTTTGACATAAGATTTAAAAGTGATGACAAAATATTTAATTATTAATTATCTTAGTTATCCTAAACTATCTAACGGCGCTATGGACCTTGCAGGACCTTGGCCTCCTTACTAATCTTTTTACACTCTATTTTTTTTTTTTTTTTTTTTTTTTTTTTTTTTTTTTTTTTTTTTTTTTTTTTTTTTTTTTTTTTGTTCACTCCTACCTTGCCTTTGAAGGTTATACGGGGGTTTCCCGAGCCTGGGGGGTGAGGGCGGGGGATAAATGCTGAGATAAAAGCTCCCAAATTCCGAGGCTTGTGATTATTTTGTTCCAAGTTTTTGGTTCTCTGTTGTTAGGCAACGCGTGTTGAAAGCACCGCGCGCTAAGCTACTCAGCTACGCCGCCCCTCTTACACTCTGACCTGTCTTCGGCTGCCCTTCTCCATGCGCTGACACCCAACGTCCGAAGGTCCTCCTCTACACCCTGCAGCCAACGAAGCCTTGCGCCTTCTTCCACCAGGGTGTCCCCCCATCATCATTTTTGACAGTATCTGTAACACTGTTACATTCTTCAGAAATGGAACAGTGTGACACTTCGTCATTACAGTCTATATCCTCCTGTCATGTCACATATCCTGGACCTCTTAATCGTGGTAGCTATATCCGGTGTCTGATACATATTTCTAATTTCATCATTCGCCAGCGATCTCCATCTTTTGTAAGACCAAAGTTTTTTCTGAGAATTCCCTCAAAAATATTTAGTTATTTTTTCTTTTCTTAAAAGATTGAGAAAGAAATATTTCTCTTAGTTATAATAAAAAGTAATAACCTTTTTGGTTATCATCTCTAAATCCCAAATTAAACTAAGCTATTTGTTTTAAACAACTGTTCCATAAGTTAAATTATGTTACAGTAGTTATTTACTATCGCTGCTATTTCCAGACCACTATGCTTTTCTTCTCTATTGATTAACCCAAGCCCAAGAAATGAACACTTTACCTAGACTCTCTAGCTTTAAGATAGCTAAAGAATAAAACCATAGTTTAAGTAAACGAGCACGAGTTATAAATGAAAGTCTTCAGAGTTTGTTGCCTTTAAAAGCAACCTTAATAAAGTCTCACTGAGATGAAACATGTAGACGGCACTACATATTTCTTTAGGTCGTGTTATTTAAATAAAAACATTTTATGTGTTAGATTAATCACTCAATTTCTACAATAGGGATAGAATTTATTATAATGAAATGTCTTTAGAGTTCATAGACTGATATTTTTAAAAAAATCTGGGGCGGGAACACACGACTTTTACTTAGCTCGATTGTTAAAATTATATTACAGTTAGACATGAAAATGAGTGAAACTAATAGAGAATTAATTAAATTGAATTTCTATAGAAATATGTGATTTATTAAAAAATCAATTAAATTATTATCTAAAACAATCAGTTAGTTTTATCAGATTTGTATCACTCTTTATTAACTTTTACAAGCATCTGGATATCGAATTCGTTCAACTTATATACTGACCTTTTCTTTATCAATGATAACAAGATGATATGGTTATTACTTTTACTTACCTATATATTGAATATATAGTAAGTGATAGTATTGCGATCGTAGAAATTTTCGAATTCCAGTTTTCAACGGAAATACACATTTTAGGGTCTCCTGAGTCTAAATAACCAAGTCCCGCAAAAAGGTCTATGTGTGTGTGGTAAATATCGGGAGAAAACTAAGAGTGCTATGAAACTGAAATTTCATATTTAAGACAAATATACACCCGAGATGTTACAGAATCATTTTCATCAAAATGATGAAACGAGCCACTTCATACCATGCATTTTGCACCTTTTTACGTACGTATTTGATGGGCTTTAATATGATGTAGGTTTTATTCTGATTGAAATAGTCTGACAGGGCTTGTATCCCGATATTTTTAATTGTTTTCCTCTAAAGTACCTTTAATTTTATAGATTAAAAAAAAATTAACAAAATCTTATTAGCATTGATAAATAACGGGCAAATATTTATATTTATAATAAATATTTATATTTATAGCTGAGCGAATTTGATAAACAACTAAAGGAGAAAAGTACTAAAATATTTTTTTATGCAATTTTTGCGTTTTTTAACACAAGAATAGTAATATAGATGTATAATATACCGTTGGATAGCTAAAGATACTAGAAAAAATATTATCCAATATACGGAAAGGTTAATGGAGAATGATGAAAAGCCGATAAAACGAACTGATTGTTGTTGCTAAAAATGTAATAGATTATTTAATAAAACACATGTTTCTATTGACATTTAAAAATATTAATTCGCTAACAATTTATTTGTATCTTTCAGTGTATTTAAAAATTCTTACATTTATTTTAACAACGGCGGTAAGTAAAAATCGTGTGTTGTGCGCACCAGATTTTTTTTAAAGCATCTTCAAAATTAAAGGTACATAAAAGAAAGAAAATTTAAAATATCGACATTTAAGTCCTGTCAGACTATTTCAATAAGAATGAACAATAAAAATTAAAAAAATCAATAAGAACCTACATGATATTAAAGTCCATTAAATTTTACATCGACATAGCGAATTTAATCAAAATCGTTCGAACCGTTTTTTGAGAAAATTGGGAAAAGGAAAAAATGCATAGTATAAAGTGGCTCTTCTGGTCAGCTGATTTTGATGAAAACGTTGCTGTAACATCTCGGGCCTAGAGCAGTCTTAAATATGAAATTTCAGTTTCGTCCGACTTTTAAGTTTTCGTGTAAAGTTTACCACACTGACCTTTTTGCGGTACTTCGTCATTTGGACTCCGGAGACTCTAAAATGGGTATTTCCGTTGAAAACTCAAATTCGAAAATGTTCACAATCGTAATACTTTCCTTTACTATATATTTCATATATAGGTAAATAAAAGTAAATGAGATGAGGACATCATCAAAAAGATCTCGTCATAGATTATGAAACCAGTCAGAGAATATTAAACCAGCAGCTAATGGCTTATGATCGGCAGAAGTGAAGAAATTTCTTTGATCCTTCTAAAAAGATCCCAGTACCTAGTCCGGAGTTGAAGCACCTGCTCCTCACCTGCTACTTTATGTACTCATGTACGTTTGAAAAATAAGTATATGAAAATAAACTAAAAATTTGTTTATAATAAATAAAAATGGAATGAAATTTGTCCAAAATATCCTTCTTAAATTTAAATAATGTATTCAAACAATAATTAAATTTTGGTTTATTATTTTCAAAAATGAACCTTTGTAATCGAACAAAAAAAAATTTACCCCCACCCTTAAAATTTGAAGAGCTTACGTTTCAAGATGCGTAGAACTCGATTTTTTTAAATTCGTTTGTCCGCCGTCCGGGGCATTTCTCCACAACTACTAGACCAATTTTTAAGAAATTCACCAAAAAAATACTAGGGCATATATGATATGATGCATAGATGATCCTAAGGCTAGAAGTTGATATCAGTTGGTTATTTTTAAAATAACAGCCGATTAAAAATGATTTGATATAATAACTCAGTTATTTTTTAAGAGAAAAATACATAGAGATATTTTAAGAGAAAAATATATAGAGATATTTTAAGAGAAAAATATGTAGAGAATGCTAAAATCAGTATAGCGCGATAAAAAACCAAAAACAATGATAGACGAAAAAGATCGACATCTTGCCTAGTATATGCGCTTGTAATTCCGTTATTTTTTAAGATACAGAAAATATTTATAAGTGTTTTAAACCAAAACAAAAAAAAAAAAACAGAATGACGAATAAAAAAAATCGGGTTCTCTTAATTTATAAATACATAAATTTTCTTTGTAATATTTCAAAGAGAATTAAATTTTCTAGAAAATGAAAAAAGATTCATTGAAATGGGTTTAGAACTAGCAGAGATATGGATGGCATTTTGGAATTAGCTGTGGTGACTCCGTTTCTTTTAAATTTTTTATTGCTTTTCTTATTAGTTAATTGCCTATGAACAGTTATACCCTAATATAGTTATGTGGGAATAATAGACCATTTTGTAATGATTTGCAGCGTTTTATAAATTACTAAATAGATAGTGGCTAGTCTCCAAAATTTACTTCTCTAATACAACCTTATGTACTTATTTCCAACATTCTAACTCTACAAGGCTATCAGTGCAAAAAAAAACATTTAAAAAAGCTGAAGGACGGGAGAGAAAACAAGTTACTTCCTCCAATCCAAACCTTTACTCAGTATTTTCAACCAAAAAAAAGCACGCATCCCTCTCTTACCGCCGGTGATTTTCGTTTCAGTGAAAAAAGTAATTTTTTTCGGGTAAAGAGTGACAAAATTTCATCTTTTTCATTTTGCGGTATACTGAGCTGTTGAGCTTAACAACTGGTTTCTTTCAGTCGATTTTTCAAATATAGGAGTTTTCAATTTTGACACGTGTTTTGTCACTCAGGGATTATAAAGTCATCACAACGAAAAGTGCACTTAGCAAGAAAAAAAATTAGTTTATATATATATATATATTATATATATATATATATATATATATATATATATAATAATAGTAATAATAATAATAAATCTTTATTGATGTACGGATAAACATTTATAATACATTTTTATTTACAAACTTTTTTTTTCTTTATATATATATAATATATATGTACATACCTTCCTTTTCATGAGTTTAAAGCCTTTAACTGTAACTATCCGTACTTGAGTTGAAGAGTTCGCTCATCTTGATCTTCCAAAATTATCTTTACGTGACCATAGCACTCCTACATTTTTTATTTCGACGACCCACCTTCTTCTTTGCCTGCCTGCTTCTTCTTCCTTTTCCTACCCAATGGGGTCCACTCAGTCAACATTTTAGCCCATTTTTGCTCATCTTTCTATTCATATTTCATCTTTTTCACGAATGTGATTGCAGATTGCATCAGTGACACAATATATATATATATATATATATATATATATATATATATATATATATATATATATATATGAGAGAGTGTGGGTGTGTTAAACGGTTCCTATTTTATTCGATATGTTACTACTTTATATTTCTAACAATTTTTTTCCATTACTTTTGATCTAAAACTAGAAATAATCATTAAAAATGTTGGGTTACGAATTTATAATAAATTTATATTTATTTTAATGACTTTAGTACTATATACTATTTTTTATTTTATTTTTTTATTTTGAGTACTGTATGGAAGAATATAATCTATACGATACTGTATGATTGCATCATTGACTCACCATAACTTTCCTATTCACAACATTACAAATATCATATTAATGCGCTTTTAACAAGATTCTATTACCTTGTACGACTTACTTTATTGCATATTAACTTTTAGAAAAACCTTGAACTTTCTAGCGGTATATTGTATGCTTGCCTATATTACTACTCATAATTCAAGAATAATTTTTTGATGACGATTACAGAAAATAAATGTTCCCTTCCAAAGACTTAATCGCAATGTATTTTACTTACAAACCTTCAGAAAAGAATACTCCAAGTTATAGTGAAAACCGCATCGAAATACTTCTTGTCGTTTAGAAGGAGTTGGCGGAAACCAAGAATCGCGATATGATTATATATATATATATATATATATATTGCAATACCTACGTAATTAATAAATCTTAAGTAAAAAATAAATTAAAAATATTAAGAAGAAGACAAATTTTAGACAAAAAATTACGAAATATGCCAATAAAATCCCTTTGACATTGACCACAATGAAAAAATAAAGTTTTATATAACTTGAAACGCATTTCGCATAAGGTAATTCCATTTTTATTCGTTTTTGTTTTGTTTTTAAGGGAAAAAAAACTGCGAGTGGTTATTATTGCCCAAAACATACTTATAATTAGGAAAAAGAAAAATATATATATATTATATATTTGAGAGGAAAAGACGAAAGGACGAAACCAATAAACATAAAATAGAATAATAGGAACAATAAACATTGTGATTTAATAGGAACTGTAAACATAATGATTAGCAATAAAACGTAAAATGAAAAGTGTGAGTAATATCAAAAAGTGCGTATTTATTTCTATTCACTCACAAATAAAAATGTCTTTATATATTCGTAACATCTAATATTTACATAAAAATTCACTGCAGGACTCATACGAAATCCTTATTTATTCAGAGTATATTTACACGACTGAAACAAGTATTTCTTTAAAATTCCACTAGCACTATAGGGATTCGGTATATTTTATTTATTTTAATCCCAAATTTCCCTGAGGAATTAAGGATACAGCACGGATATTCCTTTGGAATTTTAATTAATCTATTCAGAAGTAGGTTGAAGTTCGAATATCAAATAACTTTCTATATCTTTTTCGTGCTCAATCACATTTAATTTTTTCTTTTGTAAAGATGAAATGGTTCCAAAATTAATTTATCATGAACCTCTTTTTAACATTCGCTTTATATTTTGAAATGAATCTGAAATTATAATTGCGGTGGTGGAATTCTAAAGGAGTGGGTTTTTAAAAACCATTAATGAATAATCATTGGGAATCTTAATTAATATTAAATTTGACATGACCATTATGCAAATTCAGCCCTTGAAAAATATAGTGGTATTTCATTTCATCAGTTAATTATAATTAATTGATTCAGGCTCTGTGTTTATAAATTTCATATTAACAATTTAAAATGAATATTTTCTTTTTAATTATCCACAAACTAAACTTCTATTTAGTGAATAGTGTTGGTTATACACCTTAAACTACCTTATTTTTTTTTTTAATTTTGATTTTATTTGGTATTGAAGTTCTCGTAGAGTCAATGAGTAAAAATTAAGGGAACGTTGATTGAGACGTTGATTTCCAAAAGGTACTAAAGGACATTTTTTACGAAATTGATATTTTTACATATTTATATTCTCCTTATTTAGTTTTATCTAAATCTTAAATCTGATTGTATCTAATGAACACTCATGTCCTTTAATAACGTGATTTAGAAATGCTATTAATTTCTTAAGATACTAATTACACATTTAGTTTCATTCCAAATCATACCAGAACCCTTCATTTCATAACTTTAATATGGTTTTATTAATATAGTAAAGAAATTATTCTAGATTTTAATGCAAAAAGAATCAAATTAGCTGGTTTAATAATATAATAATGAGAGATTTTCGCGCTTCCTGTAAAGTTCCCCAGAATGGATATAGTACCTTTTGGAAATCAACGTCTCAATTACTGAATAACTATGAATAATATTTTCGAAACAATGATCATTTTTACTTTCACTTGAAATATATGGTAAGGTGTAAAGTATTGCGATCCTGAAAATATTCAAATTCCAGTTTCCAACAGAAATATACGTTTTTCGATCCCCTTAGTCCAAATAACGAAGTCACTCAAAAGGTCTGTGTGTCCGTGTGTCCAGCACGTAAACGAAAACGTGCTATTTACTCAAAAACGGCTCTAACGATTTAAATTTAACTCACTATATCGATGTGACATTTAATAGGCTTTAACACTATATAATTTTTATTCTGATTGAAAAAGTCTGACAGGACTTCAATGGCGTATTTTTTAATTTTTTTTCATTTTAAAGTACCTTTAATTTTGTAAATCCTAAAAATTTAACCATATCATCTTATCAGCATTGAAAAATAACGGTTTAATATAATGAAGTTTAATTTGATGACTAACTAAAGGATAAAAGAGAAGAATATTTTTTTAATGTAATTTTTGTTTTTTAAATATTAAAAACAGTAAAATATTTTAGAAAAAATATTATCTTATACACAAAGTTGTAAAAGGTAATATTAAGTGACGAATGGAGCATAAACTTATTACTGATTAACAATAGGTAAGAATTAAATATAGGTATATTATTTAATCTAAATCACAAGTTTCTAAAAAAACTGAATATAATTTTAATTCAAATTAACTTCAAGTTCATGTAATAGTTCTTAAATTGATTTTAACAGCAAAGGTAGGTGAAACTCGTGTGTTGCCCTCACCAGATTTTCAAAATAATATTTTATTTATTAGAAAATAGATGTTTGGAAAATAAAATGAAAACACCGTCGTATAAGAGAGATCTACAACTTGAAAATATGGTTTAAACTAAATACTGATATACAGTGAAGTAGGGTGGTTTCATCTTCTTTAGGGGAGTCATGGTGATCGTACAGGTTATATACTTCCAAACAGTATTCAAAATTTTAGTAAAAGATTTTACGTACCAAATCGTACGAAAGTTGTTAAAATAAAGAGAAAGTTGTTATAAACTAATACTGTTAATAGTTATTTCTACTTTTAAATAATTTCACAAAAATAGTAGTTCCAGTGTAAACTAAGTGGGACTCAAATGGAAACTAAATTAACTTTAATACATTATTAAGGATCGTATATTAAACATATATGAGAATTTTGTATATTAAAAAAATATAAGAAATTCATTCCATAACGTTTTATTTTAATGGAAACACTGTAATGAATATTAAGAAAGAATAATAATTACGATATTGTCGGCCTCGAGATTTACCGATAAAATTTAATAGCTTAAACTTGTATAATCTCCCAAAGGCAAACTTTAATTTCCAATCTCAATTGGATCTCAAGCACAGAACATTGTTTGGTTAAACTGCACAATGGGGTGACCAGGAACTTAAACTCGAACAAGGCAACTGCTATGATAGCCCTCGACTGTTCTAAAGCATTTGACTCTGTGACTCACGAAATCCTCTGCCAAAAACTGATTGAACTAGAGTGTCCGGAACAACTGTATTCGGTCATTAAATCGTTTTTGAGCAATCGCTGCTTAGCTGTAAAAGTTGCGGAAGAGCTCTCCGGTTCGGTACAACTTACATGTGGTAATCCACAAGGAGCAGTGCTGTTTCCTATATTGTTCTCCATTTACACTTCTAACATCGTTGGAAGGAAGTGCGAGAAAGCCACTGTATCAGCTTTTGCCGACGATATTGCAGTCACAAGCAGCAGCTCCAATGCCAGTACGGCTCTCAAACAGTCCCAAAATGTCTGTCAAAAAATAGCTTTAGAGCTAAAGTAGCTAAACATATAAATTAATCCTGACAAAATAAAGGCTATTGTTTATTCGTTCCAGAAAGGTAAGAAAAAACTTCCTTCAGGATTTAATCTCAATAATTGCCAAATTAAACTTTCTAAAAATATTGTATATCTTGGAATCACGTTCGACCGACACTTAAAATTTTCAGTCACTTTTCTAAAAAAAATAAATCTGTAAGGTGAAAAATGTTTAGGCTAAACCATTTGATTTCATCTCCAAGTTTATCTCTCCGCCTAAAAGCGATGATATACAAGACAATTCTTCGTCCGTCACTGCTGTATGGCTCACAACTTTTTCCACACGTAGCGAAATCAACGGAAAAGAATGTCCAGGCATTTCAAAACGGCATTCTAAGAAGAATCGCAAAAGGGACGATATTCCAAAGAGTAAAACCAAAGAAATTATATGAAGAGATGAAAATACCAACAATTAAAAAAATTATGAGTGAGAGGAATTTAAAGTTTTTTGAATCAACGAAATTTGTAATTAACCCTATATTTAATCAACTGAAACCCCCAGGAATACCTCAGCGATGGCAGAAACTCAACAAATAAATAAATTAGTTTAAGTTTTAGTTGTAAGGCTGAAATAAACTAGAAGGTGAGCCTCATCACCTGAATTATTATTCATAATGTTATTACTCTCCAGAAGTTACGTTAAAGAGTTGCAACTCCTTAAATAAAATGCACGATTGCAGAAAAAGGGGAACTTACCAGCATTGCAGGAGCTTAGAAGAAAAAATAAGGGGCTAAGATAAAAAAAATTAATTCCAACTTCAAAAATGGATTAAACATGAAACCAGGAGTGAGCTGTTTTGTCAAAATTTTACAATAGCGTTCTAACAATTACAACGATATTAATTAAAATTTATGAACATATACAATCTCTAATTATATATTTATTAGATCTTATAAGCAAATGTATTATAATTTTTTTAAATTATTTATTCACAATTTACATTATATATTCAAAGCTTGTCATTTTAGCGATTAATGCCATTTTAAAAACTAATTTATTCCTAGTCATAATCGTATATTTTTAATTTAAACTTTAGAATTCTTAAACACTTCGTCTGACAGGTCATAACTTGACTAAGCACAAATTGTAGATTAAGCAGGGGAGAGAAGAAAGAAAATGGAAGATCAAGTAATGGAAAAGCTTCATATAATTGGATTTTGTTCCTAACACACATTTTCTTTATCAATATCTTGCGACTCGTCCTTGCTTCGCACGGGTTCAATTTATATGGTTATTTATGTTTAAAAAACTTCAGTTTGACAAATTAAAAATTGATTACTTTCTTAGATTTAGTTTATCGTAACGAAAAGTACACTTAGTAAGAAATATTATGTATATTATATAACGTCTATTTATTATTATATTTAATCAATGAAAAATATAAACTAGTCAAAAAATCAAAAATTGGTTTAGTTTATTTCTTTGTTATGTTCAACAAGTCCTATTTTATTCCTGTTTAAAGTTAATTTAGTTGCCATGTGAGTCCCATTTAGTTTACTGTGAATTACTATTTTTGTGAAATGATCTAAAAGTAGAAAAAATTATTAACAGTATTAGTTTATAACAACTTTCTCTTTATTTTAGTAACATACGCACGATTTGGTACGTAATATATTTTACTATCAATTAAATAAATATTGTAAATATTTGGAAATTAAAAATAAATGCAAACAAGTCGACGCTATAACTAATCTAAGGCAGACGACAAAAATCATTTTTACGTAAACGACAATACGACATCTTTTAAATCAGTTAAACTGGCAAACATAGACACAAATGATTAACAGTACCTACAATAATAACAATCGATTAGAAATCGTAAACAAAAAATAATTTTTCAAAAATGGAGTTTGGCGGGTGTAATAATGTGATTAGATGAATTGACCCAAAGGATTTTATTATATTTAATTTTCATTTATATATTCATTGTTAGTTAGTTTTTATTATTTCATTATGTATTTATAAATAATTTTTATTATTTATTATTTTTGATGTTTTGTTTGTTTTAATTGTTAGTTTTATTTGTTTTATTCTGTTATAGGAGAATGATTAATTTTACCTTAATACTTAATTAGTTTTATTTAAAATAAAAATAATTTAAATTTTTAATTTATAATGTTCCATATTTATATATTAATAAAAAACGGTTTACTCAGACAAATTCCTACTATATAAAAATGCACATGTGCCTAGATTCTGTGTTATGCCCGCCCGTCTGGAGCTCGACTTCCAATACCAATTTAAAAAAAATAGAAACAATACAAAATAAATGTATGCTAATCATCAATAACTACCCACGATATACTAAAATTTCCAAAATGCTCTATGAACTAAATCTTCAACATTAAAACAGCATATCTACACAGTAACAAATAACTATTTTGATAAAACCACAACTTCTGAAAACCCAGTGAAACACAAAATTGGTACAATAATTACAACAAAACATCACTAAAGCGCTACACGCACAAAAGAACAAAACATGAACTTTTAAATTAATATTGTATAATCATTAGTAAATTCAAAGGATTGAAACTCTGTTATCATGAAAAAAGGTCCACTGAAATCATGAAACTAAAATATTTGTGTTGAGTGTACATTGTAAATATTAGGGGTACTCACTACGTTTGCTATAGCATGCTATTTGTGCTATTATGCTAAACCCATCAATTTTATACAGGAAATAACTGTAGAAACTCGACGGGTTTAGCAAAATAACACAAATAGCATGCTATAGCTAACGTTGTGAGTACCCCTATTATATAAATATTCTTATTCTCATTATATTTTACAAAATTTTGACTACTGCATGGAAGTATATAACCTGTACGATCACCATGACTCACCTGGAAAAAATGAAACCATCCTACTTTACTGTATATCAGTATTTAGTTTAACATATTTCCAAGTTTTAGGTCTCTCTTATACGACCGTGAGCAAAACCGAGCTGAAAGTATAGGTCACCATTCTTCCATGTCACATAAAGATTAAAAATTTCAATTTTCTGTTTTTCCCTGTTGAAAACTAGTTAACAATTAATAAGGCAAAAGATTCGAGAGAAAATTGCCAGCTTCGTGCCAAGAGTAGTTAAAAAGACCAGCAAACTGGAGTTGGGTGAAGTACATGAATTCTTTATGAAAATTGGTGGATTTTTACAAACTTAGATCTTGAAAACTGGGTATAAAATATGGATAGGTATGAGTAAACTTTGAATTGGATTTCTAATAAATTGATAAAAAATCTCATTATGTTTCTGGGAACAAAAAACGTATCACTGCTGTCGATTCTAACAGCATTCATTTGTTACTTTACCTTCATTCAGTTTTGTTATTTTTCTAATTCATTTTAGAAATACACGTTATTCTGAGTCAAATAACCAAGTTAAAGATGTGTAAGAGAAAAAATGAAACAGCGTGAATAAATTAGGAGCAACTAGACCAATGTACAGCAACTTTTCTAAATAGCAACCGGAGCCATTTTCCATCCTTTCAGCACCTAAGAGATTTTCTCAGAACGGCTAAAAGATGATAAACTGGATTGAAACATTTGGGTTTATATGTGGAGAAAATAGTCTTATGGAAATGCGATATCTTTGGGTGATCAGCAACAAATGGAATATTTAGGTCTTTATGGATGAGCTTATTTGTGACAAAGTAAGGAGCATTGAGGATTTCACGGAGGATTTTCGATTGTAAGGATTGGATCCGGGAAGAATTTGAAGGTTTAGTAGAGCCCCAAAGCTCAACTCCGTAAGTCTACTTTACCTAAATACGAAATATACAGTAAGAAAAAGTATTGCGATCCTGAAAATTTTCTAATTCCAGTTTTCAACGGAAATATACGTTATAGGGTCCCTTAAGTCCAAATAACCAAGTCCTGAAAAAAGGAGCGTGTGGTAAGTCAAGTAAGAAAATCAAAAGTCGTACGAATCTGAAATTTTATATTTAGGACAACTAGACAAGATTTTACAGCAACTTTTTTATCAAAATGAGCTAACCAGAAGAGCCATTTTATACCATGCCTTTAGCACCTTAATACGATTTTCTCAAAAACGGCTAAAATTATTTTGATTAAATTCTCTATATACATGAAAGATTTGACGGACTTTAATATTATATAGGTTTCATTCTGATTAAAATAGTCTTATAGGGCTTAAATGCTGATAACTTTTTTCTTTTTTTTTATTTAAAGAAATTTACAACTGTATTAAATAAATACAAGTAAATAGGCTTTATATATGATTAGTACACATTATAGTCCTGAGAAGAAGCTACCCATTGGTAGCACTCCAGTGTCTTATGTTAGAAGGTCTCTTGGCCATCTTCTTTTAAGGTGCCTCGGTGGGTTGGGAATAGATATGGAGGAGAGGTCACGGATAAGCGGGTTTAAGTAGGCAGGGAGTTTGGAATAAAAAGAGGTATATCTGTAACGGGCCAAGTCTTCAACTAATGAAATATTTAGGTCTTTATGGATGATTTTATTAGTAACAAAGTAAGGAGCATTGAGGATTTTACGAAGGATTTTGGACTGCAAGGATTGGATGCGAGAGGAATTCGATGGTTTAGTAGACCCCCATAGCTCAATGCCATAGGTCCAAATAGGCCTGATAATTGTGATATAAATGAGTTTTTTGTAGTAAGTAGAAAGTTTTGAGCGTTTGTCAAGTAAGTGTTGTAGTAATCTGTATCCACGAGCAGTTTCCTGTCGTTTCTGTCTTGTATGAGGATTCCATGTTAGGCGTTTGTCGAGGTCGAGTCCTAAGTACCGAATCTGTTTAACAGGAGTAAGTAGGATATTGTTAAAGGATACGGTGGGGCAGGAAGTCATAGGCTCACGACGTAGAGTGAAGGTGATTTGGTGGGATTTATTAGGGTTTATTTTGATTCTCCAGTTTTGACACCATTCTTCAATCGCTGATAGCTGATAACTTAAATTTTCTTTCTCTAAAGTACATTTAATTTTGTAGATTCTATAAAAATCACTATATGATCTTTTTAGCACGGATAAAAAAAAACGGATAAATGTATAATTTGAACGAATCCAACTGGAGAAGAAAAGTGCAAAAATATTGTTTATGCAATTTTTCTTTGTTTGAACATAAGAATAATAATATAACGGTATATATATAAAGCAAAAGATTTTAGAAAAAATATTATCTAATACACAGAATAGTAAAAGTGAATGGAGGGTTATGAAAAGCAGATAAAACTAACTGATTGTTGTTGATAAAAATATTATAGATTATTTAATAAAAACATTTAATAATTTCTTCAACAATTTATTTTCATCTCTAAATGTATTTTTATATTCGTAAATTGATTTAACAACGGAGGTAAGTGAAAGTCGCACCAGATTATCTATACAACATTTTGATTCATGAGAAACACTTGATGTTCTCGTAGTACTTTTGTCTCTGGGGATAATCTTATCAAAACTTCTAACACGAAAGTAATTCAATACTGCATTAAGTGATTGGATAAATCCTTAGTTTCTCAGTATGAGCAATTATCTTAAGTGAAGAAAAATGCTGGGTTTGAAGGTGACCTTGAAAATATATGTTCTCCTTTGAAATAAAGATTTACTAGAAAAAAACACAGCACGTATATAATTTTTTTTTTCTAATCTAGTTTATTATTCTTTCATCTGTTGATCGTAGCGAATTGACAGCACCTGTGGATTTATGAGAGATAGAGAGAATAAAAAATATTACATGTATTTCTTTATCCCCGCATCAACATAGCACATTATATTTCTTATAAAAAAAAAACTACTTTAACACTTCTATTCTTCTAAAATTTAGGAATAAAGAATTTTCCAAAATCAATTTATTTTAAAATTTATTTAACAAAATATAAAAAACTAAAGCTTAAGAAGCCTTGAGCGCTGCTATTCGAATTTCCTCACTCTGTCTTTTCCGGCTTTCAATAACGGTTACGCGGTTGAGAGATAGGCGCTGGGATCTCTTGGAATCCTAATTTTTAATCCACATTTGGAAGGCATAGCTTGTTTTGGAAATCTCTGGAGTAGAATGTAAATATTCAACACAGAAATAAACAATTTTATTTATGCAATGTTTCGAGAATTTATTGTTCTTATATTCATGCCTTAACAGTGGAAAAACAAAAGACAGAACATTAATATTTTAATACAATCATTAATATATGATGTTATTGTTAGAGATACAGAAAAGAATATTAATACATGATGTTATTGTTAGTGACATAGAAAAGAATAAGTACCATTATACAAGTAAGAATAAATGATAAATATCATTGAAAAATAGGAAAATCGCGCCATAAATAAAAATCTGGTGTCAGCAACACACGATTTTCACTTACCTCCGTTTTGTAAATCAAATAAAAAATATTTCAAATACAGTTAGATATAAAAATTCTTGAAACTATTAATGAATAAATTAAATTGAATTTCTATAGAAACATGTGTTTTATTAAAAGATCAATTATATTATCATCTAAAATAATCAATTAGTTTTATCGGTTTTTCATCACTCTCTATTGACTTTTAAAAGCTTGTGTATGAGATAATATTTTTTTTCTAAAATTTCAAGCTTTCCAACGGTATATCATACATGTCTATTGATCTTATGTTCAAAAACAAAAAAATGCATTAAAAAAATATTTTTTTCAGTTTTCTCTTTTAGTTGTTTTTCAAATGCTCACAGCTAATGTATTTAGCTGTTATTTATTAATGCTAACAAGATAATAAAGTTATTTTTATAGATAAAAAAAATTAACGGTACTTTATAGGATAAAAATATCGGCTTTTAATCCCTGTCAGACTATTTTAATCAGAATGAAACCTACATGATATTAAACCCCATTAAATTTTACATCGATATGGCGAGTTCAATCAAAATCGTCGGAACCGTTTTTGAGAAAAACGAAAAAGGTACGAAACGCATGGTATAAAGTGGCTCTTCTGGTAAGCTCATTTAGATAAAGAGTTTGTAACATCTCGGGCGTATATTTGTCTTAAATATGAAATTTTAGTTCCATAGGACTGTTCGTTTCCACCCGGGAGTTACCACACACACACACACACACACAGACCTTTTTATGGGACTTGGTTATTTGAACTCAGAGGACGCTAAAACGTGTATTTCCGTTGAAAACTGGAATTCGAAAATTTTCACGATCGCAATACTTTCCCTTACTATATATAGTAAGTGAAAGTAAAAATCGGATGTCCAAAACCTTAATGCATGTGACTCAAATTTAATAAACACATGCTAAAAAAATGTCTGAATAATAATAATATTAAATACAAAATAAAATAAACAAAAGAAGAAAACCCCAGCCTCCTGACCTGATAAATTTGGAAAATCCTCTTTACCTAAACTATTCCTTCGCATCTTATCTTTAATTCAGTGTTCTTTCAAAGTTAAAATAGTATACTATTTTACCTAAAATTGTAAGTAAATTTCTAATAATATCTTTAATGTGAATTCTGAATGATATGTCTATTTAACTACTACTGTGTGTCTATTCATTGTTCAATACATTCTTTTCTGCCTCTCTAACAATAACATCATATATTAATTATTGTATAAAAATATTTATGTTCTGTTTTTTGTTTTTCCACTCTTAGGCATAGATATGAGAACAATAAATTCTCGAAACGTTCCATAAATAAAATTGTTTATTTATTGGCTGAAACCTAAGAACAGTAGAGAACATATATATATATATATATATATATATATATATATATATATATATATATATATATCTTTCTATTTAGTTTTTTAGGCGACAACCACTAAGGTCATGTTTGCTTTTCCTCCATTTGATACAGGTTATCTGATATTAGAAGTACCAGGAGAGTATTAGTTAGACCTGTGCTTAAATATTATGACTTGAGGAAGCGAATAATGTAACTATAATCGGACGATGCTACAGTGGGAGTCCTAAATTTTGCCTATCCAGGTTTTATTAGGATAGGGATCTTTAACGAGTGCCTGACATCGCACAGGCTCGGGACCACCTTTTAACGTCCCATCCGAAGGATGGAGTAACTAAGGATTTTTTACTCCCATTAAAAAATCCCAGGACCACCTGCGGGTTTGAACCCGTGACCTTTTGCATATGGGGCTGTTACGCTAACCACCCAGCTACAAGTGATCCCACTAACTGATTGTTTTAGATAATAATATAATCGATTTTTTAATAAAACACATGTTTCTGTAGAAATTCAATTTAATTAATTCTTTAAACATTTATTTTTATCTCTAAATGTAATTAAAAATTCTTAAATTGATATAAATAACGGCAGTAAGTGAAAGTCGTGTGTTGCGCGGACCAGATTTTTTTTGTTTGTAATATAAAATAATAGTTTTTATTGTTTTATTCTTTTTTGATTATTTTTACCTCAAACTTATCGAGAAGGTAAAATTCGTTTTTCTTGTTTGATTACATAAGAGGTCGGACTCAAAGTGATAATCATTATTTATTTTGTTTTGATAAATATTGAATTTTTATTTAGGTAAAAAAGATTTTTTTTTTAATTCACGCCTGTTTGTTTATTTATTGGGGCTTCTAGGCACAAAACCTTAAGGTCATTAGTGCCCTATTTTTCTGAAATTCACGCCTGGTTATATTATTTATTTAGAAACTCAAATCCAACCATTGTTTTTATTTCCATTAAAACTACATCATAGTTATATAATTAAAATACTAAAAATGCAGGATTACAGATTACCAAATTTTCTTTTAAACATAATACATATTGGTATAAATACCTAACCAAGATTATTGAAGAACACAATATGACTTTGGAAATAACCAATGAAAATATTTTAGATTTAAAAAATAAATTCGACCAAGTTAGGGTAGTTATAAAACAAAAAACGCAAGGAAGGAAGTCATTAAGACTAAACATATCCAATAAATTGTAAGTATATAAAAAAACGTAGACAACAGGGGAATATGATTGATTATCTGCAAAATATGGAAATGCAGGATGCAAGATGGGTTTTCAAAGATCAGTGTGAGCTACTCAGTCTGAATTATAAAATATTTAACGAAGGCGACGCCCGAAAATATTGTTTCTGTAATAGAAACGAAATTGAAAATTCTTTTCATTTTATAGCGGTCTGCCCACGTCTGAGTTCGAATGAAATGTTTTCATAAAAATAATTAATGCCTTATATTGCATATATTATTTATTATAAGTATTTTCCCTTCATAGCTATGGCGAACATATCCCCAATACCTACAAGTAGTGCGGTATAATAGCATAAAGCATTGAAGGCGCTACGTAATCTTTCAATTCAAAGTAGAATATAATTTGTACCATGTAATTTTAAAAATAAAGCATTATTATTATATTATTTAAGTATACTTAAACTCTATAAACGTACATTCAACAAATTTCATTAGATGTGTATGAGTAAGAAGGTTTTGTGTCTTGATAATTAATTTCAAATGTTTAATAAGAACTATATTTTCTTATATATGATGAAATATTTTATTGCGTATATTTATATTTTCAACAGGGCTGCCATTTATTAAAGTGTAATATTTTATAAGTTCTCGTCCTTTAATACTATATACGAATAATAAGTCGATGTCTTTGTTTCACAAAAAATTAAATTTTAGAGTCATTAGATTAATTATTCTTTAATAATTAAGTTTTGTTTTTAATAAGTCACAGTTGATTAATATTCAGTTTCTGCTTAAGCGTTAAAAGGCTCAATATTCCGCTTAATGTCACCTGTATAAATCACAAAAAAATAATAAAATACTAATGATTTTGTTTTTCTTTTTAATTATTACATGGTATCAAGTATTTTAGACATATTGAATTTATTTATATTATTTAAATAATAAGAATTTTAAATCCGTAAAGGTTATGGACGAAGATAAATAATCACTTTGGAAGAAAAGATTTTCTGACAGGTTAATGTTTCTTCCCCCTGTCATTTCTGTTGAATCAATTTAAGGTAGATTTCAGGAGTTGAAAGACGATTTTTTCAAATAAGATTATCTGCAATATGTTGAAATTATTTATTAAAAATAACTACAGAAATAAAATCAAAACTCAGAATTTAAAATAGGAATGGTTTATATAAGAGCATAAACTTCTTCGAAGTCATTTGACATCAGGTATTTAAAGTTTTTGAAATAGTAATAAGTGCAAATTGTATATTTTTATAACCATAAAGATGAAATTTTATGGCATAGCTAGGTATCGTAGTATACTGTATTTTATACTGAATACATTCCCATAGGAAAATATATCTTACGTGTTTATTATCAGCAGATAATAAAATAGGTTTTAGAAATAACAAAGAAACTTGTTGTGAAATCCTATCTTGAAGCCGCGTTCATAAGCGTTTTATTGCTTGGAGGCTCTTAATTCTTTAATTGAAAATATGGTGGTTGCATAAACAAAAAAAAATAATAATAAATAAAAATAATCTTCTAGTTTCCTGATTCAATTAAATTTTAAAAAATTGTTAACATTGATTTCAGATTAAACAATGCAATCTAAATTATTATAAAAAACACCCGCTAAGTTTATGCAGTTTTCACCTACCCTCATTACCAACTTCAAGTGTTACATATCATATGCAAAAAAAAAAATATATATGTATATATATATATATATATATATATATATATTTGTGTATGTGTTTTGTCTTAGTGTTTAGATGTACAATAAGGCTAGGTTCTAGGTAAACTTTCTCTTTCTAACTGGTGGAGAGAAATAAAAATTCAAAAAAGTAAATACAAAAAAAATATTTTTTTAATAACTCATTTCCCAAAAAGTTATAATCAAGTACTAATTAGAACGATAAACGCATTTATAACCGCATAAAAGAAAAATCATCTAAACCTGGACAGTATTAGCAAAGGCACTAAATATATATCAAAAATTTTAAACCATAATAGATTTAAACTGCACTTGAACTAAAACAATAATGCTTCTGGGGCATTTTTGGATGTTACTCAAACTTTTGATAGGTGTAGCAGTAGGGTCTTCTTTTTAAACTAAAACTCTTATCTCTATGACCGCTTCTTCTTTGTCCTACAGGGTCCGAGGCCTCATGAATCAAGCCAGTCCCTGCAGGAGTTCCCCAAGGTTCTATCTTGGCCCCACTTCTGTACTTAGTATACACATATCACAGACGAAAACATCTTAACTGCGACATATGCCGACGATACTGCAAATATTAATAAAAACACAGACCCTACACAAGCCAGTAAACCTGGTATAAGAAATGGAAATTGAAAATTAACCATGACAAGTCATTACATCTTACATTTATACTTAGACACTGAACGTGCCCTCCATTTTAAACTGGAGTGTAAACTATGTAAATAGGCAGTCACCAGATACCACAATCAAACACCTAAGTAACGTACTTAGGACTTATTTTTGACAAAACGTTGGCATGGTGCCCACACATTAAAACAAAACGTAAAACTCTTAATTTTCGACCGAGACTATTGTATTTAATACTTCATAGACATTCTAAATTACCCACCAAACAGAAACTTAACGTGTACACTTATTTATTAAAAGCAATATAGACTTGCCGCTTTACGCTTGCCAAATATACGGACCTGCTAAAAAGACACACATATGAAAAATACAAACATTTCAACCGCAATTTTTAAGACTGGCAACGAACTCACCACCATATGTTTCAAACGATACCCTTCATACTGACTTAAGTATTCCAACTACAACAAACCACATTCGATCGACTTACTAACGATTTCACAACAAACTAAATGGATACATAAACAAACTTGTGCAAAACATAGCTAAAACTGGCATAACATCCAATACTCGGCGTAAGCTGAAGAGGAGTTTTATGAGGGGCCTCCTGACCCGAAAATATAGTTCTCCTTAATGTCAGGATGCACCACTGGGTGTTGCCTCCCTCATGCCTGCCTATGCCATGTTTCCTTAGATTTTAGCAAATTTGCTGAGAGTAATTTTTTTACAGGTGTAAATAAAATGTTGTGGCAAAAAAAGTAATAGATTTAATATCTATGTTTTGTTTTTTCAAGGTAACACGGAAACACGTTAAATGTTTTTTTTAAATGATTTTAAGCATCTAAAAAATGTTCGGATTTTTCAACATGTTAGAACTTATTTCTAAAATCTGAAAACCCGGGATTCTTAAGTAGAAAACTTAGAAAACACCCACGAATGGTATTTAGTCACATTTATATTATAACAAGCTGAAACGATCTACGATTATGTTTAAATAAAATCTAAAATGTATTGAGTTATTATGAGTTTGCCTATTTCTATTGGCATATTTTTTGTAAGTTTGGCAGAATAAAAATAAGTTATGCCATTAAATAATAAAACCTTATTTGTTGTATATAAAAATAGTAACTGATTGAGTTATATATATATATATATATATATATATATATATATATATATATATATATATATATATATTCATGAAGCATATACATTGACGAAGTACAATTTTAGGAAGCAACACGGATTGCAACAAGTACATTTATATTCCTATATTTTTTAAAAAAATATTTCTCCTTTCATGGGGAATTGAATAACTTTTTATTCCAAATGAATACATTTTTATTGCTATTAATAATGAAATACTATTATTTTATGAAATTAAAAGTTCTTATATTTTTTTATTAAATCTATGTTATAAATAATATATTGCATTTAATATTAGTTTTCACAATATTAAAAATCAATGAGCATTGAGGAACTATTAAAAAACATTAATGATAAATTCGTTCCAGGACTAATAAAAAATAATGAGTATTTTATTCTTTTAAAAAAAATATATATAATCAATTTTATGTAATCAAGTTTTTAATTGAATGCACTAAAAGGATTCCAGGAAAAATAAATAAGACCAAATTTAAGATCTTTTAGAAGGTTATTACCCTTCAACTGTTATTTGATTTTATTAATATTACATAATAAGCGTTATTCGCCGATCACTTTTTTTAGTCTTATATTATATTTACTTCTATTAAACATTTTTTCGAATTATTTAAAACTCATTCTACATAATTTTATTTCATAAATATATACTTTCTTAATCATTTATTTTTATTCTAAATAAATTTTAATTCGTATAAATACAATTGCCGCCTACACGCTTAAGCTTGTCAACTACCAGTATACATAATAGTAAAATAAATATCAAAATAAACTTTAAATATTTAACAGTTTAAATTTTAACTTTCTCTTATCCTCACACAGGACTGAAACGACAAGAAACTGCTCGAAGATATCGATTACTACAACACTTACTAAACAAACGTTCAAAACTTCCAGTATATTAAAAAAGACTCATCTACATCACAATTATCAGACCTATTTGGACATATGGAATCGAGCTTTGTGACTCTACGAAACCATCTAATGCCTCCCGCATCCAGTTCTTACAATCCAAAATCCTGAATGCTCCTTATTTTGTCACAAAACAACTCCTCCATAATTACCTAAACATCCACTTTATTGCAGATATAGCCCGTGATAAAATACTTCTCTTTCCATTCTAAACTCCCTGCCCATACAAACCCACTTGTCCGTAATTTAACTTCCTCAGATATCCCTGATAACTCTCAAACACTAATAACTCTAAAAGAAGGTGGCCTCGGGACCTACTGTCTTAACATAGTGAAGTGCTACCACTGGGTAGTTCTTTCTCAAGACATTTTCATGACTTTTTATTTTAATTCTACATAGTTACTTATTGTATTCTTTAATACAGTTGTAAATTACTATAAATAAATACAAAGAAAAAAAAAACTTTCTCTTAATATCTAACAAAATGGCGAAAGCTCAATAATTTTTTATAAATATAATATTTAACATTTAGCCGATGATTATTTTTTGTTTTTAATATTCATGTGCGAAACAATGCGTAGTACAAAAATCTGGTGCCGGCAACACACGACTTTCACGAATCAAGAATTTTCAAATACAGTTAGAGATAAAAATGAGTGAAACTAATAAAGAATAAATTTAATTTAATTTCAATAGAAACATGTGTTTTATAAAAAAAAAAATCAATATATTTTTATCTAAAACAATCAGTAGTTTTATCGGCTTTTCATTATTCTCTATTAACTTTTAAAAGCTTGTGTAAAAGATATTTTTTCTAATATATTTGGCTTTCCAGCGGTATATTATACATATATGTTGCTGTATTTATTTTCAAAAAACCAAAAATAACATTAAGAAATATTTTCTATATTTTCTCCTTTACTTAATTATCACAATCGTTCATCTTTTGTATTTAACCTGTTTTTCTCAATCCTTATAAGACGATATGGGTAATTCTTCTGAACCTACAAAATTAAAGGTACTTTAAAAGAAGAAAATTTTAAATATCGGCATTTGAGCTCTGTTACAGTATTTCAATCAGAGCAAAACCTACATGATATAAAGCCCAATTAATTTTACATCGATATACAGTGTTTAATAAAAACCTTTATAGCAGTTTTTGAGAAAATAGTAAAAAAATACAAAATTAGTAGTATAAAGTATCACTTTCGGTCAGCCGATTTTAGTGAAAAAGTTGCTGCTACATCTCGGGCGTATATTTGTCTTAATAATGAAATTTTAGTTTCATTGCACTTTCCGTTTACGCGCACACACACGCAAACCTTTTTTGGGACTTGGTTATTTGGACTCAGAGGACCATAAAACGTGTATTTTCGTTGAAAACTAGAATTCGAAAATTTTCAGTACACATATATGTAAGTGAAAGTAAAATTAATATTAAGTGAGATCTTGTCCAAACATTAGTTGAATAAAGAAATCAAAGTTGAACAAATGCTACTCTTAATATTTATTTTTCAGACTTTCACATGTTTAAAGTAATTTCATTTTACTACATTAGGGGTACTCACTACGTTTGCTATAGCATGCTATTTGTGCTATTGTGCTAAACCCATCAATTTTATACAGGAAATAACTGTAGAAACTCGACGGGTTTAGCAAAATAACACAAATAGCATGCTATTGCAAACGTAGTGAGTACCCCTATTATAATGCAAACCTGAGAATAGATCCGACATATTGGGGCTCGATAAGCCAAAATACATTTATCTTTTCCAAAACGTCTAGATCTACACAATAAACAATGTCGTTTACTTTTACGAACCAATGAATTGAGGTTTATTTAGTGTGGGTATTTTTCATGTTCTTCGCTTTACGGGACAGTTTTAAACGCTCAGCTAAAGAGTTTTTAATTTTCTATGTCAAGAAAATCTATAAACCCACGCAATAAACAATTTTAATAACCCTCTTATTCATGTATTATTTCTAATAAATATTTTTCTTTATTAATTTATTAGTTACGATTATTATGTAAATAAAATTACATTTAAATTACTATTAGTTGTTCACATCATGTTGCCTATATAATTAGTCTCTTAACATCAATATCTCTTGGATTGAATTTTTTAATCAGAAACTATAGATTTATATATGTGTAACCAAACCTATAAGAGGAAAAGACTGACTAATCTGTTTAATATTTTCAAATAATTTAATATCTGATTCGTAACTACAGTTTCATTGTACTAACTCAAAATATTTCAAGTGTTAAATGATCACGATGAAATAATGATCACGTCATTAATTTTAGAAAAGTACAGTATTTTTTTTTATCTTCATGCCGGGCTCAGAAATGGTACCTCTATGCAACATTGCCTGTAGCATTCACTGAAAATAATGATTTTCGAGTTATGACGCTTTTGCAGCAAATAGACCTAATGATTTTTGTTTTAGATTTTACTTGAATTCAGAAGTATTGCAACTTTCCTATTTAGGAACGCCCATTAACAATAGCCTTAAGCTTTCTTACATTAAGTTTTATTCGTCTTTCGCTTAATCAATTAAAACAAGAATCAAAATAAGGTGATATAAAATATAATAAATTCTTTGCCATTACCATGTTCTTCGCAAACAATATTTAATTTAATTAAAAATCCTCAATTCTGTTTTTTTTTAAATTAAATTTGAGTTTTAAATTTTCACTCGTAAAATCATCAATGTGCTTATATAAACAAGTTCTGCGAATCTAATCATTCTTTTAAAATTCCTATATTTAAGAGATTGTTCATAATTTCAAGCAAATATATATTATTTATATTATTATTTATAGATATTATAATTTATGAAAATAAATTTTTGTGTTATCTCATTTTTCTGTAAAGGGGATTTGGAGGAAATTTATTTTGAACGGTCACACTTCAATAGTTTGTTTGTATGGTTTGTAACGAATGAAGAAACTGATTAGAGACAAAATAATTTATTTCCAATTAAAATAATAACTAATATAACCAGATTACTGAACATTAAAAATTCAGAAAGTTTTTGCTATGTATATTGCTTTTTATATTGTGAAATTAGTTGAAATCCACTGCACGATAACACTGTCTCAACGTGATATATATCGAATAAATATTAATTAAGAAAAATTCACGGAGAACACCCATTTTCTTTTAGATACTGAAAATAATTGACCAATTTTCATTGCAAAATGATACAAATTTTCAGTTGATTTTACTAATTTTAAAAACATTTTCTCAAAACTTCTTGGCATTTTTCATTGAATTGCGATCGTTCTGAAACAGGATAAGGGTTTGAAAAATGCTCCGCTGAAGAAACGAGTGATACTGTTTTCTTAAAACCTGATAGCTGCGTGACACCAATCACTCAATATAAAAGTGGTTTAAATCACTCAAAAAATCATAATATTCATAATGAACATTTCATTTCAACTTATTGTGTAGAATTAATTTATATTACTATTAAATTATTTTGTTTAAATATAATTTTTCTTCTTGACATTGATAACTAAAAATTAAAAAAAAAGAAAAAGTATACTTAGGATCGAAATGTTTACAGTAAGTAGATCAATGACTAACCTATATAAGAAAAAATAACCAAATAAGAGTCTTTTCTCCTTTATAAACTTTCAACTGCTTAATTTTCCACTCAAGAATTTTTCTAACAATTTTCTTCACTACTTAAGTAGTGTGTTGTGAGGTTAAAAATTTTAAAGCACATCATTATTATATTTGTAATTTTTATTTTGATTTGATATCCACAAAATGGCTAGAATTAGAGAGATTTTTCATACACTTGTTTCCAGCCGCGTAGTTGACTTAAAATGGCTGCTACACTCAAAGTTTTAGCAAGAAATATATTTTATCCACGGTTTTATATTCACGAAAGGATAGAGAATAATTGGTTTACAAAATTCATTAAAATGAAAAATGTCGATTGGGAAAATTATTGAAAGTTGGATGATGAGAAGGGATTGTCCCTGATCTAGAAATATACTGATCCTTTTTGGGGGGTTTATAATTACTGAAAATTAAGGAAGAAGCTTGATTTTTGTCATATTATCATTATCATTAACTTTCTTCACTAATAAGGTATTGTTGTGGGGATGAAAATTGTAAAGCACATCCTTATCATATTGTTTTGTTTTTTTGATTTTATATCCAAAAAATTACTAGAAATAGAGATATTTTTCATACACATATTACAGCTGTGTAGTTGACTTAAAATGGCTGCTACAAAAAAAATTTTAGCAAGAAATATATTTTATCCACGGTTTTATATTCAGGAAAGGATAAAGAATAACTGGTTTACAAAATTTATTAAAATCAAAAATGTCGATTGGGAAAATTAATGAAAGTTGGATGATGAGAACGGATTGTCCCTGATCTAGAAATATACTGATCCCTTTTTTGGGGGTTTATACTTATTGAAAATTAAGAAAGAAGCCTGATTTTTGTCATATTATTATTATCATTAACTTTCTTCACTAATTTGGTAGTGTTGTGAGGATAAAAACTGTAAAGCACATCCTTATCATATTGTTTGTTTTGTTTTTTATTTGATATCCACAAAATTACTAGCATCAGAGAGATTTTCCATACACATGTATTCAGCCGCGTAGTTGACTTTATTTATATTAAAGTTGACTTTATATTTTATCAACGGTTTTATATTCAGGAAAGGATATAGAATAACAGGTAGAAAAAAAGTTCAAGCAATAAAATTAATAAAAATTGGATGGCGAAAACGGATTGTCCCGTGTCTAGAAGTATTCTGAACAAATTCATTTATTATTATTTATTTAAAAGGTTCTATCATGCGAAACAATTAACAATATCAATACAATTTATAATATAAATTCAAATAATAATTGAAGAAGAAAAGATTATTTAAACACTTTTTTTAGGGGTGTTATACTTATTGAAAATTAAGGAAGGAATCTGATTTTTATACTGAACAAATTTATTACAAAAAAAAAAAAAAAGGAAAAGAAAGGTTCCATCACGCATAAAAATAAACAATTTTAATTAATAATTAAAAAATAAACGATTATTTAAACACTTTTTTCAGGGGGTAATACTTATTGAAAATTAAGGAGAAGTCTGATTTTTGTCATTTTATTATTTATCACCTTTTTCTTTTCTTTTGTCATATTTTATATCATTGAGCGACTGATGTATAAATCATTTCATTTTTTTTCCTTGGCGTTATCTATATGTAAAAATATTTTGACTAACTTTGGAATGGGATCATTCATGGTTACAATAAAAATCTTGAATTTTCGTACCCGCCCCGACGAAACTTTGAGCTCCTATATCGGACTATAATAATACGGAAGAGTTACCTGAAGGGGAGACTGGCCAGAGATGTAGGCATGTTGGCCACGTCCACGTGAGTGAGAGCCGGCTACAAGTGTCCTAAGGAAGCGCAGGCGCTCCCTGGCTTTAAAGCGCCCGACACCCCCGCTCTAATATACCCACTTTCCACTTTATTGCTATTTTTCATTTGCTTTAAACACTTCGATAACGCGCCTCCTGGCAGCGGTGAAATATGGTTTTACGCCCCCGTGAATGAAGATAACTAGGACAGGAGCTGTGAAAAGGCGTCCATTGAAGGCCCTAAAGATGACGCTATTTCCAGGTTTAGACGTCTGATTGGCTGACCTTGCTTTTTGGGGATATTAGAGTGTAATTTTCAATAGAATCCACACAAAACGGTTCCTGAAACATCCTTAGGACCGAGGTATTGATATAAGCTGGTATAACAAGGCCATGTTCAGTGTAGAAAACTTCCAGTAACATAATAATACCTCAAAGTTATTGTTAATTGGCATGAAGATCTATTATTTATTATATTCCGACGCCAAGAATAGCTGCTTGTCACTTCCTCCAATTTGTCGAACCCTTATCTCGTTCAAAAAATGAAGATGAAAAAAATATAAAAAAGATAAGTATGATTTTATCACCATTGGCTTAAGTGTTCTTTTGGTTGAATATTTGTTCGATATATATTAGGCCGTTCCACAAAATAATTCTTGGATATATATATATATATATATATATATATATATATATTTTTTTTTTTTTTTTTTTAATTATTTAATTTCCAGACATTGCTTCAAGTTTCAGCCTCTAGGGCCATTTTCAAGCCTCTGTAATCAATTAAAGTTTTTATGGCATTTATACATTTTTAACATCTAATATCAACACATAATCAATTATTTTTAATAAATAAGTTTCCTATCATGCATATCCATATGCATATGATATTTTTGATAACAGGTATTATTGAAAAATGATACTTTTAAAAATTATGACAACACTGCTAATAATGGATAAGCATGGTAGGTAATGTATTTACTAAAAATAATTTCTAATGTGTTGATATTAGATGTTAAAAATGTATAAATGCCATAAAAAAGCTTTAATTGATTACAGAGGCTTTAAAATGGCCCTAGAGGCTGAAACGTTGCAATGTCTGGAAATTAAATAAATTTTTAAAAAAATATATCTAAGACTTCTTTTGTAGCACGGCCTAATATTCATCGAAGAAAGATAAGTATGTGTTATATCACCCCAACACTCGATTTCCAATTATCTCGTTGGTTAAAAACAATTTAAGAACTATTAAATAAAGTTATAGTTAACAAAATTTAAAAAAATATATTAAGGTGAGTTAGAAACTTGTTAGTTTTGTTGGTTGTGAAAACAAATGTGGAATTGAATAATTAGGGAAGGAAAATTTTGAAACAATGTATATAAAAAATAAAAAATATTAATTTAATTGTTATTTGATATAGTTTTGAAATTATTGCATGCTGAAATTATTACAAATCTTGTTAAAAGTGAAGGTATACATTGCTATAATTCAGTAGATGATAACAAGCTGACAAGGCTAGTTCAGCCTGTAATAGATTTTTTTAAATGTGACAAAATGTATTTTTTACATGTGTGCAATATAATAGAATATTAAAGGTAAGTAAAAGGTCTTATAACAATGTAAAAACTAATTTTGTTTATCTTTTAATTTTAAAATAAATGATGTTGATAGATCCCTTGAAAATGGCAAAGGCCGAAACTTTGGGAAAAAGGAAGAAATAAATAAAAGAGTGTTGAGTGAAAATGGATCAATTTATTCAAAAAAGAATCTAGCAATACACTTATTCACTCAAACAAGTTTAAATTACAATAAAAATTAGAAACTAATGTTTATACTATTCTTGTGTTCATAAACAAAAACTAACAATTATTTTTGTCCTAATGCTAATAAGACGATTTATTTATTTTTATTTTTTTTTTTTTAATCAACGAAATTAAAGATACTCTAGGAGGAGACAATTTTAAATATCGGAGTTGAAGCCCTGTTAGACTATTTTGATAAGATTGAAACCTGCTTGGCATTAAAGCCCATTCAATTTTACATCGATTTGGCTAGAGTTTAATTAAAATCGTTAAGAGTCGTTTTTAAGATATAGAGTGATTAATACAATGTATTTATTTAAAAACGTGTGTTAATTAGTTTTAGTTTTGAAAACTTTAAGTGTTACTAGTTCATTAGTTGTTATTGTTCATTAGCTCTTAAATTAATAAAGTTATGTAAGAATTTGTTTTCAAAACTTCTTTAAATTAACTAAACTTAGAGTGTCTGTTCTGTTTTGAGTTTGATGAAAAAGTTATAACATCTCAGGTATCTACGCTTCTAAAATATGAAATATCAGTATCGTTTTCCTGCTAAGCTTACCTCATTCGCGGACACAAGGACAAATACACAGACATACAGATCTCTTCGCACGACTTGGTTATTTGGACTCAGGAGACCCTAAGAAGTCAGTTGAAAATTGGAATTCGAAAATTCTCGGGATCGCAATACTTTCCCTCACTATAAATTTCATATAAAGGTAAGTGAAAGTGATATGAATTGCCAATACTTGGATACTCGATATTTTAACCACTTAATTATTTGTTTATTGTTTATTTATTTAACGTCACTTAATGCTACTATGGCTAATCGGACGATGCTACTGTGGGAGTTCTAAATTTTGCCAATCCAGGTTTTATTAGGATAGGGATCTTTAATGAGTACCTGACATCGCACAGGCTCGCGACCATCTTTTAACGTCCCCTCCAAAGGACGGTATAGCTAAAGGTTTTTTACTCCCATTAAATAATCCTAGGACCACCTGCTGGTTTGAACCCGTGACCTTTGGCATAGGAGGCTGTTATGCTAGCCACTCAGCTACAAGTGATCCCACTGAATTATTTCATCGGAGCTAGATATTATTTGTTTGGTCTCAGTACGGATCATTGACAGAAGCAAATCTGTCAGTGGCAAATTCGAGGGAATTCCCAAAACGATCCCCGAGAAATATAATAATAATCATTACACGTTACTGTAAGTCTTTTTAGATTAATAGAACTTGACAAATTGAGAAAACTAAATTCTCCATCTAAATGGAAAAAGTTCTTCTAACATTCACTAAGTGAACATAAATAAAATAAATCGTTTCCGTTGGACCCTCCATAAAATGGTCTTGACCTAGGAGTTCTACATTTTTTATTTAAAATCTAGAAGTCGGTTCAAAAAATCTGGTGTGGGCAACACACGACTTTCACTTACCTCCGTTTTTAAAATCGATTAAAGAATTTCCAAATACAGTTAGAGATAAAAATAAGTGAAACTAATAAAGAATAAATTTAATTTAATTTCTATAGAAACACGTGTTTTATTGAAAAATCTATGATATTATTATCTGAAATAATCCGTTAGTTTTATCGGCTTTTCATCTCTCTTTATTACCTTTTACAAGCTTGTGTATAAGATAACATTATTTATAAAATCTTTAGCTTTCCAACGGTATATTATACATCTATATTACTGTTCTTATGTTCAAAAACAAAAAATTGCGTTCAATTTATTTTTTTCCATTTTTCTCCTTTGGTTGTTTATTAAATTCACTCAACTTGCATATTTAGCTCTTAATTATCAATGCTAACAAGATAATAAAGATATTTTTATCGAATCTACCGAATTAAAGATACTATAGAGGAAGAAAATTTAAAATATCGGCATTTAGGCTCTTTCGTACTATTTCAATCAGAATGAAACTACATGATCTTAAATCCCGTTAAATTTTACATCGATATATAGATCGAAAATCGTTAGAATCGTTTTTGAGAAAATCGTAAAAATATGCTTAATGCATGGTATAAAGTAGATCTTCCGGTCAGCTGATTTTGATGTAAAAGATTCTGTAACATCTCGGACGTATATTTGTCTTAAATACGAAATTTCAGTTTCATAGCACTTTTAGTTTTCTCCCGGGAGTTACCACACAGACCTTTTTGGGGGACTTGGAGATATGGACTCGGGAGACCCTCAAACGTGTATTTCCGTCGAATACTGGAATTCGAAAATTTTCACAATCGCAATACTTTCCCTTACTATATATTTCATGTGCAGGTAAGTGGAAGTGAAAAGAACAGTTAATACACACATGAAATTGTCGTACATACAAAAAAATCCCAAACTGAAAGCTTCGGTATCATGTATAGATTAATAATTAGAAAAAGAAAAATGTTTTCTTTGGACCACGGCATTAAGAATATGCCATCTTAACATATTTATCTTACTTTAGGATTATTTATAAATTAAAATATTATGATAAATTTTTTTATTAGTTGCCCAATGTTTAAATTGTTTCAAGACTAATGCTTATTGATATCTACTAAAATACTGAATACATACCCTTTCTCTATCACTCTCCAGCAAGCTTGTTTTTTTATCAAACAGAAATTTTCTTGGAATGCATAATTATACCGACCCATTTCTAAATATTCTTAATTCTTATTCTAAATGTTTGAGCCGAACGACATTCCAAATCTCGAGGGAAACTGGAATACAAAAATAATAGTAACATTACTCCCTTTTCGATCTTAATCAGGCCAAAAAAAAAAATATTGAAAAATAATTTTAAATAAAAACCAAACTATTTAATAAATAAAAGAAAGCCATTTTGTATAAATACTGTCGAAATGCCTAATATTTCGGCCTTCTTTAGTTTATTTTAAAGATTCTATAATAAACTTTTTAGTGATATTTGTAGCTTGTATCCTGAAATATCTGAATAAGAGAAATGTTGACTGGATATTTTTAAGGTGAATTTGAGGGGTTTGAGGACACTCCTTTAATGATATATTTTGCGTTCTTAGTAAAGATATTTGTTCCTCATTACTAAAACTATATACAAATTTATGAATATTTTTAACTTCCTATCAAGTTCAGGGATAAAACTATACCTTCTAAACTATACATTTTTTTCTAATTATTATAAAATTATATTAATAAACTATAAAATAATAAGAGATGAAACTATACCCTCTAAATCGGAGATAAAACAAGCCTTCTAAATTTCCAATTTACAAACACGATATCTTCTCCCCTACACTTATACCACAGATACATCAGTCACCTTAAGTAATGTGCCTTAACTAGCACTAATATTATTGGAATATTAAAGCAATTGTAAAGGGTTAATTAGAGTTGTTTTCTAATGTTTCTAAAGGAAGTCACGCTGTACTTTTAGAACTAGTTTATTAATATTTAATCCTTTTACAAATATTACTAAATCATAGAAAGCTCATAGAAGTTTACCAATGTGTTTATTCAGTTCTTAGACTGCCCAATGTGTACTGCAAAATACTCATAGAAATAAACCCTGTTTTATTGTTAAAGTTGTTTCTACCCAACCGGATAAAAGGATACATAAAACATACTATATTTCTTGTAGGATTAAAAAAATATTATATGTGGTTTACAGGTTTAGCTTTGATAACTTAGTATATTTTAGTTGTTAGATTGATTCAGCTTCTGTAATTTGTGGAGAGAAGCACCGATGAAGTCTCTCAATGTGGGACGAAACGTTAGATAATAAATTAGATGAGGAAGATGGTTGGGGGTGCGGTCATAAATTAAAAACACACATTTAAAATAAGTGTTATTTTAATTATTTGCCGACGTTTCGGCCTACAATGTGGGCCTTCATCAGGGCTAAAAGAAACAAGATAACAACCAATGTAATTATAGACTTAATAATGCGTTAGGTATATAATAATAATATGACAGTATATTATATACCTATTATTATATATTATATATTATTATATATACAGTATATTATATACCTATTATTATATACCTAACGCATTATTAAGTCTATAATTACATTGGTTGTTATCTTGTTTCTTTTAGCCCTGATGAAGGCCCACATTGTAGGCCGAAACGTCGGCACATAATTAAAATAACACTTATTTTAAATGTGTGTTTTTAATTTATGACCGCACCACCAACCATCTTCCTCATCTAATTTCTCAACGGTCAACAAAACTCCATCATTAGATAATAAATAGTTTTTCTTCAATATAAGTGGTGTAGTTTAGGTACACACCAAAAGAAAAAATCCGAACGTTGCTTAATTAATTACGTTCAACACCAAGTAAATAAATACGGATTTACCTTAGAAATAGATTTACTCATAGATTATATCTATTGTATTACTAGATTATTGCTATATTGCTAGATAGATAACAATATCTGCTACATTTTATGATGGGTGATTAATTAACCTGGACGACTATCTTGTAAGTTCATAAATTTTGCCTTTTGCGTGCAGAGGATATCTGGCGCGCCTAAGGCTGTTAAAATTAATTTTCGTTGCAATTCTTTGTTCTACTTAAAGATAGGAAACTTGTTAATTTACCTTAATTTTTTAATAATTAAAATAGACGATCGCGCGCACACACACACACATAATGTATGTATATAAATATTATTCAGTAATATTAAAATTTGTCGCTGCTTAACACATAACATTTACAGGAATCAATACTGTAGGAGTATATTTTTATAGTAAAATTACGTACATAAAAATGGAATAATAATGACAAAATATATGCATGCAGAACGAAGAGTTCGCTATAAATAATCTAAGAACAATGAATCCAATCCTTATTTGATCTTCCACTGTTCTGGATGAAGCTGAACTGGCGGTGTGGAAAATAAAGAAATCACAATCATAAAAAAAAAAAACACACCTTGTTTTTGATCGCATGCCAACAAAATAAACCCTACCTGATCCATAAATATTTGTATCCATATATCTTTCTATCAATTAATTTTACAGGATAAAAAGTCAAAATTTGTACTATTCTTTTATCTCTTGAGGGGTAGGTCATAAAAATGTATTTTTTATTAGATACAGAAGTATTCCATTACCTACAACAACTCCAATTTGAGAGACCCTCCAGATATAGATGAAATTTTCTGTTTTCTCTTCTACACCAACATACTTTTCAGATTAAGAAAGACTGATATAAATAAAATTTGAAATTATATCATATGAAAAATATAAATTTTATTTTATTTTATTAAAATTTACAACTTAATATTATAATCAAGTAAATATGCTCCTTTATGATAAAATACATGAAAAAAATAGAGAAACTGCCCATTGGCAGCACTCTAGTAGTGAATCTAAACAAGAAGGTCTCGAGGCCATATTTTTATCAGACGCCTCGGCGGATTGTCAGGAATTGAAGAGGAAGCAAGGATTGAAACTAGCGGATTAGAGTAGGAGTGGAGTTTTTCATGGAAGGATGATACCTGGTATGGGAAAAATCAGCCACATATGGAACATTAAAGCCTTCGTGGATGATTTTATTCGTGACAAAGTAAGGAGCTTGAAGGATTTTGAATTGTAAGTATTGGATACAGAAAGAGTTGGGTTTAGTAGAGACAGATAGACCTTATGGTTGTCATGTAAATGAGACTTTTTTAGTTAAGTGAGAGGTTAGAGCGTCTGTCAAGTAAATGTTGAAGTAACCGAAATCAGCGAGCAGTTTCTTGTCTTTTCAATCTTGTATGCGGATTCCATGTAAGGCGTTTATCAAGCAGGAGGCCTAAACAGCAGATCTGTCATATTATATTAAAATTAACATTTTAATGATATCTAGTGAAAAAGTCTTTTATGATGTTTCAATTAGTCGTATAATATATTGGAAAATTGATTAATTATAAGTATAAATAGTTACTAAATCAACTTTATCTATGTATTGATTTTAGTTTTGAAAATACCTATATTCATCGCAGTGCACGACACATGCCAAAGCGAATTTGGAAACTGGTTCAGTTATGAATATGGAACAGTGGAAGGAGCCACTACGCCAATTTTCATCTCCGTCAGTTCGGGACATTAACCACATTATGCTCTGATTTGTATGTACTTGAAAATATCAACTGCATTCCAATTGTCTGTTTGATAATTGTATATATAATTTAAAGATGAAAATTGTATAGATTTTGCATATGTGACATAATCGAACAAACTACAACAACTTTGGAATAGAATAGAAAGACAATTTTTTCCGAGACAAGATCCCTCAAGAATAACACAAGAGATGAACAAAAAAATATAAAAACAATCAGCCAAAGATACTAATAAAACTGATAATAATAATAATAATAGTAAAAATAAATCCTATTTGGTCATATTTCATAGAAAAATTTAAATTACTTAACAATGAAAAATGAAATATCAACTTTTACAATTTAAACTAAACTTGTAAACCTTGATCAAAAACATATAATCGTGTTTATGCGGTATCTTTAAATTCTATCTTCTTGGGACACTAGCATCAAAGGTCATGTATCATCAATATGTATTTACCTCTTCAGAGTGCGTTAGCTGTTTTTAAAGTCTGTATTAAGTTTTCAAAGGACTGTCGAACTCACAAACATCAAAACAACTGAATAGTTGAAACTATTCAGTTGTTTCATTTAATGACCGCCACCCGGACTAATTCCTTCAGTTTTATCATTATAATTATTATTGGTATATAAGAAACGAACAATAAGCTTAGTCAAGGTAGGCTGGACATTCGCTACTCTTTTTAGAGTTTGTATGAGATTTTCAAAGGAGTTTCAACCTCACAAATAAGTAAGGCTTAAAAAGTACCTACATTCACAGAATAATTTTTATTTTAACAGAAAGATTCAACAATCAAAACTGTTTTTGCACAAGTCATCAATTCTCCTACCGACTTGGATATTTCAAATATAAGGAAAAACCAGAAGGTTAGTCATAATTAATAATACTATAGCAATCAACAAAGGTCGTAGGAATCAGAAAAGGAACAAATATTAATCTTTTTGATTGGCTCTTTCGGATCCTGTACTCTCAGTAACTTCCGATTTATCTTTGAAATCTAAGCAGAAAAGGAGACCGATTTTTTTTTTTTTTTTTTTTGGAACATTTAAAAAAGCACACACTGCCTTCCATTCCTCATACAATCCCTTTATTTCACAAGTCTTTTATCATTTCATACTAGTCGACGTTTCGGGGCTGTTTCCCCATTTTCAAGACTGAAACAATTTATTTATACTTTCATTAGTGAATGAAATTACATTATTTAAATGTTTGTCTTTGAAAAATGAAGCTCAGCAATTTGTCATAACTATTTTAAAACTAACTAACTTTAATTACCTTATTCCTTTTTCATTATACAATTGCTACATCATTTTTCACCCTTCACCCCATCTCATAGCAAACTGCTACTTGTCTATATTGGCTCACTGTTTCCATTATTTTTCTATTTTAAACTTTGTACCTTTCCAGTATTCCGGTGTAATCCTTGTGCTTTTTATTTATTTTTATTTTTACCTCTATTAATTATTTGTCCTAATTATGGTTCTTGGGCTATTGTTTTATTTATTTTAAAATTTTATCTTATTTATGATATCTGTGTAATGTGTTCCTAAGTTTTTTGTATCTGCTTTATAATTTATTGTCCTGCTATTATTTTTGGTAATGTGGATTGCTTCTAGTAGTTTTCTATTTCTATTATTTTGAGATGTGTCTAAAATTACTGTGTTTTCAAAGTTCAATTTGTGTTGTTTTATTAAACTATGGGATGATAATGCTGTTGCTTTTGTGTTTTTTATATTTTTACAATTGGATATATGTCGGGATATTCTTGTTTTTAATTTTTTAGATGTTTCTCCTATATATATATGCCTTCACAATCTTTGCAGTCTATTTTTTATATTGCATTTTGCTTATCCATTTTTTCTATTTTATCTTTCATTTTACTTAAATATTTTTCTAATTTGTTACTATTGTATAGACCAAATGATATGTTTGGGTGATCATATTTTTTAAAAATACTTTTTATGGATTCTGTCAATTTTGGGATATATGTTAGTTTGTGGTATTTCTTGCAATTACTGTTGATATGCTGTTTATCGGTTTTTACTTCTTTTTTTTTTTTATTATATGAAAAGAACAATAAGCTTAGTGAATGTAGTTTAGACTGTCTTATCCTAAAAAATAAACAGGTTGATCTTAGATATAGATCTCCAATAGATTTCAATTCGTCTAGCTATACGTTTTATTGTCACTTGACCTTTTACGGAAAAAAGAATCATAGAGATAACAAATTTTATTCAGTCTCTACTTGTGATAAATAGGTTTTGTAAATCACCCGTGGCACAGGGCTAACCAGAATGGACCACAAAATGAGATAAGTTGCCACTCAGCTGAGAACTTTGTATTTATTTTATTTTTATTAAGATATTTATTATTTTATAAGGAATAAAAATAGCACCTCAGGCAGACTACTGAATTAATGTGAGCAATTTAAATCGTTTGAATAATAAAATAAAAAGATTACTCAATAAAATTTTCAATTCATTATATACCTTCCAAGGGCAATCGCTAAAAGCTTGAGTTTAATCTTTATTGATAAATTATAATTTAATAATATTGTACAAATGTTAAAAGATTTAAGTGGGTATTAACATATTTTGATAAACAAGTTAAAGCATAAAGATAAACGAGTTTTGGTCGGGTTTAAAAGTAATTCAAATTATTTCACTATATTTTTATTTCTATATCTATGCAAAGCACTTTATATTTTTCATTCATGTTCATCGATTTCTGAGATATCGTCTTCTCTGACAAAAAAAATCCTGTGGTAATTTAATGAAGCAAAAGCTCTAAAAACAAAACAAGAAAACTTGTTTTTCTCTATATAGGTGAGAAGCATGATTCCTCTTTATGTTAGTATGCTTTATAAGGCTTAAAATAAAAAATAAAAAGTAAACAGATGAAAAATCCGCCTCAAATAAATTCATTTTTTTTGGATTCTACGCTTAATAAAACTTAAAACTAATAAATTTCAGAAATGGGAGTTGTGATTTTGTTGAACTAAAAATATTCATTCCTAAAATAATAAACGGAACTAAATAAACCCTTAGAATGTCTACTTTCCTTGTGAATCTTCTACAGTGACTTAATAGGATCCTGTCAACTCAATAGTTGCATTTAATCATCAGTTATAGAGCACTAGTCTACTGTTCTCCGGGTAATGGATTTGAATCTCGGCTGGGACAGAACATAAAATAAAACTATAAATAAGATTATCAATCGAGCATAGCGTAATCCATAATTTTCGAACCCTTTTTATCAGAAGATCCTCATATCCAGATACATGTATTGGTTTTCCATTTATGTTTTAAACGATGCTGTAATCTTAATATAAAGTCAATTAAAACATACCATTTTTATTTAATTATATTTGAAGAAATAATGATATTCATTGAATAATAAATAGTTAGAAAATTTATAACATAAAAAAATATAATTTGCTATTAATCCACCTGAATCACCTTCCGCACTCTTAGTAAATGAGTTGCCTTGTTTCTTGGGTTTCGATTACTGACGGATAGACTGCCATCGAGGATATCACTTAAGATAAGTATTTGCACTTAGCTCAATTATGAATATGAGTTTGTCTCAGGAAGTTGGAAACATAATTAGGAGCACCAAGATGGAGCTCTGTGGGAAGGAATAAGCTTGGCAGGGCTGGTGTGCGGCTCCTGCGAAACTCCAAACCTCTAAGCTGCTGGCTGGCATAAAGAATTTAGCATTAGGTAACTTCAAGGTCCAGGTCAGTTTTGTAGACTAGCTTTCAATGTTTACTAAAATGATGTTGATTTTAAAATTTTAAAAAAATACGAGATAAAGTAAGTACACATTCAACTTTTATTTTTACGGTGAAGATAATAGGGGTACTCACTACGTTTGCTATAGCACAACGTAGTGAGTACCCCTAGTAATATTTTACAGAAAGTTGTGCTATTCCACGAATTAATATTTCAGCTTACCGTTTCACAACACTGAGTACTCAGTTAAGTATGAAAGCGAAAGAAGTCATTAATAAGTTACCACTGTAAATAGTGGCTAGCATAACCTCTTATATGTCCATGTTCGTGGATTCAAACCCGGCAAGTGGTCCCAGGATTTTTTAAAAGGTGTAAAAAAATCCTTGTTTTTTCCTTTGGAGATAACGTAAAATGATGAGCTCGAGCCTGGACGATGTTAGGTACTCGTTAAAGATCCTTATCCTAATTAAACCTGTAGAGGCGAAACTTAAGGCTACCGCTGTAGTATCGTCCGATTAGTGACAGTAGCATAAAGTGACGTTAAATAAATAAAAAACAAAATTATAATAAAATAGGTATAGGTCAGTAAGTCCTTGGTTATGCCATTCCACTAACCTATCTTCTGGTCAGCTCTGTCACAATATTTGTTATTATTGTAAATAAGTCCTGGATAGGACCCTGATGCTAAGATACCTTTTAGCCTCCATATATCTATTTATACAGAATATTTGTTTTAATTAGATTACCACTTTAATTACAAACAACTCAAAATAAAAAAACACAGCAAATTATTACAGAATGGTTTATTATTTCCAAATAACAATATTAGGGTATAGCTGTTTATACTACTACTGATAGGCAATTAAGTAATATGAAAGGTAATATCATATCACTACCGCTGATTTCAAAACGCAATATCTCAGGTAGTTGTTACCCAATTTCAATGATTCATTTTCATTTTGTCGAAAATTAAATTCTCCAACAAATGGCACTATAACCAAATAATATTTATCTTAAAATATATCTAAGGCGTATATATGTTCAAGATTTCATTTTTTTTTTTTTTTTTTTTTTTTTTATGTTTTTCTTGTTTACCGCGCATCACTGATTCTAAATTTTTTTTGGATCTATTTATTTATAAATTAGGAGAAACAGATTTTTTTTTTAATTCGTTGTATGTCTGTTTATTTATTTAACGTCACTTTATGCGACTGTAGCTAATCGGACGATGCTACAATGGGAGTCTTAAATTTTGCCTATCCAAGTTTAATTAGGATAGGGATCTTTAACGAGTACCTGACATCGCACAGGCTCGGGAACACCTTTTAGCGTGCCCTCCGAAGGACGGCATAACTAAGGATTTTTTACTCCCATTAAAAAATCATAGGACCACCTTTTTTTATACGTTATTCGGATTATACGCATCTTGAGACGTAAGCTCTCAAATTTTGAGCGGTGGTAATTTTTTTTTTTTCTGGTCGATTACAAAGGTTCATTATTGAAAATAATAAACCAAATTTTTGCTGATTACTTAATTTAATTGGATATATTATTTTATGTATTGTAATGGATTTAATATAGACATAAGTTGACAGACGGATTTTATAAAGCCTTCTAGTTGTTATTCTTTATACACTTTAATCTATTCATTTATATTGTGCAATTTTCTGACCTGACTGAATGTGTAAATAATATTTTTTTAACAATTTAACACCTTTTTTCTTCCGATATGCAGTAATTGTAGGAAACAACAAATAGATGTTTCCTAATTTTCAAACGGAAAAACTTTCAAATTTATTTTATTGGACTGGAGAGGGTATTAATCACTGTCAATCCAAAAGTTCAATTAGTGTGATGTACGATCTGCAAAAACGTAACATGACTTTTTCCAAGTTCTTATAAGAGGTTGAACAATTATATATTTTTTTAAGATTGATATGTCTTGCAGCTTCCGTAAAGATTTTTTTTTTAATTTCTACCCTAAAAGTCGAAACAAGCGCAGTTGGAAATGTTTTAATTAATTTATAAATTGATTGACAATTAAATATTTAATATTCCGCTATCGTAATTTTTAACAAGCACTTCCTGGAAGTCGAAAACTCGGGACTTTCTGTGATTTTGTTTTAACAAAGGGATTTTTTTTTTACTTTTATTAACATTTTATTCTTTAATAATGTACAAGATTAAAATTTAAATCATGACATTCTCGGTTTTTTTTGTTTTTTTTAAGGAACTGGTTCCGAACTGCAATAAAATGGTCGTTTCTTAAGATGCCGCTGACTTTTTTTTGTATTACGAACCAATAATTGATAAAGTTTCATTTATCATTTATAATTACAATTGGCATGATGATTTTAATGATCTAAATTCGTTATTGTAATTATTAAAAATATTAAAGGGGCATATGACAGAGAATGAAAAAAAGATAAATAAGCGAACGATAAAAAAAAAGAAAGACCTTTAAAATAAAAATACATATAAATTTCCATATCTCTTCATATTTAATATTCATACCATTCCAATGTTTGATTAGTATGCAATGTTTTATCTAAATCTCATTTGAAGTAGACCAGCGTAAATACTGATTTTTAAATTTAAAATAAAAACAAAAAACAATTATATCGGAACCTACAGTTTTGAATAAATATCATTTTTTTTTTTTTTTTTTGACTTCATTGAATTCTGCTTTATTGGTATTTTTTTTTTTCGCTTCATATCTGTTCTTTTTATTTTAGGGGTACTTATATCAACTCAAATTTTAAGACTGTATCAAATATTAATATCAAGTTTTTATTTTTATTTTTTTTTTACGAATTAGAATAATTATTGAAATAAATGTATCTAAAAGCCTTGTAGATAAATGATTTCACAACAACCCTCAGCCATCTTGCATCAAATAAGTCCTGTAACTGTTTAGTTTTTATTTCAATAGCGTTTTAATATCTGAATATACTGGTCCAGCTTAAACTGTCTACTGTTGCCAGGCCGTTGATTATGAATGTCAAAGAATAATGTTATAAAAATATAATTAATACAAGGAAAATGCATTGTGAACCTCGGAATTCTTCAGAAACCAGCCTAACCAAAATAAAGTTGAAGCCAGAGAGTTTATTTTAAAAGTTTCCGTTAAAAGGAAACTTAACTTTTTCCGTTGACTGCCTGCTTTGACTCCAGAAGCCCCTCGGAACGTGCTTTGCAACGTGCTTTATCTTTACCTTGGAAATTAAGTGGACACAACCTACTTAATTGCGTTAGGCGTTCATGGCGCCTGATTATCCAGAAAAAAAAGGATTCCTGGGCTCCAAGATAACACAATGTAAAGCCATGTTTTACTAGAAAATGATTTTTTTTTTCTTCTTTCAATTTATGTTTCGATGGATTATCGCAAACAGGAATCCTGGAAATTCTGTGTACTTTCAAATTAATTGAAGATTAGCATGCAGATTATTTCAAAATTTTAGATCATCAGGTTATCAGCGGAAGAGATTTTGTAAACATAGTTGAATTCGTATAACAAGCCGACGCACAGTGGAAAATATGATCGATTTAGGTGGAAATTAATTTTTTTTTTTTTTTTTTTTTTTTTCTTACCCTCTGGTTTTATTTTCGAACAAAATACAAATACAAATATAATATGTATAGCTGTCAGATTTGTCCTTCTGTTACCCGGAGGTATTCTAAAGAGGATTGCTATATGCGCTGGATGCACTAGTAATCTTTCAAGGGCTTCTTCTAAGCCTTTATTTATCCATTGCAAAATGGGAGGGACCATTCTTCAGGGTTTTGGCAATAAATTGAGTTCAGACATAGTCCGAACTCCTTCCCTCGGCGACAACGTCAACGAGAGGTATTGATCCTTGCCACCTCCCAGGCTTGGGTGGTGGGGTGATATCAGAAAATAATGGATTAGCACAGGCCTTCAGCCCATCAAAAAATTTAATGTGCCTCCGGCTGATATATTCAGGCACTGTTGGCAATACTAATTCCTGATGAAGGATATGGTTTCTGGCCCTCTGTAAGTTGGTACCTCTGACAATCCGCCGAAGGATGGAGTTCTGGAACGTCTGTAACTGTTTGAGAGTGGACTTAAACAGATGCCGCATCAAGGGCGCACCATAGAGCATAGTCGGACGTATTATAGCCTTGTAGATCTGTAGTTTCAGCCTCAGTGAGAGCTGAGGTGACGTGAGTAGATGATTAAGTCTATAGCTCTTTCTCCTGGCCAGTTTGAGTCGTTCCCGTACGTGACTAGATAAGGTGAGGTGCCTATCTAGAGTGACGCCCAGGTAGAGGATTGAATTAGAGACTGGCAGTGTTTCTCCGTTCACTTTAAAATCAGTGGGCAAAGCGCTCTTCCCCTTCTGGAACGACATGACAATAGCATCTGTCTTCTTCGGGTTCACCCTAATGCCAATCTCCTTCAGCTCATCTACAATAGTGGTCGATGCTCCTTGTGCCAGGGTGAGAGCCCTTTTCGGTCTCATACTAGAAGCATAGATGCCAATGTCATCGGCGTAGGCTGCTACCAGTGCCATTGGGTGCTTCATTGAGATCACTTTTGCTGTAAAGATCACAAACAATAGTGGTCCCAATACAGAACCTTAAGGAACCCCACAAATGGTGTCCTTTGAAGTTGACAATTTATCGCCTACCCTTACGACGAAGGATCTCCCGCTTAAGTAGCTTCTGATCAATCGGCATAATGAAGCTGGAAAACGATAGTCTTCCAACTGGCGAAGCAGTAACTCGTGGGATACACAATCAAACGCCTGTGTGCAGTCCAGCGAGATGAACGCCGTGGCTTCATTGTTCTTCGTCATACGCTCTATGGTGTGCCTTTGAAGTTTCACTAAATGATGATCGCAGGCTACGCCTCGTGAGAACCCGGTCTGTTCTGGTGGAATGATGGACTCCTCACTGCAGTGCTCTAGCAGATGGTGATGGATCAGCCTCTCGAACACCTTGCTCATATGCGAAAGGAGACTGATAGGCCGATAATGCTCTGGTGAGTCTCCATTCTTCCCAGGCTTAAGTAGCGGCACTATGATCGCTTGCTTCCAGTCATCGGGGAAGTATGAGATCCGCATACAGGAGTTAAAAATGTTTAATAAGAAGGCTTTACTCCTCCGAGGTAGCATCTTCAATAGTACATACGGAATATCATCCAGTCCCGAAGCCTTGTTACCCTTGGTGCGTCGTGGTACCGACTCAAGCTGTCCGAAGGTGGAGAATATCCTCTTTTCATTAGGGGACGTTGGTCTTCCCGCAGGAAGTGTGGGAGCATTTAACAGCCGATCATCTTCCCTCGCCTTATAAGAATCGGCCAAGAGTTCAGCCTGTTCCTCAGGGGATAATAGGGTGCCACCTGATGTAAGGTGTACACTCTTCCTCTTAGTGACGTGTGACCTCACAAGTCTCCAGAACTGACGATGATCATCATGAGTCCTACGGAGTTGCTCGTGCCATAGGAAAGTCTTCCATTCACGCATGAGGCTGGCTATCTGCCGGGTCATCGCATTGATACCTGCAGCAGCACCGGCCATCGGTGGTGGCGCTGACCGACACTATACTACCCACCTCTGCTTCACTGTATTTTCAGGGGTATATTGCATACCGGGAGGCTTGTCAACCCGGGGCTAACGAGGCCGTAGTGATTCTGGTTCGAGGAAATATCCCATCGAGGTTGGTACCCAACCCAGTATTTTTTTTTTTTTTTTTTTTTTTTTTTTTTTTTTTTTTTTTTTCAATCCCTCAAACAGAAAAAACATAGAATTAATATAAAAATAATAATGGTAATATACATTAAAATTTGAGTTTACTTACAATACCTTTTTCTACCTACCGGTATTTGAAGGCTTATTAATTGATTAGTTATAAAATATACTCCCTGTTCGGGGTGTTGATATACTTTGAAAGTGAGGGGCCTCCGCTTGTTGTTTATATGGTATATAGTTATATAAAGCTAAATTGAAGAAGAAACTTTGAACTAAAACATAACAAAAGATTAAAGTGTACCTGAAAAGAAATTTATTAGACATAGAGAGGTGGGGGGGTGGGATTGGGTAATGTAGAAGATATGGGAAAAAGGAAGGAAAGGAAAGGGATATTGGGTGTGGGGGGGGATTGTTAAGTAGTATGCTACTTAATGATGTATATTGGATTGACAGGACCTTTACGACCCTGCCATCTCTCTGGGTTCTTGGAAGGAGTGATGGATTGGAAAAGCGGGTTGTATGTCGCTTGTATGTTGTCATAGAATTTTATATGTCGTCGTGATATGTGTGTTTGTATTGTTTCTAAGTTTAAACTCTCGTGTATGTGGTCCATGCTCCGTCTTTCGAGAGTTGTATGTTTTGTGATTTTTTGTAATATGTTGTTTTGGGTTGATTGAAGTGACTTCAGGGCTGTGGGATATAGGTAATGTAGGAGAGGTGCTCCGTGAAGGAGTGCGGGTCTGAGGATTGATTTGTATATAAGTAGTTTAAGTCTTAGTGACAGCCCTGGTGAGTATAATAGGTGATTTAATTGTGCTGCTGTCGCTCGTACAATCCGTATTCTGTTTGAAATGTGTGCTGTGAATGATAGATGTGACTCTAGTGTCATTCCTAAGTATGTGAGTCGTTTTTTGGTTTGTATAGTTTCTCCGTTTAGTTTGGGTTGATGTTTAAGTGTTTTCATGTATGAGAAAGTAATTGCATCCGTTTTGTTAGTGTTTATTTTAATGTTTATGTCGTTCAGTTGGTTTGTGATTAGTTGAGCTGCATTTTGGGCCCTGCGCATTGCTTTATCCGCATTCACGCTAGCCGTGTATATGGCAATGTCATCAGCATATGCGGCGACTTGTACTCTGTCGATTTTTTGCCCTACTATTTGGGCTGTATATATGTTGAATAGTGTAGGCGCAAGGACCGAGCCCTGTGGGACGCCGCATGTCACTTTGCGTTGGGTAGACAATTCAGTGTTCACACGGACTGAAAAAGTCCGCCCACTGATGTATGATCCTATTAAGTCGACCAGTTGGTCCGGAAATCGGTAAAGCCTTAGTGTGTCAATAAGGGTGGTGTGGGATACAGAATCGAACGCCTGTGTGCAATCGAGTGATATCATGGCTGTGGCACGGTTTTGTCTAAGGTTGTTGGCTGTATCATGCTGTAGTTTAGCAACGTGATGGTAGCAGCTGACTCCGCGGTGAAACCCAGTTTGTTCTGGGGGTATTACGTCGTGTGCGTCGCAGTGTTTTCGGATGTGTATGAGTATTAGTTTCTCATATATTTTTGAGATATGGTTGAGGAGGCTGATGGGCCGGTATTCTTCCGGGACCTTTCCTCGTTTTTTGCGTTTTAGGAGTGGAACTATTATAGCATGTTTCCACTGTTTTGGGAAGTATCTGAGGCGAGAGCATGAATTGAAAATATTTAGGAGAAACATGTGGGCCTTTCTCGGGAGTTGTTTGAGTAGGACATATGGAATGTTATCCTGTCCTGTTGATTTGTTTCCCTTTGTTCTTCTCAATATTGCAGTCAGTTGTTTATACGTGGAGTAGAGGGGAGTTTGTGTATTGATTGTCGTGGGGTTGTGTTCGTATGTGCTGTCGGTGCGTGCTTTGTCTCGGTCAACATAATACTGTGCGGTAGCAACAATCCGATGGGTACCTATATCACCAAGACCAGGATGGCTGTCTTCCACCCCGGAGTGCACACCATTAGGCATGCGGCCCGACCTGACTGGACATCCACACTTGACCTACTCCTGACCAGGGACCTTCACACTGTTACTGAGTGCCTAGCGCTCCCATACGGACCGTCGGACCACCGGCCTGTGCTATATGCCTTTGAGGGAACTCCAGCAACACCACCCGCGAGCAAGTTCCTCTTCCACAAGGCCGACTGGAATGGATATAGGGCTAGTGTGGATGATACCCTACCAAAGATACAGTACTTAAGAACTGTTAAAGAGGTGCAGAAGGCGATCTCGGATATCACCACCACCGTCCATGTATCAGCCAATCTTACCATACCAAGGTTTAGTCCTCAGCCAAACGCCTTCAGGAAACCACCGAGCCACATTCTTGCTCTCATTGCACAAAGGAACAACCTGAGGAATATTTTCCACCGAACTTGTGACTACGGCTTGGAAATTAATTCTGAAACTTGTCTATATTTAACCTTTGTGGTCCAAGATTACGGAAAAAATACAAACAAAAATTATAAGAAAAAATTATAAAAGCTAATTAATTTTTTTGACACGATTGGAGAGTGCACAATGGTCGAACATCAAATCTTAAACTTTCCTACATTTTAAGTTTGAAGATCCAGAATATGGGAAAAATTACACAAAAAAATCTAATTATGTCTCGGAGTCGCTTAAACCTGCTAATAGATGTATGTTAAATCATTTAGGAAACTATTCAAATTATATATTGTAAAACTTTTGATTCGGAGTGTTGTGTCTAAAAAAAAATTTATCTCACCCAAACCGCAAAAATTATTTGCAACATTTAAAGACTAGAAGGATTGATGAAACAAATCCTACCAACAACTCCTTGGGGGTTATATAGTTTTTCGTTATTTAATAGGGGCATACATTTACAAATTGCTAACTTAACTCTACAGGTGAGATTGCAATGTATATTCATTAACGAGTATGGAAATATAATGTCTTACCTGTCTCAGCAATGTCCATTGTTAAATAAAAGCAAAAAGACTTTGCGCTACACACACCTTGAACAAAAAAATGGCCATCGAATAATGATAATACCACTGCCGGTTATTAGGCAATTGTGTGAACAGGAATGATTCACTATTTACTTGTAAACACGGTAATGCTGGCAATATTAGTATTAAGCGTCTTACCACATATTTTGTCAGATTCTTCGGTTTATAATAATTTAACCAGTTCAGTTTAAGAAATAAAAACTAGTTATTTTGATTTATAACATTCAGTCCTCAAAATCTAAGCTCCTGAAAATATTAAATGTTTAAAAGAAAGAAACATGAGGATGCCTTACTGGAAAGACATTAGCATAATTTTATGCTTTACAAATTACTTCGTCGTTCGTTGTTAAAATAGAAAAATAATATATCATTTAAATTTCTTTAATTTGTTATTGTTATCAGTTATTCTTAAACATTTTTGTTAAGATAGATCAACTATTTTATAATCAAGTTTCAAGAATCTTCTCAGAAATAATAGCATGATGGCCGAAGTCTCTGAAAAGTTTCTTGGAACACGAGAACGGAATATAAAAAAATGTTCTTCAAAAAATAACTCATGCTGTCTGAATAATTTTAATTTATTGTAATAAGAAAGAAATAATGGTAACTTTAACTAAACAATCCTAATTATAATACTCTTATATTTTATTATCTTAAACTGAAGTGATAAACAAATTTAAATACTTACTCGCCTTCACTTAGAGAAACAACAACAATTATAAAACATCGAGCCATAGGCTAACAGCATGTGAATTCTGGAATTCTTCGCCATATTCAATCATTTTACTATCTCGTGAAATTTGATTTCCATTATTTAGTTGAAAATCATATAACTACCATCGTTATTGATATTTTAGGCTTGAGAACTTTTCGTAGTTGTGATTTTCAGGATGTTGGATCATTAGAAATATATAAACGAGCTTAGAGAAGTTACGACTGTTAGGCAATATTAAGTTTAATATTTCGAATAGTCTTACAAACAGCTTAACACTTATAGGACAAATGCTTTGAACTTCAATTTTATACAAAGCCTTCCACTGCAAACTTCAGTTCTAACTAATTTCTAACACCCATTCTCATCAATATTCCAAAGTGTTTAAATACGTATTTCTATTCTAAATAGATTTGATTCCAGTCCGAGTAAACTCTGCATTAAGTGACATTTTTATTTAATCATTCGGAATAGTATTTAAAGGTCCCAAGCGGCTCTAGTGCATCGCTTACTTTCCATTGGCTTTCAGTTTTGGGGGAAAAAAGCTGGAATCTCCTAGAAATTGCAATCCTAGTGTGGGAAACATCGCTTGGTTTGTAGTTTGATCAGTTAATTTAAACATATAATATAGGTATGAATGTGGTAAAGTTGATTCGTTTTATTTTTACTTAACTTAAATTTCTTAATCTTAGTTGTTTTAAGTGTATTCAATTGTAGTGTGCGTATTTTTAAAACTTTTTTAACATTTTTTTTTTATAAAATTTATGTTATATATATATATATATATATATATATATATATATATATATATATATATATATAGTGTAAATGGATTCTTACAGCCATTAGTTACTCTGGGACGTGCAACTATCTTTTTTTTTTTTTTTTTTTTTGGTAAAAACATTCCCTCAATAAGTATTCTGAGCATCATTGCACCTTTATATAAATATTTTTGCAATAATGGAAAGGATTAGAGTAGGATAAAGAAGGCTGAAATAAGCCAAGTAGGTCTACTTGTTCATTTTTAGGTCTTCCCGAAGATAATCATAAAGAGATTAAAAAAAAAAAAAGGCCTAATGATTGGCACAAGCAAGGGACTCTTCAAAAGAGAAAAATGGGCAAAAGAATTAGTTTCAGTAATTGTTATAAATTCGAGTAGTAATATTTTTATATTTTCCAAACGGTAAAAATATGCAATTTTATTTCATATATTTTATTTTGCAATACGTGTGTTTAAGCGCGACAGACTTTTGTTTCATTGAGACTACTAACTGTTTCGTGACCTCGGGTTCGGGAGTGTGGACTGGTTTAAGTTATTTTATGAGCGATCGGTCGTGGTTGGAAATTACTACTTTAAAAGATTATTATAGACCTGTTGCAGGAAACGCAGCAGCAGTCGCAAGAAAGAGATGCAATCGCAACCAAAAGAAGTGAGCTTGTACATAAGTGAAACAGTATATTTAATTCTTTTTTAAATGAATGAATGAATTTTATTCTGGGACATTTCGCCCTCTAAGAATAATGTAAAATAAACAGAGGCCCAATTTGTCTGGCTTCATCTATTACATGATTATCCAGTTAACTAGTAAATTACTAAATTATGTTACACAGAAACAAAAATTGAAATAATTTATTTCCTTATTATTAATTCAAGATATATTACCTACATGCGGAAGATTGATTTTTGAGGAGGTGGATAAATAAATGGTGTTTGAAAGTAGTTAGAGATGACACTTTAGGGAGTGATATTCGTAAAAAGCTCCAGTGTGTGGTAACATGGATGATAAAATACTTTTCAAAGGAAGCAATTCAACGAAAGGGTTAATATAAATCGTTAGGTTGAGATCTTGTGTTTAGAATGGTGCACGGAAGAACGCGGAGTGAGGAGGTCGAAGATATAGGAAGGTTTTCTGGCTCTCATAGATTGGAATAAGACGATGCCAATTATTTCCTTCGGGATTCAGAATAGAGCCACCTTTGACCAGAATACCAGGGAGAGACGTATGCCCTCTAGGGAGGCCGTATTTAAATCTTGTAAACCTATTCATCAATCCATTTAGCCTCATCTCTTTTTCGCCATTGAGTCCTGCATATACTAGGCATCCATAGTCAAAGTGGGAGAGAGAATACTAAAAGTTGGGGGGGGAACTTCTAGGAAAAGTCACGGTACCATAGGAGCTTTTGAAGGATGGATATGGACCTTCTGGTGAATGAGGAAATATGGTTACTCCGGGTTAGGTTTTGATCAAAGGTAACCTCAAGATTTTATAAGGACTCCTGGAACTGGATAGGAGTTTAATTAAGGAATAGTAACGGATAGTAGGGAAGGGAATGGAGAGAAGTGTCTTGAGCCTATAAGCCTTTGTTACTTTCACTTACTATATATAGTAAGGGGAAGTATTGCGATCGTGAAAATTTTCGAATTCCAGTTTTCAACGGAAATACACGTTTTAGGGTCCCTTGAACCCAAATAACCAAGTCCCGCAAAAATGTCTGTGTGTGTGTGTGTGTGTGGTAACTCCCGGGCGGAAACGATAAGTTCAATGAAACTGAAATTTCATATTTAGGACAAATATATGCTACAAAACGAAACGTTACAAAACTTTTTTCATCAAAATGAGCTTACCAGAAGAGCCACTTTATACCATGCATTTTGCACCTTTTTTCGTTTTTCTCAAAAACGGTTCCGACGATTTTGATTAAACTCGCTATATCGATGTAAAATTTAATATCATGTAGGTTTTATTCTGATTAAAATGGTCTGACAGGGCTTAAATGCCGATATTTTAAATTGTCTTCCCCTAAAGTAATTTTGTAGATTCAATAATAATAAATATATTATCTTGTTAACGCTGATGAAAAACAGGTAAATATATAAATTGAATGAATTCGATACCCAACTAAAGGAGAAAACAGAAAAAATATTTTTTTTAATGCAATTTATCGTTTTTGAACATAAGAGCAGTAATATACATGTATGATATACCGTTGGAAAGTTAAAGATTTCAGAAAAAATATTATCTCATACACAAGCTTTTAAAAGTTAATAGAGAGTGATGAAATGAACATAAAACTAACTGATTATTTTAGATAATAATATAATAGATTTTTTAATGAAACACGTGTTTCTACAGAAATTTAATTCAATTAATTCTTTAATAGTTTCACGTATTTTTATCTCTGTTTTTGAAAATTCTTTGATTAATTTTAAAAATGGAGGTAAGTGAAAGTCGTGTGTTGCCCGCACCAGATTTTTTTAGTTGGATTCAGACTCGGCTTATTTTCCATTTTAATGCTATTGATATCTTCTTGGATTCTACGGGAAGCCATGAGTTATTATTAGAAGGATTACAAGGATATGTAAATTTGAAGATACTGAGAATGTCGGATAAATTTAGGTAGGCCATTTATGTAAGTTGAAAATAAGGTCGATGAGAGGGATGATCCTTAGGGGAGATAAAGATGAGAAAGGTTTGTTGGAATAACGACTGTTTGGGGCAAGATGGAGTGGAACCAACTAAAGGAACTATTGGACAGTGAAATTTCTAGTAGTTTGGAAAGGAGGATTGAGTGATCGACACTGTCAAAGGCTTTTGAAAAATAAAATAATAAATTCTACTGATATCAGGTTTATTCATATTGTTTTCTATTATCATTTATTTTATTTACCTAAACGAAATTCCTCAAATGGAGGGAAAATTCAGTAGTGACATTAACGACCGGCTTGAGGCTGGGAGAGCCCCTTTTCTCTACAGTAATGATGTGTTTGATTTAATCAACAAAATAAATAAATAATTTCTTAACATGGCTTTTAAAAGAAAGGCAGCAGTAGAACACCTAGTTCTGGTCGCATATGAATTCTGGAGCCTTCCAGTACAATGAATTCTTACCAGTTAGGGGAACTTTATACTTCATTCATAAGTGCGTTGATTAATTGTTTGGGTTGTAGAGGATCGTAAAGAAGGCATAAAAGGTCGGCTAGGGCAATATAGTTGATAACTCCACTCAGGGACCAGTTAGCTACCATACGTCAATTAGAGCCTTCTCGCTCTATCTTGGGATTTATGGACGGTTGGAACGTCGTTAAAGTAGCTATCAAAGCAACACTATTAGCGGTGTGGGGGGGGTACGATACACCACATCCAGTTTCACTTCTGTACTGCAGGAGTAGAAAAAAGGAAAAAAAATCACCTAAAAATATCTAGACTTGCAACAGTGCAAAATAGTGCGTAAATCATAGATTTTAATCTGATTAAATTCATATAAAGATTTAAGACATCTCTTTAGTATAGTTAAAACTATTGATAAAGAAAAAGAATAGTATAGTAAATTCATTAAATTTATACTAAAATATAGCGATATGTCATTTGATTGAAAAGTGCGCTGTGTAAGGTAGCTAGCCAATACATTTGGGCAACACTGTTTTATTTTATTGTGTACTATTATTGAAATGAAGCATTTCTCTCTCTTTAGTTAAATCAATATTAGGGATTAATAAATAAATAATAGAGAGATCTAGTGGATAGAGCACTACTCTACTGTTCTTCGGATTCTGTGTTCGAATCCCGGCTGGGACTGTACATTATTTATTATGTTAATTTAGTCGGGTGGTAGGGGAGGGAGGGGGACAACCCTAGGGCATCGATACCCTCCTGGGGCAGACTCAGCATCTTTAAAGTGGGTACCCAAAAACAATGCGAAAAACTAGCAGCTGAGGGTGATCAAGAAACAGTTGGCCTAGATAGAAACAGTAAAATCTCTGAGTGTACTGACCCCAGACCCTTCATGGGTTTTAGTGGTACAGGTTTTTTTAGTTAAATAAAATCAACATTCTACCGTGTATTTATCTTAAATTGTCTCGTTATACTTTTAATTAAATTGCAGTATTATAAACAATTCAAGATTTCAAACTCTATTGAACAACGTTAACAACAGAAAAATATTCAAACCGATGATGCTGCACAAATACAAAAGTCCACGATTCGTAATTTGAAATTGGTTCATATGTTATTATTTTAGGGAATAATATCAAAACTTAAATTGTATGTTTACATTCTTGGATCCTTGGTTATCTCCAGCAATCTGGGACCAAAGTTATTAAAAACGCGTTTTTTAAAAATTAATCTGATAAGGCTGTTAGTATACACAAACATTTAAAGTACAATCTCCTACTATTTTTTTTATAACGTTAGGTAACTTCTTTTGGTTATTCAGTTCAGCGCATAAGCTGAAAAAAGTATATTTTCAACATTAGTAGAATACATAATCATCTTTCTTAATTAGTTTAGCGAAACTAATGTTAATATCTTCTAAATTTTATCCCACTTTCAAGTTCCTTCTAAATCTAAAACGTTATCCTGACGTTTTATGATAGGCTTTTTGTGGCCCTTTGAATAATTCGTAATACAGTTTAACTAAAAGAGGATTCCGAATAAGCAGCCTTATGTCTCTCTCCATGAAGTTTATACAAACTAGGCATCGCCTTAACATCCCTCCGGTAGAATATCACAGGTTGCTGTGACGAGTACTGTCATTAAGTAACATTCCGGAAAAAAAGTAGAAAAGTATTAATAATAATAGTACTAACCCAAAAATCCTATAATATATTTTTCAACTATTTTTTAAGCACTTTATCTAGATAAAATCACAATGGCAAAATTCTGCTCCTTCCTTATTTTTTCAGCTATTGTGGTTAATTTAAAACCATTTAGGATAGATATAAAGTTATATATATATATATATATATATATATATATATATATATATATATATATATATATATGTAAGTTTATTTATCAATAATGGTAGGATTGATGAATAAACTGGTCTGGCTTGTTATTGATGCTTGTATTAAACTGAAAATAACAATGCAATATTAACAACGGTTTATACACACACATGAGACATGAGACATGAAACTATAACTGACCTGAATCAATTCAATGCCAGGATTTATGACATTAACAATAATTCACTACCATAATAAAACATAATGAAAACAATCACAGACATGTGGCCTCGTAGACATCAGTGGAGGACCTCCAGAGCAGGTTATGATAGTATCTCTCCTGGTGTCGACTCCTAGCGGCGGCAGAGAGAACAAGTTTGAAATGGAAATACCATTCAAACTTACATCCCCCCCCTTTTAGGAAGTAAACGGAAAAGGAAGGTACATTTTTCCTTAAAAGGTTATGAAGAGGATCTAAAGTTATGGAAGCCTTAGGAATATATTTAGCATAGAAATTTGTTTTTCCCAAAAATTGTCTTATTTGTTTTTTTGTTTGGGGAAGCGGAAACTTTTTTATAGCTATCAAGTTATCATTTATTGGTTTAATCGTGTTATTTGAGATTAGATGACCTAGATATTCTATTTCTTTTTTCGCAAAGCTACATTTATTCGAGTTTAATTTCAAATTATGATTTTGTAAAACCTGCAAAGTTTGTTTTATATGTTGAATATGATCTTCGTAGGATTCAGAAAAAATTAAGATATCGTCGATGTAGTTTATAGCAAATTTATCAAGATTACCGTTTCTGAGTATATTAGAAAGAATTCTTTGAAAAATGGCTGGGGCTGATTTTAAGCCAAACGGAAGACAACACCATTGCCAGTGACCATGATGCGTTACGAAAGCGGTCTTGTACCTATCTTTCTTTCTCAACGAAATTGACCAAAATGCGCTATTAATATCCAGCTTCGAGAAATAAATACATTTCCCCACTTTTGCTACTAAATTTTCTATCCTGGGAAAAGGGTATCCTTCCGGCACCACAATATTATTTAACCCTGTATAATCAATACATAACCGTGATTTTCTGTTTTCATCTTTCTTATAAACAAGGGTTACCGGTGCAGCATATGGACTATATGATTCCTCAATTAAGCCTGCTATAAGTAAACTCTTTATCTGAGATTCAATTTCGAGTTTATCCGGAATCGAGCATCTATATGGTTTTTTAGCTATATATCTATTTTCAGTAAGTTTGATCTTTGCTTCAAAATTTTTTACTGTTCCTACATCAAACTTTTCTTTTGCAAAAACGTTATTAAATTTTATAAGTATGTTTTCTAATACATCTTGCTTAGATTCAAGACAATCTAAACTTTTAGCTTGGTGAAATACAGAAAGGTTTTTATTATTTTCATCATTATTTTGTGAAATTTCAAGTTTGTGATTTTGGCATAGTTTAAAAGATTTAATACAATCCAAGCCCAACAACAAATCAGCCAAAAAACAATCATTTTCCACCAATAAAAAAGGAAAATTCCTTGTAACGTTAAATATTTTTAAGTTTAACCATACAGTACCCTTTGAATTAATAATTCCGCCCAGCGTATCAAACGTTGACATCCCACTTGTTAAACTATTCTTCTTAACGTGTGAATAGAACCGAGAATTAATTAAGGAGACATTTGCTCCTGAATCATATAAAGCAACTGCCTCTCTGTTGTCTGCCAAAACGGTTATTTTAATAAGTGGGATGGTTGCTAGTTTTCCGAATGAGAAACAACCGGTTTATAGCTTATTTTATTTTCACTTTGAGAACGGGTGTTCGGTGTATTGAGATATCTCTTGTTTTCGTGTTTATTTAGAAAATCCTTGTTATGATTTGTTGGTTGAAACTGTCTCAGTTTCGACATTAAAATTTCAATCGTTGTGATTTCACTTTTATTTAAATATGAGAGCAAATATTTTGGCAGACCAATAATTATGAAATTTATTTGAGATTCTATACTTAAACTATTATCAATATTCAATAATAGGTTTCTTTTTTTTAACGCGTAATCTAAAAAAGAGCCACTTATCCAGTGAAAAGAATAAGCGTAATTGATATCACCCCAAGTGGACTCACCGAAAGTCTGAGTGAAAGAATGCTCATAATAATTCCAAGACTTATCTGCAGATTTTAACATAGATTCGTACCAATCTAAAGGGGAACCTGCCAAAAAAAATCGTAAAATTTCTGAAAACTGACCCTCCTCTATGTCAAGTCGTTGGCATTCTAATTTAAATAAGGAAAGCCATGATTTGGCATTCTGACCTTTGTTTTGAAATTTTTCTAGTACCATATTTTGTGTTATCAGTTTCACATTATTCATTATAGTTTGAGGAGGATTTTGAGGCAAAAGAGAAATTTGTGATAGGTTGGAAATGTTTAAAGGAGGAGTTAATGTAAGTTCTTCTAGATAAGTTCCATTAAAAACAAAATTACCCTCTGTATCGATGTAGATCTTTTGTAGTTCAGTGTCCAAAGTAAGGTTAATCTTCCTCCTTCTCCCTCTCTTCTTCATAGATTGGACGACAGACTTTATTATTGACATATAAATATCTTGTGAGGGTGTGCGCACACCTCCGAAACGGCTCGACCGATTTTTATGGGTTTTTTTATTCTATATTTGGTAGATCTGGGAATAGATCGTTAATTATAATTCTTACCATTAGATGATTCATACTCACATTTGTTAATTTCATTTTCATTATTCTTGTATGAACAATATCCATATAATTTAACCGTCGTTCGTATTTCAAAAAGAAGGAAATTATTTATGTTGTTGAATGATAACTACGACAGATGATAGATTTAAATCTGTTCCGTTTAGAACATATTAAAAAAGTAAATATAATTTAGTTAAAATTATATATATATATATATATATATATATATATATATATATATATATATATATATATATATATATATAATATATATATATATATATTATATATTATATATTATATATATATATATATATATATATAATATATAATATATATATATATATATATATATTAAATACTTGAATAAATTATTCAATCCTCAGGTCTGAACCGTACCGCTAGAGTGTGTGTTATGGTTCCAGTAAAGTTTAGTTTTGTATGTTTGACGATTTTATTGTGATATATTACATATTATTTTTAATAATTAACTAAATTTAGTTCCATGATACCTCTGTCGTAGTACTCGGTTACTTCCATCTTAATATCGCCTAGAATTCACTATTTCATCAAATCATTCGCTTATTTAGACCAGTCAGTTTCGGATAGATTGAACTATCCTGAGTTTGACCTGAAAGCCCTTCGGTAATTGACGTCAGTAAACTTGATATTAGAAGAAATTGATAAAATAAATTGTGTTTAGTTGTTACCAGTCTGCTTGTGTTGTTTCTCCGAATCGCTTACCAACTGCTGTTAATTATAATATATATTAATCTAACAATATCGAACAGAAAAAATATTTTCTGGAAATTGAGATCGTGACCAAATATGCTCATCAGATTTTTAGATTTATTACTCTCACTTATAAAAAAACTTACAACTATATAATAGATAAACTAATGATGCCATTAACTTACTATATGTCGATTTTTAAGAATTTTATATTAGAATATTTTAAAAACAATTTTGAATTTTAATATTCATGATCACTTGTAGCTGGGTGGCTAGCATAACAGCCTCCTATGCCAAAGGTCACGGTTTCAAACCCGCAGGTGGTCCTAGGATTTTTTAATGGGAGTAAAAAATCCTTAGTTATGCCGTCCTTCGGAGGGAACGTTAAAAGGTGGTCCCGAGCCTGAGCGATGTCAGATACTCGTTAAAGATCCCTATCCTAATAAAACCTGGATAGGCAAAATTTATGACTCCCATTGCAGCATCGTCCGATTAGCCATAGTAGCATAAAGTGACGTTAAATAAATAGAACAATAGAACAATCATAAAAAATTAAACGCTGCAAATAATTACACAATGATTTATTATATCCAAATAGGAATATTAGGGTATAAATGTTTATAAAGCTGTTGATAGACAATTAAGAAATATAAACATAAACAAATAATTCAAATGATAATGGCATATCACTGCTAATAGTTTCAAAACGCTATATCTCTGCTAGCTCTAAAACAATTTCAGTGTTTTTTTTTTCATTATGTAGGAAATTTAATTCTCTATGGTATTCATTTACTTATCAATTAGTAGAAACGATTTTTTCTTATTCGTTATTCGGATTCTACGTATTTTGAAACGTAAGCCCTCAAATTTTGAGAAGGGGGTAATTTAATAACAAAAAGACTTTATTTAAACTAGATCGCGTTACTATTTCCTTTTATTTTCTTTCGATTTTCATTCAAATAAAATTTTCTGACTCCAGAACGAACACCTTACATTTTTTCTCTATCATCAATAATAACCGAGTTATCAGGGAATAACATCTCATAAGTTTTGGCTTGAACATATAAGACTTTTTTCCTTTTGTCCTTCGCGTAGTCTTCATCTCGAAAATCTTTTCAATATTTCTTTATCTTCAATAATAACCGATTTTTGGTGGAATTGCATCTATTATAATTTGTTACTTGAATATACAGATTTTATTATTTTTTATTTTATTTTATTTATTTTATTTATTTTTTTTTTTTGGCACTTCACTCATTCTAAAATTCAATACATATTTTTCTGTATCTTCAAAAATAACTCAGTTATAGCCGTAGATCTGGGAAAATTTTAAATTTTTCGCTATTCTTTTTCTCTTTTTTATAATTTTTTTGGTTAAAAAACATTAGTAAATGTTTTCTCTATCTTCTAAAATAACTGAGTTATGGAGTATATATGGCAAGATTTCATTTATTTTTTTATTTTTTTTTTTTTTTGCACTTTACTGATTCTAAAACTATCTACATATTTGTCTCTATCTTCAAAAATAACTGAGTTATAGGCGTATTTTTAGGTAAAATTTCAATTTTTATTTTTCTCTTATTAATAATTGTTCGCGGTTTTTTAGTTAATAAATACTGATATTTTTTTTCTCTATCTTCAAAAATAACTGAGTTATTGAATTAAATCTCTTTTATCGGCTGCCATTTTAAAAATAACCAGCTGATATCAATGCCTTGGTGTGAGGATCATCGTTATATGGACTAGTATTTTTGTGGCGAATTTTTAAAAAATTGGTCCAGTAGTTTCGGAGAAATGGAAAAATGTGACTGAAGGCGTACGGCGGGCGGTATACTGCGTAAGGCGGACAAACCATTTTGTTTTATTAGTTATTCGGATTCTACGCATCTTGAAACGTAAGCCCTCAAATTATGCGGGAATGGTAAATTTTTTTTTGTTCGATTACAAAGGTTCATTATTGAAAATAATAAACCATAAGTTCAAGAATCAATTAAGCTCAAGCGCTCTTGAAACATTAATTTACTTTTACAAGTTCGAAATACGATGTTATGAACTTTCCATGCTTTGAGGTTATTAAAAAATTCATTATAACCAGCTTTTTCTTGCTCCTCTAAAGACCTCAAGAACCATACAAACTGATTAAGAACATCTTGAATTCAGTATTACTATTAACTCGGAGATTTAATAACTTCATGGCGTCGTGAAAAAAATATTTTGCATCATTGCGATCAAATGTCTCGGAGTCGCTATGTATTATCAAAGATAGTTCTCAAGTCAGAAATTTAATCTGAAACGTTCAGAACTTTCGTTTTAATCATTATAATTTTTAACAGTAATTTAACATCTTATGACTTTCAGTAAATTTAGGTAATTAACCCTCAAATAATTCAACCTGGAAACATTTTTTTTATTCATTTATTTATCAGAACATTTCCAGGCATACGACTTTAGTCAAGAAATTTCGAAATAAAATTTTATATTTAAGACATATATTTCATAACCAAGTCATATCTGGTTAACTTCCGTCATAAAAAATAGACGTGCGTGCTGTGAATTCCCCACACTTTTTATAGGTCATCACATTTTTTTTTTTTTTTTTAAGGAAACGTGAAATAGTGTTTATTCTTTGTAGAAATAGGGTTTGTTATTAACTATAATTCATTTCTAGATCTATCATTTCAATTAAAAAAAAATCAATTTTATATCAAAAAAATCAATAAAATTTCATGTAAACAAATACATTAATTAAAGCTATGCAGAATTGAAGACTAGTCTTAGAAACGACCATGAAAATTTAATAGACAGGATTGTTAATTAATTAATAATTTTAATTACTAAGTCTATCTACGATTGATAAAGGTAGTAGATATATATAACAATAATACTTAATTATCTTCCGAATCCATAGAACTTCAGAAATATTCAACAAAAGAAAAACATGAGGTGATGGTGGATGTATGATCAAGGCCTGAAACAGCTTAATATATTCATATTTCATTTTGCATCAACGATTTTCTGTTATAGAACGAAATCCAAAGAGAATAGAATATCACTCCACCTTTTTTTCATGTGCTTCTTTCTTCTCAGAAAAAAAAAATCCTGAACCTCTACAACCCAAGACCCTTGGGCTCAGTACGTATAGAGATTCGTACTGATTCTGTGCCAACGGCTCGAGCACTGCAGAACGTGAGTTCATTGCGCATAAAACTTATATTTATCTCGCAAAAGTTCTGAGAGGATGAAATTAAAAAAGTACCTGAAAAATGGCAACATGTAGCAAATCAAAATGGGTGGTTTATAATTGATTAAAAGTATTTAGAAGAATGTGAAGTTTTTATTTAAATCACCGGTAAAAAATGTTGTGAACTTATTTTACGACCCAATATATTAAATAACATTTTTTTGAAAAATCTTTAGCTAAAAATGAAATATTATTCATCTATATTAATATTCTTATATTCGAAAAAAAAATTACCTTAACAGTTATTTTAGCTATTTTCTACTTTAGTTGGTTATCAATTCGGATTATATCTTTACCCGTTTGTCATCAATGTTGGTAAGAGAAATGGTCATTTTTTTTTAATGTACAAAATTAAAGGTAATTTAGGGAAAGAAAATTTAAAATATTGGCATATAAGCCTTTCCAATTTATTTCAGAATGAAACCTAGATCATATGAGAGTAAATTAATTTTAAAGCTTTATTGCGAAATATTCATACAACATTAATTATTTATATTCAATAATATTTGGAAACACTTAATATCATATATCTATTTAGTGCCTGACCTACTAATAAATTAATGTATGTAGGGTTAAATTGACGCAAATAGGGTAAGGATTGGGCACTGCCAGTTAACACTTTTGAGACGTCTGGAAGCGCCAACCTGCGAAAAATGCAACAATGCCCTTCTAAATGTGCAACACTTTCTCATTTATTTCCCGCTTTTCAAGCAATCAAGGAAAAAAGTCGACATAAAGAAATCCAAAACAGAAATACTTCAAGATAAGGAAGAGGATATAACCACATTAATATATTTCATAAAAATAACCGGATTCTACCATCGAATATAATTAAATAATCGCGGTAATGACCCTTATGGGTAGAGGCGGATAAGCAAATAAAAAATAGACACAAACATCATTTTTAATGTTTTAAAGGAAAGGAGAAAAAAGTAGTCATTAGACTGGCGCATGCGCAGCGGTCTACACAGACATACATGCCTGTCCACTAGCGATCAGATACATCAACAAACAAATTAACAATAACGGTTAAGCAGAAAGAGAAAATTAAGCGTACTATAGAAAAAAAAACAGACAAAAAAATCGGCTAGATATAAGAAAAAAAACATCCATTTTAATTTTTCATAGATGGATCAATCTTCTTATGGGGAGCCCGGGGCTGAGTGACTAGTCTCTCCTGCTATATGTTGTGAGTTCGAATCCCAGCCCCGGCAGGACTTTTATAAGGATATAATAAATTAGGGATTCACTCACAGGCTCTCCCCCTGGTATGTGAGGCCCGTCAGCCAAATGGTGGTCATTCACAAAATTAGGCGTAGGTAGTGATGACCCTACATTACAACATGCATCGAGAAACGTGAGTGTAATCTCCCAGGAGATTACACCAAGAGGCCCAGGGCCTACATGGCCTGTCGCGCCACTGGTAGTGGATCAATCTTCTAAAATATTGAATAATTCGAATTATAATGTCGAAATCCAAAATGAAGAGAAAATTAAGGCTCCTGGATATCAATAATTTAATTCTTTCACAGATAGATCAATTTTTTTTAAACAGTTATAAAGTATACTCCAAAATGTCCGCATTTCTATGATAGAAATAGCAGATCTATAAAAAAAATGCGCTATGTTTACCATCAAGTCATACAGTCTACAGTCACATTCAGATTACGATGACACACTTCAAGATGGTATATCTCTACAGGGTGATGATGTATTACAATTAAATGAAACAATAATAAAAAAAAAACATGCATTCTCAACATAATCTACTCTTAATAACGTACTCTTCTATCCAACAAAATCCCAGTGCAAATCGAGAATTAAAAAAAAAAGTTTTTACTTCCATCGGCAGTACCTTCGACTGCCTAAACTGTAATTTTTTTTTTATCATTAGTCCTAGTCCATTTAACTACTTTTAATAAAATTAACAATATTTTTTACTGATCTTTGGCTGTTTTAAATGGTACTTTAATCATAATAATTGGTTTAGTTCATAGCCTACAAAGGAATATTTCAACAGAAATAATATATTGTATATAATTGTCCACAACTTGATTCATGATCAATTGACAGGCTTCAATTAACAACGAGCCTTGATGAATTCCCAGATCTCTAGATCATTAATTATTGAAGCATCTGATCAGTGTGAAATTAGTTGACTCTAAAAACAGTAGATAACGCTGGTGGATGACCGTATCATACCTCAATATTTCCCAAATTCTCGTTCTTACGCTAAACAGCTTAATGATAATTTAAAGTATCATTATTACCACCGCTAGACTAATTTTAAAATATAGTATACACAGACGAATTATAGGACAAGATCCTTAGCAACGGCGATGGAGGAGAAGCCTACAATTAATACTGCTAGGTGATAATCCAAAGGAGCTTAGGGTCTTTCAGGGTTGGCTTTGTCTACCAAACCCTTATTAAGTAATGCTTATTCTAGTTATAATCTAAGGTCTTCCCTCAGTAGGTGAGTAGAACCGAAGTTTAAAAGACACTTAGTAAATGTATATTTTCATTTAGTTATTTGGATAAAATTTACCATTGAATTATACTTTGGCGAAGGAATTGTATTTTCGTTAGCGGAGGAGGTGGGAGGCAAGAAAGAAGGTTGAAAATCGTTATTTAAAACAAAGTGGGTAGACAATGTTTTTTTTAAAAAATACTTTCTGTTTACAAATAAATTATAAAATAAAAACTACGTGTTTGAAAGTCAAAACAATCTATAAGCATACCTATCATTCTCATAGTGGGTTGTGTAAAAGAAATTAAGAAAGAAACGTTTTTAACGAAATATTTGTTTTACTATTTCTATGATATAGAACACAATTAATACTAAAAACATTGTCCATTGTTATCTACCGTTTTGATCTGTATTTCATCGCTCTGCGTTTAATCCCATCGTCTCGTGGCTATAGGATTTTTAACTGGTTTACTATTAATGGCTTTTTATGTTAAACGGGATTCTATTAAATTGTGTTTTCGGGGGTTATGAAGCATTATTGAATGTTTTTTATATTTGCATTTTATGTTTACTTATAAGGAGTAATTTGATAACGATTGAACTTGTTTATTCTGAGTTATAATTAAGTTTTTGGAATGATTTTTAGCGGTGAAGCTTCAACTAGTGTTAATATTATTTAAAATTTGATTAATTAATATTCTTTATTTTTATATTTTTGTTTTTTTTTAGGGGGATGTTAACGTTTCGAACATTAATTCTTTATCGTTAGATTCCTATTACCGCTGATATATTTATAATTGAGTAATAATCCTTATTGTGTTTAGCGATTATGGTTAGTTTATGAACAGATGTTAATCGGATGCGTCATTGGGAGATTCTTTATCATTTAAGTTCAAATGCACATTATCTATAAAACAAAAAGAAATAAAACTATTGGTATTCCGCAAAAAATTATAAACGACCTTATCGAATAGTAAGGCGGATAACAATAAGGGGAATTTATACACCAAAAGATATAAACATTCCATGAATAAAATAATTGTAACATCATTAAAGCCACCCTATTAAAATGTTAGTTGAAAAAACGTAATCAGAACAATAGAAAAGCTATTAATCGGCCTCTTTATAAAAAACAAAAAAAAAACATTACAAGTAAAAGCCAGCTAAAACAGGCACGAGCGATGTAAAATCCAGCTCTCAAAAAAACATTTCGCAAACACTCAGAAACACCATCTGCTAGCCAATCGCTTGATCCCACGCTGATACCATTCTTAGAGATGGCTGTCTTCTGCAAAATTATTACAATTTGCTTCCTGCAGAAAATGGGCCATGGACTGAAACAATTTGTAGCTCAATGGTGCCAGGTCTGGACTATGGTGGTGAGGCACGGTGGTGAGGCAGGGTTTCGAACCCATGAAGTTTTTTAAACTTTTCTTTGGTTCGACTATCTTATTAGAATGAAACTCCTTATTAGATCAAAGCAGAATAACCCTCTGACAACATCGCATACAATCGTTTCAGTTGTACGCAGTAGATTTCAGAATTCATAGAACATACATCAGGAACAAATGCGTGATTAATGACACGTTCTAAATATTTAAAAAAACGCAAAGAATAGATATTTTTCAAATTGCCCCCTTGCAGCAACCAAAAAAAAATCTGTTTGGCCGCGATCTAGCAATTGCTCACGGGTATTCGGATTTCGCCAGTAAACCCAATTTTCATCGTAGATTGCAATCTTCTGATAAAATCTCATATTGAAGAGATTTACCACAAATTTCCAACATTTTAGCTGATTGCTGAGGGGTTTGATAAAATGGACATTTTTTTTTATTTTTTACATCATTTTTTTAGCTTTATTTATGCGAAAAATCTTCAAGATGGAGGGAGAAGGCGCTGCCTGCTTGTCTCCTTGCAAATATACAAGATTATAATGCAAACAAAATGTACAGTAAGTGAAAGTATTACGATCGTTAAAGTTTCACTAAAACTGACTTCAATGAAATGCCATTTAATATAATCGATCTCACCCATTTCTATTACTTTCTTGAAAATGATTCTTTTGATTTTTATCAAACCTGTCATATTAATAATAATACCAGTGTTGGTTGTTACTAGGAGTATAGTTAACCGTGCAAGCCCCTAACCACCGAGATCAGAATTGATACAATCCCCCCAAAGACGCCTCGGCCTACCTTTCGGTTCTCGGCCCATTCTAATTTTTTGCGAATTCGTTATTCACTCAGCCTAACAACTTTACACTCCCATTTGAGTCGCCGCACAGAGGGGAAAAATCACGATTTAGTGGCCGAAATTCTATAACTTTTGATCTAACATAACAATATCAATATCAAACAATATCTAATGCTTGTTTCTTCAGACCCTTTAATATTTTTAATTATTAATCTTTGATAATGTGTCAAAAAAAAACAACGAATCATAGAGTACTTTCGTAAAGATATCAAGGGTATTTTTGAATAGTTAATAAATAATACCGTACTAAATATATTTCAACTATACATATATATTGTTTATTTTTATTTTTGTTACTCCTTGTAGATATTAAAGATATATAAAGGCGAGTATTATGATTTTTTAGAAAATCCAAGCACATCGTTTCATACACCTTCAGTAACGGACAATCAGACAAGGTTTGCAGATATTGAAGTAATAATATGAGAGATGAAAAAAATTCCATAGACATTTATTTTGGCTTTCATTACACCTAATGTATTTTAGAAACTTGAAATGTCTTTAATAATATATAAAAATATTGTTCATATACTAAGTAAAATAAAAATATATTAAAAAAAAAATTCATTAAATTTTTTATTGGAAACATTTGGTTTCAGTTTTTATTTAATGTTGTGGGGTCAAGGCAGCGTCTTAGGACCCGTCCTCTACATCCTCTATACCGCCGATATCCCCACCGATCCCGATACCTTTCTGGCAACATTTGCTGATGACACAGCCATTTTATCATCCGATTCCGATCCTGAAGCAGCATCGCTAAATCTCCAAAGGTACCTTTCCCTTGTCGAAGACTGATGTAATGCTTGGCTTATTAAGGTGAACGAAAGAAAATGCACACACGTCACCTTCACCCTTCGACGCAAATCCTGCCCAACAGTTAAACTCAATTCCATACCGCTTCCTTCCACAGACACAGTCCGGTATCTGGGCTTTTTACTAGACAAAAGACTAACGTGGAACCCACATACAAGACTTAAAAGAAAAGAACTCAACCGCAGATTCGGACAGTTATACAGACTATTAAACATAAAATCTCATCTTACTAATTACTAATATACAAGACAGTACTAAAACCTATATGGACCTACGGACTTGAACTGTGAGGGACAGCTAAATACTCTAACATCAAACGCATCCAATCCTTCCAATCCAAAGTCCTACGAACAATAGTTAATGCTCGCTATTATGTTTCCAACTGTACCTTACACAACGACCTTAATATTCCATTTATTTTAGATCTGGTACCATCCAAATTTTCTAAATTCCATCAGAACCTTCTTCATCATCTTAATCCTTTAGCTCAATCCTTCTCCAGCTCCACCCATCCCTACAATCCTCCTCGAAGATTGAAACGGCAGTGGCCCCGCGACGTTTTGTAATCATTTATTTGGAGTTCTGACACTGGTCAGATCCTCCACTCATGTACTGTATGTTTGTAGCTATTCTGTCCTAGCTCGGCCTCCACTGGCTTACACCAGTGAAGCGCTGGGTGAGAGGCGCTAGGATCTCTTGGATTCGGCTTCTCCCCCCACTTGTGGAGGGAGCAGCCGAGTCTAGGGTCCCTTTAATAGATTGTATATAGTTAAGTTTGCTTGTATGATTTTATTTATTTGCCAACTTTGTATTGTCTCAATTATAGGTTGTTGTTTGTTTTTTATTTTGTTTTATTTTATTGTACATATAATTTTTTTTTCTATTTTATGTAATTTGACTTTATCGTTATTTTATGTATTTATTGTATGAATGTGGTCCTGTATCTCTGTTACTATTGTTCATTCTGAAACAGATTGTAATATTTCTCAACAAATAAATATTTAAAAAAAAATGTTGTTGGAGCTAATGGTACTAAAATACCATGATACAATTTGATCGATCAAATGCGGTCGGTCAGTGTTATATCGGTTTTAAGATTTGACACCATATTTTTTAATTTTTTATATTATTTTGTTATGTTAAATTTGTCGATTTTCGCCTTAAAACAATAATTCCTTATAAATTCTGTAAACGTCGTAAATTCCTGCTTAAGGCTAATATAAACGCAAAAAACTCTATAGATGCAGAAAATAGACCGTTTCTGTCGATTTGAATGCTCCTATATAGAGTAAATTGATCAAATACAAAAAAATGTATCTGTATGAAATCAGTAACTTTGAAAAATAATTGAAAATATTTAAAAAAGTAATGGAAGACATTTGAGATTCGCTCATAAAAGACATTCTCTACTCATAAATAAAAAAAGAATTTTTAATTTATCATGATTAGATCAAAAGTTATAGAATTTTTGCCACTAAATCGTGATTTTTCCCCACTGTGCGCCATGATGCTATCAACTCAATTATACTAGCAGGGTACAAGCTCCGTGATTCCGCGTGGTCTCATTTCTCTTTAGCCCAAATATTTTACGCAATACCTTATCCTCAAAGGCCTTAAGGCGCTGTTCATCCATCAAATTAAGCGACCACATTTCACATCCGTATATAACCGTTGGAATCATAATTTTATTTTTAATATAATTTATTTTAGGAAACTACTTATATCAGGAAATAGATTTTTAGTTTTCTTATAATTAGTAATAAAATAAGATCTTAATAATATTATCAAAACTTCATACTTTATACTTTAGTCTAAGATCCGAACTTGATACGATCTGCACTGAGCTGATAATAGAATGAAACATATTTTATAACAAATTTAGTATATTAGGAAATATGTTAAGAATGGGCTGCCTTAAAAAATCCTGGACAGACTATATTTAATTATTTAAAAAAAATATATTTTGGATTAAATGTTGCAACAAACATGATAATAAGAAAACATTTACCCTGACTTAAAGTATCAAAGGTATAGAATGTGCAGCCGTTGGGTTGCCTAATCTTTTCCTGGACAAACTATCGGTTGTCAGGTAAAAGCGGGTATGTCGATATCAGTTATCTGCACCGGCTCGATAAAAAAATATATACCAATATAAACGTTGTTTTATTGCAAACACATTGATATAGGGTTGCCTGCAAAAAACTTGGTCCTAATCTGGGTTGCCGAATTTTAAAGATTAAATTTTAACGCGAGTGGAAATGCGTGACAGAGAGATCCGAGTTGAATATTATAGCGTTTAATAATAAAGGACCCAACATTGCAGCCGCACGTAATCGGACATTGAATATAAGTAAGTTTGATATCCTATATAAAATAACAGGACCTCAATAAATCAGAACCAAAGATTTTGGGCAAAGCCATCAAAATTATCGTTTCAAAGACGCTTTGGTACACTTCTTGGCTTATTATTGGGATTATTTATATGTTGCAACATTTAACTAAAAAAATTTTTTTTTTTAAATAATTAAAAATAGTCTGTCCAGGATTTTTTTAGGCAACCCATTCTAAACATATTTCCTCATATACTAAATTTGTTATAAAATATGTTTCATTCTGTTATCAGCTCGGTGCAGATCGTTTCAAGTTCGGATCTTCTACTACCTGTTTTTAGAGAATACTCTATATCTAATAAAGTTGACTACAATCATAAATATACCATAATCCAAATTAAAAAATCATAAAACGTTTCTTGAACTGTAAGGAATCAAAATTATATTCTTAAGATAAGCACGTCCTAGTTACTACTCAGGTGCGATGACAAATATCAAGTTCCAAAAAGTTTACTTGGCATTTTTTTTTTTTTTTGTGGAACTAAAATGAAAAAAAAAATTTCTGATTTTTCATTTGGAACCATCCCAACTATAACCCGGCTCTTTTATCTGAGTTTCACTCATTTTAAATTATACAGGAATATAGAGGGATAAATTAGTGGTCAGCGCCAGCGATTCTACCTTTTAATGGTGACCATTCATTCCACATGGATTAATGGGGTTTATTATCGGGTTTTTTTTTAATTAGCTCTTAATATAACATTCCACTTTTTGGTAAACTGCTTAAAAAAATATTTCACGGAATTCTATTTGGTCGTGAAAAGCTTGGAAAAAATAAGAGCGTCTAACCTAATGACCCCTAACTATGCAATTCTATCATCGATAATTGGAATAAACACATTTCACAGTTCAAATCATTCAGAAATATAACCTCTACGATGGTTTAGTATTTTTCTGCTTATATATCTGCACTCCATTAAACATCCACAGTAAATCATAAGATTGGTCTATCATTGTTTTCTTCACATTTATTTTCTGGTTACGACTCAATTTTAAACTTTTTCACCATACATGCTGCTGGTTGCTTCAGAGTTCTTTTTTTTCAGAGCTTACCATACGCTCATTTTTTAAATTCTGAGGAAGCATATCAGACGAAACGTTGGTGAAAAAGTTTAAAACACAGTGAAAAAACGGAAACGGTTATAATGACATATATTTCTATTTTGCGTAGATTAGATGCCCTTAATATGAACTAAGTCTCAGATTCTGTAACTGTAACATAAATGAAGCCTTACTATCGTCAGTAATTATATTTAAATAAAATAACCTGTGAGGAATTATCGGCAAGTGTATAATCTTAAAATTGCATACAGTGGCATCCCTTGTGGGGATTGAACAGAAATTCATTTAAGCTTACACAGGTTTCCTATCCAAAAGGACCAATTTAATGGAGGACCTTATACCAATAAGGACCTTATACAGGTTATTCAAGTAGTTCTATTATCTCTGCATATGATTTTTTTTCAGATGTTTACACACATGTACAAACGTACCTATTCATATACATTTTAAGTAATAAAAATGGGTCACATCACCTCAATGAATGAATTTTAATTATTCCTAAATCTAAACAACCTCAAAGATATAAATAATGCCAAATAAAACAATTATAATATTTAATATCAATCACAACAGAGATATTCCACTTTATAACACTCTCGTGAATAAAAATATTATACAGCTTAAAGTTATTTTATTGACGGTAAACAGGTGGATGGTAAGCCCTAGTTTTCATCTTGCACTGCTTGCTGGTGTGGCTGAAGTGCTCTCTGTGCGTCCAATGCCAGGAGCTTCTGCCTCTTCTCCTCCATGAGGCGATCCCTGTGCTGGTGGATGTAATCCCTCACGTTGGGCAGTCCCATGATCACGGATGCAGAGAGGGCCGACCTGTAGATGTTCATGTCTGTCGCTTCGTACCTAAAATCCCATAGCAAGTTAAAAGTTTATTCATCTTACTCAATACACTCCAACAGAAATAAAAATGTCCACAGTTCCTATTCAACTCCCGAATGATCACTTACTTTCGGCAGCTGCAATTTTAAATCAATAATCTCGGAGGTTTTCATATTTCATATCATGTTGATTACAAAAAAACGAAACAAGAACTGAGACTCACAAAGGAACATGTTTTAAAAATTATACAGAATAATATTTGGATTAAAAAATCTAGTGCACGCAACACACGACTTTCACTTACCTCCATTGTTTAAATAAATATAAGAACTATTAAATAAATTTAGAGACGAAAAAAAGTAATTACATTGGGCTTCGATAGATACATTTGTTTCATCAAATAATCTATTATATTATCATCTGCAAAATCAGTTAGTTTAGTTATACTCTTTTTCTCATACGTGTTACAAATTTTTGAATAAGATAATATTTTTTCTAAAATCATTAGGTTTCCAATAGGATATATTGGATAGGTATATTATTGTATATATAATATTATACGTCTATATTACTGTTCTTATTCTTCTTCTTCCAGTGCCGCGACAGGCCGTATAGGCCCTGGGCCTCGCGGTGTAAACTCCTGCGAGTTTACACTCACGTTTCACGATGCAATTTTTAGTGTAGGGTCATCACTCCCTACGACTAATTTTTTGAGTGGCCACCCTTTGGCTGACGGGACTCGCATATCCGGAGGAGAGGTTGTGAGTGAATTCACATTTTTTTACATCCTTATAAAAGTCCCGCCGGGACTGGAATTCGAACTCAGAACCAGTAGCATGAGAGACTAGCGCGCTAGCCACTCAGCCACGGGCTCCCCACTGTTCTTATCACTAAAAGAAAAAAAGAATTACTTAAAAACATATATTTTTTTCCTTTAGTTAATCAGAAAATTAGTTCAACTTGTACATTTATCTGTTTCTTAGCAATGCTAATCAGATGGTATGGTCAATAAAATCTACAAAAGTAAAGATACTTTACAGAAAGAAATTTAAAATATCGGCATTTGCGCACTCTCAGACTATTTCAAACTGAATAAAACTTAGATCATATTAAAGAACAATAAATTTGACATAGATATAGTTTAATTAAAATCGTAAAAGTTTTTAAGATAATCGTAAAATGATGCAAGGCACGGTATAAAGTGGCTCTAATTTGCCGGGTTTTTTTTTTTTTCGTAACACCATAAAATTGCACTTTTATACAATTAATCGTTTTCAAGCTATACTGACCATATACACACAGACATGCACAGTTTTTCGGAGCTTGGTCATTTGTAATCAGGGAACCTTAAAACGTGTTTAAACTCAAATTCGAAAATTATTAAGATCGCAATACATTCCCTTACTAAATATTCGTTATACAGCTAAGTGGAAATAAAAAGAACCAATCACAACAATATTAGAAAAAAAGGTTAATAGAAATAGAAAAAAAAAGTTTATTTTGGGACATGTCCCTTCAGAATAACATTAATGAACAAAATAGTAATTTATATCTGGCCTAAAACAATATATAACTACATTTAAATAACTAAAGAAAGAAGAAAAAAATAAATAAAAGGTCATTGTGACATCTCTATGTACATATTCAAAAATAAATAAATAAGAATCAACCTAAAATATATCTTTTACATCTCATTAAAGTATATAAACAAATTACCTCACATAAATAGGCATAATAAAAATTAAAATTAGCTTACATCGGACTGGAGAGAAAGGAAGTATTGAAAGAAAAAGCATCGTATAAGCATCGTCTAATTAAAAACTGTATTTTTTTTCGTTCATCCTATTAGCAAACAGTTTGATTCGTGCGATTTGAACTCTAAATAGTGGGTTGAGTTAGTTGCCTTGAGATATTTTAGCTTGTTTAGCGAGAATTTCTTTAGATGTTTACGATGAATTTACTACCTTGATATACCAGCTTTTATTCTCGAGTTGAACTTATCTTATTTGTTCAGAGAACGAAACAAACCCTTTATATATTATTTTACTTCAAGTCTACAATGCTTAGAGGGGCAATGAAATCAATGGGCTATACGCCTGTCGATTTTATGTTCATGTATTCATTTCGGTATTTATACAACACCTTATTCTTATATTTTAATATAATTATAATTTATTAGCGATGCATTATGATAATGTAGCTGTAAATACCTGAACTAGACTGCAGAAATTGCCTCCAAATCCTGATAATCAACAGAAAAAAAAACAACGCCATTTGATCTTCTTACACAATGATTCATTTCGTCAATTAACAGAACCTTTATTACTAATTCCCCAATTCGTATTTATCTTATTTACATGTAATAGCAAGTATAATAAAATTAGATATATAACGATTGGATAGTTATTTTCTAGGTAGCAGAGTAAAGTTAACCAAAAGTATAATATTTAATTGTACGAGGAAATAAAAGCACATCTTACCATTCATTCGGCTTGTCGTCGTAGCACTCGACATGGTAAATGGTGGTTACGCCGTTGAAGCCACCGATTGTAAATATCATGTCATCGATGACTTCAATAGCGAAATTACTTCTCGGATTGTACATGTCTGGGATCGGGCTCCACGTATTTGTTGTTGGGTTGAATTTTTCTCCGCTGCACATCCTTGATATACCATTGAATCCCCCTGAAAAAAAAATCATTAGGGTTTCTCATTGTACCATCTCTGAAAATATTTATTTTTTATTTTGTGGTCTAGTTATTTAGTATAGGGTAGTGTGGATGTGATGATGATCAGAAGACGGCAACGTTCAAAGTTTCCATGAGCATATATCAGAAGGAAACTCAGTTTGATACAACGATGAATCTTAAAAAGTGTTGTAACTAGCTTTGTAGAAATTTAAAACGGTCGTTGAACGTGTAAAAATATAGTTTAATATAAAAACCTGCCTGTACGATATAACACTTGTGCTTATACGATATTTTATTGTTGTTTGTTAATTAAATATTGTAAATAAAACACCATTCAATAAAATTAATTATTATTTTTACACAAAGAACAATAAAAACTTTTCAATTAGTGACAACGTTAAATTATTATATTTATAAATATATAATCATTATCTTGGTTAACCTGTTAATTATTTAATATAATTTATTTGCATTTTTCCAAATAGTATGGCCAAAGCCGTCTCCCTGAGGTCTATCATGTTGGAAGCGCTTTTTCCTTCCCCAATCAAAACTATGTATTTTAATAATTATTCTAATTTAGTTTGTTTCCCTTTTGTTTGACAACTTATTTTATTTATTTATTATTGGTGCTACGGTCCGCTAAGGACATGGGCCTCTCTTAATACTCTTCTCCACTCCCTCCTATTCCGGACAAGCAGACGCCATCCTCTGATTCCTGTCTTCTCTAGGACGTTTTCAACTTCGTCCTTCCACCTAAGACGCGATCTTCCTCTACCACGCCTACCATCAGGACGGTCGTCGAGAAGACGTTTGGTAATAGATTCTCTGGACTTATGTGCTACATGCCCCAGCCTCCCAGGTTCCCTCTCTAGATGGAGATTAAATCCGGTTTTCCATAGATTCGGCGTAGTTCTTCATTGGTACGGATTCTCTACTGGTCATCTTCGCAAACTAGGCCATAAATCCTGCAAAGAACACTTCTTTCCCGTTCCAATAGTTTCCGTTTCGAAGTCATGGAAATCACCCGGGTCTCGGAACCAAACGTAAACAACCGGTCCTACTACTTTTTCGTACAAAAAAGTCCTTATTCAGTGAGACAACTCTTTATAATTTAATAGCCTATGCATTGCGAAACAGCACTTATTCCCGGCGTTAATCCTTGCATATCATTCATCCGCTATTTCATTATTTGCTGTCACTAGTGCACACAAATACTTAAAGTTTTTCACTGCCTTGAAGTTGTGGTATCCTATTTTGACAACTTATAATATATTATTATTTTATTTTATCATGTAAATATTTAAATTTCTGTAGTAGGACCACACTATCCTTGTTATAAAACTATGTATTTTTTTTTTTTCAGAGACAACCTCCAGAATAATAAAACATTCTAGTTAATTATTTTCAATATTCAACCTTTGTAACAGAACAAAAAAAAATCCCTCAAATTTGGAGGGCTTAAAAAACTTAGAAATCAAAAAACGAATATATATGTGATATAATTTGCAGCGTTTTTTGTTTCATTTACAATTTAGGTGTTATTTTTGAGATTTGTTAAGTTTTTCTCTCGGGTAACATCTTAAGGTTAATTACTTTTCGTGTGATTGGCTTGAGTGTACTTTAGAGACTGAAACTTTGTGATAGACTATACAAAAGGTAAGTACTGTGTGTCCTGAATGAAGGAGTCCAATGGGTTTGCCAAGCTTTGAGCAGGTCTAGTGTTAGGAGCTTTGACATCGAGCAGCGCTCTCGAAACCGCTTTCTATTGAAAAAGGGACCTTTTCCTCTCTAAGAAATCCACCTTACCAGAAAAAGACAAGCGTATCGGGTTGTTGAAAGTACTCTTGTTAAGTCTTTCATGTCCTTGATTATAATTATATTAAAATTTTCAATAAATTAATGTGACACGTTTGAGAGGACAAAGGCTACTGAACCTACCGCATATAAAGTAAATCAGTTCAAACACATTCAACAAATGATCAAAGGATACTGACAAAAGGTAATATGTTTTTTTATTTACGTTATTTTTTTTTTACTTTCACTTATCTATCTATATGAAATATATAGTAAGGGAATGTATTGCGATCGTGAAAATTTTCGAATTTAAGTTTTCAACTTAAATACACGTTTTAGCATCCCCCTAAGTCAAAATGACCAAGTAACGAAAAAAGGTTTGTGTCTGTGTGTTTTCGTGTGTGGTAAGTCCAGCGCGCAAACGAAAAGTAGAAATTCAGTTTGATTAATTCTTTATTAGTTTAAATAATTTTCATCTCGAACTGCATTTGGAAATTCTTTAAAATATTTTATCAACGAAGGTAAGTGAAAGTCGTGTGTTGCTCGCGCCAGATTTTTACTATTGGCATAGCACACCATTCAAATATAGGAATATATTCAAAGTAAATTCAGTGTTCAATGATAGGAACAGATCGGTAGATATCTACAGATTATGCTTTCCTAGGGACAAACCTCCCAACAGTTATTGAGCTAGAAAGAATTCACAATTAAGTTATATACAATAGAATCATCGCCTGGTAGTTTTAAGTTGCCTCCTTCAAGCTGACACACCTTATTTGCCGAAGGGCTACAGTTCATCGACTGGATTATCTCAGATTTTCCCGATAGTCGACCACTCCATAAGTCGATTCTATTGGAAGGTAAAGTGTTCACGCCATATGTTACGGCCTGATAAGGTTATAGTTTTTCAATCGAAAAATGATAAGTTCATAATTTTTATGATATTTATAATAAGATCATTTTTTTTTGTTTAAACCTTTATTTTTTAATTTCTTTTTAAAATAGTTATTTTAAATATAATTAAAAGTTTTTGAACGAGAGCAGTAGAAGAGAAAGACAGAAGAAGATCGTGCTTCAATTGTTTTTTGACTGCCTCGTGCCAGTCGTGTCTTAAGCTAGCGTCTGAGCGGTGAAGATGTGCCGTATATAGACCCAAGATTCCTCTCAACGTTTGAACGTTTGGAAACGAATTTCTTCATCTTCTCATCGTTCCCCTTGGAACTTGGAAGAGCCGCCTTGCGGTTATTTTCAAGACCCAAGAGAACTTCGTCCAAGCCGCCCTGCGGTAATTTTCTTCAATACTCAAGACGACTTCGTTCAAGCCGCCCTGCGGTCGTTTTCTTCAACACTCAACTGGACATCTTTACGTGAATATAACCTATCTTTATCCATTAATGGAACATTTAATTTCTTAATTCTTATTCAAGATTATTTTGTTTATTTATTTAACGTCACTTTATGCTACTATGGCTAATCGGACGACGCTACAGTGGGAGTCCTAAATTTTGCCTATCCAGGTTTTATTAGGATAGGGATCTTTAACGGGATCTTATTCAAGAAACTGTTTAATTTGATAACTATTTTTTTACATCTTTAAGCATTAATTAAGTTAAGTTTGTTTCTTCTATTTTTACAACATTTTAATTAGGTTTATTTTGTTTCCTACATTTTCTTACAGCTGTTTAATTATACTTAATTAGGTTAATTTTTTCTTATATAAATTTATTAGGTTAATTTGTTTCTTATCTTGTTTATATGTATTTCATTGTATTAAATGTATTGTGATTCGTCGTTTGTTTTCATTATTTTTATTTATTTTAAATCTATACAGTCCACTTATTTATTTCAATAGAACCACCCTCAATTTTGAGTTGTCACTTGGAAGTATTATTCTTTCACGGAAAGCCCAGCGTATACATAAAGTATCTTTGGTCTCATTGATTCCAGCCAACCCTACATCAAATCAAAGTCCATTACATTTTACATTCATATAGCGAGCTTAATCAAAATCGTTAAAGCCGTTTTTGAGAAAATCGTAAAAAGGTGGCAAATGCAGAGTATAAAGGCTATTCCGGTTAGCAGATTTTGATAGAAAAGTTTCCGTAACCTCTCAGGCATGGACGCCCTAAAAATACGAAATTTCAGATTTATACAACTTATCGTTATCACGCTAGACTTGCCACATACACACAGACAGACCTTTTTTGTGGGACTAGGTTAATTGGACTCAGGGGACCCTAAAACGTGTATCACTGTTGAAAATTGGAATTAGAAAATTTTCAAGATCGCAATACTTTCACTTACTATATATTTCATTTATAATATATATTTCATATATAGTAATATAGTATATAGTAATATATATATATATATATATATATATATATATATATATATATATATATAGTATATAGTAATATATATATATATATATATATATAGTAATATAGTAATAATAATTCATATATAGTAATATAGTATATATTTCATATATACTATATATTTCATATATAGTAAGGAAAAGTAAAAATTGGTTTATAAGGTGTGGGTTATTATTGTTGAATTGTTTTGTTTTAACATTGTCAAATTGAATCTTCATACAGCTAACTTTTATTACTGATTTTAAATATAGCCATATTTTTTCCTGTGTGATGCAAAATGAATAATAATTATATTCTGTATTGTTTTACGGTGGTTGAAATCGTCATAAGTACAGAACCTTTTATCGTATACTATACCCTTTTACCTGACACTTTCACTTTACTAAAAATCAAAAGATTTTTTTTTTAATATAAAATATTAATAAATATAAATTAATTTAAACTATTGTTACCGATGACATAAAGGCAGCCATGGTATCCAACGCAAGATACCCCGCTCCTTCTAGACCTCATCGGCGGTATCAGAGACCATTGGTTCAATTCAGGGTCGTACACCTCCGCGGTGTTCATACACTCCTGTCCGTTGAAGCCACCAGTGATGTAGATTTTACCTGCAGAACATACAACATTAACAAATAATAATTTCATTCGTATGAAGCGTTAAAAAAAAAAATAAAATAAAATAGAATTACTTTAAATTAACTTCAGGACAGAAAAGAAATATAATGTCAAATTAATAAGTTTAGGAGTAAACCAATGCAAAACTGAATCATTTCATGACTTCAGCTTCGAATTACTCTTGCTTTCAAGTTATCAATGGTTCAATACTGTTCAGAACATCACTTTCCATTTTCCTGTATTACTATTAATATTAAACTGGAGTCAAAATAAAACTCGGAAACTTTTAGAAACAGAAAAGACCAATACTATTTTAAACAATTTGATGAATAAAGAAACTGAGTAGCGAAATATAAAAGAGGCAATACCGAAATTTGGTGAAAAAATATGAGACATCTTACATCGTCTCAAGTATTAACAAGACACCGCAGAAATTTGCTGTTGCTGTTTGAAATAGTTTTAAAATAGCAAAATTGACAATATATATATATTTTTTTTCTCTTTCCTTGTTTTCCAATACCTACTTAAAGGAAAATTATATAAATAGACATAGTATCGAAAAGTTAATTAACATGTACCTCTACAGCCCATGACTGGTATTGATTATACAGATTAGTACATGGCCAACGATCGTTCAAGGAGATAATTAAGTCTAGATCACGCACAGCCGCAAGTTTTTCCCCAATATTTGGGTACCTACCTTATAGAGACTGATTGCGCCCAAGGAGGGTCTAGATACCGGCTTAAATAACAAAATAAATAATGTTGCTATAGCCAGGGTTCGAACCCGAGACCCGGATATTAGTAGACTAAGTGCACTCTCCACTAGACCACGCCAGTCTCTAAAAAAATGTATAAAAAAATTTATATACTTGACAAATGGCGTTCTTTTTAGTATTCTAATGATTAATTTAAGACGGAAAATAATATTTAATCAATCATATTACGCAACGACTCTAGCTGTGTCGGAGTTTTCAATATAATTCTTCCAAGGAAAAAACTCTTTCACTTTTACTTCTAAGACAATTGTTTACAGAGGTCGGTGTACTTTCAAACCAGCAAGGCGAATACTTCATAAAAGAAAGTCTATTTGCCTGTATGGCTTCAATTTCCCTTCATCCCTTCATTTCTTACGTGGATTGTTCGAGATAAACCTTGAGAAAATTGCCCGAGTGTATCGGAGGCTTCCTGAATACCGAACAGAGGTATGAGGGACAAAGCCAAGGACAATGACCAAGTATCTCATGTCCATCTGCGAGATACATTTCTATCTTATCCCAACTTCGCCGTACCATATCTCCCAATCTCATTACGAGAAGAAGGATATTTTTTTATTAAAGGATTGTTGTTAAGGATAAACATTCAGACTCATATGAAAATAAAATAAACATTCATGTTTATGATCTATTATATACTTGTGACTAAAAACAAACAGTGATTTATAATTGTTCTGCTGATTAGATCAATATCTTAAAATCAAAAATTGAAATCAAACTACAGATTGTTGTATAATGATAAAAATTTTAGTATGTAACGTCAAGGATAGCAATATTTAAAATCTAATATATTAAATAAGTGATTTAAATATAGGTGATTTCAATACAAATTCATTTTTTATTTCAGGCAAATTGGAATATATTTTAAAATAACCGCAATAGTAATTTTTTTTCAACCCTACGTCGCCTTTTTAAGAACTACGTGGATTTTTTCTAACCAGGTGGTGAGGACGGGGGATTCATTCTAGAGTTAATAGCCCCCTCTGATGGGCAATGAGAAAGCAGATGAATTGGCAAACACTGGAACCCTTCAACATTAGATTGACGCCCTTCTTTCACTGGGCGAGGCCAAAAAAATAAGGCCGCGATCAGAACTAAACAATCCAAAGGACCCCTAACACAAACTAAGCAGAAAGGAGCAGCTCATGATTTTCAGACCCAGGACCAACCACAACAGACTAAATGCTCACCCTTTACAGAAAATTTAAAATAGGTAACAGTCCTTTTAATTTCACTTACCTATATATAAAATATATAGTAAGGGAAAGTATTGCGATCGTGACAATTTTCGAATTCCAGTTTTAGGGTCCCCTGAGTCCAAATAACCAAGTACCGCAAAAAGGTCTGTATCTGTGTCTGTGTGTGGTAACTCCCGCACTTAAACGGAAAGTACTATGAAACTGAAATTTCATATTTAAGACAACTATATGGTCGAAATGTTACAAAATCATTTTCATCAAAATCCGCTTCCCAGAAGAGCCACTTTATACCATACATTTGACACCTTTTTACGATTTTCTCAAAAACTGCTTAAACGATTTTGATTAAACGTGGCTTCTATTCATCCAGGGTTGGATGCAAGGTACCAGCCTATGGGTTGTGTGAGTGTGTGTGTGTGTGTGTGTGTGTGTGGTAACTCCCGGGCGGAAACGAAAAGTCCTATGAAACTGAAATTTCATATTTAAGGCAACTATACGCCTGAGATGTTACAAAAACTTGTTCATCAAAATCGGTTGACCAGAAGAGCCACTTTATAACATGCATATTTCACCTTTTTATGATTTTCTCAAAAACGGTTCCGACAATTTTTATTAAACCCGCTACATCGATGTAAAATTTAATGGGCTTTGACATCATGTAGATTTCATTGTGGTTGAAATAGGCTTAAATGCCAATATTTTAAGTTCTCTTCCTCTAAAGTACTTTTTATTTAGTAGATTTTATAAAAACAACCATATTATCTTGTTAGCATTGATAAAAAACATCTAAATATGCAAGTTGAGCGAATTTAAAACACAACTAAAGAAGAAAACTGAAAACATATTTTTTTTTATGCAATTTTTGTTTTTAATATACAGTAATATACCTGTATGATATACCGTTGGAAAGCTAAAGATTTTAGAAAAAATATTATCTCATACTCAAGCTTATAAATGTTAATAGAGAGTGATGAAAAGCCGATAAAACTAATTGATTATTTTATATAATAATATATATATATATTTTTTTTAATTGTGCCTTCCCAATTCGATTTCCGCCATAAGAGATCTGGCAGCCCAGTACTACTCCGATCTGGATGGGGTTTTACCTCTTATTTTTGTAATCCTTATTAATAAAAATCCTCTTATAAAACCACCCCCTATTAAAGATTTTTTAATAAAACACAATTTCTATTGAAATTCAAAATAATTAATTCTTAAAGAATATATCTTTATCTGTTAAAAAGTATTTAAAAATTCTTAAATTGATTTTAACAACGGGGGTAAGTGAAAGTCGTGTGTTGCGCGCACTAGATTTTTTGTACTTGTGGGGGGGAGATCAAACTGCTGTGTCTTTTTCGATGAAGCTAGGAGGAGGATTTGGCCTGAGCAGGAAACATTAGAAACCGAGCTCTACGGGACTCTGGAGGACCTCAGGAGAACCACCGATTTCCTTCTTTTACTACCAAAGGATGTAACCATCTGACAGGAAGAACGGGTAAGAAGAAGAAGCCCTCTCTTCCCTCTCAACACCGAGACGCGAACTCGTAATTATTTTATTCCAAGTTTTTCATCATCTCCTTGCTGGACAACACAACACGGTTGAAGTGTTTTTAGTTGATGTGCTCTTCCTATTATATATTGTGTTCTTTTTTTTCCTATTCGGCATCTGGAGGTGTCCACTTATAAATCAAAGCTTATAAGAAATTCTTACTAATTCACGGCCAACGGCCTTGCAATGATTAGGCCTGGATGACACTTAGTCGCCAGGTTTTTCTCGAATTTTAGGGTTGGGTCAACCCCAGGAGGGTCTCTATACCCCAGAGCTGCTCCACAACTGATATAACAGAATAAATAATCCAGGGTTCTCGGAGCCCGGTGAACTGTAGACTAGTGCTCTATCCACTAGACCATGCCGCTCCCTAATAAACTACTTAATAGTTATATTAAAAAGGTCGCTTACCACTAAGTGTCGTTGCACAAGCATCACTTCTTTGAGCGTTCATCGGCGCAATCATTGTCCACTGGTTGGTCCTGTAATCGTATTTCTCTGCTGTGTTCTGCCTATGGTGGCCGTCGTAACCTCCCATAGCGTAGATAACGTCGTTCAGAACTGCCACGCTCACGTAGCATCTTCAGTATCAAAGATGATTCATATTAGCGTTTATTTAATTAAATTAGATAATCTTAAGTTAATAAGTGGAATTCTGTTGAGTTTACTTTCAAAATTTCAATTTTTTTTATGCAATGATCATTATAATTCGCATCTGTAACTATCTATTTCGTCACGTTACCTATTTATTCACTAACATCCAAAAACGTGTTATAAACACATTAGCAACAAGTAACTCTACCTTCTAGCGTTCATCGGAGCTATCTCCCTCCAGGTCTTGGTGACGGCGTTGAAGCAGCGGCAAGAGTTGAAGTAGTCCATCCCGTCGAAGCCTCCGATGACGTATATCTCGTAGCCGACGACGGCAGTTCCGTGGTAAGCTCGGGGACCAGTCCGATCAACTTCTTCGACCTGCAACAACCGTCCTACTTTTGTGTTATATAAATTACCCTAAAACTATAAGTAAATTCCAGTTTTACTTCAGTCTTTGTCAAACCTTGTATTTATAGTTTGCAATATATCCACCAATTCAAAAATCAAATTAATAATAAGATAATTTAAAACCGATGAAGGAAGATAACTTGATACAAGATGACAACATGTTTGAAATAATGTTTTAATAAAAATGTTTTTAATAATGAAATTTCGTCATGTGCAAAGCTTAGTCATCTCTTAGACCCAAGAATATTTCAACAATTGAGACGTTGATTTCCAAAAGGTACTATATCCATTCTAGGAAATTTTACAGGAGACGCGAAAATCACTAATTATTATATTATTAAATAACCTAATTTGATTGTTTTTTTAGTATATTAATAACATCATATTATAGTTATGAAATGAGATATTTTGGTATAATTTAGAACGAAATTAAATGTGTAATTAGTTCCTTTAGAAAATAATTATATTTCTAAATTCCGTTTATAAAGGACTTAGGTGTACATTAGATAAAATCAAATAGAAGATTTTGATAAAACTAAATTATGAGAATACAAATATTAAAAAAAATCAATTTTGTAAAAAATGTCCTTTAGTACCTTTTGGAAATCAACGTCTCAATTATTCTTGCAGTATAGGTTAGTAATATTTTAATGATATGACTCTTAAGTCAACAGGGCATCGTACATTGTAAGAAAGCTAAGCAAAGTAAGCAAGCTAGGCGAGGTATTGGACTTCGAGTGGAGGAGACAAGAAACGAAGAAATGAAAGAACTCCATTGATAAGTGGAATATTAACAAACCACTGTACATTTCAAAATCATTTAAAGGTTTTCTGGATAGTGTGACCATAGTGACCTTTCATGCGTCAATGAGACATGGACTCCAGTAGAAAAAAAAAGGCTTCCCCTGTCTTTGGATTATCAACGGACAACTTCGCTAAAAAGATTTGCTTTAATTATTGGAAAGAAACCTTTGCTATGGATTTATTAACAGCAACATATTTTCCGATTTTATAGGAACCACGAAAGATCTCGTATTACAAATTCTATACAAAAAGTTCTAGGAAAGGTGTCATAGGCCCAAATTCGATTCTCGTCTGTACAGTGAAGTGAGCAAACCACTTTTAATCTATTAACATTTTCTTGTAAATTTGATAAAGTTACATCATATTGAACACGGATTTATTTTATTTTGTTCTCCTTCTTATTATAGCTGGAGAAAAAAAAGGATTTTCTGGGATATAGGAAATAGAAAATAAACAGGAGCCTGTCTTTAATATTGCTTTTGAGTAATTTTGTTTAATATTGCTAAAGTTTCGCCGCAATCATGTTAGCCATCTTTAGGGTTCTAAGAGGAAAGTTATAAGAGGTAAACACCCTAATTATTTTCTTAGAAACCCTTATGTATAAGGGTGTACTCCAGTAAACAGTTTTAAATCTAATTTTTTTTCATCATCTCATATGTTATGCTCTCGCCTGCCTAAGGTTGTTCTACCATCTAATATCAATGTCAGTGATAATCGTTACCTTCACCCACCGATCAGCTCGAGTGTCGTAGGTCTCGATGTAGTTGGTCGGTGAGCCGCCGCTCCAGCCCCCGATGGCGAACAGTATCTCGTGAGGGACCCGGGGGCGGGCGATCTCCGGAGTGGTCACTTCGCCCTGCCGCTGTGTGATCATCTCCAAGTCGTAGAGGAACCGCAGTGTGTCAATGATTATCGGTCGGCACGCTTCGTTCCCAACGACGTAGGGATGTTCCTTGACCTTCGCAAAATATTATGTACATATTACTTTACAGATTATTTACAACAAAATTCATTTATAAAATCCGATACTTGGCAAAAATATTGCTATAAATAACCTCTGGTGATGTGCATCGATGAATATTTCATTCTCATTACTAGTTTATTTCATGTATCTAAGTTTGTGTGCATGCTTAAAAGATATCTTTATTTACGTGTTCAAGGAAGAATTGTGTATCCATCAGGCCAAGCCTTATCTGCCCCATCAAGACAACAATGTGCTTCTTCCTCTTCTCAGCGTCGTAGTTGATCCAGCGAAGAACGAACTCCCAAACCAGCTCCTCGCTCTTGACATTCAGCTCGTCAGAACCAATTATGTCCCTTATCTCCTCCACGTCCAATTCCAGAATTTCCAGGGACTGTTGAGACACTTTTACAAAGTTTCTCATTACATATGTAAAAGCATCTTTTTCCAAATCCGTGCAAAAGTGATCCCTATAATAGACAATATTAAAATTAGACGTAATATGTTTATTTTATATCTACCCTTTATTAAAATCAGCGAATTTTATCCGTCATAACAACTGAAACCAAATATGTTAAATTATGATGTACCAAATGTATTGTTGATCTAGTCCCTACATGTTCTAGCTGTATCGCAAAATCCTTGGTCCTCATGTTGAAAAACTTGCCCTGGATCAGTCACGATATAAGTAGATGTTTATACGACCTAAAATATGGTTTCAGATCTGAAGAAAAATGTGGTTTAAATGCAGTCAAGTTACGTTTTTTAATCAGGAGGAACCAATAGCATTTATAATAAAAATTACAAAACACCGTTAACAGATAATAGAACTTATAGTACTGTTTAATAGCAGTACTTAAAAGGCTCAGCGGCGATAGACCAGTGAGGGTGATTGGTTCTCAAACTGACAGTATTCTTTGGAAGCAGCTAATAAGCAATACCAGGTAATAAATTATTTAGCAATAATCGCTTCCATTTTCAGAGCCTTTTAATGATTTAGGCTAAGGATAATTATTTAACCAAATGGGGAATTATTCAATTTATAAAAGAATAACATGATTTTATGGACTTATGCATTACCTTGAATACATCAAAATTCCGATGCAGTTTTCAGGATTAAGTTGAGATTTGAGATAGTCGCAACAGAGCTGAAGAACGCCAAGTATGGACAGATAGTCTGCCGCGGACAGTAGCCGGGTCACATTGTTCATCGTGATGCTGATTTTCCGAAGATAGACGTACTCCAAGAGGGAGTGCATGATGTCCTTCGTGATCCCCGGAAGGATAATGTCTCTCTTCTCTTTCGAATGGAGTGTAGTGGTGAAAAGAGATCTGGAAGAAGTCCATCGGCAATCGATACGTTTAAAAAATTATTACAAACAGTATAAGGACATGGGAATATATATAATAAAATAATTGTAATGAAAACTCTAAGGAGAAATTTGCCGCTAAAACCAGGATTTAGAGAATACTACAGGATTTTAGAGAATCCCTAACATGTATGTGTGTGTGTGTATATATATATATATATATGTATATATGTATGTGTGTGTGTGTGTGTGTGTGTGTGTGTGTGTGTGTGTACCAATATTTAAACAAAGGGCTGTAATCTCAAAAAAAAAAAATGTTTATATATAAAAACTTAAGTTATAATAATGGGAAGCAATATTTGTTTGATAGCAAAATAAGTTTTAATGGGGTGAAATGGAAATTTAAAGTTAGAGGTGAATTGGTATACTTAAACTACAAAAGATTTTGGTCAAATAACAATGAGATATACTCCCTTTGTAAAAGAAGAGAAGTAAAATACATTTCGTTTCCTCGCTACATTCCCCATTTTATGTGAAATTAGAATAAGATGCTTCGGAAAAAACTGTCTAACCGTTGACGGAGTAATAAACTGATCTACCGACCAAAACTGGATGGCTGTGTATAATTATTGTAAACTAGCATGACCTTATAGATACAATCCTATAAAATAATTTAATTATACCTAAACTTGTCATATATATAATTGTACTTGTTAATTGTTATTGTTTAGTTGTTTTGAGCCTGGCGAAGGAATAGTAGATTCAGTGAGTGAGATTTGTTTTTACTTTTATTGTTACTGTTTTATAAATTGTAAAATTGAACAGGTCGGCTCCGGACTAGACGGTCTAAAAGACCATAGTTCTATAATTGTTTTCTTGTAAATTGTGAGATTGGTATATTTTGTTGTAATATGCTGGAAAAAACAACAGCAAAAAAACATTTATCTGTCTATGCAACAATAGAATATTAAAAATCTGGTGCGGGCAACACACGACTTTCACTTACCTCCATTTTTAAAATCAATGAGAGAATTTTCAAATACAGTTAGAGATAAAAATACGTGAAATTATTAAGGAATTAATTAAATTAAATTTCTATAGAAACATGTGATTGATTCAAAAATCAATTATATTATTATCTAAAATAATCAGTTATTTTTATGTTCATTTCATCACTCTCTATTAACTTTTAAAAGCTTGTGTATGAGATGATAATTTTTCTAAAATCTTTAGCTTTCAAACGGTATATCATACATGTATATTACTGCTCTTATGTTCAAAAACGAAAAATTGCATTAAAAAAATATTTTTTCTGTTTTCTCCTTTAGTTGGGTATCGAATTTATTCAATTTATATATTTACCAGTTTTTCATCAGCGTTAACAAGATAATCTAGTTATTATTATTGAATCTACAAAATTAAAGGTACTTTAGAGGAAGAAAATTTAAAATATCGGCATTTAAGCCCTGTCAGACCATTTTTATCCAAATAAAACCTACATGATATTAAAGCCCATTTAATTTTACATCGATATAGCGAGTTTAATCAAAATCGTCGGAACCGTTTTTGAGAAAATCGAAAAAAGGTGCAAAATGCATGGTATAAAGTGCCTCTTCTGGTAAGCTCATTTTGATGAAAAAAGTTTTGTCACGTCTCGGGCGTATAGTTGTCTTAAATATGAAATTTCAGTTTCATAGGACTTACCGTTTCCGCCCGGGAGTTACCACAGACACACACACACACAGACACACACACACACAGACCTTTTTGCGGGACTTGGTTATTTGGACTCAGGGGACCCTAAAACGTGTATTTCCGTTGAAAACTGGAATTCGAAAATTTTCACGATCGCAATACTTTCCTTACTATATATAGTAAGTGAAAGTAAAAAATTCGTGGAAATTTATTAAAATATTGATCTTGTCAATATTTTAGCTGATAAATGTATGAATAAAAATATAACACTATCTATTCAAATACAGTATTTCCTGGGAGTATTCCTATTCCGCACTTTTAATATCCAAAGTCTATCCTACTTTCTTGAACTCATCCCTTGTTCATCGGTACATTCGTTTAACACAAGATCCCAGCCCACTAACATCTATTGTCCTTCTCATCGAACATCATCCTTTAAAAAATCCATACCTAACTCTATACGCAAAGCATCTTCTTTAACCCATTTAAAAACAAAATATTCCTTGGGGTTACCTGTAGCAGGGTGGTTAGCATAACAGCCTCCTATGCCAAAGGTCCCGGGTTCAAACCCGCAGGTAGCCCTAGGATTTTTTAATGGGAGTAAAAAATCCTTAGTTATGCCGTCCTTCGGAGGGGACGTCAAAAGGTGGTCCCGAGCCTGAGCGATGTCAGATACTCGTTAAAGATCCCTATCCTAATAAAACCCGTGTTTCGGGTTCCCGAAAAAAGAAATTAATGCAACTGCTCTGCCATCTAGTGGCCATAGGGAGAATGAGAGCGCCCCTAGCGGCCGAGAATGAAACTGAAGTTGCAGGTCCTGGCCGGTTGTGCCAGACAGTCTCTCCAGTTTTTTTTGTTCCTCCTGTAGAACCACCCTTTACCATGGAGTAGAGAATTTAGAAGACCCCCTGGCCAAAGGGGAAGAGGAGAGGAGGAGAGAAGAACAGACTCATCTTCCAGAGCATTTTCACCATCAGAGATCACCACTTAAGTTATTACTGGTTATAATTTACAATATCACTTATAACTTTACTAACCCAGTCCTAATGAACATCTGGCCATTAGGTTAAATATGTACCGATCTTCTTTATAATATAATTAATTTTATCCCCATAATGTGTTTATTTTATCTTGGCCCAGCCTTATTTCATTTAGTTATATTTTTCATACAGTCCACTTACATATTACTAAAGGAGTGATCATCTTGACATTTAGTTGGAGGTGATTACTTTAAACAACCCGGATAGGCAAAATTTAGGACTCCCACTGTAGTATCGTCTGATTAGCCACAGCAGCATAAAGGGACGTTAAATAAATAAACAAACAAACAAAATATTCCATCATCTCCTCAGTAATCAATCTTCCGAATAATTGTATACAATATTAATAATAATAGTCATATTTAAATCTAAAATGAGGAACACTACAAATATGTTAACAAATCTTTTCTTTGTTTTGATGATATTAGTGTAAGGTACAATTATAGTATCTGTGCATGCACATGTGTTTAGTATTATATATTCATACAAGAATGTACTACTGTCGTTGTATATACTACTTTATAAATAATGCAAGTAGTAGTTATATGTCGTTCAAGTAATCATACTTACTACTTTTATAAATGATATAAATATAACCTTAATTTTTTTTTAATGTTTTTAATTTTATGCCTGACACAAGACTGTTAGTGTACTTTATTGTTATTCTTAAGGGACAGAAGGTCCTAGAATAAAATTTACTTTTCTTTTTACAAAGATGAGGATTTTTTTCCGACTGAAACTTAATTTCATACATTATTAATATTTGGGCAAAAAGAATGTGAAGTTTACATACATATCCATATTCATCATTTGAAAATCATGATTTTCAAGTTCAAGGATAAAGGATAAAAATATATATATATTTTTGATAAGTTTACATTTTTTATTGATTTTGATAGCAAGTGTGGCAGAAGTAAATAATTTTCAAAAATAATTACACTATTTTTTCTAAAACAGTATTTGACTCACAAACTTTCATTAAGGAATCTCCTTCCAAACTCAACTATTTTTTAATATTTTTAATTTTCTTGATTCTTCTCATATACCTCCTTATAATTTATATAAATTATAAAAAAAAAAAAAAAATCAATAATAATAAACTTGAGTGTATTTAAGATTAAATAAATACCTGAAATAAGGGCTACACGCTGACAGTATCGCCCTGTGGACGGATACCTTGCCTCCATCCTCCAGCCTCAGGGTGGCATCGCATAGCATGTTCTGGATGTGCAGCTCGTACAAGGAGCGCATTGACGTCTGGCTCATGCATTTTCCTATTCTGCATTCACCATCTTGCTCATGAAACATATAAACCTCCCCTGCGCAAGAGATTTATTTTAATTACCAGCATAATGGATTCGATTATTTTTAAGAACAAAACTGCCATCTTAAATTTAATCTTTAAATGTATGGAACCAACATTCAAATACACATAAAAGAAATCTACTCCATTATAAAGGCCACGCTGCACGGTTAGGTAGGCGAAGAGTAGAAGAGGTAGGTGAAAATAATAAAAGCGAGTGCTGGTGTAAGTTCACCAAACTAGCTCGAGAAGTCATACTTTAAAAAAAATAAATTTGGATTGAAACATCAAAGATTACTGTTAAAAATACCTTACAATATCATTAAACATGATATTTTAAACAGCTGCAATTTTAGACTCCAGAAACAATTTGATAAGCAGGAAAACAGAACTCTCATCCGTCCTATATTTTGTTATGGCTCGGAGACATGGACCACAACCGAGGCTGAAGATCAACTCCTGCTCACATTTGAACGAAAAGTGTTGTTCTTCGAATTTACGGCGGCGTATGTAAGAACAATGAATAGTGGAGGAGGAACGATCGGGAGCTGAGCATGTAATAAGAGCCGGACATCTTATATTATCAAGCTTGGAAGAATCAGATGGGCAGGACATTTGGCTAGAATGTCTGACGATCTACCTACCAAGAAAATAATTACTGATTACTTGTATAGTGATCGAAGAGTTGGCAGGCCGAAGCTGCGAAGGGTAGAGTGCGTAGCCCAAGACGCTAGAAAGTATTTGAAGGCCCGAAACTGATTGGCAGCGGCACAGAATCGGGAGCCATGGAGGTTGCTGTTGGAGGAAGCCGGAATATGGTTTTAGTGCTTATAGAACCAATATTAATTTCGAAAAACATATCAATATCATTTGACAAATCATTATTAAGGAGGTTATATTTTGATAACATTATTCGTTGATTAAGGAACATTATTAATGTTAAATATTTCATTTTATTACGGCAGTTCATTTTGTCAACTAAGTTGGCTAAGTAAAGAATCTTTATCGAATTGTGTTTTTGATTCTTGTTTTGAGTTATTAACCTTTGTACCCTTCAATAAAAAAAATGACGAATTTATTCCTATACGAGAGGAATTAAGATACTTTGCAATTAAAACCATTAATGAGCGTTATCTCAGCCCTCCATGTCTTCACCGATGGTTTAGCGGAACATGCAAAATACAATGGAGGAGCGGGCGTGTGCCTATGCCAGTTGGGAAATGGTCTATAAATTTAGACAGTGAAATTCGTGCCATACTAATAGCTCTGCAAGATCTCTCATATATAGATGCAAAGAGCATTGTCTTCTTAGTGGATTCACAGGCGGCCATTATTGCAGCTACGCAGCCTAATGTATCTCAAGAAAATGACTTAGGGAACTACCAATTGCAAATTGAACAACTGCTTCAACAGGGTAGGCAGATGGTTTTCCAGTGGGTACCCGACCACTGTGGTATCCATGGGAAGGAAATAGCTGACAAGCTTGCAAAAGAAGGTGCAGCTTGCTTCAGAACAGTCGTACAATCTAATTTCCTATCCTAGAGCTAGGGATGAAGTTAAGAGGGCAAATCATGCTCTATCAATGGATTCCCTAAGACTAAGTTCGATCAATAAGCACTGGGCCAATCTCCTTCTAGAGGAAGAACGGATACCGAGAAAAGATGATGTTGCACAGTTCAGAATGATTACCGGTCTTGATTACCTGACGAAGCACCTGTATCGGATCGGAGGGGTAGAGTCTCCACTTTGCTGTCTTTGTTATGCGAATAGTGAAATGGATGCAGTGCATCTAGGAGTATGCTCCAAATTACAAAATATAACAGCTGTAACACTATCCAGATCGCAGTGGTACTCGGCTGCCAGATCCCTTATGGCGAAAACTGAAATGGGAAGGCATAATTTAAAAAAATTAATGTTTCCTCCCCTTCAAAATGTGGCGTTTAAATTCTGTCCGTCCGCAGTCCAACGTGTAACGCCCGCCGGTACTGCTACGGTATTTCTGTTACTACACTTTTTTTCAATTAGTTACCAGAATTATATTCATAACAAGTTTTACTAATTTCTTCATTCGGAACTACTTTTTTGAGAATATTCAAGGTTCTTTTCAACGATTTAACTTTATCATGGTTAATCATCATCATCATCAATCCGGCGCTACAACTCGGTGACGAGTCCTGGCCTCCTCCACCAGCCCTCTCCAGTTATTTCTATCTTGTGCAGCCGTCATCCAGTTCCTTACTCCCAGGATATCCCTTTCATTCGCTGTCACACCATTCCACCATCTAAGTTTCGGTCTTTCTCTTCTTCTGAAGTCGTGGAGAGGTTCAGTCAAAATGGCCTTAGGGATCGCCTCATCCTCCATTCTAGCCACGTGACCAGCCCAGCGCAGTCTGCCAAGCTTCAAGGTCATAACGACATAATTGTCCTTGGAACCTGTATAGAGTTCATTATTGGTCCGCCTCCTCCAATGTCCATTGAGATAAACTCCTCCAAAAATTCGTGGAAGTATTTTTCTCTCAAAGACTTGTAGGTCCTGTTCAGTTCTTTTACTAATAGCCCATGTTTCTGATCCATACAACAGGACTGAGCGAACCAACGTCTTATATAGATGGAGCTTAGTCGGCCTGTCTAGGAGCCGGGAGGTGAACTCTCTTCGGAGGCCAAAGTAGCACCTGTTTGCCATCGAAATTCTTCTTTTAACCTCAACCTCCGGTGCATTATCTTGCGTTACAATAATTTTGAGGACATATCGATTATTTTACTTGGTTTTCATGAACACAACCTATGATATTTTTCGGCTGAAACTAAACTAAAGAATCCCTGACTTGACATATAGACAGACATTAGACCACGGGATATTGTTATTGAACCCAATCAGAATAATTTACATGAAAAATACATTTCTGTTGTATTTAATTGACAACCTTTATACCTATTAATGTACAAGATTTATAAAAAGAACGTGGATAACAAATAAACGAAAAAGGCAGACAACACCACAATATATTAATCTGATGAAGAGGCAGTTAATGAAAGTGGCTAAAGCCACAATTAGTCAATAAATATATTCCAATTTTTAAATATATGAATGAAATGAACCAGAATCATTTGTTGGTAGCTAAAATATTAATGAAGTTGCAATAACATTCTAACCGCACCTCACAACGCTTCAAGTAAAACCTCTTCGAGCAACATCACTTAAACTTCCTAGACTTTTGAAAATCATTTAAGAAAAAAAATAAGGTGCTTTGAGTTGGACGTAAATGATTATATTGTGAAGGCTTAGACAGAAACTAACAAAATAAATTAGTTATCTACATACGATATTAATAATATGATATGAAAGGTTAAGATTTGTTCAATATACATTAAAGCTTAATCTCGCTAGGTAAACAGCAAAAATAAAATTATTATACTTTAGTTGTAATAAATGGGTTGCCCTGCAAAAGAGGTTCTGCAAAGAAGAAACTCTCACCTGGCATCTCTCTTAAGACGCAGACTTCTACGAAGCCCCTGTGGGCCCAGAAGTTCTAATTCTTCAGGATTCTTGAATTTCTTATTAGTTCACCAGTGCAGATTACCAATCCACCCGTAAAGATTTTTATAGCCTCAATGGTTATGCTTATCCATACTTTTTTATTTTTTTTTATTTTAGTTTTGTATCTAAATGAAAAGCTGTTTTTGTACAGTTTATTTATTCCGTAGCTGTGGTTACCGAGAACGATTCTATAACCTTTACATGAGAAATTTGTAACTTTTTGGAAACGGATAATATTTTTCTGCATTCATTTAAAATATCGGTATTTTCATCTTATTTTTAAAGTCTTGATCTTATTCCGAAATCTTGAGTTACCCTTCATGCGTAATATTTTGTATTAGTCACTACTACAATTTATTTCGCTTGATATTCACATCATAAATACTTTTATTACACAAACGAAGTAGTCCCTACAGTTCTTTTTTAATTATTTTCTTAAAGTGCATACGGAACATATTATGAATACGTTAAAACGAATGGTTATAAGAATTTTCAAAAATATCCAACTTCAAGAATAAAAGCTTTCGTCATGAAAAAACAAAAAAATTTTAAAAATAAAATATGAAGTAAACATATACTAGTTTTCTTTCCCCACTTCCTTTTTGTACTCTGCAGGAAATTAAAAAAAAAATCTAATTTAAGTTTAAATTTCCTCTCTCATTTCATTTTTAGATTTAACTTAACTAACTTGTTATCTTTTATGTATATCTGTTTCTCTGTTTTTGTTAAATCTTCTTACTTTCTCATACGCATGTGAAAACGTATTCCCTCAACATAACTGTTTCAAAAACGGCATTTCTGATTAGACCCAACATTGGGGGAAATATCAACACTATTTGTTATCTTATTTTCCTTCCTTTTTAAATTTTATTTTAATCCTAATTTTTTATTGTAATCTCCAAATATTTTCATACCAATATTATAATTGTATATTACTAGTAGCTGTTACCCGCGACTTCGTTTGCGACCATTTCTGTTATCATGATCGCTATTAAGAACTTTTTAAAAGTATATATTGATTCTTCGCTCCTATTGGTCGCAGCGTGATGTTTTATAGCCTATATTCCTCGATAAATGGACTATCCAATGCAAAAATAATTTTTCGATTCGAACCAGTAGTTTCTGAGATTAACAACAAACAAACAAACAAAGTGTTGATTTTTATAATATATGTATAGATTAGTTTATACATTTTATTACTGTTATGACATTATTGTAACTAATTATTGTTTCTCCTTTTAATTGTTTTGTTTTCCTTACCGCTCATGAAGGCCCACGATGTATGCCGAAACGTCGGCATACAGATTAAATGAATTCGTTTTATCAGTGTGATTTCTCAAAGACCGAATCCTTAACTACCAACTTCTGCATGGAAAAAAACTAATCATCCCTATACCTAGAGCCCTTTATGTACGAAAACTGTGCATATCTAGGGCAATTGGGGCGGGCTGACAAACCAAGCTTCACACCCATTGGAAAATTTATCTAGGTTGATACAGTAATTTTAAGTGGCTTCAATAGCTTCAAGTAAGGTAACAATTAGTTATGACATATATTCTATATTTGTTTTGTTTGTTCATTTAACATCATTTTATACTACTGTAGCCAATCGGACGATGGTACAGTAAGAGTCCTAAATTTCGCCTATCCAGATTTAATTAGGATGGAGTACCTAAGTACCTAAGAGTACTAAAAAAGTATTTAATTAGAGTAAGAGTACCTAAAATCGCACAGGCACGGGACCACCTTTTTACATCCCCTCCGAAGGACGGCATAACTAAGGATTTCTTTCTCCCATTAAAAAAACCTAGGACCACCTGCGGGTTTGAACCCGTGACCTTTGGAATAGAAGGATGTTATGCTAGCCACCCTGCTACAGGTGATCTCCATACGAGTATATTCTATAGAACATATATTGGTGTTGTCACTTATAGAAAGGAATGTATAATAAATAATGCAGATTCTTAGAAATCCACCACTAGAAAACACTCGTTTCAGAAAGGTAAAGGTGGGTTGCAAATTGCCAGCGGAGTGGCTGAGTGGGTTTGCGCGCTTTGCTTTAAAGGCGCGTTGTGCAGCAACCCACAGATGACCAGAAACTTAAAACCAAATAATCACGAGTTCGGGTTCCGGTGCCGTTGGCCTTTTAACTCGGCATGTATCCCCTGGCCCGAGAAACTACCTTATAGCCTTCATAGGCGAGGTAGGAGAGGAAAAAAAAAAAAAAAAGGGGGGACGTATGTGAAATAAAAAGTGCCAATCGCTTTCGACTCCACCCAAAGTGAAAAAAACTGAAATTCGTTTTATTGCAGGTTATTTTAATTTTTTTTTTTTTTTTTTTTCAAAAACTAATCCACGAAGATTCTGTAGATCATACATCAAGTTCTGTACAAAACAAAATCATCTTATAATTGAATAATAATCAGAATCTGAAAAGTCATTTAGTACCAATAAAATCACGCAAATTTTGAAGAAAATATTGCTAACGAAAAGTCTTGTTTGTACGTTATCAAACAGCTGAAACCATGATCAACTTAAGAGTGTGTCTTTCTTTCCTCTAACGTTAATTGAAACGAGAAGATCCGTTTCTTACAGCAGCTTTTTTAACTTTGTTAAATGTTTAGGAAGATAGATTTTAGCAATAAACTTGTATAATTATAAAATTTAGGTAAAGATAATAAAGATTCAAAGGTTGTGTATTAATTATACCATGAACAAAACACTATCGATCCAATATAATTTGAATAGACTGCTAAAAAATAAATTTTTAAATTTCTATAGAATCGAGGTAATCTTGAGAATGAGGTAGACTTTTTTAAAATGTCTCCTTGTATGGAAAACGAGCACTGAAATAATTTTCTTAACGCCTGTAACTTTAAGCGAAATGTATTAACTTTTTCAGGAATACACCAACTTAGTTCATCGTCAAACTTTTTCCTTGTCCTTTGTAATTAGTATAACTAATTTTTATTCCTATTGCCTCTTCGTGTTCATGTCTTATTTAAAACCAATGAATCCTTCAGATAGAGGCAATTAAACAGTAAATAAAATAATAAAGTATTTAATTGTTTAAAAAGAATGGCTTTACAGCGTTGGTAGAAATAAAATTCGGGTAGAGATCGTCTGATGAATAATGCAGTTCATTATCAAAGGCATCTGTGGCTAGCTGTTACTGAATGCTGTATGTTACTAAAAAAAATCTGGTGCTCGCAACACACGACTTTCGCTTACCTGCGTTATTAAAATCAATTTAAATTGTTCTTAAAAATTTTTAAACACAGTTAGAGATAAAAATAAATTTCAAATAGTTAATTACATTTTTTTTGTTTTTTTTTTATAGTAATAATATTTATTTATTTAAAATATTTACAAATATATATAGCTACAAATAAGTTTCTTACATGATTTCAGTTATCCTAATTAATTACATTGAATTTCAATGGAAACATGTGTTTTATTAAATAATCTATTATATTCTTAAGTACGACAACCAGTTAGTTTTATCGGTTTTTCATTACTCTCCGTTAACTTTTACAATTTTGTGTATAGCATAATATTTTTTCTAAAATCTTTAGCTTTCCAACAGTATATTATACATCTATATTATTGTTTTCGTGTTCAGAAACACAAAATTGCATACAATTTTTTTTTGCTCTTTTCATCTTTAGTTAGCAATTAAATTCGTTCAACTTGAAGATTTAGCTATTTTTTAGAAATGCTAATCAAATGATATGTCTAATTTCAAAAAATCTAAAATCTAAAAGCTAGTTTAGAGGAAGAAAATTTAAAATATCGGCGTTTAAGTCCTGTCTGGCTATTTCAATCAGAATGAAACCTACGTTATATTAAAGCGCATCCAATTTTACGTTAATATAGCGAGTGTAATCAAAATTGTTTGAGCCGTTGTTTAAAAAAGGTACAAAATGCATGGTATAAATGGTGTCTTCTGTTTTGGCGACATTGATGGAAAAGTTGCTGTAACATCTCCGACATAGAGCTCTTAAAATATGAAATTTCAGTTTAATGGTATAAGTATAATATAAGTAGTATTATGGTTTTCGAACTAGACTTACAACATACATACACACAAACCTTTTTGTGGGACTTGCTTGTTTGGACTCAGAGGACCCTAAAACGTGTATTTCCGTTGAAAACTTACGAACATTTTAACGATCCCAATACTTTCTTACTATATATTTCATCTATAGGTATGATTAAGTAAAAAAGTAACATCTTTTGTGCCAAATGATATGACATTTTTAAAAGATCTGATATTTCTTATCATCTATCAACTTTCGATAACCTTTGGAAAACTCCATTTCCTGAGATGAATCTTTCATAGAGTAATAAGATATACAACGCCATTTTCCTCTTCAGTAGCGAGGTAGTAGCAATTTGCAAAGAAATGAGCAAATTGATAGGATGTAAGCGTAACGAACACGCGTTAAACCACAAATGGATTCTTCATTGGAGGCCTGATTTAAATAAAAATTCTTATATGCTAACTAGAAATAATAATATGTAGAACTAGGTGTTTAGAATTTATTTTTTAAAATGGAATATTTTTGTAAACATGGATTAAGTCTAATGGAAATATTATTTAAATTTACGATGTTGCCTATCCAGGTTTAATTAGGATAGGGATCTTTAACAAGTACTTTACATCACACAGGCACGCGACCACCTTTTTACGTCCCCATCGAAGGACAGCATAACTAAAGAATTTTTTATCCCTTTAAAAAATCTTAAGGCCATCTTCAGTTATGAATCCTCGACCTTGCGAGTAGTATGTTATGTATACCAGAGTAATTAAATTAAAGACTGCAAATTTGGTCTAGGCCTATTTTTTCAAGTTTAATTGTTGCTCGATAATTACTGTAGTCTAATTATTGTTGCCATTACAATATTAAAACTTTCTGGCATATCGTGAGTGAGCATAATATGTAGTAATGACGGGTGTGTAGACATTGGTCCAGCTAACCATGGTGAAATCGATGAAACTTCTAGGCTCTGTCGAAGGAGAAAAATCTGTCAGATAAGGAAAGTAAGCATGCGGTATTACCTTAAGACTTAGTCATATTTGATACTTGAGTGACATTCAGGAATACTCTTTGAGCATAACTTTTGCCTTAGTACCGAACTAAAGAATGCTATACTATGTAGTTGAGTGAAACATTAAACGCCATTATGAAATCAGGGTTCCAAAGATCTTCAGAATCGTCTAATAAATCGTTCATATTCGATGTCTTTGCACTTCTGTCGTTGATAGAGAAGACTATAGAATAGAAAATAATTTTTATTCTGGGACTAGATCCCCTAAGAATAACACGTTTGTATAGCTGAAATATACAACATGTCTGGCTAATAGACAAAAGGAACATGATTAATAACTAATTACAAGTATGGGTTAATATATGTGTGTATCACACGCATATACATCCATATATACAAAAAAATCTGGTGCGGGCAACACACGACTTTCACTTATCTCCGTTTTTAGAATCGATTAAAGAATTTTCAAATACAGTAGAGATAAAAATGAGATTGGCGTGAAACCATTAAAGAATTAACTAAATGGAATTTCTATGGAATTTTTTTGGAAGAAACGTGTGTTTTATTAAAAAAATTATTATATTATTATCTAAAATAATCACTTAGTTCTATCGGCTTTTCATCACTCTCTATTAACTTTTAAAAGCTTGTGTATGAGATAATATTTTTTCTAAAATCTTTAGCTTTCCAACGGTATATTATACATGTATATTACTGTTCTTAAGTTTTTTGTTTTGTTTTTTAACATATTTATTGATATTTATAACTGTATTATTATATACAAGTAAATGTGATGGACATAGTAAACTGACATGAGATACATGTAGAGAAGCTACCCATTGGCAGCACTCTAAAAGTGTTCTTAAGTTAAAAAACAAAAACTTGCATTAAACAAATATTTTTTTCAGTTTTTTCCTTTAGTTGGGTATCGAATTCATTCAATTTATATATTTACCTGTTTTTCATCAGTGGTAACAAGATAATATATAATTATTTGTATAGAATCAACAAAAGTAAAGGTACTTTAGAGGAAGAACATTTAAAATATCGGCATTTAAGCCCTGTCAGACTATTTTAATCAGAATGAAACCTACATGATATTAAAGCCTATTGAATTTTACATCGATGTTGTGAATTTAATCAAAATTGTCGGAACCGTTTTTGAGAAAATCATAAAAAGGTGAAATATGCATAGTATAAAGTGGCTCTTCCGGTCAATCTATTTTGATGAACAAGTTTTTGTATACACCTCGGACGTATAGTTGTCTTAAATATGAAATTTCAGTTTCATAGGACTTTTCGTTTCCACCCGGCAGTTACCACATACACGCACACACAGACCTTTTTTTCGGGACTTGGCTATTTGGACTCAGGGGACCCTAAAACGTGTATTTCCGCTGAAAACTGGAATTCGAAAATTTTCGCGATCGCTCACTATATATAGTAAGTGAAAGTAAAAATATATACAATGATAAACTAAAAATAAAAACAATTCTTAGAAAATATTTTGTTGAAAGAAATTAAAAATAATTTAATAGATAACAGCATTTAAATATAGACAATGAACAAAAATTATTCTTGTTTCAAAGTGTGATGTCAGGAATATAAATTTCACAGTTTCTAAGCGTCTTTTTGGGATAATAAAATGTATTGGAAAAGTTGGCATCTGAATGAGGAGAGGGAAGCATCATGACAGATATGAGTAGGTAGAGAATTCCAGAAAGTAGAGGAGCGGACGAGGAAGGAACGCTCAAAAGTTTTAGTTCTATGGGTAGAACAAAATAATGTTCGGAATGGCGCGATCTTGTATCAAGTGAGTGGACTGAGGATTTAAATTGTAGGAGACTGTGGATGTTCGGAGGGTGTTGGAAGTTAATGATTTGGTAAAGGTATGATCCTAAGAAATATTGTCTGCGAATTGGGAGAACGAGCTCACAACTCGCCGTACAAATGGGTCACATGAGACCTCTTCGGAGTACTGAGGACGCATCTAAAAAATATGTTCATCATTCGTTTTAGCCTGTCCTCAAGCACAGTCGGGAGACCACCATACACTAAGCAGCAATAGTCAGAGTGGGGGGAAATAAGTGCGGATACAAGGAGGATACGGATGGAAAGTGGAAGAAGATGGCGGGAGCGATGGAAATATTTGAGGGTACTTATTGTTCTTCGGGAGATTTGAGCAATATGGGGTTCCCAGGAAAGGGTTTGGTCAATGATAATACCCAGGTTTTTGACAGAGAAAGTGAAGGTGATTGGGTGATCATTTAAGGTGAGGCTCGGAAATGTGGTATAGGATCTGAGGAGGGAATGGAACTATAGATATTTACCTTGCATTAGCGATGTTGTCTATGCCATCCATGTACTCATTTCTTATCACCATGGACCAAATAGCGAATTTAGAAAGAAAAACTAATGAACTATATTGAGGGTGTATGGTCGACTGCTGAAATTATCGTAAGATAAAATAATCGAGAGTCAGTTTTTTTTTTCTTCTTTTTTATTTTAAAACAAACGACTGACTTCCGATAATTTCATCCTACGAAAAAGTAATGAATAACGATTTTATTAAAGTTTGTTAACAAACAATGAAAAAAAATCTGATATGTTTGAGATAATTTTTAATGGTTAAAATCAGTAAATGCCAAAAGATGGTAAATTAATCTGACTTATATTTCATCATCCGTTTAATGAAATACGTCTGGTAAAGTGCAAGGAGTCCATTATTTAATTCTTTATTAAAATAAATAAAACATAAATATTAAAATGATGTTGCATGTTGCCAAAATCACTAATATATATTACTATTCACTCTTGTAAGAACGCAGGCTAAACTGCTGTTGGTCACTAATAAATCAGAGAGACGCATCATCCATGTGACCACTGTGAAGGTGATAGCGTTCGTTGGAAAGGCGCGAATGATGGTAGAATTCAACCCTTTAGTAAGGAAGCTGTACCCTTCCATTTTGTAGCTCACCCTAAAGCAGTCCGCATAGTTTTTGAACATCGCGCTGGTGTTGATTCCGTCCGATTGCATTCGAGTCTTGAGGACGTCCATGGGATACACGATGACCCAGGATATGCTGCCCGCCGAGCCACCTGCCAACATAGTCCTCCAAGTCGGGGCGTCCTGGAAAACAGCTATTCTTTAACAATCAGGATAAAAGAAAAATGCTATCATTTCAATATGAATGTTGAGTAAATAAATGGATTAACATAGTAAAAGTCCTTAATTTTTTATGATTAGAGGCATCATGATATTTAATAATAATAATAATTTATTTATTTATTCTGGGAAAAGTCCCTTTAGAATAATACAAAATACAATAGTGTAAGATTATCAGTCTTTATATCTAAAAAAAAAAATAAAATAAAAATAAAGCAAACGACAAAAAATGATAAATTAATATATAGCTACGAAAATTAATGTTTGAAAAAATATTAGTAAAAAAATATAAATGACGATTAAAGAATATAATAAATAAATAATTATCATGTTCACATACATAATCTCGACTAAAAAACAAAATACAATTCTTATTTAACTAAAAAATAAAACACATCTATAACTTTTTCTATGTACTTTTTTTTCATGGAAACTAGATCAGTCAGGATTCTTTGGGAATTGAATGGACAGTAAATAATGGAATAGATGATATTTGAAAGTCGAAAGGGTATTAGAATTACGGATATCAGAAAGAATAGAGTTCCACATGGAAGAGGATAGGATTATGAAAGATCTGTTAAAAGCTATAGTTCGATGGGCACATACGAGTTTTTTGGGAATGGATTGAGAATTTGAATAATAAGAGATCAGAGACGAATGATGGATGGCGGGATTGGATAGCTTGATAGAAGAAGGAAGCTAGGAAATACTTGCGACGGTAGGAAAGATAAAACCACTTTAACTCTCCGTAAAATCGAGTGACATAAATGTCCCTGGAGATCTCAAAGATGAATCGAATGAAGCAATTAAATAACCGTTTTAGTTTTTCTTCAAGATCTCCAGAGACACCCCATACACCGTACAGCAATAAATAAAGTGGAGAAATATTAGGGAGATCAGAAGCTTACGTGTTTCAAGAGGAAAGAGGTGACGGAGTCCATTTAATCGTTTTAAAGTGATGAATAACTATGTACCATAATTAAATTATTTCCTATTTTACTATTATTATGATTGAAAAAAACGCTGCAAATTATTACACAATGGTTTATTATTTCCAAATAACAATATTGGGGTATAACTGGCTGTTGATAGGCAATTAAGTAATATGAAAAGCACTAATTCAAGTTAGGATCCTCGTTGAATGGACCGGTATTTGTGTGGCAAATTTCGAAAAAATTAACCCAGTAGTTCCGGATAAATGCCACGGACGGCGGACAAACGGATTTTTATTCGTTATTCGGATTCTACGCATCTTGAAACGTAAGCTCTCAAATTTTGAGCAGGGGTAATTTTTTTTTTTTTTTTTTTTTCTGTTCGTTTACAAAGATTGATTATTGAAAATACTAAACCAAAAGTAATCTATTTTTCTTGATTTTCTAATTGGATTTATAATTATTGGCAAGGGCATCGGCAGGATTTTCGTTAAAAGGAAGAGATCAAGTAGATTAAAAATCGTTAGGGAAGGCAAGTTGGTCGAAAAAAGTTAATTTTTTCAAATATAGCTTATACTTATGCATATGTTGCCCAATTTTCATTGATTTCGTCACTTGACAATTTTTATTTTCGTTATTTTTTATCAGCTATTCTCTATTCTTTCCTAAGTATGAAAACATAGATAAAATATTTTTCTGGCTAATACTTTTAACGTTGCAGCCGTATTAAGTCAACTTGACAATTTTTTTTCCTTTAGTTGGGTATCGAATTTATTCAATTTATATATTTACCAGTTTTTCATCAGCGTTAACAAGATAATCTAGAAATTATTATTGAATCTACAAAATTAAAGGTACTTTAGGGGAAGAAAATTTAAAATATCGGCATTTAAGCCCTGTCAGACCATTTTTATCTTAATAAAACCTACATGATATTAAAGCCCATTAAATTTTACATCGATATAGCGAGTTTAATCAAAATCGTCGGAACCGTTTTTGAGAAAATCGAAAAAAGGTGAAAAATGCATTATATAAAGTGCCTCTTCTGGTAGGCTCATTTTGATGAAAAACGTTTTGTCACGTCTCGGGCGTATAGTTGTCTTAAATATGAAATTTCAGTTTCATAGGACTTACCGTTTCCGCCCGGGAGTTACCACACACACACAGACACACACACAGACCTTTTTGCGGGACTTGGTTATTTGGACTCAGGGGACCCGAAAACGTGTATTTCCGTTGAAAACTGGAATTCGAAAATTTTCACGATCGCAATACTTCCCCTTACTATATATAGTAAGTGAAAGTAAAATAACAGTGAGATAAAGATATGTTTTTTATTTTTTGTCCTCACAACTCATAACCTAAAAAGTGAAGAAATTGATTTCAAAATTCTCGAAAAAGAATAAAGTACGACAGTTTTTTATTGACGAGAGGCTTTTAGATAAAAGCCTATAAAGAAAAAGAGACTTACCTGTAATCATTTTTTCTTCTACAGCTTAGTCATAGGCCTATTTTCTGTTAAAATTCCGATCTTGAGAACATAGTCCTTTTTTGTATATCAATTTTTGAAAAATGGAGAAAGTCCGTGTTTACCCACATATATCTCAAAAGGAAATGAGTTAACCTATGAAACTAAATACAGAGCACACATATATACGATGATTATAAGTGATATAAATTTGGTTATTTAAAAATGGTTAACTTCGTTAATTTTGCATATTTCAGAATAATTATGAGAGTACTTTGTACAATTCTGGTTTTTACAATATGTTAATCTAAGTAGCCAAGGAAATGGTTGAAAAAATTCGTGAAAATTTACATCAACTGAAACTTTTTGCGCGCTATAACAAGGAAAGAATCTCGCACTTATTTTTTTTTTCTTGTACAGTCTTATCATTGCACAACTTAAATTCCGATCGTGTAGCCATTGTATTTTTTATTTTATGTCTCCAAAATTACAAGAATTAGAAATATTTTTCCAACACATGTTTTCAGTCGCGAATATGACTTAAAACGGCTGCAACACTAAAAGTATTAGCAAGAAAATATTTTATCTACGATTTTATACTCAGGAAAGAATAGAGAATAACTAATACAAAAATAATTGAAAATTAAGTTGTTTTGTTGTTTATTCGTTTAACGTCACTTTATGCTACTATGGCTAATCGGACGATGCTACAGTGGGAGTCCTAAATTTTGCCTATCCAGGTTTTATTAGGATAGGGACCTTTAACGAGTACCTGACATCGCACAGGCTCGGAACCACCTTTAAACGTCCCCTCCGAAGGACGGCATAACTAAGGATTTTTTACTCCCATTAAAACATCCTAGGGCCACCCGCAGGTTTGAACCCGCGACCTTTGGCATAGAAAGCTGTTATGCTAGCAACTACGCTATGGGTGACCCCTCGAAAAGTAAGTACATGGTTGGAAGTAAACGCAGTTTTCAACTAAACTTTTACCCTAATATGTTATTTTAGATTTTTAATGTTTTATGCGATTTTTGGTCCACCATCCTTTAGGGGATTGCTGCTTCCCTCCCTGACCTCTCCAACATACGCTAATGACAACTGATGTGTGTTACAACTGATGATATTGTAGGTGACAACTTACCCATCCTCCTGATAATAGTTCAAAAAACATGAAATATGCTCCAAAAGAAGGGACTTCTCTTGCCATAGTGATGCTAAATCCTTTATAAACCCCTCTCAACCCTTGAGTCTTGTATATCTTGACTAAACAGTCGATTGCCCCTCTGTACTTTTTCTTCTTCTGCACTTGAAGAATGGTCTTGGCCAGTTCCAAGGGGCTGCAAATGAAGCTCTGGAGAAGACCGGCTGAGGCTCCAGCCAAAAAGTGAGAATGCAAGCCTTCAGATCCGATCAGCCGCTGTACCTGAGCGTGGGCGCCGAAGACAACGGCGTTGACCAGCGAGACACCTCCCAAAGGCGAAGTGATCCCTTTGTATAAACCTGCAACCTTAATAGGAATATCATGTCATATTTATTGAAATTTACAGCAGTAAAATATATATATATAAACTCCCCGTCAAAAGTATTGTAACACTTAGAAATATTTTTTTATAATAAAGAAAGGTTCTAAAGTCAATAATAAACATTTTTAAACTGTAAATAAATTACAATATTTCTTCCAATAAACAAAAAATTCAGAAAAATTACTTTTTAAAATTTATTTTTATTATATATATATATATATATATATATATATATTATTTTTTATTATTAGAATTTCAATTTTTAATTTACATTTAATAAGACGTATTGCCCCCTCTGGCTTGAAAGACTGCTTCCACCCGTCTTGGCATACTTGTAAAAAGATTTTGAAGAAAATCTTGGGGTATATTGTCCCACTCCTCCAATATAGCTGCCTTTCGCATTTTAATGATAGTAGGAGGTGAAGCTCGTGACCGAACCTTTCTTTTGAGATAATCCCAAACGTGCTCGATTGGTGTAAGGTCAGGACTTCTTGCTGGCCAATCAATGGTGTGAATATTTGTAGTGTTCAGGTATTCAGAAACCCATCTTGCTTGTGAGGACGACCATTATCATGCATGAGCAATGATTCAGAGTCTATGAATGGAATAATTCTGACTGAATCCACGTGACTTAAACGATTCATTGTGAGTAAAATTAACTGTTTTAACTAGACTTAAGAGAAAAGAGAGACAGACTTGAAGCAAACGAAAGATAAACATGGACTAAAAGGAAAATTGAAGTGAATGAAACAAATTTCCATCGTTTGTTGGTAAGCAGTGAATAAAAATGATATGTCTAATCCTTAATATCTCTCATTTAATAAATAATATTACTATAAATATAAACAAAGTCTGGATTAAGTTCAAAACCAAGAAAATCACGAGAATTATGGGTGTTGCAGTATTTTTGATGGGAAGTGTACATATATTGTAATTTTGAGTAAAATAAATTACGTATGTAACAAAAAAATGTTTTGAATTTAGTACTTTTTATAAATGTTTTCTTCCAGTGATTATACGATAAGAATAGGACTGTTTAGATAGCAGAGACGTTATGTTGAACATTTCCTATTTTATTCGATTTATGTTTCTCCTATTGGCACAACGGATGCATATATCTGCCCTCAGCCTGCTGAAGCAGCCTTTCCCTTAGTATCTTCTGCCATGGTTTCATCCCAGTTTTCGGTCACTCCTTACGTTGTCCCGCCATCTGATCTTTTGTCTTCCTCAGGAACGCACTCCATTTGGATCATCCATAGTGGTTTACAGTCTTTTGGCTGCCATTTAAGACGCAGGAGCTTTCCAAACATGGACGCTGCTAGTTCCTGATAAAGCCAATGTAGAATAGAATAGAAAACAAACTTTATTCTGGGACAAAGTCCCTTAAGAATAACATTAATGAACAAAATAATAATTTATATCTGGCCTGAAACAATATATAACTACATTTAAATAACAAAAGAAAGAAGAAAAAAATAAAAGGTCATTGTGACATCTCTAGGGTTAGGGTTAGGGTATTGGAGTAGGTGCTCAACCTCTTGGTTATTAGCACCGAATAAATTTGTAGTAACAGATTTGTTTTACTCTTTTTTCTTCTTTTTATTTATTTATTTTTCTTTCTATTTTTTTTTTTTATTTATTTATTTTTTTTTAAATTTATTTATTTATTCTTTTTTTTATTGTTTTTTTTTATTATTCTTTTGTTGACACATTCTAAATTAGTGGATTTATTCCAATTTTTTCTTTATTTATTTATTATTTTTATATATATATATTTTTTTTTTATTACTACTATTATTTTTTGTTTTCTTTCTTTCTTTATTTTTTTTTCTTATAGTTCCGGGAGCAGAGAACATTCTTTGACGAACCTAATCAGTGAACTAACTGTTTCACTAGAGTCCTTCAAGCTCTCACTCAACGATCTAGCTAGGTTAAGTTTATCCATTTGTACATGAAATTTGGGGCAGTTCTCAATTATGTGTTTTATTGAGAGAGGCACTCTACACAAGTCACACATTGGTACGGGCTGCCTGAGGATGAGATGGAGATGTGTGAGTCTGCTATGTCCTATGCGAAGTCTCGCCAAAGCAGTTTCCTCGCGGCGATTACTTCGCAATGATGTATTCCATGGATCAGGCGATTGCTTGATATTTCTTAATTTATTGGTGTTGTCAAGTTCCGACCACATCTGTTCCCATGCCTGATATATTTTGACCTTAAGGTAATTTTTTACGTCTTCCTTGATGTAAGTTGGGTGGATTTGGACGTTTGACAATGCAGCTTCTTTCGCAGCCCGATCCGCTTCCTCATTGCCATCAATGCCTACGTGGGATGGAATCCACAAGAACACTAGTTCTTTTTTCAGTATTTTTAAATTTCCCACATATTTTCTGATCTTATTAATTAGTGGGTTATCAGTGCAAATATTATGAAGGCTCTTAAGGGCGGATAGGGAATCGGTGCATATAACGAACTTTGACTCATCACGTGACCTAATGAATTCAAGTGCATTTAATATTGCTACAAGTTCCGCAGTATATACGCTACTTAGGTTAGGCAGTTTGAATTTAAGGATACTTACGGGTGTAGCAATAGACAGCCCAACTTGATCATTTATTTTGGAGCCGTCTGTGAATATTTTTGTGTAATCTGAATGATCACATATAATTTCATTGTATTTTTCTCTTAGTACATAGTGCGGTGTGTCAGTTTTGTTATACTTTGTCAGAGTTAAGTTTGTTCTTGGTACTGTTTGGTCCCATGGTGCTTCTATTGTTTCTGTTGTCTTATTGAGATGCATGTGAAGAAGTTCTTCGACGTAAGCCCTCGATCTTATTCCTAATGGTGCTGGTTTGCTCGGATTATTCTGATAAACTATTTTGTACTTGGCTTGGTATATATATTTGTAGGCAGGGTTATCGGGTTGTGTGGCCAGTGATGAGATATAATTACATGCTAATTGCAGACGCCTGAACTTAAGTGGTGGAATTCCAGATTCTGCACACAGGCTAAGCACTGGACTTGTCCTGAAGGCACCAATAGCAATCCGGAGGCCTGTGTGGTGGATTGTGTCCAGTTGTGTTAAAATTCTTGATTTTGCTGACCCGTACACAGGACTGGCATGATCAAGTTTTGATTCGACGATACATTGGTATATCTGAAGTAATCTAGTTCGGTCAGATCCCCAACTTGTTCCTGCAAGGACTTTCAACACATTAAGTCGCTTCAGGCATTGTTCCTTTATGTTTTTTATATGTGAGCCCCATGTCAGCTTGGAGTCGAGGATGAGTCCTAAGAATTTGCACTCATTGTGGAAGGATAGAGCCTGGTCATATAGCTTGATTTGAGGTGGAGAGCTTGGGTGTCTTCGCTTTGAAAAAAACATACACTTAGTTTTATTTGGTGAGAACCTGAGTCCTGATTGTTGTGACCAGGTTTGAAGTTGATCTAGTATGGATTGGACAAATGCTTTATCTCTTGTGGAACCAGAGTAATTTATTAGGATCCCTAGATCATCTACAAAGAGGAAGTATTTTAAGGATCTGTTGGTGAGAGCTTTATGGATATTACTAATTGCTATCATAAACAATGTTCCACTTAAGACACTGCCCTGGGGAATACCATTTTCAATAAGTCTTTTGGATGATAGTTTGTCTGCAACTCTAACTTGGATGTACCTTGACAGGAGAAAGTTTTGAATAAATAAAGGAAGTGCACCTACCATGTCCCACTCATTTAGTTGTTTCAAGACTAGAGGGCGCCAAATCATATCGAAAGCTTTTTCGATATCGAAAAATATTCCTAGGCACTCTTTCTTGTTTATGAAAGAGTTTAGCACTTCTGCTTCAAGAGCTACCAGATGATCTAGTGTTGATCTTCCTTTTCGTTGTCCACACTGAATACTAGGTAGGCAATTATTGCTGTCAAGGAACCATAAGATGCGCTTGTTTACTATTTTCTCCAGGACTTTACAGACACAACTTGTTAGAGAGACAGGTCTATACGCATTTATATCTAGTCTGTTTTTGTCGGGTTTTAGTATAGGCACTATGATAGCGGTTCGCCAGTTTTCTGGGAAGTATCCTTTTGTCCATATTGTATTAAAGATATGTAGTAGATGCTTGATGTCAGATTTGGGTAATTGTTTAAGCATTTCATAGTGGATGTCATCAGGCCCGACAGCAGACTTTTTGAGAGAGCTGAGGGCACTTTCTAATTCCTGTATTGTGATAGGGGAGTTATATGGGATATTGCTGTTTTCACTGTTAATTACATAATCTATTGGTACGTAGTTGTTGATAGTTTCCTGAAATTCTGGACTATAGTTGGAGAAAGATGACGTGTTTGCGTAGTAGTTGACGAATGCTTCTGCTAGTGTCCTTGGGTCATACTTAATTTTACCATTAAGCTCAAGTACAGGTTGATCGTTACTATATTTTCCTCTTATACTATCAATCTTCCTCCAAACTGTGCGTATAGGTGTATTTCTATTAATTTCTTTAGTAAACTCGGACCATGATTGCTGTTTTTTCTTTTTGATCAAATAACGTGATTGTGATCTTATTTTCTTAAATGCAATTAAATTTTCCGTTGTTGGATATCTTCGAAATATATTTAAAGCTTTGTTTCTTTGTTTTATGATTTCTTTGCATTCTTTGTCAAACCAGGGAGGCTGGATTTTGGATGATGGATTAGGTGATGATTTGGGAATTGATTCAGTTGAGACCTCAATTATTCTCTTAGTGAGAGTTTCAACTATGTCATTTATATTGTCATCATCAGGATTGCTTATTTCTAGGTTTATGATATTTCTAAATTTTTTCCCAATTCGCTTTGTCGATTTTCCAATTTTTTAATCTATTCCCTATTGTTTGTGGTCCTATGATGCTAATTTGAATCGGGTAATGATCCGAATCGTGGAGATCGTTAACAACGTTCCATCTGAAGAGGCCATATAGGATTGGGGAGCACAGAGCTATGTCTATGGCACTAAGTGATCTGTTTCTTGGACATAGGTGCGTCTTTTCTCCATTATGTGACATCTCTATGTTCATATTCTAGAAATAAATAAATAAGAATTAACGTAAAATATATCTTTTATATCTCATATACTTCTTTGTTTGTCCTTATTCTCCATCTTCCTGACTCTTGAACTGGTTCGACGAAGCGTCTAAAGACTATTTTCAAATCGGTCTAATTTGTAAATAGTAGTCTTGTTAAACGGCCATGTCTCATATCCATACGATATCACTGGTCAAACAAGCGTCTTGTACAGGCTAATTTTTGTGTTCCTCATCAGCAATCTACTTCTAAATTGCTTGATAAGAGCAAAATATACTTTATTCCCAGCAAAATACATATCTCTTATCTTCTCATCTTCTTTGATAAGGGAGCATAAGTAGCTAAAATTGTTGTCCACTTCAAGTACATTGAGGATGCACAGGCTTCTTTCTTCTGCATGTTATTACTTTTTCATTTATTGGTTTTTCCCTCACTGGTTCTCAGACAAACACGCCGCGCTTTTGCGCCAAGCTTACTAAGCACCTCTTAAGACTAGCTACGGATCTTCCAATGACCACCGAATCATCTGCATGATGATTATTCGATTTATTACTATTTTATATTGGGGAGCCCGTGGCTGAGTGGCTAGCGCGCTAGTCTCTCATGTTAAAAGTTGTGGGTTCGAGTCCCAGTCCCGGCGGGGCTTTTATAAGTATGTAATTAAATGGTGGCGACTCACTAAATTAGGCGTAGGGAGTGATGACCCTACACTACAAAATTCATGACGGAGATTACACCGCGAGGCCCAGGGCCTACACGGCCTGTTGCGCCACTGAAAAAAAAACTATGTTAGTTTATGGATATATAACAACTTTCCATTTATTTTAACAACTTGCGTACGATTTGGTAGTACTATTTTTCTAAAAATTTTTAAAATTTACGAAAGATGCAGTACGATGCTGTACGGGGACAACAATAATAACCATAACCTCTCTCATCACAATATGACAAACAACATATGTTCGTTGGTTTATTGCATAATGACTTTTCTAAAATCTTGCGCTGTCTAACGGTATATTATACGTCTCTATAATGACTCATAATTCAGGGATAATTTTTTGATAACTTAATTACACAAAATTGAATTTTCCCTCTCATTTAACTAATTGAAACATTTAACTAATAAACCTTCAGGGAAAAATTCCCTTAATGTAATTTACAGTGAAAACCGTATTAAAATCCGTCTCCTGGTTTAGAAGGAGTTTGGGGAAACTAGGAATCATAATATCATTTTATGTATCTTTTATATATATATATAAAAGATTTTTTTTCATAATGTTATTTTTTATTTATTTATTAGAGAACAATAAATATCTAAGATACTCTCATTTAAAGTAAACTATTCATTATAAACATACACTATAGTAGTATTGGTCCCAAAAGACTGCCAAATAAGAGACATGTGATTGAAGCCTAGAAGAGTAAACGTTACACGTTCCTTGGAAGTCACCTTATTGCCTTCTAGATATATTGCACTATTCCAACTCTGTGATCGGTATTGTCGTTGGAAAAACTTATTATTTTACAATATACTCGATTTGAACAATTTATTTTTTATTTTTCAAATATAAAATCATAAGTAAACACCTTATATGAATTGTATGTTTTTTTATTTAACTACGAAATGACAAATGCGAAGTATCAACCAAAATATTGATTTTTTTAAAGTTAATCAGAACTTTGACTAGGTCATAGCTATGATTTTTTTATCTTACCTAATTGGATTAATTCCTTGGGCTGAACTTAAATAATATTATCACAATTAACTGATTATCACAATAGTAAATATTAATCAATATATTGTTTTGTCCATCAAGGCTCTTTTCCGTTAGTTTTATATTATAGGGTGAATCACAAACCCTCGAACAAGGAAGTGCAACTTTGACTTTAAGGCTCATTCATAACAGTTTAAATAATTTATTCAAAATTAAAAACATTGCTTTGTGTGTCAAGTATGCTTCCTCAACTACTTAAGTAAACATAAAGAGCCATCGTTTGTTTTGAAAAACTGAACTGAAAAACAGAATTTGAAAAACACTAACGAATCTTGATCCAAATAGAAAATATCAATCTAATGATTTTACCATTTTTTTTTTTAACTATAATTTTTCCTTTAGCATTAGAGTGAACTCCATTTTTTATGGCACATTCAAGAGCCCTACATCTAAAATTTATTGGATGATATTTATAGTGCCCCAACAAAACCATGTCTTTTTAATAATCGTCTAGTCACAAATGTAATTGGACATATCTCCATTTTTTTTTTATTAATTTCCAGAAACCGTGACCAATTTTCTGTAAAATAGTAGCGAGTTTTAGAAAATATTGCTCCCTAAGATGAAAAACGAAAACTATATATTTATAGTTTTTACAAATATTCACTCAACAAAATCTCATGCTCAAACATTTTAATAATTTGTTCAGTTTCATATACATTTCAACGGTGTATAATATTTTTAAGAGCTATTATGGTTTGTAAATTATCGATTTTTTTAAATGTTATACTTCATTTAATTTTATTAAGAATGAGTGACTTCGTCGGAGTTTAGACGCCATACTCGCAATAAATAACAATAATAATAGTTATTTATTATTATGATAGTATATTTATTTAGCATTAGTCTCAATATTAATATTGTTATAAAGTCATATTTTTATTTTCAAGAATTGTTTTATTTACAGAAATTTAAGTAATTGCTAATATTACAGCAGTTTAAATAATGTTTATGTTTTACACTAATAATTTGCAATAATAATAATATCTGAGCAATACAAATATTAAATTATTAATTATAAACAATTACCTTATCCTTCTTTAAAATAGAACTAAAGCAATGCCAAGTTCCTTTGTAAACTGGTTTCTTATAATCTTGCGTTTGAAGAGTTACCTAAAATACGTGTACCATATATTATTAAATATCGCATGTTTTTAAAAAGAGTACATATTGATGTTGATTAATATGAACATTCTATTATAATAATAATAATAGGCTTACCGAACCCGAAGGTTCAATGCCGATACCACCAAACTTCGCCTGCACAGACTAGTCCAATGTTCACCGGTCAAGCCCAAGCCCCCGAGATCAGCCTTAATGCAATCCTCCCATCGACGCTTCGGCCTACCTTTCGGACGTCTACCAGTCGGTTCAGCGAATACCAATTTTCTCGGAATCCGTTCCTCACTAAGCCCAACAACTTTACGCGCCCATTTGAGTCTCCGCGATGCTATCAACTCAATTATATTCACAGGGTACAAACTCCGCAATTCCGCGTTGTGCAACCTTCTAAACTCCCCAGTGGCCTCATCTCTCTTCGTACCAAATATTTTACGCAGTACCTTATTCTCGAAAACCATAAGCCGTTGTTCATCCTTCAAAGTAAGCGGCCACGTTTCGCATCCGTAAAGAACCGTTGGAAGAATAATAGTTTTATAAATTCTAACCATTAAGTTTTTAGACAGAAGCCGCGAGCTACGTAATTTAGCAACTGAATAATAACACGCATTTCCCACCTTTAACCGGGACTTTATTTCTTCCTGGATTTCATTTTTTCTTGTTATCATTGAACCTAAATACTTGAATTTCTCGACGTGTTCAAAAGTATGACCTGAAATATTAATATCATCAAGATCGCCACAATTTCTGCAACTAATCATATATTTCGTCTTATCGGTATTTAATTCGAGACCTATGTGTTTACCGGTTTTTATTAACACACTTGTATTTAGTTGTATAGTTTCCGTGTCTTCACCTAGCAGTACCAAATCATCGGCATACCCCAAAACCGGAATCTTGTCACCCATATTTAAGCCTTTCTCGGTACACATCACCTTTTCTATAACATATTCTAAGGCTATATTAAACAAAACAGGTGAAAGGAAGTCACCCTGTTTCAAACCCGATCGCACCTCAAACCTCTCGGAGTAATTATTACCGATTCTAACTTTATGAAATGTTTCCGACAAACACATCTCTACTAGGTTTACTAACTTTTTAGGTATCCCCTGTTCAATCATGATGTTATATAGTTTCTGGCGGTCTATGGAATCATAAGCCTTTTTAAAATCTATATAAAGTTGATGGACTACACCGTTGTATTCCAGCTTCTTCTCTAATATTTGACGTAAGGAAAATATTTGATCTATAGTCGAGCGATTCCGCCTAAAACCACATTGGTAGTCTCCGATAATTTCCTCAGCGTATTCCGTGATTCGGCTAGTTAGTATTGACGAGAATATTTTATAGCATACTGGAAGAACAGAGATCCCACGATAGTTGTTACAATCCGTCCTCGGTCCTTTTTTGTGAATCGGAATAAGTATTGATTCTTTCCATTCTTCGGGTATTTTTTCATTTTCCCAGATCTTTTTAACTAAAACATGTAATTTGGAAACGCCCGCTTCTCCACACGCTTTGATTAATTCACTCGTGATATTATCATTTCCTGCAGCTTTATACCGTTTTAATTTTCCTATCGCCATTTCAACTTCCTCTTTACTCGGTGCGTCTACCCATGGTTCAGCGCTCTGGTATTCAGAGGGAGGAGATTGATTATTATTTTCCGTATTTAGAATGCCGTCAAAGTGTTGTTTAAATGTATTTAATATCTCAGTCGGATCCGCAATTATGTTATTATTCGCATCTTTAACCCCATTCAATAGAGGTTCAAATCTTTTACGCGATTTGTTTATACCTTTGTACATCTCTCTTACGTTATTTTCGCTTCTGTGTTTTTCTATTTCTATTATTTTGCCTTTAAGATACTCTCTTTTCTTATTTTTTAAGAATTTTGAAGTTTCGTTTTGTACTAACCGAAAGTAAGCCACATTATTATCGCTTGGGTTATTTAAGGAATTCAGTTTAGCGGTTTTTATTTTTTCACACATATTTGGACAATCCCTGTCAAAGCATGGAACCTATTTTTTACTTCTATCGCGAATTATTTTCTAATTTCGGGGTTATTCAATTTAACAACATCAAAATTCTCGGGATGAATATAGTTCGGTGTTCTCTTTTTTATATTTATTTTTTGTCGAAGTTTCGCGATGAACATTCTATTACATCTATTATATTATAATTTTATTTGTACTATTTTTAAAATTGTCTCCTTAAACCAATTATATATCTTATTAAAGTAAAGTGTCAGTTGATCGTTAACATTAATTCAATCGTTATGTTTATGTTCAATAGTAATGTTTTCATATTCACGAAAGAATCGAGAATGACTGGTCAATTTCAAGCGGAAATATCTGGACGATTTGTAAAGGTTTGAACACCTATCCTATTATATGTCAATTTTTAAGAATCCTTTCAACAACAAATTTAGAATAAAATAAAAAATTAAAACAGTCCTTAAAATATAAAAATCGGGCTTATCCTTTGAAATAGGAAAATTAGTCTTTTTCGTGCATAAGGCTCAGAACGAACTAGTAATATTTTTTTTTTCAATATACATTGATATAGCAAAGTTCGTTAAAACCGTTAAGGTATTACTATCGAAGTAATGTGTAAAATAGATGATATGAAATGGTTCTACCTGTAAGTTGATTTTGGTATAAAATTTCTGTTACATCCTCTATATCTTACCTATCCTAATAATTACACGTAAGTACAAATTTTTTTTTTTTTTTTGTTTAAATGCTATACATATCATAGACATCAAATAAGAATTTGACAAGACTTTCTTATCTTTTACTCATGAAGCGTTAAAACGTTGATAACTTGGATTTGAAACGTTTCAAGAATGCAGTAATTTTACATACTCAATATTTCATACATAGATAAATTAGAATAAAAATTATTTATTATTTATATTGTGTTAAATTATAAATTAATAATGTTACTTATAAGAATATTGGTTTACAAAACAATAAAAAACTCTATAAAACTTACTTAAAAATTAAATTTACCTTAACTGTATCAAATGGATGTCCAACAATCACTCCTGCGCACCCTGTAAAATAAAAAAAATTCTATACAACATTAAGTAATTTATCAGCCAGATAACAACTATAAATTTAAATTCAATGCAAACAAATAAATTCCTAATTAAAATAAAACTAACTTACTTTACTTTATTGAGAATCTAAATAAATCTAATTATGTTTTCACACAAATATAAATAACCTGCCTTTAATAAGGAATTGAAAATAAAATTAGTCAGAGGAATTCGCTATTGAGGTTTTTTATTTATACAAACTTGGGAAAAAACTTTTTTCTAATATGCTAATGCACTCTGTGTATTAGAAAAAAACAAAGAAGAGTTCCTGAGGATTGAAGATGGTCCATATATGAAGACCGTGTTATTGATTCCATTTAGAGTGAAATTCGAATAAAAACATCAGTGAAAATATTTGTTGAAAAATTAATTTTAATATACATTTAAATTTATAAAGCTAAATTAAATTCCACAACAGATAAATGGAACAGAAATAAAAATATCTATGTGGCTTTCCTGTATCTCAAAGCTGCGTTCGATTCTGTGCCTAGATATGAAATATGGAATGCTCTTGCTGTAAAGAATGTACCATCAGATTTGATGTAAGCAATTCAATCAACATACAGAAATGCAAAGGGAGTAGTCAGAATCAATGGTAGGGAATCCAAATCATTTCCTCTTGATAGAGGAGCCAGACAGAGGGACAGTCTTAGTCCTCTCCTATTCGTGATTCTGGTGGACGAGATCCATAAAGTCTGCAAGCGAAGAACGGTATGGACTGAAATAGGAAAATGGAAGATGCAGACAGTTCTGGTGAAATGCCTCCTATACGTCGATGACATTGTTCTATTAGCGGACACGAAAGAAAAGCTGCAACAAACTCTGGTGGAATGGGAGGCCGAACTATTGCATAAGGGAATGTCCATCAACGACTCCAAAAGTAAGATTCTGGTTCCCCCACTGAATGAAGAAGAAAATGTTGAAATGGTATGCAATGGTAAGATCCTAGAAGTGGTAAATGAATTCAACTATCTGGAAACCATTATAGACAGGTATGGCAGAATTTACCAAGATATAGGAAATAGGATCAATAAAGCGAACCAGGTGTACTACCAGATCAACAATAGTATAATAGGACACCGTGAAGTAGGGTGAGATATTAAGATGCACATCTATTAAGCCATTTACCTACCGGTCCTTACATATGGAGGCGAGAGCTGGGTGAAGCTCGACAAGCATATCAGCCGAATCACTGCTGCTGAAATGAATTTTTTACGTAGAGCAGCTGGAAAGACAAGTCGAGATTATGTCCGGAACAATAGAATCAGAGAGCAACTGAGAAGACGATAATGGAAAACAGGCAATTAAAATGGTTTGGGCATGTCTGCCGTATGAACGGCACTGGAAGCCAGACCTACAGGAAGAAGACGACGTGGCCGACCTAGAATTTCCTATCAGGATATGGTCCAGAGGATTGGGAGTAACAGGGGCAAGATCCTTGTAGAAATGAAACGACTCAGCGGAAACCGGGATAACTGGCAGCGCTGGATCGAGGCCCCTCTACGCCAATAATGGCTCGAAGAGGAAGATAAAGAAGAGAAGAACAGATAAATGATAGTAGTACATAGTTTTGACTAGTTGTTTTCTACTATTCTATGGCTAAATTGCAATTACTAATAAAAATCCCAAAGTAATAAACCCTGGGTTTCTTTGAAAATTATGGCTTAAAGAAAAAACTAAGTAATCCCAACCATAACAACAATGAACAACTTCATTATAAAATATTTTTTGAATTATGATAGACGGATTATGTTTGTCGTAAAGCAAGAGAAAAAAATGAATGTTGTGGTTTCTGGCATGGTTGTGTTTACCCTAAACCAAAGAACAAATAAAACGAGATACAAAATAATAACAATATATCAGTGAACCTCATTCTATCTTCTCTTTACTTTGATCACGGTTAGCTATAGCTTTCCTGTCTTGAGAAACACTTATAATAAGCGTTATTCTGGATGCTGTAGTCAGGTAAAAATCATGTTATATGCTTTATAACTGAAAAACAGCATTCATATATGGGCCATTCTCAGCAAAACGTACAACCGAGTGCTTTTTCTTGAAAATTTCAAAAGTTGAATTTTTGGTCCATCCTTTTTTTTTTTTTTTTTTTTTTTTTTTTGTGTGTGTCCATATATATGAAATCTGATCTGATTTAGCACTTAGCAGAGCTTGATTCGGTGTAATTATCAAAATAATTAATTCCATTAATAATCAATTAATAAAATAATTATTCCAAAAATAAGAAAGTGAGCTAATGACGATATAGTGGTGAGCTAATAATGAGTCGGTGAACCAATGATTTTTGGAATGATCTCACGAAGGTTTTTGAACGTCTAAATGGGTTAAGATAAGCCTCGCCTCTTTCATCTGTTAAATATTTTTAAAAATTCGCTTCTATATACGATCAGCACACGATTGAGTACGATAAAGTGTGAACAATAATATTTCTTCATACCAGAGCAGTAGGTTAAAGGGGAAATAAAAAAAACGCCCGTTTCATCATTAGCGCACCTTCTGTGGGTTGCGCTAATGACGGGTGCGTCAATGACGAATCGAAGGTTTTCCAAAAAGTACATCAGTCTACAAAAATATAAAATTAATCAATTAAAAATAACTAGCAGAGGTAGAGTGGGTGCGACAATGACGGCCAATAAAAATACTCTCATTCAATAGCGTACGCCTTCCGTCCCTGCCACCGTGAAAGATACAGAAGGCCGTCACAAACCTCTTGGTCGGCTTGCCGAAGGTTTAACGGTTTCTGCGAGCCTTTTCCCGCCTTTTTATGGCTCGATGGGAGATCACGGCCAGAAAAAACCGTTTGGGGTGCGCCAATGACGCAAAATCCCTCGGACATTTCAGTTTTATTTATTTAAAACGGATATAACCGTTTTCACAACATGCGATTCTGTATTCTGAAACTATAGAGTGTATGTATGAACGCAATGGACCAAACCAGTTAAATCTTTCCAGCATCTTTCCGATTTGGACAGACTGAGCCAATCATGTTTCGGACATTTATTCAAATTTTTTGTACAAGAATTATTCATTTATTTCAACTTATGAATGTGCACCAAGTAAAGCACATAAATTCCTACCAAAAAAAATTTTTTTTTTGAAAATAAATTTTAGTAGGAGGGAAATCATTTGGACAGTGTTTGGTTTGTACGTTTCGTTGAGAATGATAAAACCTTGTAACGTCGGCTGACATAGTATATAGTACGAGTATAATGCATGAACACTGATGCTTTAATAAAACTAGGAATGATGTGATTGTTCGGGTTGCAGTCGATGAATGATATCAAAAAATGGTGGTAACATTTACTGTTATACACTTTTTGTGTCTCCATCAGAGGTAAGATCCGTAATAGAATAGGTCATTGGTATGCAATAAATTACTAATACCCAAGAAGACGCTCAATGTGGATAGAAACATTGGTTCCATGATAAATAGAGGTATATAGTTTCAACTTGTTTGCTATTATTCATTGGCCACCACCCGAACTATCTAAACCTTCATGATATACGTACGGTCAACTATTTATTTTTAAATAAAGTATGATATCGAATTTAAATTATAATTTTTACTATTTAATTGTCATAAAAATGTCAAGATAAAATCTGGTGCGGGCAACACACGACTTTCACTTACCTCGATTTTTAAAATCAATGAAAGAATTTTCAAATACAGTTAGAGATAAAAATACGTGAAACTATTAAGGAATTAATCAAATTGAATTTATATAGAAACATGTGTTTTATTAAAAAATCTATTATATTATTATCTAAAATAATCAGTTAGTTTTATGTTCATTTCATTACTCTCTATTAACTTTTAAAAGCTTGTGTATGAGATGATATTTTTTCTAAAATCTTTAGCTTTCCAACGGTATATCATACATGTATATTACTGCTCTTATGTTCAAAAACGAAAAATTGCATTAAAAAAATATTTTTTCTGTTTTCTCCTTTAGTTGGGTATCGAATTTATTCAATTTATATATTTACCTGTTTTTCATCAGCGTTAACAAGATAATCTAGTTATTATTATTGAATCTACAAAATTAAAGGTACTTTAGGAGAAGAAAATTTAAAATATAGGCATTTAAGCCCTGTCAGACCATTTTTATCCAAATAAAACCTACATGATATTAAAGCCCATTAAATTTTACATCGATATAGCGAGTTTAATCAAAATCGTCGGAACCGTTTTCGAGAAAATCGAAAAAAGGTGCAAAATGATTTTGATGAAAAAAGTTTTGTCACGTCTCGGGCGTATATTTGTCTTAAATATGAAATTTCAGTTTCATAGGACTTACCGTTTCCGCCCGGGAGTTACCACACACACACACACACACACAAACACACAGACCTTTTTGCGGGACTTGGTTATTTGGACTCAGGGGACCCTAAAACGTGTATTTCCGTTGAAAACTGGAATTCGAAAATTTTCACGATCGCAATACTCCCCCTTACTATATATAGTAAGTGAAAGTAACAAGTGCAACTCGAAAGAATTCGTAGTTATGTTTCGAAAGATTTGAGTTGGAAACTACAAGACCTTAAATAAATTACTTGCAGTTAGAATAAAGTTAATGTTGTAATTACCAGCAACATATTCTATTATTAAATAAATTTTTATCATATAAAAAGTATACTCACCACCAACACAGCCAGCGACGAAATCTAAAGCCATAATGAAGATTTGTAGGACTGGTTGCGCGCACCAGGTTCAGAAGTGGAGCGCCTTATCCATTGGAAACTACGGCGAAATGAAAACATAATGATTAATTAGAGCAGAAGGACTGCGAAAGGTGAGAAAAAGAAGAAATATTAATGATATTCGAGTGATCCTTGTTTGCTGATTCAAGTTAAGAAAATATATTAATAATAAGCAATTATAAGAAAAACTAAAATAAATATATTTCTTTAAAAAGAGACTTTTGGTTTGAATATTGACTTAAAACAGTTAGATGTAGCCTTAGGAGAACTCCAACTCCACCCTTTTTTATATACATTTATATTCCTTTTTTTTATGAGGTTTAACAGCAAATACTGCTCGTATTAGAGAAATTTTGTACTGTCTAAACCCCATTATTTATTTATACTTATATTTCAACCCAATATATCAATTCGAGGATTATTAAAATGAGTAAAGCTAAATAATAATTGTGATAAAAATACTGATGAAAGTTTGCCAATTGGATGGACTAAGACTAAAAATGATAGGAAAATAAGATCATATATTTTTTTTTTTTTTTTTTTTTTGGGATAATTTATAGTTCATATCTTTTAATCCAGTATGTAGATTCCATGGTTAACTTTTCACTAACCGAAAGACAAGGTACCGACAAAAAAAGGAAGCAGCCATTTTATTTGTATTGAAACCTCCACATCATTAGCTTGAATTTAAGAGCTAAACGCTTTTTTAGGTCTACTATGTACCTATCTGTATTTTATTTTTTTGCTCAAAAAGCAACTTTGCATGTTTGAGGTACTGCGATAAACAGAAAAGTCAGTGAATAGTCTCTTTCTTATATAAATACGGAAGATTAATTCCATATTCAACGATGAATGTTCTGGAAGTGGTTCTGGTGGAGCATGACTTGCAATGATTGATGCTCCGACGTCAGATATGGATGACTGAAATATCGTTCCGTTGTTTTACAAGGTGACAGAAGACGGCGTAGGACGATCTGTGTTGAGCACAAACCGGAACAAATGCGGAGTTCCAGCCGGAATGACCCAATCGATTTCCTCAATGGAGTTGCTCATCTCACAGCTTCATTATCAAGTCTCCATATCACATTGAAATATTACGGCGACTTTGAAAGATAGTATATCCTGATTAGCTAAGAAAGTGTTCTTACAGTATATCTATAACTTTTGTTTTATTTATTTGGACCCAAGTCTCATATAGCCGCAATTTTGTAAGTTGCCTTCAGTTGGCTGACGGGCATCACCCACCCGCGTTTAAGTAAATCCCCTTTTAATCATATGCTTGAAAAAGTTTACGGACCTATAAATGTCCTCCAAAATGTACTCCAAGAGTTGTCTCTTGAAACGACTTAAAAAACTTTAAATGAAATAAAAACTTGACTAAATTCTTGTTTACTTAATTAAACCCTTGGCCATGACATGTAAATAACTTGATTGATTTAACTTTATTTTATTTGTTTTTATTTTTTTTGTGTTTATAACAAATAGGAAAAGATTTTCTTAAAAGAAAAAAAAAAGAAAAAAGTTAATATGGTCGTTAGGTTTCTTTAATTTTCTGAGGATTTATGTAATTTGACTTTATGATTATTTTCTGTATATATTGTATGAATGTGGTCTCATATCACTATTATTATTGTTCATTTTGAAACATATTGTAATATATCTCATTAAATAAATATTAAAAAAAATTTCTTAGGCAATAATAATCTGTCTATCTATGTATATAAACATATAAGTTAAGGCAAGACATATTCTGCCGGGTCAGCTAGTTACTTATAAAAGAGATTTTAAGTTTGTAGTTAGTTTTCATGTGAACCTAACAGAAATTTGAAATTTTGCTAAACGTCTTATTTACAGCTTAAATTTGGTCGTGTGGCTAAGTAGTCGGCCTCTAAAGAGTTTAGATAACCCAAAATATGATTGGTTAGCTGGCATTATTCTGTAATTAACTTCTTCAACTTCCAACGAATCCTTAATCATCGAACCAAATTACTTAGAACTTAGAAATGTTAGGTTCCAACAATTTAGTGTGACCTCTTCGGGTCATCTGGTTTCTTCTATGTTAATCTGTGAGGCTAATTCTTGTTGCTTCCACTCAAAGGTTAGAATATACACCGAAAATACTTCTTGTTTTTATAAAGCCTCGTTGCTTAGTTAAGGCTTATCTACAAACACACCACCAAAAGTGCCATCTTGTTAAAAATTAGTCCGTCCTCCTTTTTTATTATCATCGGGGCAAAAGAGTCCCCTTGCATCTGACTATAGTTCATTGAGAAGGCGTCTCCAAGTTTCCACTAACCCTTGTCAAGCCAACAGTGTTGTTTATTGTACAATGAGTGACACTTAAAACGTGTTAAAAAAAATCTCTAAATGAACGAAAAACTTTATTAAGTTATTGTTTACTTAAAAATTGTGTTCATATCACTTATAAAAGATATGACTCATGTTTACAGTTAACTTTCAAGTGAACGCTACAGAAATTTGAAAAAATCCATGCTTCGGGAAGAAATTAACATATTAATTGTATCATAAACAGTATTTAGCGAAAATAACCTCTCTTTAGCGTTAATTAAAAATTTACGAAAACATACCTGGATGGATTCATATTTCTCTATAATCATTCGGTGAACATCATTTCTATTATAAACAGACTTAGAATCTGTTTTTTATTTTCAATACTTTGAAGCCTCCTTGTTCGTAAAGAACAGTAAAATTTAGATATGGAAAGATTATTTTTGAAATATTAGTCTTCAAACAAGCGTCAAATTCTGACTCCATATTTCTAATGTTTCATAAAGGTTATGAAGAAATTGTATTACAATTGTTTTACATTAATCCCTAGAAAGTCATACGATGATATCTTTGAGGTTATTTTCTGAGTCAATGAATTATTTTTTATTTGTTTCATATATAGCTTCAATTCAACTGGTTCTACCGACGTCAAAAAAAAAAAAAAAAATAATAATATAATGAAAAATGTATAGTAAATATATAATTCCTATCCATTCTTCGACCTCATGAAAATATAAGTTAATATGAAAAAAATAAAAATAGATTTGATGATCGATAGAATAATAAAGGTTAATAATTGATTTGATTCATTCCAACACGAATTTTAACAGACATTCTCACAATAGTTCTATAAGTGTCTATATGTAAAGGGTAACTTTCAGGCGATAATTCGGTGATGATCAAAACCGTGTTGGAAAAAATCTAATGAATCATCAGCATTCTGTAACGTAGTCTTCTCCAAAACATAAATACTTTTATTTCGACATAAACATAAATGAACAAAGGGAAATTCGCTGATGTAAAAAAAGAAACAAAAATATTGATTTTTGTTTTGATGAAAAATATAAATATTTTAAGAAAAGACAATTTTTATTATGATAACATAAAATAGCCTATAACAACATTTTCCTATTTCTACTTTTCTATAAAGTAATTTTTTACAAAAAAATCTTTAAGATATCATTAACCATTAATTTTAATAGTTTTATTTTACAATCTGGGAAACATTCGACTTTTTCTTTATCTTGCTCACTATACCACTTCATGCGCCGAGGTGCCTTTATCCAGTGCAGTCACTCTTTCTTTTCTCTTCTTAATCGCTTCTTTGGTTGAGGGGTTTTCATCTTTTACCTCCGATCATCTACATAAACTCCCGATATGATACTCTGGGAGATCTTCGTGGTCAACTCCCCGTGGATCGATCATCGAATATTTAAGGTGCCTCAGAAAACTGTTAGTGATCTGTTAGTATAGTATGCCTAATTTGCCTTGGATATTTTGTTTGAAGTTTCCGCATCTATCTTACCAGAATCACTAATTACAGCCCCATTTAGGTGTAATCATGTACTAAATCAAGAAACCCACCGTTAATTAAATGTCTCCCTGTTTCTCTCTCGCCATAACCAACATTTTACTCTTGGAAGCAGTAAGCTCCTTTTCTTCCCATTCTACCGGTACCAGTTGTGTTAGCTTGAATCGACTATGGGGATGTAAACTGCATATAGAAGGCTCCATACCAGGATGGATCTCATATTCCAGGTTCCGACTGAAGGTGCTTGCAGATTTTATGAATCTCGTCCATAAAATTTATATTCATATAAACATGAGAGGGTTTAAACTATCTCCGTGTCTAACTCATTTCGCAATTGGGAAAGGTTCCGACTCTATGTCATTTATCCTAACCACTCCAGTAGCTCCTTGGTAGGTTAGTTTCACAACCTCAATCAAATCTCTAGGCAGATTTCTTTTCTCGGGAGTGATATTAATTTGGAGAGGGTAGGGAATTGGAGGGAGAGGTTATGGAACTGTGGAGATATCATGCTTCTTCGGCATATAACACCAAGCATAACCCTAGCGTCGGTAGCCACGAGCCAGGCAGTCCTCCCATTGGAGTCGTGAACGTCCCACCCGGCTTGGGCCATACCTCTTCGCAGAAAGGGGTCTGAATGGTATTTCATTGGGATCCATCCTACAGACTTGACCAGCAAAGCCCTCCTGCTCTAATAAATGTTGTTACATTTACCTCCTTATACTCTGTATTTAGCTCAGCATTCTTCCTTTTATCCCAGATGTATTTTTCGTATACACCACCATATAATTGATGGAACACCTTCCTTTCGAACCTAGTTGGATTTGGTCGTGCAACTCAGTAATCCGACATTCTAAAACCTGTACCTCTACAACCCATGAAGGATCTTGGGTTCAGGATTTATAAGAAATTCGTTCTGTTTCACGGCCAACGGTCGGACAAGGGGGTGATTAGGCCTGGATAACGCTCAGCCACCAGGTTTTCCCCAAATTTGAATACCCACTTTATAGAAGCTGGGTGTGTCCAAGAGGGTCTCCATACCCCAGGATCACTCCACGGCTGAATAACGGAATAAATAATTCTGTCTCAGCCACGGTTCAAACCCGAGACCCAGAGAACCGTAGACTTGTGATCTACCTACTGGACCTCGCCGCTTCCTAATCCGACATTCTGAGGCGTGGTTATATATCGGTCGGATAATCGTTTTATACAAAGTGCGCAGAATTTTTATCTACCTACTTTAGACAAGCAAAGTAAGTACGATTTGCTGAGAGCATTCGTCTATGGATCTCCTCCTTTGCGCAGTTATGATTATTCACTTATAATCCCAATTATATTAAGCATTTGAATCTTTCTAAGCTGTACCGCTATACTGAAACATTTACTTTGTTTTTTTCAACATTAACCGCTAGGTCCAAGCTTGCTTCAAATCCCTCCAATGCTTGAAAAAGCTTCTTACATAGCGTTGAAAGTCCTTCCTGATAGATCCAGATCATCTGCAGCTACTAAAATCTGAACTGTCCAGTTCAATATAGTTCCTGTTGTTTGTATGCCTCAGTTTCTAAATGCTTCTTTGAAGAATAAGTCAAATACTAGACAACCAAGGCCATCACCCTGCCTTAGACCTGCCATTTAAGTGATTCCTCTCGATAACTCTCCGTTCACAATAACAAAGCATACAACGTTCTCCATTGTCATTTTTACTAGGCCAGCCACTTTGTTGTGGGAGCTCATTTCTTACATCACGTTATACACAGAATCATAAGCTTGTTGAAAGTCACTGAACAGGTGATGAGTATGAATTCTGGTATTATTTTGTTTTCTTCAACAAAATTCGTAAGGTAAACATTTGATCTGTTGTTAAACTTCCACTTCGGAATCAAGATAGCGATCAAGATCAATACTTCCCCTACCCACGTTCTGCAAATGGAAGCAACCAATTAAAAGAGTTCTTGAGAGTATTTTATATGGAGTATTAGGGAACCACTTCGTAGAGGTTGGAGGAGCTCCCGACTCCAGGGTTACCCTTTTTTTTAATATATTTATTGGTATTTATAACTGTATAATGAAATACATTTAGTAAATGTGATACAAGATAAGTTGACATGATTCATATGTAGGGATACTACCCATTGGCAGCTCCCCAATAGGGTTACTCTACAGCTCAAATAACAGACACCTCCAATGATATTTTGATAGTTCCATGATGTACAGTTAGTAGAACGGGGTTTATTATTGTAAATGAAGGTGAGAAATAACATTGTTTTTCGAAAACAGTGTTTCAATATGTTAGTAATTAGATCGTGCTAAGGAGCTTTGCGGGAAGGTAATCTGTGGATTGTGTTTGAGATTTCTGAAGAATAAAATGCTACAGCAGGTAGGGCCAATTATTATATATATTTTAGTTTTGTTTTATGGAAATACGTCTCCTTAAATACTGTCATCTGATTGTGTCTCAACCTATGTAATATTTTTATAGCTCACCATAGATTGTCCATAGACAATTAGAATTAGTATGGAAGGTATATAAGTAATAGAAATAAACAGAAATGCTTAATTGAATTTATTAAATATTAAATAATACCTTCGTAAATTATTTACGAAACAGAAGCCCATCGTAATTACATTTTCCTCTATTTATAAAAATAATACATTAAGAACATTCGAAGATAAGGTAACAAGAAAAAAATATCTTATTTTTAAGTAGTCTTTGTTAAAATTAACTAACTTAACAACATATTCTCCGAAAATTAAAAATATATATACGGTTTTTTTTTTTGTTTTTCACTACTTTTACAGTCTCTGGGATTTCGGGTATTCTGAAAAATTGTAATTTTTCAAAATTTTATTGACAGTTTGCATTAAACTGGTTGCCAACTTTCATAATTTTCAAGTTTAGTCCTTCTTGCAGTGGTAGCACGAGCAAGATTTCGCTGACTTGAAAACCAGATCTTTTAGGCCATCCAAACATAGAACCCGTACCTCAACCTAAAACAAGGAATTAATAACAGTTAGTTACTCTTAAATATATATATTTATTTTAATTATGAATTGTTACAATTAGCTATTTTTTTTTTTTAATGTTTTTACAAATAGTGTTAGGGAGGGTCTAGCATAAATTTTCATTTAATTGTTATTGATGCTGAATTGATATCGAATTATTAAAAATTAAAGGAATTAATATTATTATGGAATTCCTTAAAAATATTAAACAATTGTAACGGAACATACATAAAACTTATTATATGATGCGTCTACTAAGAAAAAGGTATAAATCTCCAGCTAATATTTTACAAAACTAGTTTTAAATAGTTACAATTTTTAAAAATAGGAAAAAGTTTGCAATTAATATCATGAATTTCTGAAAACTAGGTTAGAGTTCTTTGGAACAGTTAGTTTAGCTGTGATTTCCAAGTTTTTCGTTAAGATTTATGCCTGAACAGTCTAGAATTGAGGCGTTGATTTCCAAAAGGTACTATATCCATTCTAGGAAATTTTACAGGAGACGCGAAAATCACTAATTATTATATTATTAAATTAGCTAATTTGATTATAACATCATATTAAAGTTATGAAATGAGATGTTTTGGTATAATTTAGAACGAAATTAAATGTGTAATTAGTTCCTTTAGAAAATAATTATATTTCTAAATTGCCTTTATAAAGGACTTCGGTGTACATTAGATAAAATCAAATAAAAGATTTTGATAAAAACTAAATGATGAGAATACAAATATGTAAAAAAATCAATTTTGTAAAAAATGTCCTTTAGTACCTTTTGGAAATCAACGTCTCAATTCTGGATTAAAAGATTTTTTATTTTTTCATTTAAGGATCTAAGCATGCATAATTTAATTACGTTTTCAAGCTATTTAGTATGTTTTTTATTCCACATTCATACCCGAGAAGATTTTTATTTTTATAGCAAATTTTATTTTTATTAAACTGCATTATATCACTGGCATCTTAGAAGAATTCAAACATCCATCGATGAAGCTCCAAAAATTCTTCCAGACCATCATTTTCTAAACTTTTTTTGTAAAGAATATTTTTTTTTTTCATTTACAAACTTCTACACATCATTACAGTTTTTTTTATTGAAAACACTTACATCCTCAGTCTCCATAATATTGCAGCACTGACCAACAGACGTGATTGCTTGCCGAGGGTTACTAACAAGTGTTTCTTTCGGTGATGGTACAGCCCATGACTCACAATATCCCCTGCAGGCGTTCGTCGTGACTTCGAACTCAACACAATCTGGGATGCGTACCTTGCGGGTGTGTCCTATAGGAAAGATAACATCCTAGAATGGTTTATTAATGAAAACATAAATAACTTAATTTTTAAATACAGCAAAAATATAAATTAAATTAAGTGTAGATTATTTTAGGGGAAGATCAAAGTTTAAATATAAATGTGGAGGCTGATATAGGAATAAAATGGATGTTAATAGAAGGATAACATTTGAATGTGAAATTCGTCATTTGGTAAATTGATAATTCAAAAATTAAATGTTAGTATATGATTCGCCATCTTAATTTTATCACCCTACCTCCCCCTTTTATGACATCCAATTCAGACATGAGGCTTCTTTCTGGGTGTAAGAACCCACTCACCTTAAGGTAATTTTCATACTTTAAAATTAAATTAATCATTTTCAATAATCAACCTTTGTAGTCGACCAAAAAAGAAACAATTACCCCAGCTCAAAATTTACTATTTACTAGTCCATTCAACGATGATCCTAACACGTAGACGTTGATATCAGCTGGTTAGTTTTTAAAATGGGGGCCGATTAAACGGATTTTATTCAATAACCCAGTTAATTTTTAAAGATAAAAAAAAATTTTGGTAGTGTTTTTTTACTAAAAAACCGCGAATAATTGTATAAAAGAGAAAAACGAAAAGAAAAAAAATTGCTAATTTTCACATAAATACGCTCACAACTCAGTTATTTTTGACGATAGAGAAAAGTATGTATAGAGTTTAAGAATCAGTAAAGCGCGGTAAACAAATAAAAATAGAAATCTCGCTTGCACATACGCTTGTAACTACGTTATTTTCGAAGATAAGGAAAAAATTCATTATTGTTTTTTAATAATTATATAAAAGAGAAAAAAGAAAAGAAAAAAATTGTTATTTTTTACATAAATACGCTTATAACTAAGTTATTTTTGAAGATAGAGAAAAGTGTAAAAAGTAGAATCAGTAAAGCGCGACAAATAAAAAAAAAAAATAAATAAAAAAAAAATGTATAATCAAGCAACAGATTGATTGATGTAATTACACCAAAAATCGGTTATTATTGAAGATAGATAAAAATCGAGAAAAAAAATTCGTTATGAAGACAACGCCATGAACAAAGTGTAAAAAAAAAAAATTAAAATTAAAAAAATCATCTTATATGGTCAAGGCACAAATTATTAGAGATGTGATTCCCTGATAACTCGGTTACTATTTATGATAAAGATAAATGTAAGGTTTTCTGGAATCAGGAAATTTTATTTGAATGAAAATCGAAAGAAAAGAAAAGGAAATAGTAACTCAGTCCTGTGTAAATGCTTTTGGTTTATTATTTTCAAAAATCAACCTTTGTAATAGACCAAAAAAAAATTACCCCTGCTCAAAATTTGAGAGTTTACGTTTCAAGATTCGTAGAATCCGAATAACGAATAAAAAAAATCCATTTCTTCTAATAAATTAATGAATATATAATACCAAAAATAACGCCATTTGATAGACAATTAAATTTTGGACCAAATGAAAAAAGAATCATTGAATTTGGTTAGCAACTAGCTTAGATATTACGTTTTGAAATCAGTGGTAGTGTTATGATATTGAATTAGTGCTTTTCATATTACTTAATTTCCTATCAACAGCCTTATAAACAGTTATACCTTAATATTGTTATTTGGAAATAATAAACCATTGTGTAATAATTTGCAACCTTTTTATATTTATAAAATAAAATTTTATTCAATTTAATGGAAATTTAACATTGATGAACATAGTACATCAACTAGTTCCATTCATAGTTGTTCCTGTTTTTGTTGAATTGTTTTATTTATTCTTTTAGTGTCGTGTTTAATTTGGTTATCTGTTTTTAAGAATGTAACGTTAACCTTTTTATAGATTATTAGCAATTTTATTTATTTAAATTACATATATTGTATTGTTATGAATTTTTGAAGTTATAATTGTGCGATTGATTATTTTTAAAGAAATTATATTTGTGCTTGCAGATAAAATTGTTCTTTGCACCAGAAGATGGCATTAAAGCCGAAACGTAGTGCATCATATTTAAATAAAATAGTGGTGAAGTTAATAATTAGCCTCCAACTTTGTATTTCAATTACATTTATTACGTATATCATCCATTGACAGATTTATGTTCAGATATTACTGAATTTTCTTCGATTCTTCTTTAAAGTTGTTCTTTAGTTTAGAACACTAAGATAATAATTATTGTATTTTGTCAAACAAACATTGAATAATTTTCAAAATCTCCCGGAAAAAAAGATAAGGAGTAGATATATAAATTAATAATATAAATAATGATGACAACCATATTTTTTTAACGAAGAAATTTTATATCATAACAGCCTTCCATGCCCAGTGTGGCGGGCTCAAAGCTGGCCGATGGCCCAATGATTTTTTAAAGGGAATAAAATATTCTTTATTATGACGTCCTTCATGCGGTTTCAAGTACTTGTTAAAGATCTTCATCCTAATTAATCTGGATACTCCCACTGTAGCGTCGTCCGATTAGCCATAGTAGCTTAAATTTAAATTAAACAAATAATCATACAAAGAAGAATTGAAGACAATTTCGCAGAAGTTCGGACAGGTAAAAGAGAATGCTGAAGAACGGGTAGACCCTGAAAGGTTAATGAAATATTGCAAACCATTTAACATATATTTATTATGATAGAAGAAAATACAGTTGCAACACTAGACAAAAACAACAGAATCCGGAGTTTGCACCGCAATATATCAATGAATAGGGGCTTTTGAAATAAAAAAGGGATTAAGTTCTTCAGCTCAAATTTGTTTATTTTTCGAATAAGGTCAGCATATTATTAAAATGTTAATTGATTTCAAGAGATCCAATTAAAAAATAAACAAACATACTATTGTATATAATGCTTTACCTATACATAATATTGTATTGTATAAAAAAACAGTTCTCAAGAAATAATAAAAATGGTTGGGGTAAACATCCAAAAACGTACTATCAGGTTAACACTCTTTGAAGAGATTTCTAATACCAAGTCCTACAAGAATGGAAGTTAGCTAAAATATGTATCATAATAAATATCAATAGTTGACCATCAGGAAATTCAGATGGTAAACAGTACAGATAGCGGTCAAGAAAAAGTGATGAAATAATAATAACTTTTTATTGTCAATGCTTTTCGACGCACATAGTAAGTCTAGGGTATCTCAGGTCAGTTGCAATAATTCTAACAAGGAAGCAGGAGCAAAAAAAAAGGACAATAGAGATTTTCTTTTTCTTCCCCTGGGATTTTACGTCCTTTCCTATTCAGTAATGGCAAACAGGACCGGTTATTCTATATTTAATTGAACTACTCTAACCTAATTGGGGAGATCAAGATTTATTCTGCAGGACCACTATAAAATAATTTCAACCTGCCCAGGTCTAATTTAAACTGGCACTGTGTGACTTTGAGGTCAATAAGTTTACTACCCCTTAGCTCACTTGGCCTCGTGACCTCAATCAAAAGGTTTATGAGTCCTTTTAATTATATACTTCTATAGGATTTTAATAAATAATACTAAACTATCTTACCCATGGGTTGGACCTCCATTGTTGAGAATATTCATTTTTTGGAGCTTTTCACTAAAGGTATTAATAAAACTTGTATTAACACCTTTATAAAGTTCTTGAATTTGACTATGGGGCAATACACCATAAACAGCTTCATGGCACTTTTTCAAATGCCTAAAAACAAATTTTTTAAAGAATGTTATTATTATTGTTAAGAATACATATACCTGAACATATAACAAATCCCAAACAATTGAATCAAGGAGTATTTGAGGTAGGAAAATCTTACTTGCAAATATTTTGAAATGATTTCGAAGGGACAGGTGGCTTAGCATCCCAATGCCTCAGTTCTGCTGATATATTCTTATGCATTATTTCCAGCAACTTAGCGTTTACATCATTGGCATGATCCTTAAATTTCTGAGATACCTTATCAAGGTAATCTTTAGAAGATTCTCCTATAATACCTAAATTTTAAGATAACATTAGTCCTAAGTCAAATCATAAAATAATTTTTAAAAATAAATAAATATTATGCATATAATATAATATTATATTCCATTAAAGATATCAGGCTTACCACATCACCCGATTGCTTTATTGGAGCAATGTAGTGTCTGACAGCCAAATATGATTCCTAAAAACTTAATTTTTAGACAGCCACTTGTTTACTCAACCAGTTTAACTTATTTTGATGAGATTCAGTGAAAATCATGCAGAAATGTTTGCTTCTGGGAAGCTCAGTAGTTCATAGGAAGGCCGAGATTGGACTGCTCTGTTTCAAGGTATAGATTTTTTGTGCCAATAACGAGATGGCATTTTAGCAGCAACATAAAGTTTGGCAATTTTGAATTAATTTATAATAAATTTAACAAAAAGATAGCTAGAGAAGATTCATGTTTATATTAACTCAAATTGTTGAGTAATAATATTAAAAGAAAATTTACATATCATACATAAGCTCTCAAACTGAGCTGTAAGGGAAAATTGCTCCATACATAAATAATGTAGAATTTTCTAATTTTATAAAAAATAAAATTAATATCTTAGATCATATATAGACATTCAAATGCATAATCACTTATAGTACAGTAAAATTAAGTAAAAAAACAGGCAAAACCCGGAAATTAAAAAAAAAAAAAAAGCTGAAACCTATCAGAAATTGTTGGGTACCCTCCCTTATTAACTGGTAAAAAGTCCCAGAGTTTTCTGCTTCGGGTTATGTACGGGAGGAGGGAGAGAATCAGAAAATCTTTAAATTTTTTCAGTTGTTTTGTGAATATCTCAAACATTATTACTTTATCGAAAACATTATTCTATATAAAATTAAATTTCTTAAAAAGAACTTTAATAATGGTTATGTAAATATTTCAGCTAAGATGATTGCTTTTGGAGATAATGAAGGGGTAATATACAGGGGGTTTTCTCATACAGTAAAAATTCCTTCAAACTCCATGAAATATGAAAGTTCTTAGGCAACTGCCAGGCTTAATTTGATTGTTCAACATTTTTTATTGTAGATACGATCAATCAAAATTACCATACGAGTAAATTCTCAATCAATTATGACTGAAAAACATAATTAACCATTACCGCTATTAACCAGTGTGTTAAGCTTGAAAATTAAAAAAATAATAAATCGCAATATATTAGAAGAATTGAATTTTTTTTTTTTTTTTTTAAATCACATAGCTTATATTTTAACCCTTTGCACTCGAAGTTTTTTTTTCATTCATATTACCAGCAACTCGAAGCAATTTTAGTGAAAAAATCATTTTTACATGTAAGGTAATGAAATACGCATTAAAAGAAAAGTCATCGTTGTATGTTATTATTTTTTTTAATTGTTTATGAATACAAATGATATAATATATAAAAAAAAACAAAAAATTATAAAATTAATACGTTTTGTAATTGTCCAAAGTGTGATATCTCTCGAAGCAATTGCCAATATGTAATCTTGGCTTTTCTAAACAGGTATCACAAAAATAATGGGTCTGCCGTCTTTTGCCCGGAATTTTTCTGTTAGAACACACTACACAATCTGTCTTGGTTCCAGAACGTATAATGTGTAGTTGGTTGTTGAGCCTGTCTTCCGTATTTGGTGTGTAAGTGGATTTTCGAGATGTGCTGTTTTGTCGAAAATTTCCAACCAATTGCTCCACCAACAATTTTACAAACTTCAAATGTGACATTGGTTTTTCTTTATTTATTTTTTTAACAGTAGTGTACAATATGTATGAATTTACTGTACACATTTCCATCCCCCAGAAAAATAATTTTCTCCACCACTTCAGGGATTTTCTCAAAAAACAATATGTTGCAGCATATTGGTCGGCTCGATCTACTCCACGCATATTTTTTGTGTAATCAATAATAATTTTAGGTTTTTGTATTCTGACTAATTCACCACCACGTACTCTTCTATCAACTGATGTCAAACCCGCTTCATTACAAGTACTTAACAAAGTTACAATCCTTTTGTCCTTCCATGCGAGGACTAGGGTTTTGCCTTTTCTGCAAGCCACTGTTTTCTTGCCTCTTACAAATTTCGGTTTTTTTATTACCATTGGTAAATATTTCCTATTTGTTTTTATTGTGCCGGTGAGGAAACAATTCATTTTTAGCAGTTCTTCAGCAAGGGGTACGCTTGTATAATACCTGTCGGTATACATGTGATAGCCTTTAGCATTAGGAACATTGTCCAATAGTTTTCTATACAGTCTAAGGGAATTCTAGAACTGACAGGTAGATCAGGTCTTATGAGATTTTCAGTAGTAATACTGCCGTAATAAGGTAAAACCGAATAAACATAACCGGTATTTGAGTCGGCCAGAACGTAAATTCTAATTCCCCATTTAGTGGGTTTAGCTGGATTATATGTCATAAAACATATTTTCCCCATAAATTTTATAATGGATTCATCAACGCAAATCGACTGATAAGGTACAAAATGTTCGGAAAATTTTGAATTGATGTATTGTAAAAAGTTATTAACCTTTTGAATGCGGGTCCTTAAACATATATTTCTGCCTACTGGTGCATTTTTCTGTAAATGAAGCATCCAAAATATCTGTTGAAATCTATCTCGGGTAAATACGTCTGAAAAGAATGGAATTTTACTTGTGAATTTGGTAGACCAATATTCCTGGATATTTGCAACCGGCATGGTTCCCATATTCAAGATCACTCCAATGAAGGCCAGAAATTCTTTCCGATTAACATCACTCCATGTATTCCATATTGATCTCTTTGACAATTGCTTTCCTCGTAGTTTTGAATTTGCGTAATCATTTGTCTCTTTTATTATGGAATCAATCAAAGCATCAGTAAAATATAATTGAAAAAAATCTAATGGTTCTTTTATATCGTTGGAAATTTGTGGTCCGGCAATTCGAGGTGAAATATCGAAATCCATAGGAGATGGAATATTATCCACTTCCGAAACATCTATCCATTCGTCATTTTCAGTTGAATCTCCTGTGTCTTCTACATTTTCTCCTGTATCACTTTCAGATCCCTCAATATCACTTTCAATTCTCGGTATGTATCGTCGTATAACAGGAAATACATCACTATCATTAGAATCGGATTCATAGTTTAGTTCAATTAGGTCTGCATTATCACGGCTAAGATCGTCTATATTATTTACATTATGTTCACTATAAACTTCAAATTCTAATTCATCGCTACTACTGTCAATATCACTATAATTTTCACAAATTTTTCTTTTATTTGCCATATTGGGGATGTAAATATGAATTCAAAATACAAAAAAACAGATAAACTCGAATCTGATACACTCTACTGCTGAATAATAGGACTTGATTCATTTGCATCCAAATGCGGAATGCGGAATGTTGCTAAAAAACCGCGATTGTCTGCTATTATCGAGAACATAATAATCGGCGAGCCGCGACCGTCATTTGTCATCAAAAGCGAAATATCCTATAAATAGTTTTTACGATTTGTTTTTGTTCTTATATGTTAAAAACTGAAAATTATTTGCATTGTCTCCGTAGCGGAGACATCGAGTTTGAAAACAAATTTTAAATGTCTCCGCTCCGGAGACCTCGAGTGCAAAGGGTTAATCACAAGATGTACAAAATCTATACATCATAAGACCTTTCTTTTCTTTTTTTGTCTCACTGAGGTGTAAATATACATATTTTCTCATTCCCATAAAATGATTTAATTTGTATTTAAACTACAGCTTGCACTATCAGGATCCTAGCAAGGTAAATATCAAACCATTCTATGATAAGACCCCCAGAAGTTCACTTTTACTCCAAAATGAACCTAAAATTTTTGCATTTTTTTTTCATTCAACGCTCACATTTTTTTCAAAAGCACATTAAAATTGCTATTGGCAGAGACTTATCGATTTTCTTTATGTTTGCAGCTTCCAAGACAAAGCTTTTCAAAGTACTCTTGAAAAAAAAAGTTGAATCACCATTGTCAAAATTAATTTTGTAAAATATCATTGAAATTGTTATCACTATGAGGATTATGAAGATATTTAATTGAATCAAATTACTACTGATCTTCTTAACTTCAAATTGAATCCTTTTGAATAGAAATCCTGAAGTTTAATAACTACCGAGATCCGATAGTTTAAGTAAAAACTTTTTTTCTTTCTAAAAATTGGAAATCAACATTTTGCCGCTTAAATGTGTCAAATTTCATAGAAAATTTTCTTCCTATGAAAATTATGGAGATACAGTACATTATAGCATATTTAATGAGCTTCAATTTGAGAGGTAATAAATATTTTTGCGTTTAATTTTCTCTGAGATCAAGTTTTACAAGTAAAAACCTTTATTTTTCGAAAACTCAGAAAACGACATTTTGTTATTTCATTGTGTAAAATATCATAAAAACTGTCCTTTATAAGAAAATTATGAAGATGAAGTAAATCAAAGCCCAATTAATTCATTTTTTAATTTTTCAATAATTAACTATTATTCAAGTAAAAAAATGTTTTCCGCTAAAAACCAGAAATCAATATTTTGTTAATTTATTTTGCCAAACATATGCTGCATATTGTCCCTATGATACCACCTCAACAATTCATTTTAGCTAAAACATTCATATAATCATTTTTAAAGATATTTTAATGTACTTTACTTTTGTATAGAATGATGTTTTCAATAAAGATAATACTTTTTGAGATATTCACAAAAAAAAAAAAACTGAAAAAATTTAAATTTTTTCTGATTCTTCCCCTCATCCCTACAAAACCTGAAGCGGAAAACTCTGGAACTTTTTACCACTTAATAAGGGAAGGGTACAGAACAATTTCTAATAGGTTTCAGCATTTTATTTATTTATTTTTTATTAACAGAAACAGCAGTGTTCCATAGGAATAGCAAAAAATATTTACTGAAACATGATAAATCCATATTGTTGTAATATATTAAGTAGGCTAAATAAAAAAGAAAGAAGAGCAAGAAAACACGAAATAATCAACCAATCAGAATAGAAAATGAAAATATGCAGTAGATCAGGAATGGGTTTTATGCCAACAGTCACCAAGCAGCTATGAATTCAAGCTATTGTGGAAAATAATGCATTATTACATAAGAACATTGAAGACATTAATTGAAGAACACAGGATTACGAACCAACTAAGAAGAATGGACCAAATATAAACTATAATCTTTGTATTTTCAATTTTTTAAATAGTTTTAATTTAATTTTAAGTGTATTTCAATATCTTGTAATCTGTTTAAATTAAATATAAGTAACCTAACCTAAGCCATGACTATGAATTTATTAATCAAAAAAACCCTTATCAATCAAAAATTATTAATTAAAATATTATAATAATATTTATGTTTAACAAACAATAGATTAATAGAAAGAAAGTAAAATAACTGAGGCTATCTTCTGCTTCATAGATAAACCTAATTTTAACTTCAGATTTATACCTTCTAAGATTCAATCAAGCGTATATAACCAATTATGATTTTTAAAAATGAAATAGAGGTAAGTAGAGAAAACTAACAAGCTGGCAATGATAAAAATATGTTGGATTATCATGCAAAAAGTGCCAAAAAAAAAATGTATTAGCATTAGTAAAGACTTTTTAGCGTCATCACCTTGAAAGTGTACACGAACATGTGGAATAAGCCACAAAATAAGCTGCAAAGATCTCAACTGAAGAGCTAGGTTATTAATTGTTATGGTTTTTAAGCCAGTTTTTTCCGACACTGCGTCACCTCCAAGCACAAGACTATAGCAGCGGGAATTAAATTGAGTTAATAGTTCACTTAAATATCTGAAAACAAATAAAAATTATACTTACGAGTTTAAAAAAAATAAGTAAATAAATAACAGGTCAGTAGCTTAACATCATATTAAATAAAATGTCCTTTTATTTTTATTTTTTCTTATAGATAATGTAAGAATAACCCTTGAACGAGGCATAGGAAAAATGTATTGATAATGTTGTATGACAGAACCCACAAGGCCGTTTATATATTAAAAACAATTTGTAAGGAGGGTAAAAGAGAAAAAAACCTTCCAATTTGACTACTGTAATACTTCAATGCTTTACAGCAGAAAATGCATTTGTGATACAACAGATTGGGATGCACCATTACATAAAAATATTAGTACCTTTATTACTTCTTATTCACTCTTCAGTAAGTAGAATAAGCAGATGAGATCAAAATTTGCTAATTTATTCATGAGGAGGGGAGGGGGTAATTTTAATTTGGATAGGAAAAGAATTTTCAAGTATCTGCAACATTTCTATTCAAAATAAAATCTCATGCTTATCCAGGGTGTCTAGCAAGAGATTCCCTAACTTTTTTATATTGTAAGAAGTCTTTTACCTGGCCAAATCTTGGTGAAAATCGACAAAACAAAGAATAATTATAATTAATATAGTATACTAGATTAAAAATATATATAATAAATAGTTACTTTACGATAAAATTCAACTATATCTACCCGACACCAGCTGAAATTGTAGTTGTTTAAGTTGACTTACCAATATTTATGATGAACTTGAATATTGCTGTCAGTAATAATCAATGTTTACAAATTTATTTACAATAAATCTAACTGTTATAAACTTTAGGAGCTTTTTTTTAATGTTTGAATCTCTGCAGCCAAATCTTCAGCTTTCGGAAGAGCTTCTTGGAGCAGTTTTGTTTTTTTTTGTCTCCAATTCCTTCACCTGAAGGTTGACTTTTCTCTTCTCCACAGCCCTCCTATCCTTTTATGATATTTAACTCGCTTTATGACATTTGCAACATCAGAACCAGTAGGCATATTGGAACTTTTGTCTGAGTGAAGAAGAAACAATGTAATTTAGGAACCATTTTCCCTGACCAAAGAACAAATTTCCTGACTTTTTCATGTTTTTTTTTTTTAAATCCCTGACTTTTCCCGATTTTCACTGTTGCTAGACACCCTGTTGTCTGTAAAGTTTCGAATTCTCAATGTTTTGATATGTATTTAATTCATGCCTAATACACAATCTGTATAATTCATTGGGCCATCTAAAAGGAGTAATATTATAATAGATTTTGTTAATGCCAAGATAATATCCTCCCCAATTGCTTAGAGTACAAACAGGATACAATAATGTAACTTTTTAATAATATCTTATCAAAGTTTTCCATCTCTTGATCAATGCTCAAAATTTTTCAAAAACTTAAAATCATAAGAGAAAAAATTAAAACAATCAGTGAGTGATAAGTAACATCACAACAACACAAACATCATAATCAAATGATGGAGAGATTTTAATAAATTTAGTAGAAAGAAGTATTTTTACCGATATAAATGTTCTCCACAGCTAGGAATTTCCTCTGCATGCATACAATATTCAGCAATTATGTTCACAAGTAGAAGAACAGTCCTAAAATATAACACATTACTATAACCAAACCATTAATGCATTTTATACTAATTTATAATATATTTACTAAGAATATTTTAACTGCAACATTAACAAAAAAATAAAATAAAATCTTACCCTACAACTGCAAACTTTTCATCACCGATCAATAAAAAGCTTTGGGTTTTATTTTTTTCATTGTTAGCTATATGTGATGAAACGTCAATAGCAAAGGTACCTGTAATAAACATGTAATAGATATATTTTTTTTAATGGGGAAGATATTTAATGATCTGTTAACACTTGAAAGTGTGAAAGTGAAGAATATTTTTAGTTATAAACCAATATAATTATTTGAACAACTACCATTTTCAGCTATATGATTAACAAGTTCCTGAAAAGTTGCTGGTACATCGGTTTGTCTCCAAGGTTCTGAGTCAAGTAATAGAAAAAGTTTTTTTCATCTTTTCACTATGAAACTTATTCATAAATTTTATAGCCTGAAAAAAAAATTAACATTGACTAAATGAACATGCTTTACCTAAGACATTAATTATAAGTCAATTAAATTACATTCAAGCTACTTGAAAATAAAATAAATTGCATATTTAAAAAAACATACTTGAACATTAAATGCTGACTTGAGAGATGTTAAAACCACATCTGGACAGATTTTGTCCCAACTTTCAGTTATATTTTTAACATGGAAAGACATTTTTTTCAGTTGAGCCAAAGTGGCACGTTCAGCGAGCCAATACGTACCATTCAAGTGCCTTGAGTCTTCTTTCATCCTGACAAGAAAAAAATTAAATATTTAAATACAATTATATTAAACACATTAGACTCATCACTCAAAACTAAACAATTACTTTTCATCTGGCCACACTAGCGAACGACTAGAAAGTAACTGAGCACACCTCTCTTGAGAATAACGACTAACAAACATTAGAAATTGTTTCAGTTTTTGCAAGATCTTTTCTGCTTCATCATTTGATAATTGCCAATCGCCAGAATCTGAACTATAATTTCTGAAATCCACATAACTTTGTGATATCAATAAAAAAATGTATAACAGTATTGAGTCATAATTTAAGATCTTGAATTTTCAAAGAAGAAATTTAAAGATGCCTTCAAGTAAATATACAAAAATTTGATGTGAATCTAATTTAAATAATAATAATAATTAAATAGGAATGGAATTATTTTCCATTTATACTTCATATTCTAACAGTAAATGGATTAAACCAATTTCTCATTAACATAAAAAATAAACAATACATTCCATTATAGATGAATGATACATCACTTACAAAATTACATCGTCATCTTTTTGGGCAGAATGATTTCCTGCACTGATATCAACAGCCTTCACCATGATGTTGTAACCTTTCTGAAATAAGAAAAAATGTTCAAGATACATTGATTTAAAAATAAAAATATATCATTGATAAAAATAAAAATTGATAAAAAAAAAATCAACTTTTCACTAATTTTCATGGGGGTACATTCTCTAATTAATTTTAAAAAGTGATTTTTCTTTCTACAAGTATTACACACAAGGATCTATAAGGAGTTATATAAACAATATAATTGCAGATTCACTATTTTCATACTATGGTCGCTATTGAAGTCATGAATAAAAAAAAGTAGAAAATACACAACATAATAAAATAAAATTTGCATTATTAAATTTTGTTTATTGCACATTAATCTTATGGGACAAAATGTCACATAATAAAAATTATATTTATTTCATTTCATAACAAATCACGCATGTTTATATTACTCAAAGGTGCATGTAAATTAAGTAAATTTGAACCAATATTTATTATATAAGAAATAATTCTCTGTGACCTATAGTAATTAATTTAAATTAAAAATTAATAATTACCTTAATCCTCTGTAAAAGTTTGAGGAGAACATTGGTAGCGTTAGCTAACAGGGTAGCCCATTCATCGACAGTGAGCAATCGAAGCTGTCCTTCAATACTGGATTCCGACGACGGTCTGTCAGTTCCTGCTATGACTTCTATAACGGCTTGCTTAATGGCAGCTTTGACAGCGGCCACACACTCAGTCTCATAAATGTCAACAAATGAAGAATTTCCTCGTCGAAGCATCCCCATAACTATACATATTAATTTTTCCTAGAATAAAAATGAAGTATTTATTACATATAAAATAAGCTAACCATGAAAAATACAGCTTATAAGAATGAATAAACTATAGTAAAAAAATAATCAAATACATTTAGTTTTTTCACCCTCTTATTCAAAGTTGACTAATGCTTTCATCCTTCATATATAAATGGAATAATGGACAACTCAAATCGACTCTGTATTTCTCGTATGTTTCCCATCATTACGTCAAGTTAGGGTGACTCTATTCCTCCTTTCATACTTAGACACAAACTCCTAGGGACTTCTCTTACCAAATAATTAATAAACAACGCCCTTCTTATACTTACAACCTCCTCCAATTTAAGTCTTCAATCCATTCCCAAACCACACACTCTAATTCCCTTGACCTGTATACAACTTTCCATAGGTCAGCACCAATCTAACACTCCTTTTTCAACTTGATTTTGGTATTCTCTTCTCTTCAAATTGAACAAACCCATTTCCCATCCATTCCAAACTTTCCTATTCCAAATCTGTCCAATCCTACACACACTGATCTTAGTATTACAGTGTTCGGATTATGATTTTTTAACCCTAGATCGGGCACGGTGGTTGCTTTTGTCAACCAGCCAACTAATTTCATCTCCAGTTTCCACTAACTCCAACCCAGATGCTTCAAGTCGCCAATACCTTTCCTCCACATACTTCCTTTTACTTTAGTACAGTTTTGATTTTAATAAAATGAAAAATTGCGATATTAATCATAATAGTCTTTGAAACCAAGCTTTGTTGGACAAAGTCAACTACGTGCCAGGTTATGTAAGTAATTTAGTTTATGTTTTTTACTAATTATAATTTACAATTATCTTCTCCAAATGAGATTATATTATTTTAGATTACATTTGATTAAAACTGAAGACATACCAAGAATTTTACAAGCGCTTGAAGAGCAATCTATAGAGGAAAAATAAAATAGAGCTTGTGCTGGCATATCGAAAGGGTATGATTCTTCTGACTATGAAGATGAAATCGTCAATTATTTTGACCAGGAACATAACAGTGACACCAAACAAGAAATAAAATTTGAAAAGGGCATTTTCAGAAGGCAGATTTTTTCCATAGAAAAGATTACACCATGTGGGCCATGGCGGATTTTAACAATAATTCTTCTCAGAATAAATTACCAGGATCAAAAGGGGAAGCAAAAGTGCTATTACTGAAATTGATTTTGTTTTCAAATGATAAGCATTGAAATAATTTATGAAGTAGTACATTATATACATATGTTTATATCCAAGATCAGAAATGTATGTCTTTATATTTTCATTAACTTTGTAATTATTAAAATTAAAAAAAAAAAAAAAAATATTATATTATTAACCTCTAGTATCATACATAATAAAAATCTAATAGTTGAGGTTAAATTGGGTATATACTCGTAAGTTAAAGAAAACTGTAGTGGTAGACAAAGTCAACTGCGTACCCGGATACGTTACTGAAATAAGCGCGCCCAGTCTAGGGTTAATAAAAAGGTTCATTTTGTTTTGTTTCATTGTTCTAAAGCAAATCAGGTAAATTGTGATTTATGATAATCTGATAAAATAAAAAAAAACCTACAATTTTTTCACACAGATACTCTTAATTAATTTCTACACTTTTAGTCACATGCTTTTAACAATATATATTAAAAAATAATTAGAAAAAGTAGTTATCATATATGATTTATAACTAGAGATGTGTATGGCTCAGTTACAGATACTTAATTTATAATGCAATAGAGCCTATATATCACAAAGAGCATGTTTCGACATGTTTTGCTTTTTCTCCTTCTTGGTGACCAATGACAGCATTGACAAAGTACTGTGATCATGCAAGAGATGACTCATGACCAATATGGGTTAATTATCAAATTTTTAGTAAACTAAGAATTACAATTTTTCTCCCTCTTTCACTCACTCTATGGTTTTCTTTAGAAATGTCTCTTTCTTATGTTCCACAAGAACTCTAGTTCTTTTCTTTCCTTTTTTTAAATACTTAATACTATTAAGACTTTTATTCTGTTACTTTTCCAAAGACCAGAACTGTTTTCTACTGGTACACCAATTTTATTCTTAAACTCTCATCCAGATTGAAGGCGTGTGCATTTATTTACATAAATTATTAAATATTGGAAAAAACAAACAGGAAGGGTAATATTAACAACAAATAAATATAAATTAACTAAGTGACTTACAGCTTCAAGCAAAGGAGGCTCAGAATCGACCAACGGTCTGTTGAGATCGGCAGTAGCATACTTTTCAAATTCTTCTTTCATTAGAGTGTCTATAACACCAAGCATTTCTGCTAATTCAGAGCTGAGGTGCCTGTAAATAATATAACAAACTTAAAAATGTGTAGTTATTCAAAATATTTTATTAATTAAATAAAATCCTAAGATGCCTAAAAACTTTGGGATAAAAATAAACAAAATGAAAAACTCACTATTCTTCTCCTTTTAGCTTAAAATATGATATGACAATGTTACATAACAAATAACTTCCAATCCAATCAAAAGAAACCATAAATTGAATCATACCTAAAACTATGGATTCCCGCTAACTCTTGTTTCAAGAGATCTTCAGTTGTATGGATCAAATCCAGTGCTCCAACATAATCAGGGCTAGACAAAAGCAATTGGATTGTTGGCTGTGTCTGCATAACAGTTGACATAACTTTTAACTAAAACATAATACATTACCTCATTTAAATTCAGTTTTCAAAGGATATAATGAATTTTATAATTGTTTTAATTTTACATTGGAGTTAACTTTTAATCAACAAATTGTTTTCAATTATGTAGCGATAAGTATCAATTGTTCAGTCCAAAAGTCAATTAATTTTGAAGAAAACTGAATGTCAGAACATTAAGAATACATTATTGACACAATTTATTTAAGAAACATGTGAAGTGGTCTTAAAGTTATCTCATTCAAACAGTTGTGAACAGATTCTAAAGTCAGATTCACAATTAATAGATTATTATAATTACTAACTCATTAAGGGAGCACCTGTAGTGTAGTGGCTAAAAAAAAACAGTCTTATATACCCAAGGTCACAGGATCAAACCTGTCCCTAGGATTTTTTAAATGGAGTGAAAAATCAGGTCATTTTTTAAATGTCAGGTACTTGTTAAAAAGCCCTATCCTACCTGGATAGGCAAAATTTAGGATTCCTACTGTAGCATCATCTGATTAGCCATGAAGTTAAATTAATTAAAAAAATAAATAAAAACTACCTTATTAAAATACAGATATTTAATAGGGCACAACATATAAAAGATTTCAATTACAAACAGCAAATACTAATCTTAATACAATGATAATAAAAAAATAAAATACCTTCCTGAGAACCTGGTGATAATTAGTTCGCAGCCTCTCATTACGTAGAATTTTTAAAGAACCATAAACTAAATCATTATCTATCCTCTTAATTTTTTCCCTACAAAAAGAATATTTCGACAACATTAAAGCACACATGTTTTTAAAAATTAAACATTTAAGTATAAAAATAAAACAAATTTCAACCATCCTTATGATATGTTAGTGAAACAGTACTAAACTTCTTCCTCTGTCCCCTACCAATATAACCTGTTTATAGTGTAGAGTCTGTGCAGGCGAAGTTTGGTAAGCCTTCGGGTTCGGTAAGCCTATTATTATTATTATTATTATTATTATATTATTATTATTATAGTGTAGATATGTTTTACCAACAGGGGTTTATCATCTACAAGCAGGAGTACTACCTGCTTCTTCAATAGTATGTAAAATATATTATGTAAACCTATATTTCATATAAGGCAAGAAAGACATGTTATCCTATTTTTCTGACCTTTTCAATACAAAGTAAGATCAAAATTTATTCCTTGGATCTGCCACCAACACATTAATACACTTCAGGCTAGATTTGAACCTCCACTTAAATACTCAGATGTCATTACAGAATCAGCCATCACAGCCTAGCAATAAAAGCATTGAAGAATAACACTGATAATTATGTTCTTTAAAGAATCAATGATGGTTTAAGTACAATGACTGTGCAAGGAGATGATTAGACCAAGATCATGTTCAATAGCCATGTTTTTCCTCCAGTTCAAGTTTATAGTGAGTAGATGTGTACAAGGAAGCTTTTCTGGAAACTTCCAATAGTTGATCCACGGCTGATATAACATATTAACACAGTCGGACTGAAATCATATGTAGTCCAGTGCCTAACTCACTCCTTCAAACTTCTAATACATATTATTCTAAATAGCTAAAACTATATGTAAATATTTTTTTTTTACCTAAACGTTTTGACTAATGAAATTGTTTGTCCCAGTTGCTCCATCAGTACATCATGGGACGTCATAGCATGAAAAAATGCATCACTCTTTTGAGCAACTTGGTGTGCTATTTGAACCTCTACCATATCCAAATAATGTGAGAACTAAAACATATATTGTAAAAATTAAAATGGATCATTTCAAAACTACTATTCTAATTAAATTATATAATCATCATTTTTGTTTTCTTCAAACAAAAATTAATATATCACAATATTTATATTAAGAAATATCAATACTTTTTTAAATATTACTGTTGGGGAGAGGGGCGACAACACACTCGCTCGCAGCCTCAACCCGAACGTTAAATGTGAGTCGCCGAATTTCTCATACTTGATTAGGTTTCGTTATGGGTTTATTAAGATTACTAACTTTGTAAACATATATATATTGAGGAAAACAAAATTCAAAAGAACAAATAAAATTAGCTTATAAACGTGAGTGTACTGTACTTAAAGTCACAAGGACGATCGCGGGCGACGATGGCGAGCGACGAAGGATAGTAGCGACTGCGAAGCGACCTTTCTCTCTTGGCACCCAGAGCACTCTCTCTCCCGAGCGGTCACTATCACTTAATCCCTTTTAGGTAAATAGTGCCCCCCTCTTGCGTCTGAACTTAATATTTACTAAATATATACAAACATACATACATATACATATATATATAAACTAAATCAGTATTTCTCAATTCTTAACATGCCGCCCACCAATTTTATAACATAAAATTTAAATTTTGGAATTGTGACATGGGACAGAATTAAGTGATAAAAGTAAGTAAAGTACAGCGAGGATGAGCGATGTTTGGTCGATGATTCTTCCAGGGTGGTCCGATGAGGCGAGGAACGCTTCTGTAGACACATCTGAGACTATTGATAGAGCGATCTTGTCCTATTGGTAGATGTATAAATTAAACCAAAGATATTTGTCTTGTACTATGGCGAGGAATTTAATCTGCCGCCCACCTTGACGAGTCCTGGATTGCAGAATTTAGTCAGTGAATTATTTAAGGGACGATCAGTTTCAAATTCTTGGTTATTCTTAGCGTACGTGATATGCGAAGTTAAGGTGTCACTTACAGGACCAGTTATCACCAAACCAAAAATCGTCTTTAATCCATTCGGAAAACCTGAGGAAGTGTTGATGGTTTCTCCTGTAAATATTTTACTGAACAAATCAGCTCCGAGAAGAAAATCTATGTGACACGGTTTGTCAAAGCCAGGATCAGCTAGATCGTATTTATTAAAGATTTCTTTAATTTTTGGTGATAAGCAGCGGGTGGGTAATTTATCGGTAATATGCGATATTAATATGGTATTTGTTTCCAATAGTGGTTGATCCAGTCCGCACGGGCGTAAAATACATTTTGTTTGGTGTTCTCCACCACGAATTTGAATATCTGCAAAGCCACTGATCTTATGAGGGTTTCTGAAAAGGGGTAATCCTAAGCGTTGCGAACAATGAGTGGTTATGAAAGATCTCTGTGACCCACTATCTATAACTAATCTTATTGGATGGTAGTTACCCTCTTGGTCCCTTATTTCGGCGCAGGCAGTTCCAAGTAGGACATTAATTCCTCCATTATTTGCAGTAGAAAGTACTACTTCCTTTGAGTCATTTGAAGTTGCTGGTTTAGCGTCCACGGGACAAAATGTTTTAGGCTGGCTGATACATGAAGAGCGACTGATTGAAGTTTGTTCGTTAGCGACCTGTTTAGAATGAAATGCGAGACGATTTGATGGCGAAAAATGTAATAGTGTGTGATGTTTTCTACCACAGGAACGACAGGAATTGCGAGAGGGGCAGCCTTTTGCAGGGTGGCCCGAAGACAAGCAGTTAAAGCATCGATTAAGTTTCTTGACTTCTTCGTATCTTTGTGATTGACTTAAAGTTCTGAATTGGGGGCATTCATAAATGCGGTGGTTCTGTTGGCATTTAAAACATTTCAGAGATGCATTATCGGAGATAGTTGACATAAAGACGCGCCTTGGTTCAATGAAATATTTAGATTTTTGTTGCGGGACTATTGTTTCTACTGAGCGGTTAGAAGTTAAGGCTTTGGTTTGTAATTTTATGCAAATTTCTTGAATGAAGTTCTGAAAATTATGAAGTGTGGGTAATGTGGTCGAAGAAGAATATTTTGTCTCAAACTGGTCGCGGGATTTTTCATCTAACAATGTCAAGCCATACGTCATAAGAATAAATCCCGCCGGATCCTCTAATTTCAAGTTCTGAAATAAAATAATATTTTCTAAAACTACATTCGAGAAAGTTTCCAAGGAGGCCAAATTTTGATTTTTAAGTGATTGAAATTGAAATATTTTCATAAGAAAGGTAATGGCTTGCGATCTCTTGTTTTCATATCGTTTAGAAAGCGTTTCCCAAGCATGCAGGTACTGAGCGTCAGATATCAGAATAGAAGCTATTATCTGAGCGGCGGCCCCCTTTAATGCAGACTTTAAATAATGAAATTTCTGCACATTAGGTAAATCATTGTTATGATGAATCAGCGAAATATAAGTGTCCTTAAATGGCCCCCAATCTGAAATATTACCGTCGAAACTGGGTAAGTTTATAGGTGGTAGTTGGAGAACGGGCGTAGAACTGATCGAATTATTTTTTATAGAGATTTGATTTTCGTGTACATCATAAGACAAAGCTTCGTAGTAGGCTTCTCTAGCCTCATGTTTCATTTTTATTCATAGCGAAGTATCATAACCTTCTATTCGTGTAGCAAGCGATTTTATTTCTCGAAATATTTGAGAAAACTTCTCAAAAGTACCATCTATACGCGATAAGCGTGCCTTAAATAATGCCCTCTTAGATTTATCTGTGGTGGAAATAAAACCTAGATTATTAGTGTTTTTAATGTCCTCATATAAATCACTAAATTCGTCCATTAAAAATTGTAACTTAAGTTCATCACTTTCTAAATTAGAACCTTTATCAGCTTTGGGCGGCATATTAGATAACAATTAAATTTTGACGAAAATAACAAATTTAAATCAAAGAAAATATCAAAAATGGAAATACTTTTCTCAAATTAATTACAAACTAATTATAATTAAAGAGCTTTAGCGAGTTGTAGTTAAATAATAATCAATGGAAAAAAAAAATAAAGTGACCTATAAAATATTATAAAATTAAAATGAATAATGCGTAGTGAATAATTAAATTAATATGCATTCGAAGTGACTTACGTATAGTATCAAAGAAATAAACATATACTTTATAATACACAGTGAGTTAATAAAGAAAATAAATATGTACAAAGTGCACTACGTAGTATTAACGAAATTAAGATTTGCAATAATCAAATATAATTATTGAAAAACACTAACATATATATAAAAAGATTTAAAATAAAATGAAAACATATATGTACAAAGAATTAAAAATAAAATGAAAATAGTTCTCTCTACTATATTATACACAAATAAAATGAAAATGCTAGAGATTAAGAACCAAATTAACTGATAAAAACAAATGCGAATAAAATAATGCGAAAGCGTAACCTATTAACTCAATTTAATTTCAAAGCGATAGTCACCAAAACGAAACCTAAACAAATCGAGAAAATTCGGCAATCTCGCCGGTGCCTCCAAATTTATGTTGGGGAGAGGGGCGACAACACACTCGCTCGCAGCCTCAACCCGAACGTTAAATGTGAGTCGCCGAATTTCTCATACTTGATTAGGTTTCGTTATGGGTTTATTAAGATTACTAACTTTGTAAACATATATATATTGAGGAAAACAAAATTCAAAAGAACAAATAAAATTAGCTTATAAACGTGAGTGTACTGTACTTAAAGTCACAAGGACGATCGCGGGCGACGATGGCGAGCGACGAAGGATAGTAGCGACTGCGAAGCGACCTTTCTCTCTTGGCACCCAGAGCACTCTCTCTCCCGAGCGGTCACTATCACTTAATCCCTTTTAGGTAAATAGTGCCCCCCTCTTGCGTCTGAACTTAATATTTACTAAATATATACAAACATACATACATATACATATATATATAAACTAAATCAGTATTTCTCAATTCTTAACAATTACAATAGTCTTTTTAGAGTGGAAAATAGAATTTAAGGTGGCAATAATTTTGTTCATACAAGATATTAATAGATTCATTCCCAGATTCTCTCTTAGCAGGCCGATGCTGATTACTTTTCGGACCATGCCTCAACTGATCAGAGATCTCGGATCTGACTGATGTTTGCACATGACTTAAGTTTCCTGTCTTTGCAAAAAACCCTGATAATTTGGAAGTTGTGTTGGAACAAATGTCTGATTCCTTGATGTCTGGTCCAGATATGTTGGAACTAAAATAATTTACTTTGGATGTTTTATCAGATTTTTAAGCGGTAAAGGAAAGAATCTAATATTCTTATAATAAAGTCCAGTATATTACTATCAGCAACCATGGCTCATCGCATATTGAACGCAGCGCATAAGCAGTTCAACCACTTACTCGCTAATTACAATACAGCACAGTATATTATGTCATAGTACATTTTCCTGAATCCTGGCGGCTACCATTAGGTTCCCATCCTGTATTAACCAAAATTGTACTCTGGCAGGCAGCACTCTGTATAACAAGGATAATGCACACTGACAACAAAAGTGCCACTTGTAAATAATTACCATTTATTTTTAATAGTCATTGATGGTCTGTAAAAGTACAAATATGAATTTCTTTAGATCAAAGAAGTCCTGTTTATTTAAAAAAATAATTTGAACTATAGAATGATAATTTAGTGTATATAAGCAAAAATCATATAAAGAATTTTCAAGAAGGTACAGAATTGGGTATATTGCTGAGTAGATCTGAGTTGGGTCAGTATCTTAATTAATCCAATTATGTGGATAAATTTTCATTAAAAAGGGATTATTCATTTTCTGCAATTAATAAGTGCCAGGTTCAACACTGCAATTGGTAAATCCAACCAATTTTTCAGGGGAATGAGGTCACTTGGTTAATAGATTCAAAATCTAGAATAAGAGAAAAGAGGTTCTTTTATAACCCCAGGTCTAGGTCTCACTAACTGCAATCTCAAGTCAATTCTCCGTGTTCTATGTTTGTTCTGCAGGCTTCACGAAACATAATTCGTCATGAGAGACGTTAATTTCCAAAATGTACTAAAGGACACTTTTTACAAAATTGATATTTTGACATATTTATATTCTCCTCATTTAGTTTTATCTCAATCTTATCTTTGATTTTTATCTAATGAACTTTCCAATCCTTTAAAAATGCGAATTAGAAATGGAATCTAAAGGTACTAATTACAAATTTAATTTTTTTCCAAATCAAACTAAAATATTTCATTACATAAATTTAATATAGTAAAATAACAATTCTAGATTTTAATGCAAAAAATTAAAAATAAATAGGTTTAATAATGAATTAATGAAAGATTTTTACGCTTCCTGTAAAATTTCCTAGAATGGATATAGGTAACTTATGGAAATCAGCGTCTCATATATAAATTAACACCACATAATAATAATTAAAATAACTGTTTCATTCTTTTTTTATTAATCTTTTTTTGTTCATTTAACCACCAGCAAAAATCTATCTTAAAAATTTTCATTTTTGTAAAAAAAAAAAAAAAAATTAAAAGCACTATAGAAGAGAAGTTAGTTGAGGGAGCAGCCAAATAAGCACACAATTAAGAAGAAACTTAATTGTGTGTTAATTTAACTGCTCCCTCAACTAACTTCTCTTCTATATACAGTCAGTCAGCCATTCTCACTTCATGATCAAAGCACTATGAGTGATTCTTGATTCATATTTAACCACTTAGAGCAGAAATTCAGAGCTGTAATGAAAAGTAACTCTATAGAAAATATAAGAAACTTAATTGTGAGTGTTGTACCTTTTCTTGCAGAAGTTTAGCAGAATTACTAGCTTTTTGTTCAATAAGATTCGGGGATATATTACTTGTTGGTACTGCTTGGCTGAAAACTGCATTAAAAGTGTCAGAAGAGCTTAAATCAAAATTCTGTTGCAGGAAAATTTTTGGAATGATGCTAATATCAAAGTGACTTTTTTCTGAAACAAAGTGGTCAAAAATTAATAAAAAATTAATTACAGATTTACATTTTCTTCCCATAATGATTTCTTTTTACATACCTACATTCTTGACTATTCTTAAATTTGGAAACGTCTGTAGCAGATCTGCATGTGAATGTGGCTTTGGATGAACTAAATTGAGCTTCAAATGTTGTTTATGTTTCTGAAAACAAAGTAAATGCTAGTTTGATAAAACAAACTCAACAGTAACAATTTAAAATAGTTAATGGATAATTTGGCTAAGTCTAATCTAGTGGTCCCCACAGGTGATCCATCTGTATTTGATAATTTTGGCAAATATCATAAATTAAATAGAACATATTTTTAACCTAAAGTTGGGAGTTTCCACAGCCAGGTAAAGGAAAAAATGATTTAGCATGTTTGCAGCTTAGCTACATTTAATGAAAACCTTTCCAAGTCCAATCCTCTTAACAGCTGATTTCAAAATCCATCCAAGATTTCATTAACTAACAATACCCAAGGACCACATATGACTTATTTTTCTTCTTCCTCATGCCTCCCAGGATTACAAGGTCACCTTTAGTGATAAAATAGCAGTTCTCCCATTGATTTCAGTGTCCCTTAGATTTTGTTATCTAATTCTTTTGGTTAGAGACAGTTCTGTAGCCTTAAAGCATGGCACAACTCTTAATGATATGCTCATAATATGTCTGTCAGATATGTCACTTCCCCAGTGTCATAATTAGGCAAGGACTGTCTTGTTTTTCAAATGCTCTGTAAAGATAGGAGTTTTGACTGTAGTGATTAGAGCAAAGTCTAAAAAAAAGATGACTAAGGCAGTACATCACCTTTCTATAGACTTACTTTTAAGTTTCTATAGAGTTCTATTTTCAATTGAGTTTCTATTGAGTTACCCATGGTACCACAATGAGATGGGATCCATTGTGAAACCACTTTGTGGTTTGTTTCTATTGTCATTGAGGCCACTTGACAATCATTGTTTATCTTGATTGGTTTTCAAGATACCAAGATCATATACTGTTTCTGGCAGGAATCTACTATAGGATAACTAATTTGGAAGCAATGAAATTATTGTTGGTTTGTTTATTCATTTAAGGTCACTTTTATGCTACTATGGCTAATCGGACGATGCTACAGTGGGAGTCCTAAATTTTGCCTATCCCTATCCAGGTTTTATTCGGATAGGGATCTTTAACGAGTACCTAACATTGCACAGGCTCAGGACCACCTTTTAACGTCCTCTGACATTAAACGTGCTCCGAAGGACGGCATTACTGAGTATTTTTTACTCCTATTAAAAAATCCTAGGGCCACCCGCAGGTTTGAACCCGCAACCTTTGGCATATGAAGCTGTTATGCTAGCCACTATGGGTGACCCCGTGAAATCATTTGTGTGGCTCCTACAATAGCAATCGACTTTGCCCAATACTTAGCTATAAATATAATGCGACCTAAAAACAGTAACTTATTTGTTGACAAGATTATAATCTGGAAATTAAATTTACATATTGGTGCAACCATTTTTTATTTTCTCTGTGACTGACCCATCCATGTTTATTAGATCCAATAGTGATGACAATATGATAATCAAAAATACCCTTTCTTCGCAAGTATATACCACCATGAAAAGGAATTCTTGACTGCAAGACCAATAATTAAAAGTATTATCTTTTTTAAATGATCTCACTTAACTAGCAGCATCTAGCTGAGCTAAAGACAACACACTTCGAGAAAAATATTTATCTCCCTTGAGTTTTAAATACATTAAAATAATTCTGTAATTGGGATTGATTTAGAGTAGCACTTGATTAAGCAAAAAGTGTGGTCTGGAATAACAAAGAACTATTTTGAGAATGAAATTTAAGAAACTAACAATGGTTCTTTTGTAATGTAAACATGGATAATTAAAATAAAAAATACTTAAATATTAAAACAAATAAATTTTTGATAAATGAATAAAACAATTTTACTTTTAAAAATAAATTATATTTTTTCAAACTACAAATTAATTATTTTACCTTCCCATTTTTTTTCAAATAATGTTCAAAATGCTGAATTGATATATGAGGAAGATAATGAGGATCAGGGACATCAGTTACTTCAACAAAAGAATCACCCCATGTTTTTGTAAATAGGTCTTTCTGAAAGAATAAAATAAAATATTATCAATTTCTTTAAAAAACATTAATGTAAGAAATTAATGCTATGAATTATAAATAATAATAAATTAATCAATCTCTTAAAAACATTAAAACAAATGTACAATAATTTTGTAAAAACCACACCAGCAAATTTTATCGTATTTAAGACATTTTTTTTTATCACCAAATAATAAATATCTTCAAATTGTTTAATTCGATGAATACATAACCATTCAGACAGAACATCTGATTAATTATTAGGAGCTGGTATTGAGAATCAGTTTCTTGAAGACATAAAACATTACAAAAGTGCTAGAATGTGGATGAATATTTATTTATTTTTTCAAATTTGAACAAGCAGTTAGTAATTCACAGTGTTAACTACTGCTTGGATTTTTTTTTTTTTAAGTAAATGAATGGCTGGAACCAGGAGCAAGTACTCAGGCCTATTATGTCATTGTAAAGGATAAGTGGTTTGGTTGGCGGTCAAGGAATGATTACAAAAAATAATAAAAACTATTTAATGAGAAAACAATGTAACCCGAATAGCAGGCCATCATCAAGATTTGATAGGAAATATTTGTTCTAGGAGCTATTATATAATCAATTACAACCTTATAGAAGAAACTCATAAAGCAAAAATTATTTATATATTAATACATTAATGAGTCAAAAACAACTTTATCACTTCAGATATTAAATTTAATAGTTCTTTAATAGCAAATCTTAATAGTTCCTCGAAAAAAAATTAAATGTCTCATTTGAATGATATATACACAATTAAAAACCCTGCATAAGTAAATTATATTGTAAAACATAGACTGAAGAAAATAATATTACTTAGAAATAACTATAGTACAAAAATTATTACAGATACCAACCTGCTTCCCTTTATTAGGATCATTTAAAACGGCAGGTAAATTTTGGGCAGGAGTGTACTGTACCCATTCAGGTTCATGACTATACCTGTCACTATTATTACTGGTAACTGAACTTTTCCTTGAAGAACTATGAGGAATGGTCATAGTATGATATTTAAGAACATGCCTTTCATACTCTGCACTATTAAAACTTTCATCAGACATAAAAGAACACACATCATTTTCTCCATACCGACAAATTAATAAATCACCATTTCTTGAGCAATGTTTCTCTAATAAATGCCTGTAAGCATAATAAACAAAATTGTACACGATGTTAAATTGATATAACAATGTTTTTATTTTTTTACTCTTCATATAAACTGATAAACTTTAACATTAATAATATATAAATGAAATACATAAATCTAAACTTTTTTTGAAAAACTGATAACAGCTAAACTATGCTGTGTTTAAAGTTTGCATAAATTTTCCAACTTAATTAACAATATATCAAAACAACTTAAAATATACAAAGGCTTGTTAGAGCCTGAGTTCAATAAATACTTTACATTCAATACTTTGAAACCATAAGTAACAGAATATTTACTAGAGATTCAACAGTATGAAATAATTTTGTTGGGCGACTTACTTCATAAAACCCTGAATAGTAGAAAATTTTCTTTTGTCACAATAATCGCATAAGGTCCATGCTGGCCTTTGCTCAGAGAGCTTTGACATACTGCAATCTGTTAATCAAATCATTTATGCTTTCATTTGATCACAATCCCATTGCACAGATTTTTTGATGGCCTTGATAGAACTAATTTTTGTTACACCATTACAAAAGCTGTCAAAAACTTTATTTTTTCCTTTATTTCTATACATGGTGACCAAACTCTATTCAAATACATAGATTAGGGCATTCCGAACTGCCATCATAACCTACATCGGATAAAACCATTACAACTTGACGTTTCAACAAAACAGCTGATAACCAACGCTCACATAATCAGAGGTTCCAATAAATACCTTAGAACCTTAAGGACTTAGAAGTAAAACATTGCAAACACTTTAGAACTGTAGACAACAGCAAAAATATATCGGAGAAAGAACTACCCTCAGTCTGTGTTAATTATTATTGCAAGGAAAAGATTAAAGTTGCTGTATGTTCGAGACCTCATTCATTTTTGATTTATTCAAGGAAATGCTCATTGCAGAAGGTGGCAAATATGAATACTCAAGTACAATTGTCTCGCTTTTACAATTGGTATACAGCAATTGGTTAGCCCATATGGAGTGCCATGATTGTAGCCTATGAGCACGAGCCAATAATAGTTAAAGATTTGTTTGTGGGTTAAGCCTATACGATCAGGAGATTATTCTAGAAAATTCAATTTTAGTAATAGGAGGTTCTTGATTCGAACGAGTAGTACTTAGATTCTTTTGCAGCGATCCACGTATTAGGGAGGAAGGACTGGCTGATTCGAAAACCAAAGGTGTCTGGCAAAAATTTCATAAAAAAAAAAAAATACAGTTTAGGACTAAAACTTTCTCGTTACATTTATGAGGTTACTAAAATCTTGCTTCAAATAGGAGGAAAACTGAAGATGATGCCCATTATAAACGTAAAGTTTTCTGCCTTATGGAAATTATGACATGACTGCTACCACGTCCATCGATTCTTCAGAAGATCCAACGACTGACAGTTGGAAGGTAGCCCTTACGGAAGAGCATGATGCATTTTTGACAGATTAATCTTGAGATTAATTCATAAGATTACAGGTTTATTACCCTAAGGATCATCAAGCACCAAGAATATTCCAAAAAAAACAGTGCTAACTCGCACCAAATTAACACGAGTGTATTAACTCGAACATAGGTCATTGACATACTTGCATGATGGAACAATAGACTTTGGGCAGAAAGGATTTTATAAACTGTAAGTAATCATTAATCTCGAATTTGTATAGTCATTCATTGGGAACACTGTTAACCATCACAATTATACTTTTTTTTTTTATTGTTGTTCTATTTTCAGGCAGGAATTAAATTTAATTTAAATCACTAATTTCAAATAATTTATCAGTACTGAATATCATTGGTACTACAATAGGAAAATAGTTTGGATGGTGGTCTAGGAAAAAGCAAGCACCAACTATTTCTAAGGCTTTTCAGGGACTAATTCGTTGATTATATAATTGGTTATATGATATTTCCTTAATTCTTCTTTCTGAATCTCCCAACGGTCAACTTTTGATATTAACTATTATCTCTATTTGAATTTCAATCCCTTATCTTGCGGCGTGGCCTAGTAGATAGAGCATTAGGTTACTGTTCTCCAGGTCAGAGGTTCGAATCCCGGCTGAGGCAGAATTATTGATTCTGTTATTTCAGCAGTGGAGCGACCCGGAGGTATGGAGACCCTTCTGGGACACATCCAGCCTCTATAAAGTGGGTACCCGAAATCGGGGAAAAAATCGGCCGAGCGTGATTTAGGCTAAGCCTCATCACCTCCTTGCACGGTCGTTGGTCGTTAAATCCTATGAATCTCTATATTTACTGAACCCGAGACTCTTCATGGTTTGTAGAGGTGTAGATTTTTTTTTTATATCTTATTTATTTAGTTGCATTTTGTTTTCGTTCTGTTTTATCATAAAACGATATACGTTAAAATCTATTTATAATCAAAACTCAATCGTTTCCTTTCGTAATTTAATGAAAACATATTGAAGATTTGTTTTGATCAATGCTATGCATTTAATTTTTAAAACAGAAAATAATATATTGTACTAGAAAGAACTAGAATCTCTCCGAAAACCAACTAATCTCATAGTTAAAGAGCAAAACTGCTGAATGATTTTGGCAAGATATAGATTTTTCAAATCGCCGACCGGCTGTTGTTATCAGTGTTATCAGTAGTCTGGTTAGGTCTTTCATGTTTATTGTTTAACATTGAATCTCCCATCCATAGAATTCATGACCTATATATTACTTATTTTTTGAAATTATAAATGAATAATTGATCTCATTGTTATCTTATAACCTTTGATCTATGTCTTCATTTTAATTATTGTATAAGCTAAATAAATTTAATTTGTCTTTTTACCATTTAAAATGCCTGGTACAGTGAAATCATACAAACCTGAATTAGAAAGTAAGATAAAGGAATGGTTCAACTGGAATAAGGTAATTTAATATTCCTCCAGTTGAAAAAATAATTTGTATTGTATGTCATAGTATCCTCAGATTAGCTTAACATTTTTTTGAAAATTTAGAATGATGAGTTTCAAAAAGAAGCAGAAGCTTTGTTGGAAACAGAGGATGAAAACCTTCTATCTGAAGTATTCCTTCAAAGGATAGAGTTTGGTACAGCAGGATTACGTGGACGAATGGGACCAGGTTATTCTCAGATGAATGATTTAGTTGTAATACAAACAGCTCAAGGAATTTTGCGCTATTTAGAATCATTAAACATTCACAGTAAAGGGATCATGATCGGATATGATGGAAGATACAACAGTAGGAGGTATCAGCTTTTGTATTGAATACTTAACAGTATCGAATATTCTCCTATTTATTCTTACTAATAATTGTTAGCATTTAAAAAATCGATATGATTTATAGGTTTTCATTTTTTTCACTATCTGAAAAAAGGTATATTTAATAATTTTTCCCTTCCCTGATAATGGTACGCCAATATTTTCTCACTATTTAAGTAATTATGTCTTTGTTCTAACATACTAGCCATTAAGATGAGTGGACCAATCACCTGAATATAGCCCTGGATTTTGGAATCAAAGAAAATACTAATGTAATATTGGGCTTTTGAATAATAATAAATGTATGTCCCAAAAAAATATTTTACAAACAAATTAAACTTAATAATGTGAGAAAAAAAAATTTAGGTGCACGTTAATTTTTTGACACTACTTATTTAATTTATCGATGGATTAATATTATAACAATGAGTTTCAAATATAATTAATATGAAATTGCTTGTTCGTCAGATGAAAAAAAAGATATTGACATTGGAAAACAAAATCTGTTTATATATTTATTCCCATTTTAAATCTCTTTGATTGATTTTCAATCTCTTTACAGAAGTAGGAGATTTATATTTTTATCAGACTTCAAAAAAAGTTTCAGATGTATGGATGTGTATATATATATATATATATATATATATATTTTTTTTTTTTTCTTTTTTACATTTATTGTTTGTTTTTTAAACACATTTTTATATTACTCAGGTTCGCAGAGTTGACAGCTGGAATATTTTTGCATGCAGGAATTAAAGTATACCTCGTTTCTCTAGTATGCCCTACCCCCTTTGTTCCTTTTGGTGTAACCAAGTTAAACACAGCTGCTGGAATAATGGTTACTGCTTCACACAATCCAAAAGAAGATAATGGTTACAAAGTTTACTGGACCAATGGTGCTCAGGTGTTCACATAAGTTTAATAGGGATAGTATTTATTTTTGTATTAATTTTTTTATTTCTACATCTAAAATAACTAATTATTTTTTTCATCTTACAGATTATATCTCCACATGACAAGGAAATTACTAAATTTATAAATGATAATTTAGAACCTTGGACAACTTCTTGGGATACTTCAATTCTAGAACTGAGTGATACTTTATTAATCGATCCTTTAAATGAGATAATGTTATCCTATTATGCTATAATAAAAAGCAATGTCAATGATCCTGAAATGAACAGTAATGCTAATTTCCGTATAACTTATACTGCTATGCATGGTGTTGGATATCCTTTTATAGTTGAAGCATTTAGATGTGCTAACTTCAAGGTAAAGGATTATTTATCTTTTCCTTTATTTATGTGATATGTTATTTTTAGTAATAACAAATAAATTCTTTATTTTCCTGGGAGAAAGTCCCTTTAGAATAACATTTATAGAATATAGAAAATGGGCTTCAGAGCCTTAGAGTAAATAAAATCCATCCAACTTAGTTTCACTGATATGATAATGGCCTCTGATAAAATATAATCATAGATAAAAATGTTTATGTTATATAATATTATGGCATATTACAAAAAACTGTATTAAGTTATTGTTGCCTTTGACCGAGTATGGCATCCGGGATTGCTTATAACTCCGCAAATTTCTCCCCCCTACATACCTCCTCATTATTCAGTCCTTCTTCACTGACAGATCCTTTAAAATAAAGTGCAATAGTTCCTATTCATTCATTTTTACTCACTCTACTGGTGTTCCTCAAGGCAGTATCCTAGGGCCCATTCTTAACACAGCTGATATCTCAACCAATCATACCACCTTCCTCTCTACTTATGCTGATGACACTTGTGTGTTATCAGTAAGTAACGATCCTACTATTGCCTCTCAAACCCTCTGATGTGGGATCGGAGACCTTGAAGTATGGTGTCAGAATTGGAAGATAAAAACAATATCCAGTAAATCCCATCAAATAACCTTTATCCTTTGTGGAAAACCTATGACATCCTGCCCTGCAGTATGTGTAATAACACTCCGCATGTCCCTGTTGAACATTGTCCGACATCTAGGACTCCATCAAACGCCTTACTTGGAATCCTTATTCAAGACTGAAAAGACAAGTAACTGCTCTACGTTTTGTACTGCTTCAACACATATTGGACAAACACTGAAACCTTCCACTTAACTACAAAACTCTCATCCACATGACTACCATAAGGCAGATATATACTTACATAGAAGAGCTTTGGAACTCTACTAAACCATCAAATTCTATTAATAAACTCATCCATAAAGACCTTAATGTTCCCTAGGTTGCTGACTTGGCCCGAACCAGGTACCACTCCTTTTATGAATAACTCCATTCCCACTCTAACCCACTATTTTCAATCCTTGCTTCCTCCACAATCCCTGACAATCCTACAAGGTATCTGAAAAAAAGATGGTTCCGTTACCTTCTAGTGTAGCATAATTTTTGGAGAACTGCCAATGGGTAGTATCCCTACATGTGAATCGTGACTTAGTTTATTGTATAATATTTACAAGATGTATTTCATAATACGGGGCAGACCCAGCCTCTATAAAACCAATTGGGGGAAACCTGGCGGCTGAGTGTGATCTCGGTCCAATCACCTCATTGTATTGTTGTTATTATCATGTGTTGTTAGCATCATGTTGGCCTATGAATCTCTATATATACTGAGCTTAAGACCCTTCATGGGTTGTCGTGGTAAAGGGTTTTTTTTTTTATAGTATAGTTGTTAATATTAATAATTATAGAGGATAAGTTAATTGGGGGTGCAGTCATCAAATCAAAACACTTAATGAAGTAGAAACCTTATTTATTTGTGCCTACATTTTAGGCCATCTTCAGGACTATAAAACAAAAGGTAACCAGTTGTAGAAAACAGTATCTACAAATTTAAATAAAGAGTACTGTGAGTAGCTGTGAAAAGGTTGTTGGTTGTTATCTTGTAGGCCCCGGGTATTAGAATTAACTTCTCCTCATTAACTACTTAATCTCTATAAGTAATACTTAACCTCATTAGAGTCCCCAATTAACTTCTCCTCTATATTCTACACGCAGTCAACCATTCTCACATCAGTATTATTTCTAATACCCGGGCCTACAAGATAACCACCAACAACCTCTTTGCAACAGTACTCTTTATTTGAAAAACATATTTGTTTTCTTTATATACTGTTTTCTACAACTGGTTGTTATCTTTTGTTTTATAGCCATAAAAATGCCCTAAAATTTAGGCTGAAAAGTAGGCACAAATAAATTAAATTTCCCTCCCACTCTATCATTCCAAGTTGTTTCTGGAGGGACCCTGTAAAGAGGGAAGTCACACACTTCTCTTAATGGACAGGATAACCCTGAGGAGGATGACAGGGCTACATACAGAGAACTATCAGCATCTCTGAGAATTTATCTAAACTAAGATAAATGTATCCGTTTCTTTAAAAAAAATTGTTAGTACTTAAAGATTCGACACGTAACAAAATGCCATATTTTCTCATGGAAAACGCTAATAAAAATATTAATGAAATCATTTCAATTTGATAATAATTTTTATTTCTCTATCACTTGGTAACTAGATATATCCTTGATTTTTTTGTAGCATTTACATGTTAGATTGTCAGAACTTATAAAATTCATTATGATTTTCTTGGACTATTGTGTAATTGTAAAAACCTGTTTTATGATTAATCTGTTGTTGCTTTAATCTTAAATTTTTCTAATAATTCACATATTTTTTCTCTTTTACAGGAAGTTATACCTGTTAAAGAGCAAATAGATCCTGATCCTGAATTTCCTACAGTTAAGTTTCCCAACCCAGAGGAAGGAAAGAGTGCTCTTGACCTTTCCTTTAAAACTGCTGATCTTTATGGTTCACCAATTATCCTTGCTAATGACCCAGATGCTGATCGACTAGCTGTTGCAGAAAAAAATGTGTATGTTTAGTTTTCTGTTTTAATTAATCCAGATCATAAAATAAAATAAAAGCCCCCTGCGGGTTCGGGAATAGAGAATAGATGCACAGTATTTACTGCTTGTCGTAAAAGGCGACTAAAGGGACAACTGTCCGTTGACCTGTTACCTTCATCCTCCCAACCCTTCCAATATCCCTTCTCATCCTATCCTTTTAATCTTGAATTTCATAAACCCCCACTGCCTTATGATTTAACACAGAATGTTCAAAGACTAAGGGAGTAAACCCTGACAAAAACTCCCAGCCCTCCAGATTGGGAGTTGGGCGCTGGGCTAACTACCCGGCCCCATAAAAAAGTTTCACTGCTTTGGAATCTCAACAATGCCTTGGAAATGGATGGAACAAACGGAACAGACCCGGACTTAGGAAAAGGACTTTTAAAATTGGCATGTGGCAGAATGTTAGATCCCTTTTTAGAGCAGTTGCCTTCAAGGAACTCAGGGACACGGCTAGCAAATGTAACCTTGATATAACAGGTCTACAGGAAGTAAGATGAATGGTGAAGGGACCTTAAAGAGGAATTACTTAATTTTGTTATATAGTAGAAGCAAAGATAAGCACGAATCGGGAACAGCTTTCCTCGTCTCAAACAAAATAACCCATTGCAATTATTGATTTCCAACCAGTGAATGAAAGGTTCTGCAAGCTAAAAATGAAAGGAGAATTCAGCAATATTAGTCTAATATGTGCGCACACCCCAACAATGGATAATGAAGCGGAGGAAAAAGAGGCTTACTATGAACAGTTAGAAATGGTGTATGATAGATACATGGAAATCCCCTGATGGTCGCACAACAAACCAAATTGACTATATCCTAATCACCATTAGGCACTGCAGTAGTGTGGCTGATGTCAGATCATTTAGAGGCCCTGACATTACCTAGTTATAATGAAATTGAAACATCAAATAAAAAGGATGCCAAGGCTGATTAATAACCAAAGCCCACTATGGAGTCTAGAATGCCTAGAATTAGAGGAGGGAAGAAAGTTATTCCAGGACAGAGTCTGCGAATGCCTCAAGGATATTCCAGCAGAGATATTCGAAGACAAAATCTTAGAGAGCAGATGGTCTGATATCAAAGAAACTTGATCAAGACCACTAAGGAGATCTGTGGAGAGAAACCAAGAACACGTAGGAATGAATGGTTTGATGATGATTGCAAAATTGCCGTAAGCCTGAGAAATCACAAAAGAATGAAATGGCTAGAGAGTAGCACGAGACAAAGCTAGAAGGACTATATAGATGCTAGAGAAGCTGCCGAAAAGATTGTTAAAAGAAAGAAAAGAAAAGCCACCAACTAGGAAATTCAGTCAATAGAGGACACCTGAACGAGTAATAAAACCAGAAAATTTTAAAAGAAAATCTATAACTTCCGGAAACGCTACATGAATCAAGGATGCAGCATAAGGAATAAGGAAGGAAGAATCCTGATGCTGCAGGAGGATGTCCTAGAAAGGTGGAAAGAAAATTTCTAAATATTACTGGATGCTGGTGACAAAGCCTCTGAAACGGATTTTTTAAACCTATCTGACTATGGAGTGCAGGAAGAGGAAATACCGCCGGACAGGGATGAGATTGAAGTGATTTTAGAAAAACTAAAAAATAATAAATCTCCAGGCCCAGATGGAATACCATCAGGACTCTTAAAATTGGCTGGAAATTAGTTAACCAAGGATATTTATGAGCTAATGATGCAATGCTGGGAAGAGGAGCATATTGTATCCCTAAGGATTGGCCAGAGGGCCATATTGTGCCAATATTTAAAGGAAAAGGGGACCCAGCCAACTGCAGCAACTACCGAGGTATATCCCTCCTAAGCACAACCTTTAAGGTGTTTTCTATTGCTCTCTATAATAGATTGCTACCATATGTAGAAAGGGCTATCGGTGAATTTCAAGGAGGATTTTGTTGCAATAGATCAATAATTGATCAAATCTTCTCACTGAGGTTGACGTGTGAGAAAATGAACGAATTCAACCAGTTAATGTGGGTGATATTCACCGATTTCAGAGCAGCATATGATACTATAAGGTTTAATGAATTATACAAAGGAATGGCTTAAATTGGAATCCCTGCCAAGTTAATAAGGCTGGCAAAATGTTCAATGCTGGAAAGTAAGTGCAAGGTGAAGTACTGCGGAAGTGTCTCGGACCCTTTTGATGTTGGGATTAGACTCAGGAGGCAGGAAGATCCACTAGTCCCACTTCTCTTCAATGTAGCTCTCTATGCTACCATAGAGCTGAGCTAGATAGAGAGGGGACATTATTTAATGAAACTGTCCAGTTTCTTGCCTATGCAGTTCATGTGGCTATTGTTCGAAGGTCCCTGAGCTCTATTAAGGAGGCCATTGGAAAACTTGAAACTGAAGCAAGAAGGTAAGGGCTGGAAATCAATGTAAAGAAAACCAAGATAATGGTTTTCAGAAGGAAGAGCCCACCCCAAATTCATTATATAATTGGAACCTGTAGCTTCAAAGAGGTTAAAAGCTTCCAGTACCTTGGATCTACCTTAAATGATCAGCTGGATGAAGAGAAAGAGTTAAAAAAAGAATCACACTGGGAAATTGAGTATATTTCAGCATGTCAAAAATTCTGAAGAGTAGTCTGGTCAGTAATGGCACAAAGTTGAAAATGTACAAAACATTAATAAAACCTATTGTAACATACACTAGTGAAACCTGGACCATGAACAAAAAGACAAGCAATTTACTGGACCGGTTTGAACGAAGGATTACTAAGGTACATCCTAGGACCAATACTTGAAGGCGAAACATGGAGGCATAGGAAAAATAGAGAGAACTATAATCAATTCAAAGATCTGAACATCTCAGCCAGCATCAGAATCTAGAGATTGAAATGGTTTGACCACTTGATGAGAATGGAGGACAACAGGGTGCCAAAACGACTTTACGAGGTCATACTGGATGAAAAGAGAAGCAGAGGGAGACCCAAAGGTCGCTGGAGATACAGTGTTCTGCAGGACATGCGGCAGACCAAAGTCAACACAAGGCAAGCAAGTAGAGAGGAATGGAAGGCAGAGCTTGAGAAAGCCAGGGGCTGCTATATGCGTCTGTTGAACTGGGAAAGAAGAATAAATCAAAAGGAGACATAAATAAATAGTTATAATTTGAAAATTCTAATCATACCCAGAAACTACTATTCATTGAAAGAGTTGAAAAATGTGAAAACTATTTGTTGTGAAACCAGTAAAAAGTAACAAGATACAATGTAAATGTGTTTATATAAATAATAACTTATTTTTTAGCACTTATTGAAAGACGCGATGTGGACATTGGTTTCAAAATAAATAGTTTTCACTGTTTTTCTTAATCATTTATTGCCCACCACCCGAACCATCTCATTCTTCGTTATATACAAACAGTCAACTAATCAATTTAATAATTTAATTTAGTTTTGAGACAGCCTAGTTTTAAATTACTGCTATTTTGTTTTGTCTAGAGATGGCAGTTGGAAGGTCTTTAATGGAAACGAATTAGGAGCCTTACTAAGCTGGTGGCTGATTAATTTATATAAAGAAAAACATCCTGGCCGTAATTTTAAAGATGTTTATCTCCTTTCAAGTACAGTTTCAAGTAAGATTGTGAAGACTATAGCAACGGCTGAAGGATTCAGTTTTGAAGTTAGTTTTTCATTTTGAACTTTTATTTATAAAATAATTATGAAATTCTTAGCTGTTATAAATCTTGTAAAATAAACAATTACAGTGTCTAGAATTTAAGTTTATTAAAAAAACTTGCATTGAATATTACTGCATTAACTCGTCTGTCCAGTATGTTATCTTTAGGAGCCATGTTTCTCCTTCATTTTATGGCCACATTTCATTTCATTAAAAAATATAATAGTCTCATGAAATCTAGCTCTCAGTTTTTTTAGATGTTAGTGATCAAATATAATTTTGGAACTGTGAAAGAACTGGTATTTACCTCCAAACAGTAAAAACTCTTTTATACTGCTTGATTTTATTTTATTTTTTTTAATTTAGATTCTGTGTATCTGAGACATGATTATATGAAAGTTAAATTATAATAAATGATCTTAGAACATCCAAAAACAGGCATTAAAAAAATAAGCACATCATAAATCTATATTTTTATTTTTTGTTTTATGTTATTGATAGAAATTTTTGCTCTTCATGTGTTTTTTTCTATTCCAGGAAACATTAACAGGTTTCAAATGGATGGGTAACAGATCTTATGACTTAATTAATAAAGAAAATAAAGATGCTTTATTTGCTTTTGAAGAAGCTATTGGGTTTATGTGTGGCACGGCAGTACTCGACAAAGATGGAATTTCAGCTGCTATTAAGATATCTGAATTAGCTGCATATCTATACAAGAATTCAGAAACGTTGAATGATAAACTGTCCTGGATATATAAAACGTAATATACAATATCAATTATTGTAACATAAAACATTATATTCATCTGATATATAATATATACTTGTTTTAGGTATGGCTATCATTTATCAGATAATTCATATTTTTTTTGTCGAGAACCGTTAGTAATGAAAAGTATGTTCGAAACCCTTAGAAATTTTGACAGCATTGCCAATTCTGTAAGTAAATTATTTTTATTTACCAATACTGTTTTACTTATCATGATGGTAATATTTTCTTTGGATATTTAGTACCCACAATCTATTCTTGGAGGAAAATATAAGATTATTAATGTCCGTGATTTAACCACTGGCTATGATTCTACTCAAGAAGACAAGAAAGCTAGACTTCCATGTTCGACATCCAGCCAAATGATAACATTTTATTTTGACAACGGTTTCGTTGCAACCCTAAGGACAAGTGGGACTGAGCCCAAGATAAAATATTATACTGAATTATGGCTTCACCAATATACAGTGGGTATCTTGAGTTAAGTTATCTGCAAAAATATTAATTTATTCATATCACTTACAGTTATGTAACCTATCAAAATAACTAGCATATATCTAATTAATTAATAATAATTAAATTTCCTCTTGCATTAGTTGATTAATGAAAAATGTTTGGTAGCAGGTTACCGTTGTATTAATATCATTAAATTTATTTTATCAACATGTTTATAAATTATACATAAAAAGTAAGTTTAACAAAAAATATTAAGAATATTTTTAGTGTGTTAAAATAAATTATTATTGTTACAGAGATATTGACCAGCTAAAGATTATTTTGAAAGATATGGTAGGTGGCTTAATAAACGAATTCATTCAACCTACGAAGTACGGCTTCTGAAGTCTGTAATAAAGGTCTAACTACATTCCTCAAATGATTTTTATTCTTGATTTCATATTAAACAGTTTTTTGTTGATTTTAAATTCTGCAGTGTAAGACATTATACATATAGTATTGGTACCATATAAACTGCTATTGATGTTAGAGTAACATTAGTAAAATAAGTACATAATAAATATGTAAAACAAGTTTATTTATTTTTCTCCTTTTTTTATTTTTTTTTTTTGTCTTCAATTACACATAAACAGATTTTTTTAAAAATCAAACTAAATCTCCTTTGTAGAGCATATGAGAGGCTTCAGTTATATTATGAACAACTAGTATATTTAAGGTGTTTATGTTTAATGAAACTAGCAAAGATAAATATCTCTAAAAGAAAGGGGCAAGCTTAAGGAAACAGTTTCCGCCCATCCAGCCTTTACCATGTACCTGCCATTGTTCCACAAGTGGAACATAGGTTAATATCTTTTTTGTCAGTTTTAATATTATTTATTTATTTATTATTATTATTTGTTAACATTTTTTATTAATGAAAAGAAAGGATTAAATAATATTTTAAATATAAATTTTATCACTTTTACTTTTAAAAAAATCTGGTGTGCCCAACACACAACTTTCACTTACTTCCGCTGTTAAAATAAATTTAAGAACTTTTTAATACAGTTAGAGATAAAAATGAGTTAAACTATTAATGAACTAATTAAATCGAATTTCTATAGAAACATGTTTTTTATTAAAAATCTATTATATTCTTATCTACAATAATCAGTTTGTTTTATCGGCTTTTATCACTTTTCATTAACCTTAACAAGTTTGTGTATAAGATAATATTTTTTTTTCTGAAATCTTTAGCAATCCAACGGTAGATTATACATCTATATTACAATTCTTGTCTTCAAAAACTTGCATATTTATCCGTTATTTAGCAATGCTAATAAGATGATGTTCCAAATTTTTTTGTCTAAAAATTAAAGGTACTTTAGAGGAAGAAAATTTAAAATATCAGCATTAAAGCCCTGTCAGACTATTTCAATCAGAATGAACCTACATCATATTAAAGCTGATCAAATATGTAGAGTTTAAACAAAATCGTTAAAGCCGTTTTAGAGAAATCGTAAAAAGGTGCAAAATGCATGGTATAAAGTAGATCTTCAGGTCAGCTGAGTTTGATGAAAAAGTTTCTGTAACTTCTCGGGCGTATAGTTGTCTTAAATATGAAATTTCAGTTTCATAGGACTTTTCGTTTTCACCCTGGAGTTACCACACAGAAACACAGACTTCTTTGCAGGAGTTCGTCATTTGGACTCAGGGGACCCTAAAACGTTTGAACGTTGAAAAGAAAATTTTCATGATCACAATACCTTCTCTTACTATATATTCCATATATAGGTAAGTGAAAGTAAATATCTATAAATTACCTACAGGTTCCGACTAAAGTAACTTTCACTCTACTTCCGGTTTTCTCACTCTCTTCATTGTACGCAACGGAATAAGGAAATTGATAGAACTACTAATTGCTATAAGAGGATTTTTACAATTTTTTGAGATTACTAGTTGTAGAGCATAAATGAATAACCCTCTTATTTTCATGTAACTCATATACAAATCTTGTGGAAACAATCGCATCAATTATCAGTAGGCACTTAGTATTTTTCAAGTCATTACTGTGTTTACTGTTTCCCATTAAAAAGAAAATATAAATTTAAAATGATCATAATAAAAAAAAGAAGAAGCTTACTAATATTATTTATACTCTATGATTTTTTGCATTGTTAATTCAATTTAAACTATTGTGGAAAAATTGTTTTTCTTTTTTTTTTTTTTTTTTTTTTTTTTTTCTATATAATATAAATGAACTGCTTTGAAATCAAACACAAAAAAATAAATAAAATAATAATATTTTACTAGAGCATGTATACATTTAAAAACAGCTAACCATTTACCCATGTACTCTTTGACACTGGGTCTCATAAGTTTCAAAGGGAATAGTTTTTATCAAATAAAAAATAAATAAAAAAATTAAAATCACTCACTGAACTTCTATATTTCTTTGGTTTAACATAGTAACAGTTAAATAGGCACTTTTGATGCAAATATAAAAAAAATTAAAGCAGATCATATCTATTCAAAGATTTGTCTAAGAATTAAAGTATATACAAAAATAATAATTTCAAGTGATATGATGTAATCGTAGAAGAAAAAATTCATTGTTACATTAATATACAATGTTATTACATAAATAAAATCTCACAGATTTTCAACGATATTCTAAAAAATAAATAAGAAACCACAAGACATTTATACATTAACAAAAAGAAAGAAAAAAACAACAACATTTACAACTGATACATGCATTAAAAACTATCAGTGCTAATATGATCTAGAATAACAACCTCTTTGGTTTACTAAATTATAAATACTCAACCATTAAAATATAACATTATTAATAAATTCATAATATATAAATAATTAATAAAAAATATCACTCTTATTAATGGCATCATTTCGTTTTGAGCATTCTATGGTTTTATTAAGATTATAATCACAAAAGACACTATTTTATGGACTTTTGTTATTCATATTGGAATTAAGGCCTCTTTTTTTTTTTTTTTCTTTTCAAAGATTTTTATTATTTATCAGCTAAGTAAAAAAGAAAGTTTAGGACCATTCAACAACAAAGCAAATAGTGACTTTTAAAAAAAACGTTGGCTAAATTTATAGCCATATAAAGGTTTCAACAATTCAATTAATTTATCATACTAAAACAGAAAACCTTTACAAAAATTGTTAATGATTCAATTAATAAGACTTACAAGGACACTTAAAATTATAGAATGTAGTACCAACCAATAATACAATATTCTGAATAGTTAAATCTTTCTCATTATTTACAAGAAACATATTTACAATTGATGGTGTTATTAAAGAAAAATAAATAAAAAATATTCAAAAGAATAACGTATTGATCCCATTATAATCACTTTTATCTACTTCAATATACAACATACTACTCCATAAATATCAGAAATTATTAAGACATTTTTAATCATAAAATTTTGTGATCTATAATATACTACTTCCATAGAGAAAACATTTACACAAATAAATGAGACAAAAGTAACAATAAGAAAAATTTGGTGTCAGTAATTGGTTTGCAATTAATAAATAAACAGATCATTTTCATTACATAATAGCCTCAATCTTGCTCTTAATAAGTGCACATCATTTTCTAACATAATTTTCACAAGCACTGTTGCATTCGTCCTTTTACTTCCTAGGTTCTGGTAACAATCAGCTATACTTGATGTAATGACGACTTTGACATAGTTTTTTAAATAAATGTTTTAGATCTATATGGTTTTATATGAGGAACTTAGTACATTTGCTTTGGAGGTTTGATCATATCCCTATTTTAATTACATTCTCTGATAACTTTGGACTTAAAATGGTCATCTAAAACATTATGCCCTATTGTAATGATGGTCAAAATGAGTTATGCAATGCTGATTCTGAAAGGGAATGGAATTTATGTTCTAGCGAAACTACGGTAGCTACTAAATGTGCATTTTCAGCATACAAATCCTTCACCAACGTATCTGCCATAGCAAGGCGGTCCAGCTAAAATAAAATAAAAACATTTAAGAAACCTAAGAATAATTTTAAACAATATTTTTTTAAAAATAAAATAAATTTACAACTTTATTAATAGTCCAGTAAAATAAAGATATTTGTGGGAATTAATTCGGACAAAGCTGAAAATCATTTCAATACCTCTTAATGGTTTTAAATAAAAGTAATCTCAGTTTGCACCATCGCAGATGGTGAGCTTAACTTTTTGAAGCAAAAAATCCTCGAATTTTGGCACTTCTTTTAGTTTTTCACCTATAACTCAAAAACAGTGCTTTCTACAGAAGATATCTTTCTTTTAAAAATAAAATAACGTTTAATTTCATTTCTAAAAGTCACCTTAGTTATTGAATTTGATTCAGTAATACTGCCACAATCGTTCATCAGAAATAGGAAAATTTTTGTTGAAAAACCCAATTTGGACACTAAGCTGTAACTTTGAAACAATTATCCAAATCGAAAACAGCCATAGAATGAAATTTATAGAGCATCAAAGTTTAACTCTAAAAACCTCTTTAAATTTCAAATTTGGTTGGTACGAACCTTCAAAAAAGTATTTTTTTTATTGATTTTTCTCTGCATGCGTCCAAAGGCTTGTGAGGAATATTTGCTGGATACGGCTACTTTAAAACATTCTGCTTATAGGTGAAAAACTGAAAAAAGTGTGAAAAATTCAAAGTTTTTCAGCTCTAAAAGGTCAAGCTCACCATCTGATGGTGCAAACTCAGACTACTTTAATTTAAGAACCATTAAGAGTTATTAAAACAATTTCCAGCTTTGTCCGAATTAATTTCCACAAACCTTGAATTTTACTCTTATTTTATTGGACTATAACTAATACAAGGGAATAAGCACAAGGATAAAACTGTAAGAAACAGACATGTAATGAAGGGCAACTACATTGATAGCACTAAAATAAATTTATTAAAATAATTAACATGAATGGTGTTAAGCATGAATGAATAAAACCACCAATGAAATGCAGGAAGACTTGGATACTTCTAATATCTAAGAATACTTACTACACTTTAGTAGTCAGGACAAGGACCATAGTAGGTGGATCCAAAAGGGAATAAGGGAAATATTTCTTGCTTCTAATAACCATAGAGACAAAAGTAATTAAATAATGGCTAATTTAAATATAAAATACGTACCCAGAATACCTACTTGTACCGATACTTAACAATTACTATAAGAAGGGAAACTAACCTCAGCAAAACTTATGTGAAATCAATCATAAAAAATGCGAGTGTTACTACACTTCAATTATCTTTTTAACTTGAAGGAAATTCATAACTTTAATAGCCCAGCAATAATGGCACTGGACTCGTATAAATGGAATTCTAATTAATATAAAACTCTCAAAAAAAAGGGGAATAATGATGTGTTTATTTTAATTGATATTGAAAAATAAACAACAATTTATTTTCTGCCGTTAATAAAAACCGGTAAAGAAATAGGACTCGGAATAAATAACGATAAGACGAAATATATGATAAGTAGCAGAAACGGTGGTGAACTTGGTGATATTGATATATCAGGGCATACATTTGAACAAGTAGAGAAATTTAAGTATTTATGTTCAATGATAACGAGAAAAAATGAAATCCAGGAAGAAATAAAGTCCCGGTTAAAGGTGGGAAATGCGTGTTATTATTCAGTTGCTAAATTACTTAGCTCGCGGCTTCTGTCTAAAAACTTAAAGGTTAGAATTTATAAAACTATTATTCTTCCGACGGTCCTTTACGGATGTGAAATGTGGCCGCTTACTTTGAAGGATGAACAACAGCTTAAGGTTTTCGAAAATAAGGTACTACGTAAAATATTTGGTCCGAAGAGAGATGAGGCCACTGGGGAGTTTAGAAGGTTGCACAACGCGGGATTGCGGAGCTTATACCCTGTGAATATAATCGAGTTGATAACATTGTGGAGGCTCAGATGGGGGAGTAAAGTTGTTGGGCTCGGTGAGGAATGACTTCCGAGAATGCTGGTACTGACTGAACCGACTGATAGGCGTCCAAAAGGTAGGCCGAAGCGTCGATGGGAGGATTGCATTAAGGCTGATCTCGGGAGCTTGGGCTTGGACGGTTGTTGCAACTAACTGTTGTTAATAACTGCAGCGAAAAGGTTGTTGGCTGTTATCTTGTCAGCTCAGGGTATTAGAAATCAAATGATATGAGAATGGTTGACTGCGTGTAGATATAGAGAAGTTTTATTCCGGGTACAGTCAACAAAACACTTAATTAAGTATAAAACTTAATTTATTTGGGTCAATATTACATTATTTCTTAAGAATCAATACTTATTACGATTCACAAAAAAGGACCGAGGACGGATTGTAACAACTATCGTGGGATCTCTCTTCTCCCAGTATGCTATAAAATATTCTCGTCAATACTAACTAGCCGAATCACGGAATATGCTGAGGAAATTATCGGAGACTACCAATGTGGTTTTAGGCGGAATCGCTCGACTATTGATCAAATATTTTCCTTACGTCAAATATTAGAGAAGAAGCTGGAATACAACGGTGAAGTCCATCAACTTTATATCAATTTTAAAAAGGCTTATGATTCCATAGACCGTCAGAAGCTATATAACATCATGATTGAACAGGGGATACCTAAAAAGTTAGTAAACCTAGTAGGGATGTGAACATTGGACGAGTCTGTGCAGGCGAAGTTTGGTGGTATCGGCATCGAACCTTCGGGTTCGGTAAGCCTATATATTATTATTACATTATTTCTTAACTTGTCATTGCTGTGATCTCCCTCCTTCAATCGCCTTGAAATTTAGGCTGTACAACAGTACAAATAAATTAAGTTTTCTACTTAATTAAGTGTTTTGTTGACTGCACTCGGAATCAACTTCTCCCCTAAAGGGGAATATGAACTAAACAGTGAAATATGGACAACAAGTGTTGATAGGACCTTTGGCCATCTTAATCTCCAAGTTTCTATGCATTTGTAAACTTATTCCCCACATCATGAAATCTTTCAGAAAGTTGTCTTTACCCTTTGGCCTTCCTCCATCTGGACAATTTTATAGACTTTTCTGACAACTTTACTTCATTCATTTTAAGCAAGTGAACCAGTCATTTTAAATTACTTTGTTTTGTTTTCTCAAGTTCTGTGAACACAAAAAAACAGTAGTCTGTTTATCTTTATTTTCAGGCAGCTCAGCTAGCTATTTTAGCTGCATGCTTGGATCTTATCACATTAAATAGCTGAAGTTTCTTACTTCTTAACTCTTCCCATAATAGAGATACAACACCTCGCCTCAAATTCTAGAAACACCAGAGAAAAATCTATTTCTTCTCCTATTCAAGTTCTTTCGTCTAGTTTGAGCCAGTTGGAAATTTTCCTATCATAAATCTGTAAGAACTTATTTCTTTTAAAATTACACACACTTATCCACTGACACTTGCAATAGATCCACTCCTCAAAAATGGAAGTGATGCTTCTGAACTATTCCATTAACCACAAGATTGGTGCACTCACGAACCTCATTCCTGAAATAAAAATATATTTGGAATAGGACATTCATCACATTGCCTAATTTTTATAAAGTTGACCAATGTTGAATATGTGTTCCATTTAAGGAAAAGATATGGCAGAATGGATACAAAACGCAGCATGTGGTTAAACCTATTTACACTGTTCCCAGATTGTTACCATATCAAGAAATTTTGGGAATAGTTGCATCATAATTCTAGAATATGCATCTAGTTATTTAAGTTTGTGGAAACTAGTTCTCAACAACTAATAATTTATTTAGTAAGGATTGTTTGTTTTATTCAGCTTTAATCTTATGGAACGAGAAGTAATCATGGTCTGACATTTTCATATCAACCAGCAAATTTAAACTAGAACTGAGAGTTTGCACAGTGTTTACCTGTTGTATTGTGTTCTTCTTTTGCTGTTGCAGCTTCTCTTGAGTTACCCTCAAAGAGTTTTGAATGGTTGTGAGGTCTATCTTATGCCTTTCCCATGCTTCTGAAATTTCAATTCAGAAATGATTAAAATAAACAAAGATAATATAATAAATTATTTACGTTTAAAAATATTATTATGAACAACAGAATTTTATCATTGCTCAATTTTTGCAAAGATCAAAACTACATATAATAGATAATAGCTAACTTTGTAATATTGTTTCTGTTTCTTTTTGTTGACTCCTCAGTGCTGATTGAAGCTCACGACACCTTAGTTCTTGCTGCCTCAATCTGTTTGATAACGACTGAAATACACCTATATTTCCACTAACTCCACCCATGCGACCTCCCAACTGTAAAATAAAAATTGAATTAAAATCCATCATAAAAATTCAAAATAAATTGAACAAAAATAAAAGATAAAGAAAAAGAAAAGTACCACTCCTAGACTTGGCTTCCTCCACATCATTTTGATTTTTCCAAAGTCATTAAACTGGCAATCAAAAGGGTTCTATTAATTATAAATGTTTCATTATATGGATTAAACTGCTGACTTTTACAAGTAAATATTAAATCTCTTATTCTGCAGTAAGGTTTTTGACAGAGAAAGACATAGCTGAAGTTTAAAAACTAAGTCAATCAGATGAAAATTTAATTAAGTATATCTAGTGGTCAATGTAGAATTATCTGTGAAGTGAGAACGGTTGACTGTGTTTATACAGGGGAGAAGTTAGTAGAGGGTGCAGTCAAATTAACACTCAATTCAGTGGAAACCTACTTTAATAGTGCCAACATTTCGGCCTAAATACCAGGACTTCTTCAGGGCTATAAACCTGAAAAGAAGGCCTGAAATTTAGGCCGAAACGTAGGCACTATAAAAATTAAGTTTCCACTTAATTGAGTGTTTATTTTACTGCACCCTTAACTAACTTCTACCCTAGAATTATCTGGTTTTAAAGTTGATATAGATAAAAAAATGTTAGCTTTGAAAAAACATGCAAGAGGAAACTTTTAAAGTAGACAGAAAAATAAAGTTATATGGCATTTAGGTGAAGTTAGAGTGAAAAACTATGTAGTGAATAAAAAAATGAACCTGGTGAGGCTGTGCTTGGAGAGAATTAATTTGTGCCATCAGGAGTTGCTTCCTATGGGTAAGAGCATCAACTTCTGCTTTTAATTTATCTCTTATTTTTGATTTAGCTCCACAAGTACAACTTTCTACCTTTTTATGGAAATCCTAAATTTAAAAATATATATTTAAATTTTTCATAGTAAATCACAGTATTTAAGTTAAGTAAACTAATGACAAAATATAATTCTAAAAAGTTATGATATTGGTTGATATCAATATATGAGGTCTTACAATGTGGAAATAACAGAACTTAATTATTAATTTTAAAGTGTGGATGTAATTAGTTGACCGTTGAGAATTACTGGAAGGAATTAGTCCGGGTGGTGGTCATTAAATGAAACAACTAAATAGTTTCAACTATTTTATTGTTTGCCCAACAATAAAATAGTTGAAACTATTTAGTTGTTTCATTTAATGACCGCCACCCGGACTAATTCCTTCCAGTAATTAATTTTAAAGATTATTAGTTATTTTTCCCCCTTCAAATACACTCTTACACTCCCCCTATCTTATCTATTCACACTAATTTCTCGTGTTCATTTTATAAGTAAATTCAAGATAGCTTTATCTAAAATAGTCTTTAAGGTCAGAGACATATTTGCTACATGCCATATGATTTTGCCTGATTGCTTTTGTGCATTGAAGGTACCATGGACTGCATCCACTTATAGCAGATTTTTACTAAGATAAATGTCATAAAAAGCCTCAACAGTAAACACAGATTTCAATAAAACAATAATAGAATTAAATTAATCATAAAAAATATATTTTTTTTTTAATTACCATTTATACTGAACATTATGAAGTCTTTAACTGTTCTTATGGTTTTTTCCTTTATTAGGTCAAGCCAGTAATAATTAGAACAATTGATGTCCCTTTATGCTGCTATGGCTAACAGCACAAAGCAACAGTGGGAGTCCTAAATTTTTTTTTTTTTTTTTTTGTTAACCCCTACCTTTGTAGGCTATATTTGGGTTTCTCGGGCCAAGGGGATGAGGGTGGGGGATTAATGCCAAGACCAAAGCCCCCCAGCACCGAGACCAGAACTCATAATTATTTTAACTATCTCAAATCCTATTATCCAGTGCTGGGAAATGCATGGATTTATCACGCACGTTAACTAACTCAGCCATCCCGCCCATAAGGATAGGGATCTTTAACAAGTACCTGCATCACACAGGCTCGAGACTACCTTTTTATGTCCCCCTGCAAAGGACGGCATAACTAAGGATTCTTACTCCCATTAAAAAATAAAATAGGGCCACCTACAGGTTTGAAGCGGCAACGTTGGGCTTAGTAGGCTGTTATGCTAGCCACTAAGCCGCAGGTGACCCTTCTGAATGTTGTATTTTATCTGCTCTTTTATCTGTATGCTTTTTTTCATCTTCTCTTAAAACCAAATTTCGAAACCTCCATCTCTTGCTGACCACCAAATGTCCAAAAAAACCACGAAGTATAATGGTTTTGAGTTATGTTGTATTGTTTGTTTATTCATTTAACTTCACTTTATGCTACTGTGGATAATCACACGATGCTACAGAGGGAGTTCTAAATTTTGCCTATCCACATTTAATTAGGAAAGGGATCTTTAACGAGTACCTGACATCGCACAGGCTTGGGATCAGCTTCTTACATCCCCTCCGGAGAATGGCATAAATAAGAGGATTTATTGGGCCACCTGGAGGTTTGAACCCACGACCTTGGTTATGCTAGAATATAAGAAGTTTGTTGCAGGCGCGGTCATTAAAACAATTTAAATATTAAATTAATAATAATAATAATCCCATCTTTGCTTACACAATTCAATCCAATGACTATCGTCCTAGCCCAAATCCCTGAGAACATACTTAACCAATTCTTCCCCATCTATACCTTGTCCTACCTCTGGGTCATTATACCACTAAGTTTAGCTTATATAATACTTTGTTAACTAGCAAACTTCTGAAAATATGTTCTTCACTAAGCCTAACAACTTTACATGGTCGTTTGGGCCGCCTCGATGCTACAACTTCCTTTATATTAATGAGGTACTAAAGCTCTGTAATTCCGCATTGTGCAGTCTTCCAAATTCCCCAGAGGTTTGGTTAAACTCTCTGTATAAATCTAGAATTGAATGGGTTTGAATATCATGCAGGTTTGAACTCATTGAAATCGTTTTACAGGGCTTAAATGGCAATAGTAACTGAACCAAAGACACCTTATAGATTTTAAAAAAATAAACCATTCCATAGTGTTGTAAGTATTGATAAAAAATGTAAATTATTACACAATGATTTATTATTTCCAAATAATTAAATTAACGTATAACTGTTTATATAGCTGTTTAAATACTTTTAAAAGATTTTTGCCAAAATGGCATGTTTAACATTACTGGAAAAATTATGAGGCCTTCCAGTTCTTTTATTTTGTCAACGTTTTTTCATTGATACACCACAGAAAAACTTGAAATCATATAATCAAGAGCTATTTAGTTTTCTCATGAATATAACTGACGATTTGACTACCATCCCTCATCTAAATCATAAATACATAGAACTATTTTATCCGCAATATGAATAATAATTAATAAATATGCCCCATAACTCAAGAGTACTTACTGATGTTTTGTAAGAAGTAGATGGCACTTTGGGTTTTACAGCACATTTTGGATTTTCAGTTTGACATTGAACATCTTTTTTGTCTATAAAAAAATAAACAGTATGCATTAAAAATAAACAAAGCTTAAAATACCAAATAAAATACAATCATAAATTAGTCTCTATTTAATAGTCAAGACCCACTTGGCATGTCAGCCATTCAGAGATAACCTAACCAGTTAAAACAAGCTCCTGAAAGTTTCGAATGATTTTTTAAAAAATAGTAAATTATATTACATTTTATTTGAAAAAATCTGGTGCAGGCAACACATGACTTTCACTTACCTCCGTTTTTAAAATTTATTAAAGAATTTTCAAATACAGTAAGAGATAAAAATGAGTGAAACCATTAAAGAATTAGTTAAATGGAATTTTTATACAAAACATGTGTTTTATTAAAAAATCTATTATATGATTATCTAATATAATCACTTAGTTTTATCGGCTTTTCATCACTTTCTATTTACTTTTAAAAGCTTGTGTATGAGATAATATTTTTTACTTTCACTTACTATATATAGTAAGGGGAAGTATTGCGATCGTGAAAATTATCTAATTCCAGTTTTCAACGGAAATACACGTTTTAGGGTCCCCTGAGTCCAAATAACCAAGTCCTGCAAAAAGGTCTGTGTGTGTGTGTGGTAACTCCCGGCCGGAAACGGTGAAACTGAAATTTCATATTTAAGACAAATATGTGCCCGAGATGTTACAAAACTTTTTTCATTAATATGTGATTACCAGAAGATCAACTTTGTACCATGCATTTTGCACCTTTGTTCGATTTTCTCGAAAACGGTTCCGACGATTTTGATTAAACTCGCTAAATCAATGTAGAATTTAGTGGGCTTTAATATCATGTAGTTTTCATTCTGATTAAAATGGTCTGACAGGTAAATGCCGATATTTTACATTTTTTTTCCTGTAAAGTACCTTTGATTTTGTAAAAATAAATATATTATCTTGTTACCACCGATGAAAAACACATAAATATATAAGTTGAACGAATTCAATATCTAACTAAAGGAGAAAAGTGAAAAAATACTTTTTTATTGCAATTTTTTTATTTTGAACATAGCAACAGTAATATACACGTATAATATACCGTTGGAAAGCTAAGGCTTTTAGAATAAATATTATCTAATGAACAAACTTGTAAAAGTTAATAAAGAGTGATGAAAAGCCGATAAATCTGATTTTTTAGATAATAATATAATAGATTTTTTAATAAAAAACATGTTTCTATAGAAATTCAATTTAATTATTTCTTTAATGGTTTTACGTATTTTAATCTCAAACTGTATTAGAAAATCCTTTCATTGATTTTAAAAATGGAGGTAAGTGAAAGTCGTGTGTTGCCTGCACCAGATTTTTCTAAAATCCTCAGCTTTCCAACGGTATATTATACATGTATATTACTGTTCTTAAGTTAAAAAACAAAATATTGCATTAAAAAAATAATTTTTCAGTTTTTTCCTTTAGTTGGGTATCGAATTTATTCAATTTATATATTTACCTGTTTTTCATCAGTGGTAACAAGATAAAATAGTTATTTTTATAGAATCAACAAAATTAAAGGTACTTTAGAGGAAGAAAATTTAAAATATCAGCATTAAAGCCCTGTCAGACTATTTCAATCAGAATGAACCTACATCATATTAAAGCTGATCAAATATGTAGAGTTTAAACAAAATTGTTAAAGCCGTTTTGGAGAAAATCGTAAAAAGGTGTAAAATGCATGGTATAAAGTGGCTCTTCTGGTTAGCCGATTTTGATGAAACAGTTTTTGTAACATCTCGGACGTATAGTTGTCTTAAATATGAAATTTCAGTTTCATTTGACTTTTCGTTTCTGCCCGGGAGTCACCACACACACACAGACCTTTTGGCAGGACTTGGTTATTTGGACTCAGGGCACCCTAAAACGTGTATTTCCGTTGAAAACTGGAATTAAAAAATTTTCACAATCGCAATACTTTCTCTTACTATATATAGTAAATGAAAGTAAAAAAGTATTGCCCTTACAACAGTACTTTTCCCCTTTATTCAAATCAGCAAATAACTTTTTAAATGTAAATAGTATGAAGACTAATATATATTTTTTAAATAAACAAATATGGTTACTAAATGTATACGTTCTGTTATTCTGGGATCAGTAAAGATTAAAATTGGTAAAGAGCATGATTTTCATTTTATTAATTTTGTAACCAAAATAACAACCTTCTTGCCCATTCTGAAAGTTCAGAAAAGATCTCAGGGTATTTTCTTTCTGGCCAACAGAAGAATTGAAATAATAACAAAATAAATTTTTAAAATACTTAGTTTACATCAAGACCTTAACTGAACCCCTGAATAACATATTCTCTACTTGCTAATCACAGTCAGTTAGGAAGTATTAATTTGAGTTCAAACTTTCATACCTGTATGTTCTAACTCAAAACGTTTCAATTTTTCTTTCAGTTCTGTTATTTCATTTTCTTTTATAGCCAACTCTTCTTCTGTCGCTAGCCTATAAGCATCATATTCTTCTTCTAAATCTGTAAACTAGAAATTATAGGATAATAATTTAGTAAGAAATATAAAGATAAAGTAAAAAAAAAAAAAAAATTATATAAATATGTACTTGTTTTTCTAAGTAATCCTTTTCTTCAATAGGAGGTAGAGTTAATTTTTTGGCTTGATCGCCAGCTAACAGCTCATCATATTCCAAAATCTTTGCTTCCAATTCAGCAAATTTTTCATCACTTTGTTCTTTATCCTAAATAAATAAATCAAGATAAAGGATAACAACTTCATACTTTCTCATTGAATGAAAAATTCAAATAAAAAAAAAAAAAACAATTTTTCATTAAATATATTAAAGATGCATATGTGATATTCATGCAATATATCCAATTCAGTTTTACAATAGAACATATTATTATTAAGTAAATAAGAATCTAAAAGCATATTCTAAGAATATTAATAAATAACTTACTTAAATTAAGATAAATAGCTAGAAGATAAAAAATCATGATCCAAAGCTTTTGGGAGAAAAACAAAAAATGTGAAAATGATAGAATAAAGAGATCTTCTGTTACGAATTTCATGAAAAGATTTTTGCTAACATCTCGGACGATATGTTTTTAAAGTATTAAATTTACAAGTTTATTGACTTTTCCTCTATGCAGGGAGTACAATGACAAACATAACCATTTGCAGGAACTGGTATTTGACCAGGGCACATAAAACCGTGGTATTTCCTGAAAACTGAGAATTAAAAAATTCACAATCAATACTTCAATAACTTATCTATTAAAAAAGAAAAAAGTATTGAACCAACAAGATATCTTTTTGACTTACTTTTATTGTCAAGATTTACAGATACAGAAAAATGTTTAATGAAATAAGTATTAAGACTAATATATATTTTTAAAAATATTGCATAGGTTGACTAAATGATAAGTATCTAATTTGGCTGATCATAAAGATTAAAATTTGAAAAAAGCGATTTTCATTTATCTTTCTGGAACCAATATAACACTTTTGCACCGAAGTTCAATGATTCGGGTTTTCTTTCAGACCAACAAAATCCCAATTACAAATCAAATTTTAAAATACTTATTACATCAAGACCTTAATGAACCTTCCTCAGACTTCCTCTAGTCCAATAGTAGTTGGAATTTATTTAAGTTCAACTTCATACCTGTATGTCACTCAAGTATTCCTTTCGTTCTGTTTTTCATTTTTTAAGTATAACTCTCTACTGTCGTAGCCTATCATCAACTTTTCTCTAATCTTAACTGCAAATTAACATAATTTAGTAGAAATATAAAGATTAATAAATAAAAAACACTAACTCATTGATTTTTGTCTATAATTCCTTTTTCAAAGAGAGAATTCATTGTTAGGCTATCCACTTACAGCTCATCTTTCCAAAACCTTGTCCACAATTCAATTTTCATCACTTGTTCCTTTTCCTATAAACAAATCCGGTAAGGTAACTTCATATTTCTCTATTAGAAAAATGAAACTGAAAACCAAAACACAATTTATAAATAATTAAAGGTGACATGTGATACAGCAAATATGATTCTAGTTTTAACAATGAAACATATTCTTTTAATAAATAAATTTATGTTAAAAACATTTCTAAGAATCGAAAGGACCTAACTCTAAAAATTAAGAGACAACTAAATCAAAAAGCATAATCACTAACCATTCAGCAAAGCACAAAAATAATGTAAATGATATACAAAGGAACAATTTCAAACAAACCACAAATGACATGAATATTACCCCTTTTGAACTACTTCATCTAAATCTAATGAATTTCAAAATTAAATACTCCTATATGGAGGTATCTAAATTCGCTACTAAACGTCACCATCCCTCATAAACGATGAAGTGTGATGTGCTAGCAGAACCCTAAAAAAATCGCAATGGCAAATCCACTTTCCTTTAAGCTGAGAGAATGATTATTGATTATTTTTTTGAATTTGTCTATTTTAATTAGTTATTCATAAGGAATGAACAGAATTAAGGGCATTATTAAAACTCATTGCAATTGTGAAATATGATAAAATTATATCCTATCCAAAATAGGAAAAAAATTTGGTTTAGCACAGGTCTAAAACAGGCTGATGCACTGCCACCATTGCTTTTTAATCTAGATCTACACAAAATTATCAACAGTATGGACTGAACCATGGCAAAACTATATTTACTGAATTGGTACAATCCTGGTATGGGAATGATATTGCAATAATTGAAGATCCCAAGCTGCTGTGGAGGAAGCCTCCTGCAAAAAAGAACAGGAAGAGAAAACCATAGGACTAAGAAACAAACAAAAAAAAATATGATAGTCATTAAAAGGAATGAGAGCTCCCAACAAGTTAGACTAGGAAATTATGCTTTTGAGTTTGTCCAATACCTAGCAACAGTAATCAATGAAAAATGGAAGAGAAAGCCTAAATAAGGTGCAGACTACCTACAGCCAACAAAGCATATTTTTCTTCATCAAAGCTTATTAAAAGCAGACTTTTAAGCACCCTATGAAAATAAGAATATATAACTGCCTTATAAGGCCCATAGCGATGTATGGGTGCAAATGTGGACGCTGACAAGTCTATTCCACAAAAGGTTGATCACTTCAAGAGGAAGATTCTGAGACCATTCTCAGACTTGTTAAGCAAAGGCATATAGGAACACACCAGACAGAACAAGACCAGGGGCAGACCAAGAGTGCGGTGGAAGGATAGTGTTCTCTCAGACCTAAACCTAAGCAGGAATGAGCACAGCACATGCTGCGGACAGGACTGCCTGGGGCAGAATGATTGAGTAGGCCAAGGATATTAAGCATCTGTCGCGACAATAATAATAAGAAAAAAAAATTCTCACCTAAAATAATTTTAATTTTGCGTGTCACCCTCACGTGAGAGCAATGCTAATCTTGTCTGTATTGTTACAATTTTAGTACATGTACTGCCGAAGGAAGCAATAAAATGAGGTTTGATTTAAACAAAATAAAAAAAAGGCATGAAAACTTTCAGTTCATGATGAAGGATCAAAAAGAAAATAAGGACCTTGAATCCTGATGTAAATATCAGGTTTCTGTTTATAACTGCTTTGACAGGGCCTTCATTTTAATATGGCAATAATAATCTAGATTAAATCAAGATAAAAAAATGAATAATTAATAGAATAATAAAAGAAAACTTACGAATTCAAAAGCCTTCTTTCTTCATCAAGCTTATTTTCCCAGTAATCTTCAGTTTTCTCGTACTCTATCCTAAGAAGTTCAAGACTACTTTCAAGCTCAGAGCAACGGTTGAGGATAGATATATTTTCTTCTTTTAATGCATCTATTTCCGCCCGGCTAGATAATGAAGAAGCCTTGCATCTCAAACAATCCATGTTTGGACGAGTTATTCCATTCATTAACGATTCAAGCGCAGCTTCAAAGCACAAACCTCTTCTGAACATGCTTTCTTCTCAGATAAGATATCAACAATTTTAGACCTTACTAATTCTAATTCTCCTTCAACTTGATGGCAATGAACACCTGATGTTTGAACACCAACTTCTAAATAGCTACTACTTTCTGACTTATCATTGAATTGTTCAGAAACTGTTTGTATAGAACTATTAGAAGCATTGCTTGCATCAACAGTAGTCTAGAACATAAAGAAAAAAAATATGTATCTAATTTTACTACATAAACTAATCATTAATTTAAAAAATAAACAAATTATTTTATGTGAAAATAGGTTAGCTACACTTGACTCCACCACTTTACTGCTTCAGTCTTGTTGTCATCAGGAATTTGATATTTTAAAAGGACTTATAATTATTATTTTTATTTTAATTAAATAAAATTTAATATAAATTAATTGAAATGACACAAAAACTCTCAGTCATAATTTATTAGTTAAATAATTTTATTTAGAACGTTAATGTTTGATTGATATTTAAATATTTATAACTATTTCACTTTCACTTACCTAAAAAAAAAAATATGGTAAGAGAGAGTATTGTAATCAGGGAAAATTTCAGATCAATTTTTTACCATAAATACAAGTTTGAGGGATCAATACAATAAATACAACCAATACAGGGATAAATACAAGTGTGTGGTTATATGGTAACTCTAGCTTTAAAATGATAATTTGTATAAAACTGAAATTCAATATATTAGAAGTGTACATGTCTGAGATGTTACAACAACTTTTTCGACAAAATTGACAGACAAAAAAAAGAACCACTTCATATCATGCACTTTGCACCTTTTTTACAATTTCATCACAAATTGGCCTGAACAATTTTGATAAAACTCGTTACATCAATAACAAATTTTATGGGCTCCCACATCATGTAGGTTTCATACGGATTGAAATAGTCAGACAGGGCTTAAATATTTTAAATTTTATCCCTCTAGACTACCTTCAATTTTGTTTATTAAAAAAATTAACCATTTCATGTTGTTAGTATTGCTAAAACAGGTTAATATACAAGAAGAAAGAACTTGGTAACCAACTAAACGAGAAGAGAGCGAAAATATTTGTTTAAGGTAATTTTTTTTGTTTAACTAAATGTATAATATACCATTGGAAAGCTAAAGATTTTAGAACTTTTTTTACCTTATATACAAAGTTCTATAATGAAATGGAGAGAGATGAAAAGCTGATAAAACTAAATGATTATTTACTATTATATTATTTAATCTGAAACACATGTTTCCATCAAAGCTCAATGTAATTCTATTACCTTTTTTTACTCTTTATTTTAAAGTTTAAAATTTTTTTTTACTTGTATAGTTAGATACTAATTTTATTTTATTTAGAAAATTATTTATATTTAAACTATAACTAGTGTGAATTGTTATGTTCATTTGTAATATCAATCAGAAATGGTATAACAAGACTAAAACTTAGTGTATATTTTCAACAATAAAGTGAAGGAGTAGAGTACAGCCCATTTTTTTGCTTGAAATTCTTCCTTCACCTGAAACTCAATACTTAATACAGTTTATTTTAATATAAACATATAAGTTTGTTGGTTCGGGCTTTAAGGTGAAAAACCTCAAGGTCATCAACGCCTTTGTATCTTTAATTTTTGAACACTACGTTGATATTAGAAAAGAAAAGATATAAAAAAAAATAAAATATCGGGAAAAACAATAAAACAAAATAAAATTATTGTCATAAAGGGCCTAGCCGGATAAGCATGTGAAATCTGCCCCCGCGTGTTTTAGAACCAAATTTATACCATTGAGTCACACCTATGAGAAACAACCTTACGCAAATTTTTAGCCCCTTAATCCTAACGGGGGAGAAGTTATGGAGGGGGGAAGATAAAACAAAAAAAAATGTTTTCTCCTGAACTGCTCAACTGATTTTCACGAAAAAAATATATGTTATGGATTTTATAAATAGGTTTCAAAAAATATTTTTTTAAATTTTTTTCCACGAAAATGTTGGTCCCAAAAAAATTTTTAATTTTTCAAAAAAATATTTTTTGGTTATGATGGTTTGGTACACCTCCAATTTTTCGCTACTTTATTTCATTATAGGGTCCTCCATAACATATTTTTTTCAATTTTATCGGAAGTGTACCCCATGGTGAAAAATAAAAAAAACAAATTTTTCTCCTGAACGAATCAACCGACTTTCACGAAAAAAATATATGGTAATGGTTTTCTAATAGAGTTTCAAAAAACATTTTTTTGAATTTTTTATTTCGAAAACGTGAGTCAAAATTTTTATTTTTAATTTTTCAAAAATAAATTTTAAATTATGTTAGATTATTACACCAACAATTTTTTACTAATTTGATTCATTGGAGGGTCCTGCGCAATATTTTTTTTTTTTTTCAAGTTGGTCTAAAAATGTACCCAATAAGGAAAAATAAAAAAAACGGCATTTTTTCAACTCTCTGAGTAGTAGCTGGTCACGCATGAAGGCTTTTTGTCGAACACTTCATGCAAGTCTGTCATCATAACTTTTTTGATTAACATATAATAATATGAAAAAATATATATTAAAAAAATCTTTTTAGTTACGTTTTATATATATATATATATATATATATATATATATATATATATATATATATATATATATATAGCATATAGTGTTGTGTAGTAGTTATCCAAGTAAAAAAAATTAACTAAATGCAAACAAAAATAAATATATTCGATCCAATATAAGATATTTATAATAATAGGTATAATAAATAGTATGTATGTGCATAGTGTGTAAGTGATATCTAATGGCATTACGGTCCCACAGCTAGGGAAAGAGCTCTTCATGCGTGACCTCAGAGAGCTGAAAAAATGCTGTTTTTTTTATTTTTCCTTATTGGGTACATTTTAGACCAACTTGAAAAAAAAATATATTGCGCAGGACCCTCCAATGAATCAAATTAGTAAAAAATTGTTGGTGTACTAATCTAACATAATTTAAAATTTATTTTTGAAAAATTAAAAATAAAAATTTTGACTCACGTTTTCGAAATAAAAAATTCAAAAAAATGTTTTTTGAAACTCTATTAGAAAACCATTACCATATATTTTTTTCGTGAAAGTCGGTTGATTCGTTCAGGAGAAAAATTTGTTTTTTTTATTTTTCACCATGGGGTACACTTCCGATAAAATTGAAAAAAATATGTTATGGAGGACCCTATAATGAAATAAAGTAGCGAAAAATTGGAGGTGTACCAAACCATCATAACCAAAAAATATTTTTTTGAAAAATTCAAAAATTTTTGGGACCAACATTTTCGTGGAAAAAAAATTTAAAAAAATATTTTTTGAAACCTATTTATAAAATCCATAACATATATTTTTTTTCGTAAAAAATCAGTTGAGCAGTTCAGGAGAAAACAATTTTTTTTGTTTATCTTCCCCCCTCCATAACTTCTCCCCCGTTAGGATTAAGGGGCTAAAAATTTGCGTAAGGTTGTTTCTCATAGGTGTGACTCAATGGTATAAATTTGGTTCTAAAACACGCGGGGGCAGATTTCACATGCTTATCCGGCTAGGCCCTTTGAGGAAAATACATAAATATATAAAGATTTACCAAATAAATGAAAGAAAAAATATTCTATATAAAAAAAAAAATATCACTAATAATTATTGCAGATACATAATACTAATTACGATAAGCGCAAAAATGTATTTGATATGTTATTTATATTTAAAAAATTTAGAACTTTTGATATTTTCACTACATCATCATCCAGACTAATTGAAATGTCTGGAGTAAGTCCCAATGTAGTCAAACTCAAAATGTAAAAGGGGCATTCTTGGAAAATATGTTTGACCGTGAGTGTATCATTGCAGTGTTGACATTTTGGGGGTGGAAGTTTGCTAATAAGGTAGGCATGGGTTAGGTCCGTATGTCCTATTTTAAGCCTAGCTATAATGACTTTCTCTCTAAGGCTGGATCGATTAGATGTGGGCCAAGGTTTTACTGATTTTTTAACGGTTTTAAGTTTGCTTGGTATAAATAATTGGAACAAATAAGTAATATTATTTATAAGTAACAGACACTGATTCTTTCTATAATATACACAACTAACTGAGCATTTACTTTTTAATGTTGTTAATGAAAAAAAAAAAAAAGGAACTTCCTTCATAAAGTTTCCTTGAGCTGTTACCTAAACTTGGTAAGAATACAGTACGTGCACAGGTAATAAATGATTCTTTAATACCCTAATCATCTTTTGGACAAACATGGGATCAATTTAAAAGTGGTTAAAGGTTAAAGGAGAGAACAGATACAGTTATGCTTTTCTTGTTCTTTGTCTTATAAATTATTTTAATTGAGCAAGATAAACTGACGACCCTTCTCGCTACCTAACAATTTTAACTCTTATTTTTCTTAACCCCTGAGAGATAGGTTGGCTATTATTTTTTTACATAATAGGGGTACTCACTACGTTTGCTATAGCATGCTATTTGTGCTATTGTGCTAAACCCATCAATTTTCTACAGGAAATAACTGTAGAAACTTGACGGATTTAGCAAAATAACACAAATAGCATGCTATAGCAAACCTAGTGAGTACCCCTATAATTTATTGCTTATGTATTTAACGTCACTTTATGCTACTGTGGCTAATCAGACGATGCTACAGTAGGATTCCTGAATTTGCCTATCCAGGTTTTATTAGGATAGGGATCTTTACAAGTACCTGACATCGCACAGGCTTGGGACCACCTTTTAACGACCCCCTGAAGGATGGCATAACTAAGAATATTTTACTCCCATTAAAAAATCCTAGGACCACCTGCGGGTTTGAACCCGTTGCCTTTGGCATAGGAGGCTGTTATGCTAACCACCCAGCTACAAGTGATCCCACACATACTCGTATAATTTATTTTAATATATCACCACATCAAAATGAAGAAAAATAATTATAAAACTAGTAGTAAACAAGTTACACAAGAGTAGCATAATGAAAGGTTTAGAGAAATAATAAGGTACTTTACACACTTTGATTTGTAGGTCTCAATGGAAATCAAAATATTCATAAGTTAAGCCCTGTCAGACTATCAATTACAATGAAACCTAAATGATATTAAAGCCCATTATTAGTGATATAACGAATTTAATCAAAATCGATTTTTGAGAAAATCATAACAGGATGTAAATTCATGGTATAAAGTAGCACTTCCAATCAGCGAGTGTATCATCTTGGTTATAGTTGTCTTACATATGAAATTTCAGTTTCGTTCGACCTTCTATTTCCGTTTATTAAACACAGACCTTTTTGTGTGACTTGGTTATTAGGACTCAGGGGACCCTAAAACGTGTATTTCCGTTGAATAACTTCACCTCACTATATATTTCAAATACAGCCAAGTTAAAGTATAATTCAGTTGATCTGGAATCTATCAGTAGTTCTATTAATCTCAATGAGAACAAGTATCTCAGCTGATATGAAAATAACATTTAAGAATTGTTACATCCAAAATTGAAGTGTATATGGGTATAGGAAACTAATGTAAAAATAAAAAATAAAATGGACCGAATCAAATAATAGATTAATCAAAAAATGAATATATCAACTTTACATATTACTAGCATTTAGTCCTTTAGAAAATAGATACAAAAAGGATAATTATGAATAAATGAAGGATAAAAGATGCTCCCAGAGACTAAAAAAAAAAATGTAATACTAAATCCTTAAAGTTTAAAATCTTTGTAACTGATTTTTGTAATAATTACAATTTAGTCGATCAATTTATATTATAGCTTTAAAACATATTATGACTATAATCTATAAATTTAAAAATATAATATCATTTAAATGATGTTGACAAAAAGGTAGAGTATTCCAAGAGAAAGTAAATTTTCATCTGTTATTAATTTTTTTGTATGATTTATTATTATATTTTTTTTGTATGATCATAAATTGATTGTTCTAGAACCAAGAAATTTAAGAATACACCACCAGTAGCAAAGCTCTACAACCAAGAAAAATACTTATTCAAATGTAAAAAATATCTCAAACTCTAAGAAACTTAAAGGGCACCTTTAATATCTCTACTCTAATCCTGTAACATCATCAACACAGAACCATGAGCTGTTAACCGTTTAGCCTAAATAAAAGATAAAAACATTATAATAATCCTTAACAGTCAGTTTCTTCGGTTTTAATTTTATGTATAAGATGTAGCTTGCATCAGGAGAGACTATGAACTAGTAAATCGAACGTGAACCCAATGAATTGAGCTGACTCAGCTAGACCTCAGCAGTTAATTATGATGTAATTATAATTGAGTTTGCATAAATGTTAACAGTTAGTGCAATTCAATTCAACTAGATCGTATTTTTTTTTACAGGAACATGCGAAGAAACAGAACACAGTCAAAACATAATTCATGGTTAAATAACATCATTTAAAAAAAGGTAAATAAAATATTTTCATTAAATATAGGAACTTACCAACGAAGGCTCAGTTAAATCAGTCCCATTGATCTTGCCTTCTGCCTTGTAGTTAGGCATCAATAGCCAGTCCTGTCAAAATACAAAATTAGTAATATTTATCCTTCTAATGGGAATTATTTAGCATAATTAAAATAAATCAAAACTCATGAACAAACCTTCACATTACATCCTTTATTCTACTATATTGATTTGTTAATTTTTTTTATTATATTTTTTTTTTGAAGAGACAATGGTTAGAACAAACATAACCTCAACATATAATAATTCATTGGGTTTGGGCAGCTATCCAAAAGGACTAAATTTAGAATTATTTGTTCATTATAGCTTAAATCTGAATTCGATCATATGTACATAAACGTAAAAAGGGAAATTGAAAAACAACAATAAAAAAAATAATACAATTTATTATAAATAAAATACAAAAAGAAAATCTTCCTATTGAGGCGTGCAAATACAAACAAAAGAGAAAAAACACAAACAATAATCATTACCCTTTAAAAAAAGAAAACATGCATACCAAACACATTTGACAGAAATAAGATGCATGCAAAATTAATTAATATACTACAAATAATCTGAACAAGAAACATAAAAGGAAAAAGTAAAGCATAACAAAACAAAAATCACACAAAAATAATACAAAAACAGGCTATGTCATTTTAAGACAAATTATTCACAAGAAGTAATCAATATTATATACAATCTGAATTCTTAAAGCTTATGAAAATAAAATAAGAATAGTTAAAAAAGAAACGACAAAACTAGCAAAGCTACATAAATGCAATTTATATTTAATATAGATGACATTTTAGCACTTTTTCAAATAAATGGTAGTCAATTATTAGTTCTAAAAACAACGCAAACAAAAACACACTACAATCGAACCTCTGAATATCAAACTTGAAAGTTTCTTGAAAATAAATGAATACACAGAAAATATAGAACAAAGAAATTTAACAACCAAAACTAGAATCACGGACTCAAAGTAGCACCAACTAATAAAATTTACAATTTTTGTTTTAAACATTGTATGAATTATGTAATTATAAGTAGATTTTGTGAAAGACCAAATATGTACATAATTATTAAATCAAGATCTTCTACTTAACAGAAAAGTAATGCATAGGGAATATGAGTAACCAAAAATGGCTAATATCCTTTTGAGTATATACTAGTGAATTCAATAGAAATACATCACAACCTATATCGCAAATTCATGTTTTGGGTTATGTTGAAATGTTAATCACTCGTTTTCGAACTAATATCAGTTTTCAAAGATAATTTAATTTAAAGTAAAAATTCAGGGTTCCTAAAAACAATTCTCTATATATTATCGATAAGTCAAAGTTCAATACAAAGAGGTTCAACCGTAGTCATCATTACAAACAGATTCAGTAGAGTTGAGAAATAAATGAAAATTCTAAAATTAGACTGAATCTAGTTTTTCACACTGAATTCTCGGTGTCTTATGCTGTTTTCCTTTTCTGTAGTCATCCAACTGAAATAATTAATACTTAATCATCATTAAAATTGAATATCAGTAATTCATAAGCAATGGCACATACCTCTAATTGGTAATGTTCGAGCTTCCCCTCTAGTTCTGCAATATAAGATTTCATTCCTTCAATTTTTTCAAAACTGCTCGAAGATAATTCCCAGTCAGTATCCTAAATATAACACCATATAAATTTAGGTCAATATTTTGTCAACAGGTAAAATTATTTAATGATTACCGAAAAAGATCCTCCAACATTCAATTATATCACTCAAATTGTAAAAAAAAGCAAATTAAATTCAAGTATCTCGACTCTTTTTCTTTCAGTGGCGCAACAGGCCATGTAGGCCCTAGGCCTCCTGTTGTAATCTCCTGGAAGATCACACTCTCGTTTCTCGATGCATTTAATAGTGTAGGGTCATCACTTCCTATGCCTAATTTTGTGACTGGCCACCATTTGGCTGACGGGTCTCACATATCCGGGGAAAGGCTGTGAGTGAATTTATTATTTAAATCCAATTAATTAAATGCTTGCCTCCAGGACTGGGATTCGAACTCACAACCTTTAGCATGAGAGACTAGTGTGCTAGCCACTCAGCCACGGGTTCCCCTAGATCCTCCAACATTAAATTATCTCGCTCAAATTGTAAAAAAAAATTAAATTTAAGTACCTCGACTCTATTTTACTGAAGTATAAAGCCAAAATTGGTTGATTATTCATTTTTCCAGAACTTTTAGCAATATTTAGGCAAAAACTACTCTTTTTATGAAGAAAAAAACAATAAACTATTTACAGAGCATTTAATTTGAGTGATACTAGACATCTGTAGGTCTGATAGGCACCAAGAGAAGTTTTTAATAAATGTGTGTAAGAAACGAGATATAATTTACTTTTAGCTTAATTACGACCAATATCATTGAAAATACTCTTCTTACAAAGACAAGTATGACAAACTATTTTAAATAAGCTTTAATTTGAGCAGTATTAGACATCTGTAGGTTCTATAATTACCAAGAAACGATAACAAACAAGAATTTATGAGAGTTCCCATTCGCCTGGTGACCCACAATGGGGGTCGAAACGTTGGCAGAAAATAAATGGTTGAAACTACTTAATTGTTTCATTCACTGACAGTCACCCGGACTAATTCCTTTGAGTAATAATTGATATCTAATACCACTCACATCAAAGCTAATTATATGCACAATAAATTAGTTTATTACACTCGTTGGAAGAGTAGTTACTATGATAAAGGTAAAAAAAGATGGTGATTTCTCGTATGGCCACATACATCAAACTATCCTCAATTTCAGATACAGATCACTTGAAACCAGCAAATACTAACCGATTAATCATTATAATACTTTTTTATATGGAATTAATAGAGGAATATTTCTGTCCCTTTTTGTTGTTTCCCTTTGAGCTATGTATCCTAAATTAAATTAAGGATCACAAGACTTAAGGATCCTTGTTGTACTTGAAGAGCACTATTGATTAAGAATTTTTGTAGCTATACCTCCATTTGTTGAATAAAATTGCCATGGGCTCCTAGACTAACACCCAAATGAAATTCAAGATATATACTTATACATAACTTACATGGTCTAATGAAGTAGCAGGCATAGTTGATAGATCATCTTCTAGGCCATTATCACTTGGTTCTATCTTTTGTAAACTGAGACCTAGGAAATATGAGCAAATTAAAAACAATAGACATAATAAATAACATATATTGTGACATGCCTAGCTAGTCGAGAAGAGATTTCTGATTATACTAGAAATTTCTGTAACAATCCAGAAAGAGATCATAAAAAAACTAAAACATATGCCCGAGAAGATTACTAATAGAACAACAATCAGTTCAGTACTATTATGATCTGAACTTGAGTTTGACAAAGCTATGTGCTAAAACTGATATAGTGTTGAAGAGTATTCAGAGTGAAAATACAGAAAACTGAAATTGGAATTATAAAGTTCATAATTTAGATATAGAATAGCATAAGGTACCCTAGGAATTTTTTTTTCAGTATTCTTATATTTAAGGTATTCTTTCACAAATTTTTACTTTTTAGTTTTATCAAAATCTATCATCCAAATCTAAAAACCGCATAGTCCTTAAAAAATTCTATTAAAATGACAGTTATTTATAAAAGCTAAAAAGTACATTTTTAATTCATTCTAAATCCTACTAGAACATTTCCCTCCATAAAATAAAATTAATACTGAAGTGAGAATGGTTGACTGTGTGATTAATAGAGGAGAAGTTAGTTGAGGGTGCAGAAAATTAATACACAATTAAGTTTCTAATTAATATATTAGAATTTAAAAAAATAAAAAAAAAAACTGGTTTTATAAAAAATTAATTAGATTTTTTCCCATAAAATTTTCTAAAATCGATAAATCACCTTTAGGAAATCGTACACGTTTCCTTGCGAGTGTATTATTCATTGCTAACTTCAGATTTTTATATAAATCAAAAGTTAAATAAAATCAATTTTTATATTTTTTATCTAAAGAGGATATTGAGACATTTTTAATAGAAAACACGTAAAAATGGGAGTCAAAAGTGGGAAACATTAAACCACAATCAATTAAATTGATCAGAGAACTGAAGTAAACAACAGACTTTGTGTTTGGCATCAGATTGACAACCTTCACTTCAGTTGATAACCTTTAGCTTGTTTGTTTGCAAAAGCTACTTTGTGGTAAGAGGCCAATTCAAGCTCAAAAATGGAATGATAATGTGCCCGTAACTATTTTACTAATAAAACTGAAATACACTTAAAGAACTTCATTTAATGTAAATCAGAAAACGAACAGTATGAAAGTATGTTTTTTAAATAATGTAAAAGTAATTCTGAAATGGAAGTTTTCTGTCATTGCTACTTACATTAGGTTTTATAAAAACCTAGACATTTTTATTAAAAAATTAATAAAAATGTCCAACAAAAAAATGAAAAATACTTAACTTAATAAACTTTCTCGGTTAAGACTTTAAATTTTGTTTTAATACCATACAAGAAACATTAATTACCAAACCACTTTAAAAAATGGTTTTGTTATAGACTGGTGATAAAATTTGGTTGAACTCACTTCCAGGAGAATGTAACGTTAAATCTGTTTCAGTACAACATCTTCGCACCTTTCCAAGCCTGTTTTCGGAAAACCTCACAGGAGATTTACCTCGCCTTTTAGTACCTCCTCCATACTCGAAAGAACTCCAGCTACCTTCCCTGATAATAGAAAAACAATTTAATGATGCATTCAATAGAATAATAATATAATTCAGAATTTTAATTTTCTGTTTTAAGTAGAAGGTACACTAGATTTTGGTAATTATGATTTTACACATATGTATTGAAAAATATAAAGAAAATTATTAAATTCTAAAAATTGTTCTAACTCACAATACTCATACCTCAGGGAGTTTTGGGAATACCCTTCCAGAGCTAGAATTGTGAAGTTTATTCTATAACTAAGTAATCATAAATTTAGTGAAATAAAGGAAATTGCAAAGAATGGTTCCATTTTGTTAGGTCTGCAACTAGATAACAGCTATAAGCTATCCACAGGTTTTCAAACAAATAAATTGAAGACCAAGAAAAAAAAAATTTGTTTATAACTTCACATATCTGGAGATGAAACCTGGATGGCTCATTATAGTCTTAAGGGAAAAATACAGAACCTCAATTTCGGATAATAAAATTATGACATGACAACTTTTGCAAATAAATGAAATAATTTTTATTGAATCTGATCGAATCTCTGCCACAGAATTAATAGGAATATTTAAGAACACATAAATAATTACAAACCTTCTCTTGGAATTCCTACAGATTAAAAGCTCTATTTGTGATGTTAACTCATCATTCTTATCCCTAAGCTCTGTATTTTCGGCCTGCAAGAGATTCACTTTATCTTGAAGTTTCTCAGCCTTTTCGTTTCCACACTCCAACTCAAGAACCTGAAAAGCAAGAATAAGATATTAAGATAATAATGTATTAAAATTAAAGACTCTTTTAGCTCTGAATTCATAAATTAACTCCGAACTCTTCTGTCATTCACTTCCTCTTTAAGTATTTTAATAAAGCCCAATAACCATGTATTGTTTTATTATTCTAAATAATGAACCTATGTAATCGGCTAACCAAAAAAAAAAAAATAATAATAAACCTTTCAAGTTTAACTCACCCTTTGATGTAAAGCTTCCATACACTCCAACTGTTCCTGATACTCTCTCCTAATCGCATCATTGGCATTTAACTTTTTCGTCAGGGCTTGATTTTCTTTTTCTAGATTCTCATATTCCTAAAATATTAATACAATGTACATAAGATTTTCTAATAGTTAAAACAATAAAATAAGGCATACACAAACAATTCAAAACTTAAAGCACATCTGTTAGAAACCTAGATGTATTCCTCGACCAAAACCTATCCTGGAATAATCACATCTCTCAATCAAATTTCCAGAAAATCCCTAACCATTCTCCAAACAGTTCCTCAGGTTACGTGATCTAACACCTCTTAAAACCCGCCAGCTCCTAGTATCCTCTCTTAAGTTTCCCAGTTCGAATTATGGCTGCCTGGTGTTTGGTGGACTGTCAGAGACGCTTAAGATGCAGCTTAAGAGACTAATGAACTGCTTTATTTGATTCATCTTGGAATTCCCAGGCGCTCACATGTCTCCACCGGGTATGCCAAGTTGAAGTGGCTTTTGCCAGAATTCTAATGCCATACTACATAAGAACCTTCTGTCTTTACCTATCCCTTAGCACCAGAAAACCCCTCTATATCAATAACATGTACACCCCACTCTCCTCTGTCCACTCTATCAACACAAGAGCCCAGTCCCTGAACCTGTTCATTCCCTCTTACAGAACTACTTCCTTTAAGAGATCTTTTGTTATTCACACAACTTCATTTTGGAATTCCTTACCCATGTCCATTCGTACATCCCAATCCTTAACTTCCTTCAAACATAAACCATTTATCCATCTCTTTGAATATCTTTATAAGTTTTGACTATTTGTAATCGTTATTTTATTTTAATCATAATTTTTCAAAGTTTTAGTTCTTGTATTAATTACAAGGTTGCAATATTACCTTATGTATGTATATATGAATTCATTATATAGAGCATAATTTGTTATTTTCCAAATTATGAATATTTTGAAGTCTTAATAGCCAAAAGATGAATATTAAATATACATTTAATTATTCTTAGTGGACTAGCTATCCCAGAATAAAAATTATTTTTCATTCAAATAAAATGTACTTCATATACTTTTTAAATGTACTACATACTGTACTTTAATGGTATGTCAAAGCAAGATTTCATGTTCAAAAACTCTATGGCAATGGCTCAAACTGTCAAAGGTCTATTAGTGGTAGTTATACATAACCGTACAATAACAAAAGCAGTGACGGGATTAAATGCTAATATTGCTAACATTATCACTTTTAAAAGGTAAGTTCTTTGGTATTTGTTTACTTGTGAGAATATTATGCTTTTCTATGATTTAATTAAAATTTCAATAATCAGATGTTATCATTCATAATTTACAATAGAACTATAAAAATATATAAACTATTTTTATGTTGACAACTATTAAAATAACCTTTTGTAAAGAGGTCAAATCTTGCCAAACTTTGCTAAGTTGTTCAACATGGCTGGCAAGTGATTCCTCTAATCTTTGACTATTCGCAACAAGCTGCTCTCTCTCAAAAGCCATTTGTTTCTGCAACAGTTTTATTTCCTCTGCATGCTTTTGTTCAAGAGTCCTGAAATTATATTATTAACATAAATAATATTAGAATTGGTATAAAAAAAATCTGGTGCGGGCAACACACGACTTTCACTTACCTCCATTTTTAAAATCAATGAAAGAATTTTCAAATACAGTTAGAGATAAAAATACGTGAAATTAAGGAATTAATCAAATTAAATTTCTATAAAAACATGTGTTTGATTCAAAAATCTATTATATTATCTAAAATAATCAGTTAATTTTATGTTCATTTCATCACTCTCTATTAACTTTTAAAAGCTTGTGTATGAGATGATAATTTTTCTAAAATATTTAGCTTTCCAATGGTATATCATACATGTATATTACTGCTCTTATGTTCAAAAACGAAAAATTGCATTAAAAAAATATGTTTTCTGTTTTCTCCTTTAGTTTGGTATCGAATTTATTCAATTTATATATTTACCAGTTTTTCATCAGCGTTAACAAGATAATCTAGTTATTATTATTGAATCTACAAAATTAAAGGTACTTTAGGGGAAGCAAATTTAAAATATCGGCATTTAAGTCCTGTCAGACCATTTTTATCTAAATAAAACCTACATGATATTAAAGCCCATTAAATTTTACATCGGCGAGTTTAATCAAAATCGTCGGAACCGTTTTTGAGAAAATCGAAAAAAGGTGCAAAATGCATGGTATAAAGTGCCTCTTCTGGTAGGCTCATTTTGATGAAAAAAGTTTTGTCACGTCTCGGGCGTGTAGATGACTTAAATATGAAATTTCAGTTTCATAGGACTTACTGTTTCCGCCCGGGAGTTACCACACACACACACACAGACCTTTTTTCGGGACTTGGTTATTTGGACTCAGGGGACCCTAAAACGTGTATTTTCGTTGAAAACTGGAATTCGAAAATTTTCACGATCGCAATACTTCCCCTTACTATATATAGTAAGTGAAAGTAATAAATTAAATTAAATTTCTATAGAAACATGTGTTTGATTTAAAAATCTATTATATTATTATCTAAAATAATCAGTTAGTGTTATGTTCATTTCATCACTCTCTATTAACTTTTAAAAGCTTGTGTATGAGATGATAATATTTATAAAATCTTTAGCTTTCCAACGGTATATCATACATGTATATTACTGATCTTATGTTCAAAAACGAAAAATTGCATTAAAAAAATATTTTTTCTGTTTTCTCCTTTAGTTGGGTATCGAATTTATTCAATTTATATATTTACCAGTTTTTCATCAGCGTTAACAAGATAATCTAGTTATTATTATTGAATCTACAAAATTAAAGGTAATTTAGGGGAAGAAAATTTAAAATACCGCATTTAAGCCCTGTCAGACCATTTTTATCTAAATAAAACCTACATGATATTAAAGCCCATTAAATTTTACATCGATATAGCGAGTTTAATCAAAATCGTCGGAACTGTTTTTGAGAAAATCGAAAAAAGGTGCAAAATGCATGGTATAAAGTGCCTCTTCTGGTAGGCTCATTTTGATGAAAAAAGTTTTGTCACGTCTCGGGCGTATAGATGACTTAAATATGAAATTTCAGTTTCATAGGACTTACCGTTTCCGCCCGGGAGTTACCACACACACACACACAGACACACACACACACACACACAGACCTTTTTTCGGGACTTGGTTATTTGGACTCAGGGGACCCCAAAACGTGTATTTTCGTTGAAAACTGGAATTCGAAAATTTTCACGATCGCAATACTTCCCCTTACTATATATAGTAAGTGAAAGTAAAAAATCTATTTAGGTTCATTATCTTCAATAATGATTAATAATGAACAGTTTATCATTATTAAAAATTTAACATACTCCACAGTCAGAGCAGCTGTTTTTTCAATTCTAGCATGTCTTTCATCAATTTCTTGAGCAAGCAAGGTTGATCTCCTATCGGCATCAGCTAGGTCAGATTTCAATTTGTCTCTCTCTTCCGTCACTGCTTCCAATTCACACCTATAAAATTAGTTTTTGTTAATCATAAGTTATTATTATTAATAATAAATTGAAAACACTGCTGATCTGATGTCAGCAACAAGTACTAAAGATTTTTTTATTTTCTGAAAATCTAGAAGTTATACATGAAGCAATAATCAAAAATACTCACTTCAATGTTTGCAATTCATGTAGAAGGCGCCTATTTCCAGCATGTGGAAAATCACAGAGATCCATTATGTTCGGAGATTTGCTGTATCTACAAATTGAAAAAGTTATAATTAGACAATAGATTATAACCCTTAACGAACGAATGCCCCCATACTCATGGTATGACATGATATTTCAGGAAATCTGTCATGTTTGGTCTAAAATATCACATCATGTATGGTGGCATTAGATTTTTGTATTTTATAACATCATGTAGCCAATAATTATCAACATTAAGTCAATCGGAAAATTTTCACAGTTGGGTCACGGTGGGCCTCTTTTAGAGTTGGCTCAATGAAAAAGAGCTCAGCATTTTACAAATTTTATTTTAAGGGAAACAATTTAATTTTATTTTTTATCCTAATTTCTTGAAAATATCTTATATTTTAAACAGAAGACCTGGCCAGGCCAGGTACAAGTTTGCTTCTTCATTATTTCCCTTTAAATTTATAGTCTGATTTCAACTTCTGATCCATCATAATCTTCAGTAGGAAAAATCAATTTTTTTTTTTTGTTCAAGATTTTCCAATATTACTTACTTCATAACGCAAATTTATTGAATGAAACAGCCTTACAAATGGTCAACTGTAGCAGTGTATATGAATGATGATATAAAAAAAAAGTAACTATTCTTTTGTAGATTAAATACTACATTCAAAAATTAAAAATAATTTAATCAACTTACTGAACAAAATGAGGGGTTTGCGCTGGTTCTTCAATTTTCGATTTGAAAAAATCCAAAAAATCTTCAAAACTAATACGTCCTTCTTCATCGGTTTTTAAAGAAGAGAAAACTTGGGAAACAACCTAAATTCAATAAAAGATAATTAGCTAAATACAATATTTATAAAATAAAAAATTAATTTTCAATCATAAGTTATTAACTTTAAAATAAGCAAATCTGTATTAAGTGATCAATTAAGAACAAGGAATTCATAATTCAAGAGAATGAACATATAATCAATTTATCATTTATTTTTCTATTTCCATAACCTAAAATTATGAAAAATAAGCTAAAAACATAAAAATAAGCAGAACATTTTTAAACTCAACCTTCAATGAAAAATAGTTCTTTTTAACTTAAGAAAGATTAAGAACATTGACCGATTTTTATTTTAAATAGAGTTAACTTTAGTGAATGCTGAACAAGGGCATTATTAAGTTTCTAGAGGTTCCCAAAAAACATGGGTCAGCACAAGTTGGATGCCAATTTTTCAGTAAATTTTGTACGATTGTAAAATTGCATATTTAATTTCATTACTTTAAGATGTTTCTTTCTACAAGGTATGAACATGTAATAACCTACAGAATTGTTTACAGATTAACGAAGATCCAACTCTAATCTAGATCTATGAGTTATAATGAGGGGACATTGCACATCCTGTTTTACTCACTATGACAGCAAACAGAAAACGTGGGATGTATTAAAATATCCGAAATGAAATTAACAATTGACACAATTTTTTTTAATTTATGTTTAATATAATATAGTATACATCTCTAATAGTGATTGTTGCTCTCATTAAGTGAGCAATTTCTTTTTTAACAGTTGAGAGAATAAAGACTTATTAACAAGAAGATAACCAATAATCTGAGATCTGGTTGACAATCTGAGTTTTAGCTTGGTAATATAAGAGAGCATGAGACTTGTTTCGAGGAGTTATAGCCGAAATATTAACTTCCCTGACAGAGTGCTATGTGTCAAGTCATCTTCAAAACAATATAAAGCAGTTCAGCTAAGATTATTTTAATTAAAGTATCTTAATAAAGAATCAATTTCCTTTTAGAAAACCAAAAATATTACAGATATTTCCTCATAAATTTCCATGGCAAAAAAAACATACAATAATTGATGTTTTTAGTTTTAAAAATGAAGTGCATGAAAGAAAATGAGTACACTTGAAACACTATTTACTAACACAGATTAAATTCTCAAGTGTCATCTAAGCTACAAGTAGTAGAGCTGAAGAATAAACAAATAGTATAGCAAATCATCTTAATTAAGCACCTCAAAGTAAGTGTTCATTCCACTTTTCAGCTAGTAAATACTATAATTAAGTGGACCCAAAGTCTAAATAAATAAAACAATATTTAAACGAGTATAAGATGTATATAAGACAAAATAAGATTACCTGATCAGCCAATGTATCCATTCCTACAGCTGAACAAACCATGGCTAATTCATTCTTATGCATATAACCACCTGTACCAACACCAAGTCTTTCCCAAGCACTACGCAGCTCAGCTTCGCAAAGTACTGTCACAAAAAAATACATAATTAAGTTTTGATTATTACTATATATAAGTCAGGACATAATATTTATAATATTAACCTTCAGAGTCCTTATCTACAATAATTAAACCTGATGGCTCCACTTCTATATGTTTGGATAAATCACTGCTGATTGATTCTTCATCATTGTTTTCATCTGACTTAGCAGTAAGTAAAGAACTGGTAGAAAGCTGAAATTATAAGGAATCATTTAATAAAAAAGCCACTAATGACATATTATATCATAGTAATTTTATAATTTGAAAGATTAAATTAAGCTCCTTTTAACAAAAATGATTTTAAATTTCAATTTATATTAAATTGACAAAAACCCAACTTACTCATAAAGATAACTTTATCATAAATGACAACAAATAAATAACATTAACAAGATTATTCATATGGATATGACATGATGATGATCCACATGGATAGGAAATTGACCTAGTTTAACTTTACCACCGAAATATTAAATAACCACCAATCCTTGCGCTCAATGAAAATTTGTGTCTAAGTAATATGAGTAGATAACACCCCAACAAAAAATCCAAATATACTGATTGGGCATACTTGCTACCATGAGACTGAATTAATACACTGACATACCACAAATTAGAGTACCTAACAGTATAAGGCTGTAATGTTTTTATAGTTTAAAATTTTAATCAGCTAAACCATATTATTAACAATTTCACTGAAATTGGACATGTTAGGAGTTTTTTTGACAATTATTGTAAACAAAACACATTTATTAACTTATATATTTAGTGCAAATAAAGTTTATTGCAATTTGATATTTTAATACATATTTATTTACATATCCGATAAAGTATGATATTTCATAAGTTTCCTTAAATTAACCATTTTTATTATTATTGAATTCATATAATGCATGATTATGTTTTTATTTGTATCGTGCTATATCATTTTAAAAAGTACAGCAGGCAAAAGTTGATCTGAGTCAAAAAAATATCAATGAAGTTAGAATATCTAAATAAAAAACTTTATTCAAAAATGAAGTAGTATTAGACAAATTTCAGAAGTTACTGCCTTTCTTTCTAGCTTTGTAAAATTTTAACAACATATAAATATATGTTAAAGGAATGGACAACAATAAATGATAAATTTTTACACATAAACAATCTTCAATGAATTTCATAAGAGTATCCGCATAACGACATTTTACAACAATTGTGAAAAGTGCAAATAAACAAGGAGGTTCTATCAATAGAATTGTTTTGGATTTAAAATAAAATATCACTAAGTAAACTGAAGCTTAACTCATATCATTCAATCATCATATCACATGATCATTCAAAACCCGAAGTTTAGTAAGCACATTTATTATTAAATACTAGCTATGCTATACAATAGGTATTCTTCAAAGAATATTTTGATCATTGAATATTTCTTCAGACAATTTGAAGGAATTATAATAGTACAAATAAAATGCATGCAACATTACAAAAAACATCTAAGATTAATTACTAAATAAACAACAAATAATAAATTGACTAATATCATAAACTTTTACCATTTTATTCACTGAATTATTTTGAAGCAGGTTTATATCCCCATTAAATAAACTTTCTGATGACCCTGTATCTTCACCACTATTTTCAGGGCGAGAACGTCTTCCATATTTTTTTTGACCATATACATACTTAGGTGACACCTCTCTCACTAAAACAAGCAAGCTGTTAATAATTGTTTTGTTTTGAAACCACTCTTATATGAGAATACTGACAAACTTTCTACCTGGAGAGGGCTCTCTTTTATCAGGATCACCTCCAATTCCATCTAACAATTTCAGGAGGGCATCCCGGAATTTAGCAAAAGAGACCGAAGGCACTGATGAACTGGGCCCATTAGGTAAAAGACAGGCCATTAACTCTTCCTTTCCATCTTCCAAGTGTAACAGTTCACATAATTTGGACAAACCTTCATTGTCCAACAATCCTTTACCATCATAATCACAACTCTTAAAAACTTCTAATAACTGTCTTTCATAAGGATCTCTAGGCAAAGATTCCATAGCATTTCAAATATTCATAACTATGAAAGGAAACATAATTTTGACTTATAAGTTTAATATTTAACTTGAAGGTATTTAAAATAATGTCTAAATAATTAAAGTCTATAAAACGTAGACAATTTAATTTTTTTAATCCAATTCTCTGAATATTAGGCAACTAAGTATTCATTCAAGGCGAAAGTTATTACTAAATGGACGGAAGACGAACACACATAAATAACTGTCAATTGATGAATGAATGTATTGCTCTAAAAATTTAATAAGTTTTTATTCTATTTAGAATTTTTTCAAAGTAGTTTAGAACGAATCACTTCAAACAAGATATGAAAACACTAACTCCTAAATGTCAACCAGTTTTTATCACCGCCATTGTTACAACTTTAATAAAAGCATAGGTAGAAATTGCTGTTGCAACATTTAAACCATGTCCAATAGCTCCTGACCTCTACCGGCCAGTACATTAAACTCTGATATACCTTGAATTTTACGTTAAAAGATTTTTGATGATATTCTTTATGAAATTTTGAAACATTTAAAACTTGTTTACAGCTACGACATATTACGACATATTATTCTTCTTCAGTGTCAACCATTGTGTAAAGAGTTGATTCAGCTCGGATCAAGCTTAACTTCCAGGTTTTCCCCTAATTAACTATTATTACTTACATGAGACTAGAAGGTCTTTATAGATAAGTCAATGCTCAATACAACTGATATAATATAATCAATACTTAATCTCCCACTGAAAAACTCAAAATACAATAAGCTCAAGACTATATGAAATATGATCTCCGCATGCTTAAGAATTGTCTCATTTTTTTTAATAAGACGGAGTGTACAGTGTCTTTTAAATGTGACTTGGACACCGTTGAAATATTCTTAATTATAGTACAATATTTTCACAGTCAAATACCAAATAACATTCACATATATTTTATGGAACTATTATAGTATATTTTTTAATTATGGAACACCTATTTTTTATCAGAACTGGGGTTTAGTGCTTAAATCTGGAGGATCCACTTCACAAGTCGCAAAAATGTAGAGTGCAGTAGTTTATCATCCGCAAATGTTATCAGAAAATATTTTCTGCATTCTGTGTGTTACCTATTGAACTAGTTCTTGAATTTTAGCTGTTTGCCTGAAGTAATGGAGTAGACTGCATGACTGGGCGACCTGTTTTGCAAACTCCTCTGCTGAAAAGTAAGGAATCAGAGAGAAATAAAAAAAAAAATAAAAGAGCTTCAAGTGCCCAGGCTTTATAATAACGTGCTCCAATGGGGTTGTGTATGAGAATTATTTCATATCTTAAGCAAAAATCAAGCTTAATATGCTCTCTAACCTCTTCATAAGTCGGGTTTTTATGAAGAGGACAATTAATATTTTTTTTTATATACATTATTTATTGAAATTTACAAGTAAATAAGCTAATAGACAACAAAGTGGAACAGACTTATTAGGAAACTACCCATTGGCAGCACTCGAGGAACAAGATGGTCCTTGAGGCCATCTCATTTTCATACGCCTCTGAGGATTATCAGGAATCCAAGAGGAAGCACGGATTAAACCAAGTGGATTAGAATGTGAATGGACTTTGTCATGGAAAGGCTGATACCTGGTTCGGGCACATCAGCAGCATTTGGAACATTTAGGTATTTCTGGATCAGTTTATTCATGATAAAGTAAGGTACGCTTTGGTGATTTTGGATTCTAAGGATTGGACATGGGTAAAATTCGATGGTTAAGTAGAGCCCAAAAGCTTAATTCCGTAAATCCAGATAGACCTCATAATGGATAGGTAGATGAGTCTTTTGTCGTTAAGTAGAAAGTTGGAGCGTCTGTCTAGTAAGTGTTGAAGTGACAGAAAGCGGCCAGCAGTTTCTTGTCGTTTCAGTCTTGTGTGCGGATTCTAAGTAAGGCGTTTGTCAAGATGCAGTCTTATATATCTAATAAGTATTATTAAAGACACTTTTGGGCCGAATGCCATAGGTTTACGACAAAGGGTAAAGGTTATTTGGTGGAATTTATTTGTATCCTCTGATTCTTACCCCATACCCCAAGGTCTCTGAAATGTGATTGAAGGCTTTCAGAGGCAATAGTTATTGACTCACAACACACAAGTGTTATCAACATACGTATTAAGGAAAGTGTTAAAATTTGTTGAGATATCAGCTGTATATGCTGTGTAAACAATTGGTCCTAGGATACTCCTAAGTCGAACTGCAGACTAAGAAAAAAAAGAGACGAATAGGAACTGTTGAGACTTATTTTGAAAGATCTGTCTGGGCGACAGACATTGTCAAAGGCTTGTTCTACGTGGAGAAAAGCTCCCGTGCAGTACAATCCGCGCTCCAAAGCCGAGGAAATAACGTCCATCACACGATTACATTACTGGAGAGCAGAATAGGATGTCTTCGGACTCCGATCCGAACTGATGATTTAGGATAATATGGTAGGAATCAATGTTGGGGATATATGGGTTTCAGAAGGAGTTTTCCAGTATCTTACTCATGATACATAAAAGAGAGATGGAACGGTAAGAGGGTGGATATTCAGGTGGCTTTCGGGTTTTTTAAAAATCATTTTGAATGTGGGTAATTTCCAAGGGTCAGGAAAATTAGTTGTGCGGAGTACATGTAGGTAAGGAATAAGATGGTTTCTCGAGGAAGGAGTTTTAAAATATGAAATGTGATCAGATAGGGCCCCTGGGCCTAAGTTTAGCAGCTCCTGGACTTAAGCTTAACAGGAATATAAATAATCTCAGAATAGTACTAAATAAAAACATAGAGGCGTTTTTGAATCCTAAATTTATTGTTTCTCGCTGCTTAATAAAAGTATTGGAATATTTGGGTAAAATAAGTGCAATGAAGAAGTTCAAAAGGAAAAATATGAAATGAATACACATTTTAAAATATTTAAGGAAAGTGATGACGTTTAACATGTTAAGCATTTCATGTAAACTTTGGTGTTGATACTTGAAGCGTGAACGACAAAATCAACAGGTTACTGTAGATTCGCAATTTAATAAAACGTTGAATAATTAGTTTTTTATATAAATGTCATATAACGTCTTATAATTTTGTTGTGTACAATTAATACTTTCATAACTTTTGAAACTATCTATGCAATGAAAACAGACATGCCAGTACAATGAAGGGCACTCGGTTCAAGCAATACACCAAGTCAACGGCTGTCAGTTAAGTGATAACACTTGTTATTAATTAAGGACGATTGTTTCTCCCTTTTTGGAGTGGGTATTGAATCTTCAAGATATTTTTAAATTTTGAGTGTAAAAGTGTCTTCAAAGAAACCAATAATTCCTGACTATTTACACCTCTGGCATGTATTAATGGTATAAATTAAGTTTATACCCAGATTCGAATGAGTATTAGTTAAAGAAAACTTAATTTTTAAAAAATAAATAAAAACAATTTAGTTCTGTAAATAAATGTTATTTACTAGATGATGTGACTGTAATGAGAATAATGTTGTTTAAAATTGAGAGAAGATATACTTGTTTTCTTCTAGGCATCCTTGTTGCTTCTTTTACTTGGGCTGTGAGTATTTATTTATATTGGAGTTTAAACAGAGAAAAATATGTATCACATACGTTGAATTCATCCCTGGGGTATAAAAGACACATACAGAATGATATAGTGATTCCATATGAAGATGATGAAAAGAAGCGTTGGAGAGCAAAATCAAAGTATTATGATCCAAAAATTTAATTAAGAAAGATGATATTATTAGGCAAAAATTGAATCCTGTTCCCATAAAATCTGTCAATGATAATGAATTGAGCGATATTGGTGTTGTGCGAAGTTTAGAAGATTTGAAAGTTCGAAATGAAGGCTATAAATTGCATGGATTTAATGCTCTGATGAGCAAAAATTTAGATTATCATAGGAGTATTCCTGATACCAGAAACAAATTGTGTAAATCATCAAAATATTCAGATCAGCTACCCCATGCCAGTATTATTATTTGCTTTTATAATGAGCAATTTGATACATTAGCTAGGACTGTACATAGTGTATTGGATCGAACACCTGCTAACCTTTTACATGAAATAATATTGGTTAATGACTTCAGTGATATCAGTGGTCTGTATGAAACTGTAAAATTGTATATTAATGCTAATCTTAGCAGCAAAGTAAAACTTTATTCTACAACTCAAAGGGAAGGTTTGATACGAGCAAGATTATTTGGTTCTGACAAGGCTTCAGGAGATGTATTGGTATTCCTAGATTCTCATGTAGAAGTTAATGTTGAATGGCTTGAACCTTTGTTACAAAGGATTCATGAAAGTAAAACAACTGTAGTTACTCCTATAATAGATATCATAAATGCTGATACTTTTGAATATTCTCCTTCTCCAATTGTGAGAGGAGGGTTTAACTGGGGCCTACATTTTAAATGGGAAAATTTGCGATCTGGATTTCTTAATAATGCTGAAGATTTTATTAAACCTATACCTTCCCCTACTATGGCTGGTGGTTTATTTGCAATTGACCGTCAATATTTTAACACTTTAGGAAAGTATGACAGTGGAATGAACATATGGGGAGGAGAAAATTTAGAACTATCTTTTAGGATATGGATGTGTGGAGGTAGCCTTGAAATTATTCCTTGTTCCAGAGTTGGACACGTTTTCAGAAAACGAAGACCATATGGATCTCCTGATGGAGAAGATACTATGATAAGAAATTCATTACGTGTTGCTCATGTATGGATGGATGAATATAAAGATTACTATTTCAAACAGAGACCTGAAGCTGTAAATGTTCATTTTGGCGATGTTAGTGCAAGGATTGCCCTTAGAAAATCTCTGAACTGCCACTCCTTTTCTTGGTATCTTAAAAATGTTTATCCTGAATTAACTTTACCGACAGATACTGATGACATCCAACAAAAGAAATCTAAATTGCTTGTCCCTGACCAGAAGAAGAGAAATCAGGTCTATATTGGTCACTATCAACTTCGACTTAGTAATACAGGATTATGTCTTGCTTCAGAAAAAGATATAAAATCCAAAGGTTCACGACTTTTACTTAGGAATTGTTTGCGGGTAAAAAATCAGTTGTGGTCACAAACAGACAAGGGGGAACTTCGTTTAGCCCAGTATCTATGCCTTGATGGTGAAGAGGTACATCCCCGTCTTTCTAAATGCCACGAGATGGGAGGTTCTCAAAAGTGGAAACATAAGTACTCTACGAATGTGCCAGTCTATAATGTTGCAGCAGGTATGTGTTTGGCTGCAGAAAAATCTCAAGTAAATTCTTATGTCATCATGGATATTTGTTCATCTAATGAGAAAACTCAGTGGGATTTTATACCCATTAGTTTAAAATAGAATTGTTTCATTTATATCTTATTGACAGAGAAATACTATAATGAATATTGCCTTATATATTAATGTTTTAATTGTTATAAGATCTATACTATGTGTTAATCATTATTAATTATTTTATTGATATCAAACTGGTTGTTTTGGTGGTTGGTTTTGAATCTCTGATATGATCTGTAAGGCTAGTGCTATATATTTTTTTATGTTAAATTGTTTATATGTCTACTTGTGGAAATATATGTATAGTTGAAATTATTGCTACTTTTTTATATATTTTTAAATATTTATTTTATGAAAGTTCTATAATATTTCTTATTTATTTTTCTGTTAAAAAAAAAATAAAATATTACTATTTATACTCTTTATCTTGAAACTTATCAATAATACCTTTTTTTCTTAATTAATATATAATAAGTATTGTTAATTTTTTATTTCTATCTATTATAATGGAATAATGTAAAAATAATACATTACTTTGTTCAGGAGAAGTTAAATTTTCTTTGAGATAGAGCACAAAAATAGTTTATTATGAAAACATCTTTTTTTTTTCAAGATATTCATTTTTATCATTATTATTGTCTATTAGATAAATTTTCTTGTATAAATTATTATAATTAGGGTCATTGAATTCTTTAGATTCTTAAATTTGTGTTCTTAATATGCTTCAATCTGAAGTTGTTTATCTTCTAGAATGAAATCAATATTTTCTTATTAAAATTTCATTTGCTCATAATTATAATTCCTCTTTGTGAGTTGTTAAGGAATGTTTTATTAATTTATTCATTTTATACCTACATTATTACCTCTATAACTCATGAAAGGAATTGGCTTTAGTATTTAAGAACTTATGTTTTAAGGTGTAGTAGTCAATGAGAAAGGTATGAGTTAAAACATTGTTCCTCTGGGATTGATTTTTGTTTTTCTAAATATGTAAGATATACCTCTGCCTCATTAAGGCTATTGCCTATTTTATGTCAAAGCAGTCCTAAAGGGTTTGTACCACTGCTCATATAATAAAAGATGGAATAATCAGGAGTCAGTCTGGTAAACAATATTTTAATTTTGCCAACGTTTCGTCCCAAACATGTAAGCTATCGTCAGTGCTGAAAACAAAAGAGATATATTGCTATAATATCCTTGGATATTATCAGTGGAAAACCTGAATGGTTATCCTTAAGGATAGATATTATCTTTGGAAATTTAGGGTCTTATACCCTCTCTATCTGTAAACACTATAGGGTTTTAGCTAAGTTTAGAAAAACTATTGTTGACATTGTAATATCTAAAGAAACTTAATTGTATCCAAGAACAAATTAATTAAGTGTAATAATTTTAATTTAATATTTCTCATCCCTCAACATTTTTTTTTCTTTGTACATCCTTACTTCCCTTTGTGGGCTATTTGGAGATTTCTCGGGTTGGGGAAGAAGGGGTAAGGGATTCCATTCCTCAACCAACCAGAACTCTTTTGGTAATATCATCTGGGCTTGACCTTGTTTTTAATAAGTATATTTTTATAAATTCACAAGGTGACTGACAAGTTCCTAAGTACAACTTTAAAAGAATATATAGCAAAGAAGGAAATATAGAATATTTCCATTTAGAAAAAAATAACTAGTGAGGTGGGAGGAATGATTTTTAAAAAAATGTTAAAAACTCTTTTAGAAAACCATTATTTTTTTTATTTATTTTTTTTTTTTGTGAAAGTCCTTTGATCCGTTCAGGAAGAACAATTTTTTTTTAAACATGAGATCCACTTTCCATGGACAATATTTTTTTTTAAATCTCAAACATATTTTTTTCTGTTAAATCGGTTTAGCTGTTAAAGATAAAATTTTTAGTCATTACCCCTGCATAACTTCCCTCCCATAAGGATTAAGGGGCTAAGAATTTGCAGAAGGTGGTTTCTCATAGGTGTTAATCAATGGTATAAATTTGGTTATGGGGGCAGATTTCACATGCTTACTCCGCTAGGCCCTTATACATAAAACATAATATAATATACATTTCTTACATTAGACTGTTTTATTTCATATATCTAACAATGTTTGTTTTGAAATTTTTAACACTTTTAGATTGTTTAATAAAATTAGGTAATTTATTACTTAGATTATTTTTCAAAAATATCTGAAAGTTACTGTAGTAGAAAAGACTGGTACAAGGTATATGGCTATTGGAGAAATAGTTGGTGAGTCTTTTTCTAATGTAATGAAAAAGAGATGTACCAATATTGGTTGGAGTAAATGTTAGGTGTATGAAGGATACAAAGCATAAGTATGTAGTATGTAATCATGCAACAAAAGTATGTAGAAACTATGAAGAAGAGAGATATCAGCAATGAATTGGAGTAATGTACTAAATTCTGTGTAAATTGTACTCAAGCAAATAACTTACTAGTAAAGATTGATCCTAAACACTCAGTATTTGCCTATAATTGTAAAGTTTACCATAGACAATTGAATCGAGCAGGAAACAAAATTGAATACCCTGCAGGAGCAGATTAACAATTAAAAGGCAAAAAAAAAATTAAACTAAACTGATCTTTCTTTCTTTACATATTATAAGGCTGAGGGAAACTTCAATAACAAAGGTTAAATAATTTCGGTTTGAACTACAAAAATTCTTTTTCCAAACTGTTTTGCCACTCTTATCCTACAGCTTTCTTATTTTAAATTTTTGTTTTGCTGATAATGAGATCAAAGCTATATTCTTGTGCATGATATACTGTTTGCCTAATGTACCTGAATGTTTAAATTTATTTTCAATTACTCCACCAATTCAGATCAAGCTGCATAAGTATTTATCTAACATAGCAGCAGTTAAAGTGATCATAAGAAATAACTGCCTTTTTAGCTTTGCTCTAATTGCTTTATTCTAGGTTTGCTCTTACTGGCCTTGTGGCTCCATATTATTTATAGCCAGGGAAACATTCTAAGCTGAAGCCTCATGATTCTCTAAAAACCTTTTGCATTCACAAAGGCAGAGAGGCTCCATGTGTTGATCTTTTAAATAGTATTTATACCATTTATTTTTTTCTTTCAACAGTAATTTCTAGATGGTTTTCTTCACTGCAGATCTTTGAACTCTATTCGAACCTCATGGTCCAACCAAACATTTGATTAACAAGAGTTTGCGGTTGAATGAGATTTCAGTGAGGAGAGAGATAGGTCTGGTGGTTTCTTGGAGGTCTCGAAGAAATTAATGCAAGATGGAATATATTTCAGGTGCATTCAGATTAGGAAAGGGATGTGTATAAGAAGCTAGAGGAGCATAATTCATGTTTGTTGAAAAATCATTAAGTAAACAAACTTCATCTTCCAAAATAAACTTTGGAAGCAACTTTCGGGATGAAACTTCCATCTTTATGTATAAAATTAGGGTTTAGTTATAGCAGCTTATTTGTTCAAGGAATAAAACAAATTGTAGATCAATTGATTATTGAAGTACCGTGCTGAAAGGATCTTGTTTTTAACTAACACTAGTGCAGAACATTTTGTTACTAAGACGTTTGCAGTCCCATTGCCGATTTAGCAGATTTGTATTTATCCAATCATTTAAAAACATGAAGATTGCATCATACTATAAATGAATGTTAACAATTTGTTGTTAGGAACAGACCTTATTGACATTACTATCTAATAAAATGAAATGAAAAGTAATTTTATTACGGGACGAGTAGACCCTAAGAATAACAAGAAAAGTGCAATATAAATGATAATTGTCTGGTCGTTTAAGATTTCTGTTTAACAATAAAAGACAGATTTTATGACAAGAATAGTTATCATCTATAGCTTTTAAATATTAAATATGTTGGTAAGATTGATACTTTAGGAGATGAAGAAATAGTTGGTGTTTGAAAGTGGATAATGATTAGGCTTAAGGAATACCAAAATAGGGTAGCACGAATGACAAGGATTTTTTGGAGGAGACGGATCTGTGAGAAGGTATATACAAGTTTATGGATTGGGATCTAGTGTTTACTGAATGGACAGAAGAACAAGTGGTAAGTATATCAAATTATAAGATTTTTTGTTTTGAAAAATCGAAAGAGGCAGACACCTAGGAGGTACTGCCGACGGAAAGAGGGATAGAGCCAATTAAACTCGGTATGCCTACTAGAAACATGGGAGCGTTTGGGGTTTCCACGTGTGAAACTAATAAAACAATTCATAAGTCCTATGAGTCTCATATCCAATATCTCAAACAGGCAGCCATATATGAGGCAACTGTACTCAAACTGGGGGAAAATGAGCGAAGAGAAGAGTAGCATACTGGCTCCAGATGGAATAGAATCACGAAATCTTAGAAATTGTTTTAGGAAAGCGATGGATTTTCGGGTGATTTGAGAAATATGATTACTCCAAGATAGGTTTTGATCAATAATGACTTCAAGGTTTCTTACTGAGGTGTGGAAGTGGATAGGTATGCTGTTGATATAAAGGAGGGGATAAATACGGAAGAGAATTTACAAGGTTTTTGGAACCGACGAGGATGGCTTTGGTTTTTAGAGCATTCAACTTCAAATCATTTGTCGTAGCTCATGCATTGATGTTGTCAATATCTTGTTGTAGGTTTTTGGATTGTATGTCTGTTAATTGGGATAGATTCCTGTTTGAGAGTTTGATTGGCGTTTGAAAGTTAAACAAAAAATATATTTACAACTGTATTATACAAAAAAATAACAACAAGTAAATAGACTAAAAGAAAATAGACATGAACAAGACTTGTAGAGAAGATGGGTTGGAATATCAACTGTATATACTGTGTAAATGATGGATCCTAGGATGCTGCCTTGAGGAACACCAGCAGCATGTGAAAAGAGACGGATTGGAATTATTCTGATTTATTTTAAAGGATCTGCCAGTGAGATAGGACTGGATAAAGAAGAAGTATGTTGGAGGAAGGAATTTACGGGGTTTGTAAAGCAATCCAGACTCGATCTATGTCCTGTTCTACTTCGAGGAAGGCTCCCGTGCAGTACAACCCGCGCTCTAATGCAGGGGGGATTACATCCCCCTCACGATGACATTACTAGATTGCGGAATGGAATATTCGGAGCCCAAACTGATGATCTGGGATAATGTGATTGGAATCCAGGATGAGATATATTCGTTTCAACAGTAGCTTTTTTTTTTAGGATTTTACCCATGATACTTAAAAGATAGATGGGGTGGTAGGAGGATGGATGCTCAGGTGACTTGCTGGGTGTAGGTATCATTTTGACTATGAATAATTTCCATGGGGTAGGAAACTATGTTGTGCGGACTGCATTTTTTTGGAGGCAGCAGGCTTTTCTAAGAAGAAGTTTTAAGATACGGGAAGTGATTAGGTCGTGCCCAAGAGCTTTGTGGGAAGGTAATCTGTGAATGATGGTGGATATCTCTGAAGGTGAAAAGCTTTAGGTGGAAGAGACATTAGATGGGGAATCAGTTCTGCTTCAATACATTCAAGGCGATTGGGATTGAGGATATCAGGGTGTGGAGTAAAAGTTTTAAATAGGTTTTAACCGAATAGCTGCGCTTTTTCCACGTCTGATCTTCTCCAGCTTTGGGATTCGATAAGAAGTGGATTATTATAGTTTTTGATTTTAAGAGCTTTTTAGTGGTCTTCCATAATAATTTGTCGATAGTTATAAAATTTTTGCAGTAAATTTTGAACCTTTTCGTTTCTGATTTTAGTCTGTTAGTCAGTTTAGTATAAGTTTTGTCGGATGTGTATCTAGTTCGATGCCACATCACTATTGCATATTTGAAAGCTAAAAATGTTTTGACATCACAAAACGACCGTCAGTTTTGCACAAGTTTAAATATGTTTTTCAAATCAGATGAGGAGTAAAGAGTTACTTATTTATGATTATGGCAATGTGATATATTTTTAAAAAATAGGTATTTATTTCTCTAATAATATTTTTTTTTTAAATATTATCGTATCCATAATACGTATATTAAAGAAATTTTCCTTGTTAACGAAATTAAAACTTTTCGTGTTTTAATGGAAGAATTTTATGAACAATACGATTGAGAGAACATTATATTCAACTTTTAACGCAACGTCGACCGACTTAATGATCATCATATAAACACATATTGTACTTTTAACTTACATTTGGACCAAGTGAAAAAAACGTAGCTCTTTGTTATTTATAGTCTGTATCACTTCGATGTTCGTCTAGTTGATCAACTTGAGTGTTTGGTAATATTGTTATTAATTTGACAGAATGGGGAAACATAAGAAAGAACATAAGAAGGAATCTAAGAAACGTAAGCATCGCAGTAAATCCCGATCACCATCTGAAAAAGAGAAAAGAAAACATCACAAAAAACATCATAAAGAGAAGAAAAGAGAAAAATGCGTGAAAAAAGTTAAAAGTGATGCCTCATCCATTTCTGACGGTTAGTATTTATTATTTTTTATGATAACTTCAGTTTTTAGTTGTATGTGTGATATATGTATGTGGGTTTGTGCAGCCCTAACTTATATGTTAAAGTGATCTTTCTCATTCTGTCTTAAATAGAGATGGTTCTCAAGTCATTTTTATTTAAGATAATTAACACTTTATATAGGTTTTTATAGTGTAAAAGGTTATACTTCATTAATCAGTTAAAGGTAAGGCTCTTGGAATTATGGCAATCACTACTTACAAGTCCGATTATTAATACTATCAGCAGTTTTGTCCATTTTTCAGACCAAACAAGACATTGAGGATTGTGGCTAATCGATGATGGTGCTTGAGGTAGGTTTCTCTTCTGCCAAGATTTATGAATTTATTCCAATAATTGAATCTGTTAAGTCTAAGGTTGATTTGTAAAAAAACCTCTTAAAAGGTATCCTGCATATTTTATGAAATATGACATTATTATTAATGGGTTGTGGGTAATTTAGACATTTTAATATGGATTTGATTAATTTAAAAGATTTTCAATGTTTTAAATTGATTCATCATTCAATGAATTTCATTAATAAAACATATATGTTTCAAATAATTATTTTATAGACTTAACTTCTGTTTATATAAAATGTCATAATTCATGTCTATTTAGTGTACACTACTTGATAGCGTTGTAAAATGGTAGGAGTTTTTAGGGCTGAGGAATAATACACAGAGTGTTTCGGGGTTTAGTGTCCAAACTTCAGAATTGAATTAAGGACCTCAAAACAACAAAAAAAAGTCTCATGGCGAGAAGGAAATGGGCAGTTAAGGAGCTAGTGTAAAAACTGCATGTTTTTCAGGTATTATCAGTTTATAGCTTCTCAGAAATCTCTTGAATAAAAGTTGGAGGTCATTAAATCGGAGAAATATTGGGTTCTAAGTAACTGAACCTAGTATGTTTGGGCCCGGAGATTACTCAGTTGAAGTTTTAAAAGCCACGTTTTTCATATGATCCAACAGTACAATTGAAAAGTAATAAGGGAGAATGGATATATGAAAGTCGAGAATAGTAAGAAACACTAATATTTACTGATGCTATGTTAGTAAATAAGGATGTGTTTATTGTTTAAATATGAATTTAGGATCTCTAAATAAATAAAAATTAATATGCGTGTGTTTTCAGAAAATTTCTATACACGATCAATAATGAATAAACAGATACTTTTATCTTCAATTAACAAATGACAAGTGTCTACACTACATGCAGAACCATCGTTTTACAGTAATAACTACACTCCTCTCCCCCTCTAAATAGTAAGATGTGCAGACTTAATTCTTAAGAGGGGAAGTCCATTAGAGTCTTGTTTAGGAGATAGTAGATAGATAAGATAAGATTATACTAATGTGATCTTGTTAGTCAGTTCGTTGTTTTATCATAAGCATATCCTTATTTTTTTCTAATGTGAATACACTGATATGGTGTTTGTGTATGGAGTTGTTATGGTAATACTAATGTAGCCTGTCTGGAATTCAGACATTTTTTCGAACAGGAGATTACCAACTAAAAGGCCATACATTCAGCTACCAACCACTACTACAGAATATATTCCATAGCAGCTGAGAACGAATTAGTGATTTCAACTAGACGTTTGCCCTACCCATTATGGAAGGACCCAATGGCTTGATGTTAACCCTGTAGCCTTCGACTACTGCAGAGGTAGAGCAGGCTCGCTGGACCGACTACTTGTTGATTCCACTATTTTTCGAATTTTAATTAGTTTCTTCAGTTTTTTTATTTTATTCTCTCTCTTAAAACTTATTGTTACAATCCGACATATTGCACAAAATATTCGATATGTGTTTGTAAAAAGTTATGGGGCACTGAGACTACTATAGTAGTCCAATGGACGCTAAAGGTTTAATTGTCTGTAGAGGAGCAGTAGCTTGGCATGCATGCTCTCCAGATCTGACACGATTTGATTTTTTGTTTGGGGTGAAGTCAAACAAAAAGTTTGTGGAACCCCGATCAATGACCTTAATTCTTTAAGATAAAGGTAATTACATCTTGTGAAAAACTAAAACCAGTACCGTTTTTTAAAACCAGCCAGCGACCACTGCTGTGGAAAAAAAAATTATAATAATGAATTTCAAAACTTATTAATTAATCATTGATTAAATAACTCATACCAATTAATATCCTTAAAGTGAATGCGTCTCCTAAAAAATTTAATGCCCTGCAACTTTTATTCTATGAATTTTTGTTGAAAAATCAATACCCTAGGAGCCATAAGCTGGTAATGCCTGAAAAACATGGGTTTTCAAGACTAACTCCTTAACTGTGAATTTCAGGAAACATGTACATAGGAATTTTTTTTCATTGTTTTGGGGTTCTTAATTTATTCTTTAAGTTTGGCCACTTAACCCTAAAACACTCTGTACAATTCATTATTTTTGTGAAGTATTTTGTCTTCTTAGATTATAATTGTAACATTTTTTGTCAATACAATCGATCAGATTACTCTTAAACTTTACATACATTTGTATATAAACTATTGAAATCTTGTATATATTTTTGTTGAAATAAGCTTCACTATTATATTTTGAGTTATTGCTCATTTAGTTTCTTTTGTAATTACTGAAATGGTTTTTAAAAAATGTCTGAACTTAATTTGTTATGGTAGTTATATGGTATGAAATAATGTTATGTATAATAATTTTTGAACTTGAAACATATCCAATAAGTTAAACTACTTTACACATTTTAAAAAAAGGTCACATTTGTTGAAGGTTTATATTATTAATCTTAATGAAATAGTTTATTGGATCTATATTTATAGTCAGTTGTTAATATGTGCTACAATATACAATTTTGAACTTCAATAATTTTGACATTGTTAATAAGGGGATAAAATCTAGATGATGGATGGATTTACAGGGAACAAAATGATAACAATATAAATTATTGTTTATTGTTTCATTTGTAAAATTTTTCCTGAAGTGTATCTTAACTGGTCATAAAAAGTAAAACCTAATCAGATCATAGGAGTGTGCATATGCTGTAGCTCTAAAAGTAGAAAATATTCTACATCCTCATGTTGCTTTACCATTTAATTCCTAAGGAAACAAAGAATCTGCTTAAATATCAGCATACATTTAATAGTATTTAAATTAATTAATTAAATTTTTATTTTTTTCGGAATGCTAGCTATGATCTACTACAGTCTTCAAATGCTTTTTATCCTTATAAAAGAAACTACAGTTCAAGATCTTACGATCTCGCCCTTTTCAGGATTTTCCACTTTACAAAATATTCACTGTTATTTATGTAATGTATTAGCTATGTGTAATTAAACGTGAGTGTAATCTCGCAGGAAATCACACTACTAGGCCCAAGGCCTACACGGCCTGTCGCGCCACTGAAAGAAAATTAGCTATGTGTGGTTTTGCAGGAGCTTCAGTAAAAAAATTCACCGTTCTAAATAATACTTTAGATCTTCAAAATCGAATTCAAAATCCTGATTGGAAAAAGTGAATAAACATTTTATGAAATAATTTAGTGTTATGTGTTCGATATAATAGAAGATATTTTATTTAGTATTGTAAACTGTATTATTCAAGGTGATACGAAATTGTAGGTTTTGTGTTATTATTAATTGCCTTAAACATTATTAGTTAATTGTTGGTTACTGATTTAATCTGTATCATAGACCCTTCACTCACCCAATAATTACAGAAACAGCTGATTGTAGATATTCCTAAGAGCCTTGCATATTTGCATAATAAAAAGAGATAATATTTAGGTTTAAATACCAGGCAACCATTGACACTACTGCTACCAATTGATGCAAAAAATGAGGAGTTGGTTAACCTGATGCATAAGTAAGCGAAGGATTTTGAGATATATAACTTTTTAAAAGCCATTCAAGATAAAAAAAAAAATCTTTAAGGTTGCATATGGTATTTCCATTGGTCCATTTTAGGGTAGTGTCGCAATATACTCACATGCACGCTTATGAAGTACTTTTTCCCATTGAGATCAGAATTCGGAGGTTTGTATGATGTTTTTGGTTTTATTATTATGTATTTATACCAGATTTAACATAATTTTTTTTATTTTACTTGTTTTTGTACTATTATCAAGAAGTAATTTTTATTAATAAATTTACCAAAGAGTTATATTATAGTAAGTAATGGCCATATTTTTTTTGTTTTTAAGATTATTTTTTTATTGTTGCAGATGATGTTATATATGTCTCACCTACACATAAGCCAAAAGAAGAAACCCCCCCGCCACCACCACCTCCTCCCAAAATATCAACTTCTCCTCCTCCTCCTCCTGAAACAGCCCCTACAACTCAATCCAGCGGTGGAGATAATAGCTTATCAGTCGAAGAGACTAATCTCTTGAGGGCTAAGTTAGGTTTGAAACCTTTAGCTGTAAAGAAGGAGGTAAGCGAAAATGGTGACGTTACAGTTGGTGATAAGAAAGAATTTGTACATAAACCAGCAGGTATTTTATTTTTTTATTATATTGTGTGTTTATTAATAATTAATAATGTTTTTCATTTCTTAATTTCCTTTTTATAATCATTTATTTCTTATGTAGAGGATATTACTGCTAAGAAGCTAGCTGAAAAAATTAGATCTAAAATAGTTGAAAGAAGGAAAAACGAGAAATTGAAAAAAAACTGAAAACTATCAAAAGTGTAGCTGAAGAAAGCGATGAAGAAGATGTTTCGTCTTGGGTTAAAAAAAGCAGGCAGCTTCAGGAAGAAAGAGTTAAGGCTGAGCAGAAGGTTATTATAATTTATTATGCATTCTTCATTAACACAATTTTATTTGTTTGATTCATATCAATTAAATGATTTACGTGTGTTTCAGGCAAAAGAGTTAGATGAAATGGACGAGGTTTTCGGTATAGGAGAATTAGTAAATGAAGAAATCAAGTTAGAAAAAAATACAGCTTACACAGCTGCCAATCTTAGAGGTCTTAAAGTTGAACATGATATTGTAAGTATGGATTGTATTCCTTATTGTTTTTTAGTCCCTTAAACATTATTGTTAATTTTTTGGTTTGAGTGGATCTCTATTTCAATATTATTGTACATACAAAAGCTTTATTTTTAAGAAATATTCACTTTTCAGGAAAATCTGGTCGAAGGAAAAGACTTAGTACTTACCCTTAAAGATAAAGATGTATTAGATGAGGAGAACACTGATGTTCTTGTCAATGTCAACCTCATTGATGATGAGAGATATAAAAAGGTAAGTTAATAAAGTATATGTTACTGATGTAACTTCATCAGCATATTTTTAAGCATGTACATTATAATATTAAATACATTTTTAACCTTTAATATACAATATATTATAATAATTTATCGTATTTTAGAATGTTGAAAATAAGAAACAGAAACCTTATAACTATAATGCTGTCGATTCTGGAGAAATGGATATTGATGAGCCCAAAGGTGTCCTGACTAAATACGATGAAGAAATAGATGGTGCAAAGAAATCATCATTTGTTATTGGTATGTTTAAAATAATTAATTTCCTAACTGAATTAGCTTCCCTACTTAATTATCAATATTATCTCAACTTTATTGTTGATTTCCAAAAAGAATATTCAACCTTATTTTTAATTTTTAAAATGTATGCTCCGATTTTAATCAGAATAATATCTGGCACCTAACTTTGTTTCATTGAGCTTTGAAAAATGTTTGTATTAGGGATTTGGGAAGTAAAAATTTCCCTTAATTCATTGGGATTTTATTATATTGTTTTCCAATAAAGGTATTTCATAAACTATTGGATTGTTTGGAAAGTTTTTAGAGAAATTTGGACAAAAATTAAAATTGATAGAACAGCTTAAAATGTATTTATTTAATCTATGAAATAGTTACCACGTTAGTGATTACCTTTCCCAACCACAGCTTGGAAGGTCCATTATGCATTTTTTCCAAAAATCACTGTCCTTACTCCTGAAGAACAATAAAAGGTCAGTTTTGAAGTCATCTTCTGAAGAGTAGGATTTCCCTTGTAGAAAAGTTTTGAGGGAACGGAAAAGATGGAAAACCGAATGAGCAATGTCAGGAGAGTACGGCAGGTGAGGTAAACCCTCCCATCTGAAGCTTAATAACTTTTGCCGAGTCCTTAAAGAAACATGGGCCTACCATTGTCTAGGTGGAATAGCACTCCTTTCCTATTTACCAACTCTGGCATTTCTTTTCAATTGCAGCCTTTAATTGATCTAACTGGGCACAGTAAAAGTCTGTATTTATAGTTTGGTTTTGTGGAAGGGCTCAAAATGTATACGTCCCTTCCAATCCCACCAAATACTGAGCATCACCTTTCTTGGATGCAAGCTGGCCTTTGGTGTTGCAAGTGGTGTCGTTCTAGGTCAATGTTCAATGTCCATATTTCGTCACCAGTGAGAACTTGTTTCAAAAAATGGATCCTCCACATTTTTTTCAGCAGCAAATAATCAATAGGTTCCTTTCACTGAGCTCATGGGGAACCCAAATGTTGTAACGACATACATACCCGGCCTTCTTTAGATAATCAAAAATGGTCGATTTGAGGCTCTCAACTCCGCAGCTATCTCATGGACATAATTCTTTGGGATTTTTGCGATGACCATCATAATATCCTCGATGTTAAGAGTTGAACTCCGGCTAGCCCGGGTTGGTCTTCCAAATTGAAATCTCCTGATCTAAACTGTGAAAACCACTTTTGAACCATGCTATCAGCAATTGAATCGCTGCCATACACGGCACGAATCTTTCTTGCAGTTTAGGCTGCGTTTTTCCCTTTTTTAAAAAGAACAGCATAATGTGCAGAAAATTAACTGAATCGTCACTCATGTTGGTTTGCAATAAACTACTCTACTTAGCCTTAATAAAGAACGAATTCAGTGTGTAAACATAGTTATTTCCATGAGTATTAAAGGCATATAAATTTACATTAGCTTTTGATTCATTTTTAGTAGAAAAAATAAAAGGTAAATTTTATTTAAAAATCTCTACGAACCTTGGTAGCATGAAAACTAAGATAAGAATAACATATTTAATCATTAATGTTATTCTTATCTTAGTTTTTCATGCTCAGCTAGAACACATAAATTATTAATCATTTTAGATGTTTTTCATGTTGTTAATTTCCATTTTTATTTAAGGACTTTCGAATAAGAATGAATTATTTTGTGTCTCTTAGTTTCCTTTAAAATATCTATATTTTTATATTACATATTTTAAAATTATTTTTATATTATTAATTTATAGGTATGGAAAATGCGGCAAGTATAAAAGAATCAGTGAAGGCTAAACTAAAGCAAAAAGCGAAAATGACCTTAGATACATTACAATTGCCTGAACTGAAGGTCGCTTCTGAGTATTATTCCCAAGATGAAATGGTTAAGTTTAACAAGCCCAAGAAAAAGGTATCAGTTTTTTTTTTTCTTTTATTCTATATCCTTTAAAATATTGAGTGGTTCTTTAAAATAGTCTAGTACCGCACATCCCATATGTGTCTTAGTTAATTCAATTATGTGTGTAAGCTTATTAAAAATTTTAACTATTTAATAATATTTTATTGATTTATACAATTAACATTGTCATAGAATGTTTTCAAATCTATTAACATGGTTCAAATCTGTAAACACGGGTTAGGTTTTGATTTTTTATTCATGTCCCTTACTATGAGGATAAATAATAAATAAATCATAAATATATAAATATAAATAAATAAATAAGTAATAAATCTGGTTGGTTGTAGATCTTCTTTCATGCAGGGGCATCTCTGAGTCTCAAGTTCTTGTTATGCATAGGGCACAATGAAAAATATATTTGAGGGTCTTTTGTAGCCACACGAGAGTTGAGGGATTCTACTGTTATGGCTACAATATTTTTTATGAACTTATCATTACAACTTTCAGCTATAAGCTTACATTATCCAAGCATTAAACTTATTTACTGTATTCTCTAATTCATTCTCTCAGAAAGGTCCTCTGGATCTGAGGAAATAACTTTAAAGTATTTTACTCTGATAAAAAAGTTAAGCAGTGAAAGTTGATTTAATGTTTGGTAATAACACATGCTTTAGTAGTTTCCCTTAAAAATTTAAAGAAAAATTAAATTTACCAATTTTTTTTTTTTAGCATTATGTTAATACTCTTCATTTTGTTTGAATATTTCTACAAATAGTTTTATTTCAAATTATAATACCCTATTTTGGTGGACTTACAGCGGAAGATCAAGTCCCGGACGCTAAAAGCAGATGATCTCCTGTCAATGGTCAATGGAGGTGCTGACGAAAATGATGGGAAGATAAAAGAAGAAAAAAATGATGGAAAGTTAAACAGGAAATAAAAACAGAACCAATGGATGTTGATGAAGAAGGTAAGATCTCCTTTTTTTTTAATTTTGTTTGTCGCAATACATGGCAATACAATATTAAGTGAAACTTGTTTACAATGCTCTCATTTATAACACTTACCTGGTTCTGCAATCGATGATAATAAATTGTTGAAAAAGCAGGTAAATGAAAAAGAGAATTAAACAGGATAAGTAAAATAATAGAGGTTTTGAAAACATTTTTTATTATAGGTGGAATAATCAGGAATCAGTCATTTTTTGAAAATTTTAAATTTTGCCAACGTTTCGGCTCAAGCTTGTGAGCCATCATCAGGGCTCATGGCTCATTAAAACATTAACATTAAACATTTTTTAATTGAACTCCTCAAGGGAGAAACCAAACCTGAACTAAGATAATTCTATATTTTAAATAAGTTATCTTGCTTTCACTAAACAAAAATCTATGATTACTTTGAACTAAATAAACATTAAATATATAAGTTTAAATGGCTTTTATTCATTGTTTGAATAATTTTCACGACTTCCCTGCAGTAGTGGTTTTCTTATTATTGCATAATTTTCTCTGGGTCTTATAATTAAATATTGGGTTGTAACATAAGTTTCTAGCGTTTTTTACTGGTGATTACAATGAAAACTTCATATTCTTGTTAATCTTTTTAATCAGTTATGCATGTCCCATTTTGATCTATTGCATGTTGTCATCTTTTTGGTAATTTTTTACTGCCCTCCTCCCAGAACAGCATCTTTGGAAGTTAAAATTACTGTTTCTGAACTGAAAAAACCACTTATGGACAGTGCTTTCTCCTAAGGTATCATCGCCATACACACTGAAAATTTTGATAGCTGTATGTGCAACGGATTTTCCTTTTTGGAAATAAAAAATCATTAAATGACAAATATGAATTTCTCGGTTGAAACTGATGTATAAAAGCATCTTAAATAATTTTATTTCAGAAAATAGAGATGATTAAATTGAAACATTGAAAAACGCTAAAAACTTATTTTACAACCCAATAATGAAGTTTTAGTGTAGATTATATTATATTTGTAATATATATTTAATATTGAATACATTTTTTTTGTTTTTAGCAGTTCCTATGGTTTTTGAAAATGTCAGGATTGAGGAAGACGATGATACTGAGTTAGAATTGGCTTTAAAAAAAGCAAGACGTCTAAAACAAACACCAATTGAAAAATTAGCTGCCAGGTTACCGGTGAGGCTCTTTTTTAGTTAACTTTTAAATCTTATTTTTATTTATAAATAAATATTTTACTGTTAGGAATAGATATTACTAGCTGACCCAGCAAACGTTGTTTTGCCATATAAATTATTTATAGAAAATTTCTAGTGTAGAAAAAAAATAACTAACTTATTGTAAGTCTGTAAGGATGTGATCAATTTTGTATAAATCAATGTGGTGTATGAGTGATCAATTTTTTTTTTTTAATTCATTATAATATATTCCTTAAAATTATATATATCATTAATTGATCACAACAGAAACACTAACAAACAATATTAGTCTCTTAATCCTATAGCGTGAACAATATGTTTTGTTAGACCATCTTTTATAGCTAACACAAACAAATTCTTTGTCAAATGGTTTAACCACTCGAAAGCATGCCATGTATAATTGTCCGTGTGAAAAACATGTTTCAAACTGAGATAGTAAAATGATCATTGCAAAGGTTACTATTACCCTTGATGCATAAACAATAATAATAGCCGAAAATAGAGAAACAGGAGACCAGCTTCGGTCCCATCCCTACTCCGTACTGTTTGCTGGCTGAGGAGTGACACTGGTAGACCTCTGGCGGGGATAACTTACCAAGTCATAATTGATCAGTTATCGAGCGGGACGAAAAATTATTAAAATACTAAAATGACTATTAAAAATTAGGGGTTGGTGATAGAAGGGTGAAAATTTAGGGTTGTATGTATGTTTTAAAGCAACATTATAAAAAAAATAATTAAAAATGTATTTGTACAAAAAACTAAAAAATAATGTTAGGGGTGGACAACCCTTATCACTTAGGGGTATATAAAATAGATAGTAGCAGATTCTCAGGCCTATTGAATATGTATATAAAATTTCATAAAAATCGGTCAAACCGTTTCGGAGGAGTATGGTAACTAACAATGTGTCCAGGTATCACATTAAGAAAATTTTAATGTCTCACAAAACATGATAATGTTTAATTTTACAGAAAGTTGAAGAGGTACTGATGGAAATAAAGGATGAACCACAAGATGATGGGCTTGGTGGCTCCATTGTGTTGAACTCGACTGCCGAATTTTGTCGTACTCTGGGTGACATACCTACTTATGGATTAGCTGGTAATAGGGAAGATGGACCATCTGTTATATTGGTGTGTTTATTTTTATTTAGTTATCTAAAGATTCTACTAAGTTAAAATAACTTCAAAGTAGTTTCCATGGTTTTTTTTTAAATTAACGTTGTTATTAAAAGTTATTTGGTCTCTTATTTTTGATTTTTTTTTTAAAATGCCTGAATTTAATGAGAACCACATTATTAAATATTATGTAAAGTACTGTTGATTTTGTTTACAGTTAAATATTATTGCTTATCAATATGTGGCCATAAGACATTAGGTTTCATCCGTCATGATTGTAATCATTAAATTGGTTTCCTCTCTTATCAATATTCTTTAAGTTTGCTTTTTTAATAATTTTTTTTTTTATTTTTTTTTTATTGTACAGGATTTTGAAAAAGATAGCATTGAGAAAAAGAAAAAGGAAGAAACTGATGGTCGTAGTGGAGGCTGGAATGATGTGGAAATGGGTAAGTTGACAAAATAAACTGCAACTTTATCTGGTGTTCATTAATTGTTTTTAATTTTTAACATTTCTGTAAGCTTTATTCCCATTTGTTATTATTACCATCCTTCTCTGATTATTTAAATAGCATTCTATCACAAAAAAAACGGTGCGGGCAAAACACAACTTTCACTTACCTCCATTGTTAAAATCAATTAAATTTAAAGGGCTTTAATTTGATGTAGGTTTCATTCTGATTGAAATAGTCTGACATGGCTTAAATGCTGATATTGATAAAAAAACAGGTAAATGCTTAAGTTGAACTAATTTGAAATTCAACTGAAATAGAAAACTGCAACCGAGGGCACAACCGAGTTTTTTTGTTTTTTAACATAAGAACAGTAATATATATGTTTAATATATTGTTGGCAAGCTAAAGATTTTAGAAAAAATATTATCTTATATACAAGCATGTAAAAGTTAATTAAGTTAATCCTAGGTGGCCTTGGATTTTTTAAAGGGAGTAAAAAATCCTTAGTTATGCTATACTTCAGAGTGGACATTAAAAGATGGTCCCGAGTCTGCTATGTCAGGTACTCGTTAAAGATCCCTATCCTAATTAAACATGGATAGGCAAAATTTAGGACTCCCACCGTAGCGGTGTCCGATTAATTAATTCTTTATTAGTTTCGCTCATTTTTATCTCTAATTGTATTTGAAAATTCTTTAATTGATTTTAATAATGGAGGTAAGTGAAAGTTGTGTGTTGCTCGCACTAGATTTTTTTATATCTAGATTTATAACCTAGTATCATATTGAGTTTATAGTCCTACCTTTATGTCTTATTTTTTTTGTAATGTAACCAGGATTTTTTTAATTTTAAAAGATTAAGAAATTGTAAATTTGTTTTGTTTTAGATGAAAAAGTAGCTGAAATCAAGCAGCCAGAGGCACCGATCTTGGACGCCGAGCCAGATCTTGGATCAGGAGTGGCAGGTGCCCTCAGGCTTGCTGTGTCCAAGGGCTACTTGGAGAAAGAGACAGTGAGTCGACCGTCTGCGTCACGATTCTCCCACCTCGCCGCTCAGAATTATTCCATTGATGATAAGGCTCATCAAGGGTAACTATTTTTATCAAGGATTTTGTACTTATTTAGTGATAAAATAAATCGTGGTGGATATAATTAGTTGATCGTTGAGAATTACTAGAAGGAATTAGTCCGTTGGTAGTCAGTGAATGAAACAATTAAGTAGTTATGGTAAATGGTTGAAACTACTTAATTGTTTCATTCACTGACTGCCACCCGGACTGATTCCTTCTAATGAAATAAATCCTTATAATTTCTATTATACCATCATAATCATGCTTATAAGTGAAATAAGAAGAGCAGCGAATTGCTGTCTTACATGAGCTTCAAATTGGAGTTCGTAATGCATTTTTATATCTGTTTTTAGGGATGATGATAAATTAGGCCGAAGAGAGAGGTATATGGGACCTACTTCAGAATTCAAGGAAAAAGATGGCTACAAACCGAACATCAAGTTGGAATATATTGACGATGATGGCCACCTCTTATCTGCGAAGGAAGCTTTTAGGTAATTCTATTCGCATGATTAGATAATTTTAGTTATTGATGTACATCCATTTCTCATCAGATTAATGTTATCTAGAGAAGAAAAAATTTATAATGATAAAATAGTGAGATATTTGTCTTGTTTTTTAGGTATTTATCACATAAATTCCATGGAAAAGGCCCAGGAAAGAACAAAGTAGAAAAACGAATGAAAAAGAATGAACAAGAAGGCGTAAGTATAATATTTTCTTTAATTCACAAATAGATTATTAATCATGGATTCTTAAGTTTCCCATGTGATCCATGCATTCAGCCAGTTGCAATTTCACCATTAGGTGACTTAAATGTTTAAGATTAAAAGCACCATTTGTGCTTAACTGCTATGTTAACAGAGTTGGACTGAAAGTTTTCGAACATTAATTGAAAATTTCAGAACATTTGTTTCTTTTGTCAAATTTATTATGACCATATTTAATTTGAACGCAATGAAGGAGTCTATTATTGTGGATTTTTTTTTTCTCTTATATTATTTACATTATTTAGTTTTTTTAATTTAGCTTATGAAACAAATGAGTTCGACAGACACACCTCTAGGAACACTTCAAATGCTTCAACAAAAACAAAAGGAAACCCAATCAGCCTTTGTTGTACTCAGTGGTAGTAAACAAACAAATATTCCGTAAGTATTAACATTTTAACTTCTCAATATTAGATGTAATTAACTTTATTTCAGACAGTACGATTTAGTTTTATTATATGTTCTTCATAATCAAATCTATAAATATGAATTATGTTTGAAAAGATCTTTTGGTGCCCAAGTAGGGTGTAGGGTACATTTCAATATGGATAATTCCTAATGCTAAGATTCTCAGACATTTTAAAAAGAAATTATTCAGATATTTCAAAAAATCAAAGATAAAATAAGCACTAAGTTCAGGATCATTAGGAAAATTATTGTTAAAGAAAGTTTCATAATTTGTATAATTCATCCATTATTAGCTTTTTAAATATTTAATACACATCTTATTGAAGACTTAATCATTCTGTAAAACATTAACTCCCACTACTGTTGTCCTCATTTTAATTAGAAAGTAGTTCTTTTATTTCACTGCTACTAACATTAAACTGTCCGAAATACCAGAACTGAATGGAGACCTGTGTCCATACATTTTGAAAATAAGAATATATGTGTAAGGCAACTGAAATTTAATCTGTGCCAAATAAACCCAATAGAAAAATTGATAATAATATATGTGCATTCACATCTGTATAATTTATTATATTAGTTTTTGTTTTTTGTTTCAGGGCTTCAATATCGAAGACGAAAATGATGAAGTGAAGTCTGTTAATAAATATCATTAGTTTTTATGTTTTGGGATAATTTTATTATGTAATTATAGTTGAAGCATAGTATTTCTTTCTTCTTATTTTTTTGTTTTTTACACAAATGCATTTTATTATAGTAATAAGGTTGTCATACATTTTTTGTTAAAACTGTTGCAACCTCCTGGAAGTTATATACAAATAAACATATGAACATTTATCCATAAAATCGTCAGTTGAGCAAACTTAACGAAGTATCTTGTTAAAAATCTATTCTTGTACAGATTCTAATTGTAATATATTTCTCTCTTTTGTATATCTATTTGTTGAAATAAAAATTTATTTGATTTTGTATTTTAGTAATTTATTAAACAGCCATAATGAGGATGAGCACACTTTTTAAAGTTTTGTGGCATTTAACAATGTGATTGTGCACTTAGTTTATTGAAAACATTCCGCAATTGATAACTAACATAATTACTATAAGTTGTATTCCTCTCTGTAATAAATGCAAGGAGATTGATCCATGCTCTTCTTGGATACCAATGTGTTCTTGAATAGCATCCCTCTCATAGTTTATTTCATAAATCCACATTTTGTATTAAATTTAGCAAAAATCTGGTGCGAGTAACTCACGCCTTTCACTAACCTCTCAGCTGTTAAAATCAGTTTAAGAACTATTAAATCAATTTAAATTTAAAACTTTTGAAGTTAATTTAAATAAAAAGTTTATATAGTTTCTTTGGAAACATTTGCTTTAGATTAAATAATATAGCAATATCAAATTGTTACATATAATTATCAGTAATAATTGTATGCCCTATTTGTCACTTACATGGCTTTTTACAACTTTTTATATAAGATAATATTGTTTCTGAAATCTTTAGCTTTCCAACGGTATATTATACATCTATGTTACTGTTCTCATGTTCAGAAAATCAAAAATTTCATTAAATATATATTTGCCATCTTTTCTCCTTTAGTTGGTTATTCAATTCATTCAACTCTTACATTTAGCTGCTTTTTATCAGTCCTAATAAGATGGTATGGGTAATTCTTCTTAATCTATAAAATTAAAGGTACTTTAGAGGAAGAAAATTTAAAATATCGGTATTGAAGCCCTGTTAAGACTATTTCAATCAGAATGAAACCCACATGATATTAAAGTCCATTAAATTTTACATCAATGTTGCGAGTTTACTCAAAATCATTAAAGTCGTTTTTGAGAAAAACATAAAAAGGTCAAAATGCATGGGATAAAGTGGCGCTTTCAGTCAGCCGATTTTAGTGAAAAAGTTGCTGTAACATCTTGGGCCTATAGTTGTCTTAAATATGAAATTTCAGTTTTGTACATCTTTTCGTTTTTGTGCTAGTCTTACCACACATGGACACACATACATACAAAGCTTTTTTCAAGACTCGGTCATTTGGACTCAAGGGAACCTAAAACGTGTATTTATGTTTAAAACTGGAATTCAAAAATATTCACAATCGCAATACTTTCCCTTACTATATATTTCATATATAATAGGTAAGTGAAAGTAAAAATGAGCTAATACCTAATACAGATGGATAAAATAAGTAAATTAATTTTTCATCATTTAAATTTTATAATTATGTTTTAAGAACAAAAATAAATGTTTAGAAGGTTGAACTATTCCAAGGAAAATTATGAATGTATCATACTTTCGTATGATTACACTGAAGTCTATGCTTATGAATTGTAATACAATGTATAGTTAAAAAAAACAAAAAAAAAAAAAAAAAAAAAAAACTTGTACCTCTACATATAGATATTCTTACTATTTCTAGGCCAACAGTTGTGCAATGAGGATGATTAGGTCGACAAAATCATGCTCAGCCGCCAAGTTTTTTGCTAATTTTGAGTAACCTACTTTGTAGAGGCTGGGTGTGCCCCAGGAAGATCTCTCATCCCAGGATCGCCTCATGGCTGAAATAACAGAATAAATAATATTCTGCCACAGCCGCAATTCGAACCCAGGACCTAGAGAACAGTAGACTAGTGCATCCTACAATGTATAATTAGGAAAGAAGAGCCACTTAGAAGATATAGATTATCTAAAATAAGTCGTGATTTTTCACTCAATGATGGTTTCTGTTTAATGTTTGTTATATATATATTATATATATATATATAATAACTCGTGATGGTTAACTAAGAAATCATCTTTGATAATAGTTATCTATAAATCAAAGGCCCACCCTTCGATGGCTGAAAATCAAACCCATCTATTGATTGATTGAAAATCAAAACCTTATAAGGGATTCCTACTCTCTAGCCCCTAACTAATTAATTATCCTCGTATAAACAAGGTCTTATGGAATTAGTTTCAAAGTGCCAGTGGGGCAGTACAATAGATGTGTCTTCACTAAACCTGTTGACAAGTCCATCAATGATATTTCTATAGCACTTTACATGTACTCAGTAACATTGATACTCCTTGTGTGGGTGCACAGATGAGTAAATAAATTGGTCAAACTGATTTATAACTTTTTTCAAATTATGTTCAATATATTTCTGAAAGAAGGAAAGGTAATAAAAAATTAAATAACACGAAAACATTTTTTAAACAATTTTATATCCATTATAAATAATATAATTTTATAAATTAAATTTATATTAATAACTAACATATAAACTATTATAAATATAGGCACTTTTATAAATGCTTAAAGCTAATTTTCAATATATTCAACATTATTATAAAATTTCTTAACTCAAACCACATCACAGGAAAAATCTTTTTTTTTCATTCTTTTAATGGCACGGTTCATAAAATAACTGTGGTATGATTTAAACAATATATATACGAGCTTAGAGGATAATATGTTACTCTATATTAATTATTCAAGGCCAAAAAAATATACATATTTATACATAGTTACAAAACAAAGGATAAAACATTATTAACAATATCTAGGACGGCGGTCGACCATTTGGATATCTAAGGACAGGAACCATGTTATATATGAAGGAATTGGCACAGGTGAAGTCTTGTTCCGCGACCGGTACGAAAGAAGCAGCTCCGAGGAGGAGGAGAAGGAAGGCACTAATTGGCAACGAGGCACGCATTACTCTACCGAGGAACCTGTGGCACCTCAGCAGGGTCGATGTGTCAACCTCGTCTCCACTAGAAAAGTTTAGAAATAAAAAATGTTAAAACACGTTTTAAGATAAATAAAATATTTTTCTATAAGATTTCTAATAACAGCTAAGACTAAAACCATTCGCATGCTCTAAGTGTGTAGTTAAATGCAATAATGAAATTACCTTGTAGGCTGCTCATTTCCAAGAGAAGCATTGTCCAAGAGCTATAGGGGAAAAAGCCAAAATTAAAAAAAAACATTCCAAAAAAACAAAAGGAAAAAGTGAACTAATAATAAGAAACACTTAAAGTGGAAATGTGCTCTTTCTGTTGTATCAGTTAAGGAATTAGTAAGTACTTGAATGATACTTGTGCCAACTAAATAATGCCAGTTTACTACAACTATGCAGTGTAATCAAGAATAAATTTTATGTTAATCAATTTTTTTTTTTCATTTTACATTAGAAAATATTTTAATATCTAAAAAATTGAAAAATATCTATATGTTGACATCAATGAAACAATTGTTTCAATAAAATATTCAACAATGTTAATTATAACAACTACATCTAGATACGACTATTTCTACTGCTACTTTAACAGGGTTTTTCCAATGTCAATCTTCTGTTTGAAACGATTTACTGTTTCAAAAAAATATATTTTATGTAATATGGCATAATCATAATACTTATAACCTGAAATAGGATTCTATCAATATTATTTTTATTTTATATATAAATATTTTTTCTAGTTAATCCCCAAATCTATGTCATACTGGTTGGCTTTTTAACAGAACAATAAAACAATTACATCTCACCAATAATCCTTTAAAGAAGGAAATTTTTCACAACAGAAGGTATTAATTAAATTAAGGAATGATATAAGCAATTATAGAAATTTGACTAAAGATTTTATAATTTTTTTTTTTTTTAACAATCAAAATATATATGGTCAGAAATATATAAGTCAGTTCATAATTCTTAGATAAATTTGTTTCTACTTTATTTGAATTAACACATTGACTGTCATGGTACTTTCAAGGATTGCGGACCTAGAAGCTAATTTAATTTAATCATAATGTTTAAATGAGAATGTTAGAAAAAAAAAAAATGTTACAAGTTATCTTTTAGGTAACAGAAATCTTCTGTGGAAGATACATGATAATGCGACAATCCAGCTGTTCTATAATGTGTCCACAACATGCTTTGACATATCCCGAAATTATTCTACCACTTTTGTCATAGCTGTACAAAACTGATCTGTAAAGAGGCTACAAGACAACTCGTTGGTGTTATCTTGAAATTGGCAGTCAATATGTTTTTACTACTAATGGGAACTACCTATATGTTACTTCTTATTATATTTAAATATAACAGTATATAAATATTAAAATCAGTACATAGTCATGAATGAATGGTACTTTACCTGTTGTGAAAGGCTTAGCGGGGACAGGTCAGCAGGTGGATGTTGGCCAAGAGTTGCCGAAAGACTATTAATGTAACTTGAAATGAGGCGAGACAAAGAAATCAGTCGAAGCCTCAGCCTTCCAAGCCTTTCAATGGCTCTATCGTTCTCAGACAAAACCTGTCGTGCAGCTTCTTCGAGTGATCTCACCCGAGCCTCACATCTCTCTACCTCTTCCTGCATTTCCTAAAATTCAATGAATTTATGAGTAAAATTGTGTATTTATTCAATAATGAAGGGATAAATAATTACATAAAAAGTGAAAGAAAGGAAATAAAATACAAATAAAGCATACCTTGAACTTGGTATATTTGGACTTGATGACTTGAGTAGGAGCAGTTAGATCGATTGGTTCTGCTTGCCTAATACTGCTTTCTGTTCTCTCAAGCCATTCAGTTAATTCTGCCATTGTATCGTGGAATTCATGGTTCTAAAATAGCAAATAATAGTTATAATAAAAAACTTAACATTAAAAAATATAATTAAAACAATTCTTACAATATGAAAATTGGGCATATCCTTGGAAATAGTAAAATTAGTCGTTTTCGTGTGTAAAAAAATATAAATATTGTTTTTATTTAAAAATTATATTATTTTATACTACTTAAAATAAGTTTACGTTTTTATGTAATGTATACAAATACTTCAGATCCAAATAACAAAGAGAAAAAACAAAATAACATTGAGTCTATCGTAATGACAGTTATTTTTAAACATGGAAAATTGATTAATTAATTAATACACGAGAATATAAATTGTTGATTTGAAATAATCCAATAAGAGTTTTAGTATTTTATTATTAACTTATTTAAAAAATTTCAAAGATATTTTTTCATTCATTGTTTCACCTTATTCTAAATTCTAAGGGATACTAACTAACCAAAAAGACAAATGAAAGTATATCTCATGTAATTATTAGATTTTATATGTTCCTGATAAATAAATTAATAATTTTTCTATTATGGGTTTTAAATAAAAAATAATTAAAATCAAATCAAAGAGGAAAACATCAATACCTGCATTAAAGCGGTCTGTAACTTAGCTTGCCAAGCTGTTGCCAGTTCGCAAACTTGTTCCCATTGCTTATTAGCTGCCATCAAACGATTCCGCAACTCTCTAGCTCTGACTTCATCTTCCGTATGCTCAGCAAGATGAGTACCGACGATGTTCATCGAGACAACAAGACTTCTGTGAGAATCCAAATCCAGCAATAGTTCCTAAAAACAAATTTAAAATATTAATTCTTCTTCGCTCTATCCCTTAACGAGTAAAATATAACTTGATATTACTGCTACCATATTGAGTATTAAAAAAAATATTTTACGCAGGAATACTCACCCTTTGGTCTTGAATAACATCTTCTAATTGGCCAATGGATGATGGAGGACTAGAAGGCTGTGATGACAGCGAACCTTCAGCATACTGGAGCCACTGTTCCAACCTCCACAAATCGTTGTCCAGTTGTTGCCAATTTTTATTTGAACACAAAGGACAAGTCAACCGCCCTCTGGCACTAAATAAATGAAATCAAAATATAAATAAATCTATATATTATATTATTTTATTATTATATAAGAGATAAATAATATAAACAAATAAAATTTGAAATGCTGGTGGTTTTACAGTGATAGTAATAAAGAGGACTTTCTAAAGTAACAAGGTGTTAGTGATTCCTATTGATACTTTTAACTGATTGTATAGAGACTTCAGAAATGTACTAAAGCTTTAAACGTATAAACTTTACCAATAAATGTGGATTACTTAAAGAAGTGTTCAGATTTTGTAACATAATTAGGTGAAAGTAAACATTAAGTTGAGCAGGAGCATCAAGAGTGTTTTTTAAAAACATGCTTGAATCAATCAAAATGTTATCAACTGTGATGAAATTTAGAATGAATGTTTTATTAGAATGTTTTAATTTGCATAATTTTTTTTTTAATATAAGGCTCTTTCCAACACTACTAGAATAGTATACATTTTTCATTACAACATGTCCAAGACCAGAAATCAAGGAATCAGACATTTGTTCCAACACAAATTTTGAATTATCAGAGTTTGGTAAATGAATGGAAAACTAAAGACATGTACAAACATTGGAACACTAACACAAGACCCATGATCAAAGTTTGAGCATGTGTAGAAATATAATTAGGATTGGTGACAAATGAGCCATAGGGAAGAACCTAATATACATATTGGGTTGTAAAATAAATTCCTAGAACTTTTCAATATTTCAATTTAATCCTCTCTGTGTTTATAAAATTGAATTGAATATGGAAGCAGACATACAATACCCACAAAAAATAAAACAATCAACAAAAATGTCCCCAGAACATCATAATAGATGATTTCCTCGAGTTAATTTGTAGTAAATACTAAACTATCTTTCTCTCTATATATAAAATAGAAATCATTCTTATTTCTGCAGTTTTTGAATACATACATAGCAATCGAGTTTTCCTTATAAGGGAAAATTAAATTTTCCCTAATCTGTACTTCACTTGAAATAACAAACAAATTAACCTAACTAATTTCTATTTATGTTTTTCATTTCTACCGATGATTATATATAATAATGAATAGACATAGTAAAATAAACATATTTTCTTGCTAATTGCACTTTTCGTTAGGATAAACTAAAACTCCCAAGGGGATAAACTCAAAATCGTTGAGACAGTGATTTTTTAAACATAAATGACACCTCATTCAAATTGCACCCGTGCAAAGTAGGGGCTGGTCCATTATTATAATTTAAAATAATATACTACATAATATTTGAAAAATCTATTGACTATTGATGTGCTGTAAATACTACATAATAATAATCTAGGTGATATGTGATTACATGCAAATCACAATAAAAATAAGAATAACGCAAATAAAACTATGAGTGAACTGAGATTGTAAAAGGACTATTGACAAATGTTACTTAACTGTTCACAAAACATTAAATATGATTCCAGAATGGAAGACCTGTTAATTTTAAAACAAAATAGCCTTTTTAATAACAAGAATGTAACAAAACCAGAGATAATATAATGAAAAATCTCTGCCAATATAACTATTAAAATTAAATAAAGTCATAGTATACATGATATTAATAGGTTTTGGTATTTTATATGCTCTATTTTATATCTATATTATATTAGACTAAATTAGAAAAACAAATATACCTTGTCTCTCGCAGTTGGTTCTGTTTCTTGAGAGCGCTAACCTCAGAAATCGAACCTTTCTCCAAGATACTTTATTCGGTCAACTAGAGCTTCTTCTTTAGTAGCTGAACATTGGTCGATTAGGGTTTCGCTCAGATGTTTGGCGAGTTCATAATTGGACTCGCATTCACCAACACATTTATTCTATTAAAAAAAATAAATAAATAATTTTAATAAATATTCCAATCACCATTTTAAATGATATTAGAATAAGAATGAAAAACATTTTAAGTAAATTTATTAATAATCATTAAAATCATAACTTAAAATTATCAAAGAACTTGTCAAGTGCTTAAATCTTTTGGGATTGGAATAGCTCAATGCCTTTAAACTAAATATTAACTGTGTAGAAACACATATGTCGATCAAGTAGAGGAACACATTTAATGGACACATGGAGTACCAGGAAATTTCAGCAAGTGCCTACTTAGTATGATTAGGTCTTCCTTAAAAACCATAATTGGTATCTTTACGGGACACTGTAAACTCAACTATCACAAGTTCAAACTTGGAATCTCAAGTACGTATCTGAGTAGACTATGCAGACAAGAAGATGAAACATCTTTTCATATAATCTGCTGTTACGACAGGCTTAAAAGGTTACGGTTCACACTTTTTGGTGCTGACCGCCTGGAACACCTGCTGAGAAATAAGCTTGTTGATCCTAACAGTCTTCTAAAGTTTACGATTTCAACTAAACTCATGTATTGATTATACAACTTCTATTCTATGGCGCACAATAGACCTATTTGGTCACAGTGCTAGTCTATGCCAGCAAAAAAAAAAAAAAAAAAAACAAAAAAAAACAGGAAATTATTTTAATTTAGTTTTATTTTCTTTAGTTGTTTCTTTATTTATTTAATGCCACTTTATGCTACTGTGGTTGATCAAATGATGCTACAGTGGGAGTCCTAAATTTTTCCAATCCAGATTTAATTAAAATAGAGATTTTTAATGAGTACCTGACATCGCACAGGCTTGACACCACCATTTTACATCCCATTACGAAGGATTTTTACTCTCTTTAAAAAATCCTAGGGCTGTCTGCCTGGTTTAAACCTGCAGTCTTGGGCATAGAAGGCTGTTATGCCACTACACCATAGGTGAGTCCTTTTTATTTTGAGGTAAACATGGACTCCCATGAGCATAAGAACAAGTGGGAGAAGTTGGGTCCCTCCTATGTTACTGTGACAGAGAGTATGAAGCCCCTGTGCAGGAATAATGGATCAAGAACTCAGTCCTTATAACAGGATTCAGTCTGGTAGGTCCCAAGGGCCAAATATAAATTGATAATGATAAGGCTCCTCAAAGAAAAGGAATTCATCTGCTTTGACAATGTGTACTGCTTAGATATTGAAGGTTCCACATGTATATTGATATTGTAGGATGCATCAAGAGCAAAAGGACAGTATTGGTCCTGTAAACAATCCAGTTAGAGAGTAGTGATTTCAAACAGCAGAGTTGAGTGAGAAGGGAAAAGAAAGACGTACATAAATGCATCTCTTTCCTAAAAGAAAAAATCTACAAGATCTTTGGAGAGAGATATGTTCATGAGAGACATCTGGCTTGAATATTAAGGAACAACAATGCCTAATAAAATAGAAAGCTTCCAAAAAAGGGTTGAAATAAAGAATAATGAGGTAATTGCCGAGAATATTATTGAATAAGCTTCTAACTGCCCGCTTAAGGGAAAACAACCTGTGAACTGCTCACCTTGGGAGGAATAAGCTTCTAACTGCCTGCGAAAACTCTCAATGGTTTTTTCCACCAACACCTTTCAGTTAATTAAATGGTTGAATATTTATTTAGAGTCATAATGCCATGATGGAGTAAGCTAAGGGAGAATATCCTCAACCACCTTTAGAACAGACGGCAAAAGTCCTAATCAACCTACTCATTCAACAGGTTGCTTAATTATAAGATAACCCACCCCTGTTCACTATTACTGGATAGGGAAGGACATACAACCTTCCCCGCAGAAATTATTTAATTTAATTATTATATAATAGCTATTTACAATTTCAGCTTGAGTTTCCAATTGAGACAGATCAGCCAACTTTGTCAGCAAGATCTCGAGCTCTTCGGTCGTCTTTATCAGTTCTTCGGAAAATGCTCCTTTCCTTGCAATTGGAGGAGACCAACCAAGGGTATCTACTTGTGTACTTTGGTCCGTTTCAAACCTCAAGGTATTGACCTCAACAGACTGGTCTTCAAACTGAAAATAAAGAAATATGTTTACTCATTGTAAATTTTGTTTAATATAATATATATTTCTAAGTAAACATTAAATTCAGAAGTAATAAAAGATGACAATGTTGACTGAGGTGAACCTTTGCAACATCGCTGTGATATCAAAATTTTTTTCATATCAAACACCCCTGTTATGACAGTACTACAGTGACACTGATAGTAGTTTAGAAAATTAAAATTCTATTTTATGTCAATGCCATGGACTAACATGAAAGTGAATGAAAAATTTGAATATTCAAGTTAAAATTTGAAGAATTTAAAGCAATCATCAGCAACAGTAAAATTGTTGCTTCTGCGAAACACTTCTGTCTTAAAATCAGGACTTACCATAAAATAGAAAAAAAAATACAATGAATGTATTAAGTTGAGAAAAGTTCTTACTTGTACAATAGTCTTGACACTTTCATCTTCGATCGGAACTTTGATTTTACTCAATCTTTCATTTATATCCTTCCAGAGAGTTTGATATTCATCGATAGTAGCTTGAATTTTAACGATGTCTTCATCGCTACACCATTTCATTACTTTCAGTCCTGATAAATCAGCTTGCCTCAGGGTTTCGCTTTCATTTTGTAATGAATTTTCTATCTCCTGAAAAATTCACAGACATTTTATATCTTGAGTAGGATTTCACTTTAGAGATTTTTAATAAACTAAATATGCTAACTTAGATCAGACATTTTCTTTATGTTTATATCAACTTGTTCCATATACTGTTTGTTCTGTTTAAATTGTTTTGTTTTATTCTTTTGTATTTCATATTAATTTTTTAAAGAATTTAACATTAATTGTATCCACATCTAACATTCAATAAGACATTTATAATTTATAAGTCCAACAAACTGATTAATGAAGAAATACAAAATATTTACCTCAATCTCTTGTGATTCTTGAACTTCTGCTAGCGTTAGAAGAGCATCAACTTTAGCCATAGCAGCGACTGCTTTGGCAGCAGATCTTGTCCACTGTTCCCTATCAGTTCCTCTAGTTCTCAGTTCCACTGATAGCTCACTTGCTCGCCTCTTAAGATCTTCCCACTTCTTCAAGAGATTTTCAGGAACTTTCAAAATTTCTTCAGGCAACTTGTACTCTGAGTGCAATGAAAGATACATAGCATCGACATTGCTTAGCCCGCCAGAATTACCACTGTTCAAATCTGTGACTAGTTTCTGAAAAATATTTTAAAACATTGTTATAAATCAATTTATTGAATACATAACTAAAGTATGAAACATGAATATAAAGGATAAATGTTTAAATTCTAGCACTTAAACTAAATTGTTAAGTCCCTAAAAAGTCATCATAACAATAAAGTTGTGAAATGAGCCTGAAAAACAATTTTCTATTGCTAATTGAGGTATCAGGTAAGGAGACTTTTGTACTAGTCTAGAACTTCACTCTGGAAAAAGTGGCATGAGACTGGAACATCCTAGACCATCATCTTTGACCAAACATTTCATATAAACATAAAAAGACATTTAATCATGTTCATGAAACCTTTTAGCTTAACAAAATGTAGAAAATATATGGGTATGGTCATAAATAAGAACATATATATGAGCAAAGAGGTAACTAAATTTATCTTATTAGGCCCTCCCCCCCAAAAAAGGTGAATATAAACAGAAGATTAACGGTCACAATAAATGTAAATTTGGAAAGAAAAATTCATTTTCAGTAATTAAATTAATCTCAACAAAAATAACTTTGAATAAAACATTCATCCACAATTTGAGGCATTGATTTCCAAAAGGTACTATATCCATTCTAGAAAATTTTACAGAAAACCTAAAAAATCCCTCATTACTATATTATTAACCAACTTATTTGATTTTTATTTTCATTAAAAATCTAGATTTTTTTTTTTTACTATATTAATAACATTATATTAAAGTTATGGAAGGAGATGTTTTAGTATGATTTGGAACAAAACTAAATGCTTTATTAGTACCTTCACAAAGTAACTTAAATTCTAAATTGCACACCTTAAGCCACTAATAATAAAGAAGAATGGCAGCCAAAAACCAATAATAAAAAACGACTATTACAATTATACAGATATCACTACATACTACCAAATGGTATGGGACTGACTGTAATATATCAAGAGATATCAGGACTCTGTCAATATTATTTTTTTTTTTTTGATTGGCTTCGAATCGATCCTGGGCATGGGAAAACCCTCCAGGAATCCATCCTGTCTCCATAAAGTGGGAACCATCAATTGGAGAAAATCTTAATATCATCTCTTAACACAACCATCAATTCTACAAACAGTAAATCCTGACTAAATACTGAGTCCAATACCCTTTATAGGTTATACAGATTTTATTTGCATTTTAAAGAAATATCATAATCAAAATTTTGAAATCAACTTTTAGTAGTTAACATTTTAGTATATTCAGTGAATAATTTAGGAATTATAATAGTACTCACAGTGATATTTTCTTCCATATCTGGCAGCATGGCTAGGTTTTGAAGATTTTAATTGTTTTTCAGAATTTACGAGTTTGTTTTCAGATTCGTTCAGCCATACTTTTTGTTCTTCTGCTAATTTATGGGCTTTTTCGAGAACAGCAATGAGATTTTCAAGAGATGATTTTCTTTGGGAAGATAGTGAGCTGATATTCTTCCATCTATGAGAAATAATTTTAATACATAAATAAATATATCAGCATTCAAATCAGTTTTTAAAATGGTACATAGCTTTTTATTTTTATATTATAGGGGTACTCACTACGTTTGCTATAGCATGCTATTTGTGTTATTTTGCTAAACCCGTCGAGTTTCTACAGTTATTTCCTGTAGAAAATTGATGGGTTTAGCACAATAGCACAAATAGCATGCTATAGCAAACGTAGTGAGTACCCCTTATATAACGTAAAGCCTGTTGCTAGGTCAGGAGTTCTAACCAAGCCTGTTCAAATTTATACTTCAGTATCAGAATAATTAGTTCACAGGTAAGGTAAGCGCGACAATAAAAATAGTTATTGCGAGGTTAAACAGGAACTATCGATATGAAATTATTTATTCTTGGAATAACTATATTTTTTATACTCCAAGACATAAAAGTTATGTTCAACCTAAGAAGACATTTAACTCTCAACTCAGAAAACAGCTCTAGAAATTCATAAAATTTATAAAATATCATCAATTCATAATATCAAATCAAAACTGTACTAACCTGTTTTCTAAATTTGCCATAGCTAAGGTGATTGCTTCAACATCTAATGTAATATTACACGATTCACAATCAGTTAACAAAGATTCACATAACTTTAGGATGTCTTTAACTTTAGCACTCTTCTTTTGGATATCATCCTCTACAACCTAAAATTAAAAAAAACAAAACAATAAGCAATATAGAAAATTAAAATTTTAACCAAATTAGAAATAAAAATTCAAGAATAGACTACCTTGTGTTCTTTTATTTTGCTATTGATAAACTTTTTGCTGGCCTGTTTGAGCACAATGGGTGTTGAGAGTTTGGTTTCCATTTCATGGAGCCAAACTCGAAGATCATCCATTTCTTCTGCGAGTTTTGGAATACCCTGAATGAAATTAGAAAACTGTTAGGAATCAAATATAAAAAAACATTAAATTGGTGCGGGCAACACATGATTTCACTTACTCGTTTAAATCGATCAAGAATTTCAAATACAGTTAGAGATAAAATGAGGAAACTAAGAAGAATTAATTAAATCGAATTTCTATAAAACAAGTGTTTTATTAAAAAATCGATTACATTATTATCTAAAACAATCAGTTAGTTTTAACGGCTTCTCATCACTCTCCATTAACTTTAACAAGCTTGTAAATAAGATAATATATTTTCCATTTCTTTAGCTTTCCAACGCTTACTGTTATAATTTTCAAAAACACTAAAATTGCATTAAAAATATTTTTATCTTTTCTCCTTTAGTTGGTTATCAAATTCATTCAACATATATATTTAGCTGTTTTTTAGCAATGCTAATCAGATAATACAGTTATTTTTAAAGAATATACAAAATTAAAGGTATTTAGAGGAAGAAAATTTCAAATATCATCATTTAAGCTCTGTCAGACTATTTCAATCAGAATGAAACCATGAAACCATTAAATTTTACATCGATATAGAAAATCTAATCAAAATCGTTGGAGCTGTTTATGAGAAAATCGTAAAAAGGTGCAAAATGCATGGTCTGGTAAGCCGATTTTAGTGGTAAAGTTTGTTGTTGTAACATCTCGGGAATATAGTTTTTTTAAGTCATTTGGACTCAGAGGACCCTAAAACATGTATTTCCGGTGAAAACTCGAATTAATAAATTTTTACGATCGCTATACTTTCCCTTACTATTTATTTCATACATAGGTAGGAGAAAGTAAAAAACAACGATTGAGCCAGAAATGAGGGAAAACCAATCAATACCGATGAATTTAAAGTCAATTAAACATTTTTTTTTTTTACTTTTCAAAATAAAAATATAGGTAAGTGTAATGTTCTATTGATTAATTAGTAAGTAAATTTCTTTTAAAACACTCTGCAAATATTCTTACCTTAGATATACCGGTGAGTTTCTCTATAATTCTAGTCAAGGACTCTTGAAGAAGAGACCATCCTTCAGTGACTTTCTTAAGAGTATCCGTGTTTCGAATCTCTTTTCCGGTAAGCATCAACCAATCAGCTTCAGATCTCTTTAATGCTACCTCAGCTCTTATTTCCCTTTCGACCACTGAAAGAGCAGAAGCGGCATCGTTGGGGAGGGTGGAAAGCTTATGGTTCATTGACGTCAACCAACTTAAAAATCTTGATGCCCTAAAAGAAAAACTTTAACTTAATCATATTATATTAAATAGATTATTATTTACTATGGTTAAACTATATTCTTAAGTATAGTTTCAAAGTACAGCAGATCATGTAAACAAAATTAATAACCAGATCTTTCTTTAAAGCAGAGAATAATTATGAAAAATAAAAAAAACGCTTACGTAAATGCATTTAAGAATAATGTTTCAAAATATGAGAAAAAAAATTTAATACATGAAAGTCATTAAAAAGTTAATCAAATAATCTATTTAAAGAATTTACTCTGGAATTTTCCAGTTTTTATCTTTAAAGCCCCGTATAAAGCTCATAGACAATTTTAGACTGGTTTAATTTAAGAATTTAAATGCTATAAAAGGTTTAACATTTATGATCAAAACTTGGAATAAAGTTAAAACTATTACATAATAGCTTGTCCTAAAAAGAAAAAAAATTACCCCTTTGTGGACAACTTTTTCGGCCAGATAAGTTGCAGGATGAAGCGTTTTTCTCGAATGCGTTGAGTGACTTACATGATGCAATAAAATGATCTTATACATAAATTACCTTTTAAAAAGGTTATATTTCCATTGTTTATGTGTATTTAAATCTTTAAAACTATACTTACAAGATCAAGTATCTATATAAGAAATGAACTATCTTTACAAGAACTTAACTTAATAAAATTATCTTTTTAAAACGTTATATTTGGATTTTTTATCTATATTTACATGTTTAAAACTAAATATTTATATCTTTAAATCTTACAAGAATAACTATTTATACAACAAACTATTATCTTTACAAGAATTGCGATACAGTGTATTATTTTTCACATACTAGTTAAGGACCTAAGCAGCTCAGTAATCTTTTTAAGAAAGGATAGTGTGATCCAATGGATTGGGGATGAAGGGAAACACCGACTCGTCCATGGCAACTGAGTCGCCTCTCGTCCACAAAGGGTTAAAAGAATGAATTAGATAAGTTCTGGAATATAAACCTACCTTTGGTCATATACTTTGGAAATTTGTAATTTGTCATTAATGACATGTTCGGCAATAGTGAGTTGATGCTCGAATTCATTTTGTTGTTGAGAGAGCAACCAACATCTTTGCGTCATACTCTTAAGGTCAGTCGGGCTGAGGCAGTCTTTCAAAACATCCTTTGCATCTTCAAGAGATTCAACTTCTTTCGAAAGTAATTTGACATTATTTGAAACAGTCTGCGACAAAAGAAAAATTATTTAATTACATCTTAGAAAAATTCTGAACTCAAAGAAGTATTAAAAAAAAGAAGATAAATTACCATGATTGTTTGTAATTTATTTTCCAAATGTTGCTGGTCTTCACTATCGACATTGAATTTATTTTCTTTTATTAAAATATTCTGGATCTTATCTATAGAATTTTCTACACTTTGAACATGCTTTTCATACAAATCGATATTGCTCTTCACTTTCTCAAGATAATCTTTCCTATAATCATAGATTAAATTTTAAAAAATAAAATGATTTAATGGAATTACGTACTAAAATTTTTATTACATTATGGGGAAAGTAAAAATACCATGTCAATAGTGCAGCATGGAGATTAGAGAGGCGATGGCTAAGGGAAGCTTGTTCTATCTGGAGGGAAGATGATACGGACTCATCACAGAATGGAATTATGGAAAGGAGTTGTTCTTTTAATGATATTTCCAAAGATTCTCCTTCAGCAATACGCATTAAAAGTTCCTGAAACATAAGTTAAAATAGTTAAATGTAACAAGTATACTATAAAACTGTGGGCAAGTCGTTCAAGCCCAACTAGACTTAAATTTATTTATTATAATATTCATTAGTAATTAATTTCAATTATCATTCTTAATTTTAATTTTAATCAATTTTTAAGTTTATTTTCAAACTGAAATAATAAAATTAACTAGCATATATCAAATATTAAAATAAATAAATTTTAAAATGTTAAAGTAATATTAAATTTAGCATTATAACAGTAATAATTCAGTTTAAAAAAACAAAACATATGATGAGTTAGCGTCTTATCCACACTCGACGCTCTCCTCGCTCAGTCTTGCCCCAGCAAGACCTCTTCTACATTCTTTAATTATTACCGAGTGCAGTGTGCTTACTTTTAATATTGATACAGTAAAGTCAACGCAGCCAGGCCAATGTATATCAATAATATACATCACCACAGCGACCTTATGGAAGTGCAGCAAGCGAGCCACAAACCAAGAGTATCAACCATCATCGTGGATCAGTATAGACATTTTTATTAATTTAATTTTTTCTTTGTTTCTAATATTGTTTTAATTATTAATTGTTTTCTTTAATTCAACACCATTTTGTTAAAGTTTCTTTCATTTTTTTTGGTTATAAGTATATTGGTATGAGTTTATGTTATGTTTATATTATTAAAAGTGTATAACAATAATTTACGCTTTCTTTCATGATTAATAATTATAATTATTAATCCTTTTGAATGAGCATCTCTTCTAGGGAAGGATAGTGGTTGATATTTCTGACGGTGCCCCTTCCCCTATGGCAAGTATAATAAGATAATGCAGTAGCTCCTTAAGTTAAATTAAATTAAATTGTTCAAAACCCTCTTTGCTTTCAGCTAACATTCTATGTACTATAAGAATAATAAAAGAAAGAATCTAAAACTATATACATTATAAAAAAAATATTACAAAACATCAAGTAAGAGCTGAGGCTCAAGAAATACATAGTGATTTGTGTTCAGAGCCTCAATTTAAAGAGATAATTTTGTATTAATCCTTGAAGATAGAAGGTAGAACTTTTTTCTTGGAGTTGAAGAAGTAGTATTGTATCTAAAATTATTTTTTGCCTAGCTAGTTTCAGATAAAAACATTTGAACAAGTATTTTGGCTTACTCTGAAGATTAAAGAAATTTGGAGTGATAGAACCAGCACTAAATTGCTAATTAAACAAAAAAATATTATACAAGGAATGCTGGTAAATAAATAATAATAATACTGGCTAACTTACCTCTATTTTGGCTATAGTTTTCGCTATTGTTTCGGAATGAATGTATCTGAGTTTCAATTGGTTTCTTTCCTTTTCCATATTTTTTCAACCAATCCATGAGATTTGTTTGGTCCTGTCGGTACTTATCCCAAACAGTTATTCTAGTTTCAATCTTTAAATAAAAACCAAAATAGGTTAGTAACCATCATCATATATGAAGTACACATCATTAGATATTATTACATTTAAAATTATAAAAACAAGTAAATACATTTATAATCGCTTTTTAGGAATTGAAGAGGTGTTAGTGTATTTTTTATGTATTGCATTTATGGAAAATAAAACAAAGTTAACATTAGGATCTGAGGAAAATAGAGGGAGGTCAAGAATATAGTTAATTTTTTTCTTTATCTGAACAGAAACATACCAAGAAATTAATGCTGAGTATATGCAGTAATAAACCTTTAAAAAGTTTCGTTAAAACAATATCTTACTTTGTAATGAAAACTTTTTAACAAAATGACAATATTTATTTTTCAATACAATCTTTTTATAACAGCATTTTTAACAATCAGTTTTATCTGGAGGTTACTTTATGATTAGCCTCCTAGTATGCATTTTATAAAATATAAACAAATAAATTTAGAGAAAATACAAAATGCACAAAGTATGTGACCAAGAGGCTAAGGCAACTTATCCGTGCGAGTGATGCGCACATCAGAAGCTTAGCATACCTACTCCGCTACAAACCTAACATTATTGCAGTATTTTTCATTTGAACTGAAATTTTAAATCATTTGAAAGCACAACTTATATCCCAACAACCCATGAAGAGATTTGGTTAAGTACTTTACAAGGAAATACTGCTTCTATGGCAACAGTTGTGCAAGGAGTTGATTTGGTCAGGACTACTCCTAATTGCCAGGTTTTTCTAAGAGTACCTAATTTATAAATACAGGGTTAACCAAAAGGGGAATATTCAAATATTCACCCCTAGGGTCAATCCAAACCTGATATAACAGAACAAATAATTATGTGCTACAGTCAAACTTGAACTTGGAGGAAAGGAGTGCTTTACACACAGAGCTGCTTCACTTTTTTTATGGCAAATTAATCCCTTTCATAAACTTTGTAATAGGTTTTACATGAAAAAAAAAATATAAAGAAAATATTAAAGAAAAACTAAACATACCTGCTTTTGTTTCTCCATGATGCCTGCCAGCGTTTCATTGTGCATATTCGTCAAGAGATTAAGCTGTTGAACTGTGTTGTGGTCAAGGGCAGAGCTCTCAGCTGGTAATAATGATTTTTGACTACTAAGCACTGTATGGTGTACCTTAAATAAAAATAAAAAAGCATTATAAGAACAATTAATCAGTTTTATGACTTTAGCTATTAATTTTAATAGAAAAAAAGACATACCTGACACAAGTGATTGTGTTCATGAAGTTCATGATAGTGCTGTGGAAGCTCCGACTCAAGAAAATGTCTGACATGAATTAAATAATCTTTCCAAAGATTTACGACAGTTGTGAAATCCTCTGTTTTCACAAACTGCGATGAGAGTTGATGGTAATTCTTAAAAGTCTGGCGGAAAGCTTTTTCCCACAGCTATTAAGAAAATAGAAAGAAAATTATATATGACCATGGATAAACAAGAAACTGTAAAAGTAAAAAAATAAAAAACCGATATTACCTGTAAGAGGTCATTCAGAGGAACGTCAGGGGGTGAACTACTGGCAATACTGGTGAGTTGAGCATCAGCCTTGCCCAGGTCTAACAGGTTATTCCTTAAGGAAATAAGTTGTTCTGTCGTACTACCTTCTGGGACTCGGTTCAACTTCTGCAAATAAAAACACAGATTGATTAAACACAAAAATATATACCATATACTTCATATCAATCTATTAATATCACTTTATTTTAACATCAAGATATATAAGCCTCAAACAAAAATGTTGTTGTATTGTATTTTAATCTTTGCTAAGGTTGGGGTTTTAATTTCAGGCTGACAAGACTCAGAAATGTTCTTTTATTATCGCTATCTTTATCTTGACAAAGCCCATCTATTTTCTTTAAATCGTTCAGAGCGAAAAATCTTGGATAGTTTAAAATTCGATGACATTTATAAGCCCAATTAGGTACCCTGGTTTTGAGTGAATTATTATTAAATTATAAATTTAAAATTACTGATTTTATTTTTCTTCTATTAATTTGTGTATTATTTAACAATTACACTGTTAAATTAGCAAAGAAAATTGTGTTGGAGTATTTTTTAATTTGTTTGTAAAATTATATAAACATTATAAAAATATTTCAATAAATAAATACAAATAATTTAAATAACACATAAGAAGTTTTTAAACATTTATATTGAGCTTTCATGAGTGATTTTTATTAATAAAAAAAAAAAAAAAAAAAAAAATGTACCACTACAACCCATGAAGGTTTTTGGGCTCAGTACATATAGAGATTCGTACTGTTTCTAGGCCAACAGCAGTGCAATGAGGTGGTTAGGCCTTAATCATGCTCAGTCACCAGGTTTTTTCCCCAATTATTTGGGTACCCGCTTTATATATAGAGGCTGGGTCTGCCCCAGGGTCACCCCCGGACTGATTTAACAAAATAAATAATATTCTGCTACAGCCAGGATTCGAACCCAAGACCCGGAGAAAAGTAGACTAGCGCTCTATCCACTAGACCACGCTGCTCCTTTTTTTATTTATTAATAGAATGCTCTCAAGATTGGCTATTTTTCATTTTCTTCTATTTTTTCATGAATCATCTATTTGACCAACAGCTATTTAGTGGAATAAATTATCTTATCAGACCAATACAACATATTAGTTGGTGTGAAAAAGTGGTTTAGTTAAATTAAAGTGTAATTTTGGAAGCAGATTTCAATCTACTACACCAAGTTAGTCCCACCCTGAGGATATTATGATAGGTTTTAGATGTATTCCTGTAATACAGAAGGAAAATGGTTTTATTTTAAGTTATTATCAAAATAGGAAATTTTGGGCAAACATGGAGCCATTATATACTTAAAAAACTTATTTAAAAATATAAAGCAAGAAAAAACTATATATAAAGTTAATATAATAATAATTATATTCATAGAGAAGGAAAAATGAAGTAACAAAAGGATTAAAACTTTATTTTAAGAGTTAAAGTACCAAGTCAATACTTCATAATTTAAACAGTTTTTAACATTATTATTCTGAGAATATTGAAACTAAAAGAAGCTGGCAGTTGAACATGAAAACCTAGTTAAAAGAGTAAAATATAGGAGCAATAATAAGAGAAACTGAGGTGTGACAAGTGAGTGGGGGAAGAGGGATTGCATGTTTTACACAAATTAAAAGAAGTTTCAACTTCAAGGTGCTGATTGGATTAGTTTGACTCGAGAAACTCCGATCTATGAGATGTAGAAGCTTTGCGTGAAAACCACTTTTCCGCACCTACAAATGACTAACACTAGTTTCGTTGAAACTTTTGAATTATGACTTAATTTAACAGTGGTTCTAAAATGCTTTTCACCATCGGTTATTTTCACATTTAAAGACTTCAATTCAACATAATAATTTAAGTATTTAGCTATTAATTTGCATTGAATATTAAATAGTTGACAGATAAATATGATAGTTCAGGTGGTGGTCAAAAGGATTATAAAACAGCGAAAAACTATAATAAAAACCTATAATATAGGTTAATAAATAGTTTTCCCTATTTTATAATATTTTTTGACCACCACCTATACCATATAATCCTTCATATTAATATAGGTAATAATCTATTCTATTTTATAACTGTAGAAATTACGTAAAGTGATTCTATACTTTACAGTTCATTTCAAATTATACAAACAACACTGTTTACTTGTACGAATTATTTTATGCCCTCTACAATCTTATAATAATAAACTAAGAAAATTATGTAAAACTATATTAGACTTTTTAACTATTCAAAGTAACTACAATAAATAAATAGTTTGTACAACTAATGTAGAACTAACACACAGAAATAGAAAAAATATTTATTTTCAAGCTTAATCCATGGTATAAAAATACTCAAATAAACGTTATTAAATTTGCACAAGATTAAAACTTGTAAGATAGTCTAAGATTAATTATGAAAAACAACACAGCATATAAGCTGAACTACTGCGATTTATCAACACCTAAATTTTCCAAAAGACCAATCAATCATCCAATAATTAGGGATCTTTTTTTTTTTTTTTTTTTTTTTTTAATTTGACATTTAAATGAAAATAGTTAAAAATTATAAATTTATTTTAAAAATTGTTAGTAATATTTTTTTTTACAATTAAAGAGTTAATTATTTAATGAATATTAATAATACCTCCTGTATTGCTTCTATCAACTGGGTTCTTAATTTCACAGATGGTTCGACAGGTGGAGGAGATACGATTTCTTTGGCCTCCGCTAATTTTCGAGTCAGCAAACCGACTTCTGGTGCTAATATTCCTTCTATACCAGTTTCTTGAGCTATTTGGTCAGCTAGCTCCTGCACTTGCTTTACAGCCTCCTGTTTTTTCTCCCATTCCTGGAAATTACGGTCAAAGAATAAAAAATCAATTTTTACATACCTGTTAAACTGTAGCAGTGATCCTGAAGTAATCTAATTCTTAATGGTTTAAAAGTATTTTTACGATGATAAATTTGCATTAATTAAAAATAATTAAATAGAAAACCTAAAAATGTTTCAATAGTAAGGTGAAAGGAGGTGCATCGTGACTTTTTGAAGACAAAACTATTAAAAGCTGGATATCACGGGGGGAAAAAAAAATTAATCTCAGGATTTAAATGAAATTTATAAATACATCGGAAGATAAACATAAATACTTATGCTATCTAATTCCATCCAGAATATTCCCTCCATTTCATGGTTCTATAACTTTTTTTTTTTTAAAAAATGAAACATCAATAAAGTTTATAGAGAATGTATTGATGATAATAATAGATGTTTTAAGAAAATTCTGTTTTACTTATTGTAAATTTAATTTAAGTTGACATTTGTTTTATTTTTGTCCTCCAGATTCTATAGAGTTTATGAAGATTTGTATGTGATTTTTATAAAAGAAATAATAATTGTGAAATTTTTTATTTATTTATGTATTGGAATTTACAACTGTATAATATAATACAACCGTAAATGTGAGTAAAATATAAAAAGGTATGAGACACATGTAAAGAAGCTTCCCATTGGAAGCACTCTAAAAATATTCTTAACTAGAAGGTCTCGTGGTCATCTCCTTTTCAGATGCCTCATAGAATTATCAAGAATTGAAGAGGAAGAAAGGATTGAAACTAAAGGATTAGGGTGGGAATGGAATTTTGTCATGAAAGGAATGATATCTGGTTCGAGCCAAATCAGCAACATATGGGAACATTAAGGTCTTTATGGATCAGTTTATTCTTTACGAATGATTTTGGATTGTAGGGATCGGATACGGGAATAATTTGAGTAGAGCCCAAAGCTATACTTTGAATTTTGAAATTAGATTTATTTTAATTAAAATATATTGATCTATTAAAAAATAAATCTCTAAATGAAAACTGGTGGAACAAGGTAAATAATTAAATCTTATGCAAACTTCAAGTACACTCATATTTTGGCTAAAAGTGTTCATATTTATTGTAGGTTATTAAACAAATAATTTAATTACCTCATATTTTTAAGTTTGAACTTTTGAAAATAGCATAAGCTAATATGTCGATAAACATTAAAGTTATGTAAGTTTAAAAAAAACAACTGTAATTAGGTATTAAATACATATTTCCTAACCCCAATTGATATATTCTTTCACTCAAAATAATAAATGTCTAAAATTAAAATAATACAATAAAAGCGGTTAACCACTTAAATAGTAAAATAAATTTGCCAAGCTCATCTAGAAAATAATTTAAATTCTATATTGAATATTTAATTTATAATAATTAATTTATTTAATCTCTTTCCGGTATTATAATAGTGTTCTGGACTTGACCTTCATAAGTTATATAGGACTGTAACGGAAATGACAAGATAATTGTAAATCCACCGCCTAACAAAGAGATAAGATGTATAAATTTACCTTTATCTGCCATACATTTCCAACTTTAAGATAAAATGAATCTAAAATATTACTACAATAAAAATAATAGTTTTTGTAAAGAAATAGATAGCTTACAACGTGTAAAAGTTATAGGTTTTTCCTTCATTAGGTGGCTCCACTTTTTCCTGAACTATTGAAGTCAGCTTACAACAAGGAACGAAACTACTTTCTTACCCTATTTGTCTATAATAGCTCCACCATTACTAACTATAATACTTCATAATTAGAAATGGCAAGATCGAAACATTTGATAGACAGCGTTTCTACGTAATTATAACATCCTTCTCTTATTTCCTCAAGTCGTGAATCATCTGAAGGAAGTTCGTCCCCGACCTTTGCTAAGCGCGTCAAATAAAAATTTAAGACAAAATTACTCTGATATCGTTCATACCACATCTTTGATATAAATGTAGTATTTATGGCTAAATTGTAGGGTCAGTTATAGACAAAAAAATATTCCGGAACTGATATGCTTGTCGATTTTTACTTTCACCTACCTATATATAAAATATATAACAAGGGAAAGTATTGCGAAAATTTTTTAGTGTAAAAATTTTCGAATTCGAGTTTTCGACGGAAATACATGTTTTAGGGTCCCCTGAGTCCAAATGACCAAGTCCCGCAAAAAGGGCTGTGTGTGTGTCCGTTTGTGTTAAGTCTTGCGAGAAAAAAAAAATTAAAAAATGTCAGCTGACCAGAAGAATCACTTAATACTGTGCATTTTGGACCTATGTACGATTTTCTCAAAAACGCCTTTAACCATTTTGATTAAACTCGCTATATTGATGTAAAATTTAATGGGCTTTAATATGATGTAGGTTTCATTCTGATTGAAATAATCCGACAGGACTTAAATGCCGAAAAATTAGGCACATCATCTTGTTAGCGTTGATAAATAACAGCTAAATATGTAAGTTAAACGAATTTGTTAAACAGATAAAACGAGAAAAGTGGAAAAAAAAATATGCGATTTTCGTGTTTTTGAACACAAGAATAGTAATATGGATGTTTAATAATAAAGGTAAAGATTTTAGAGAAAATATTATCTAATACACGGAATTGTAAAGATTAATGGAGAGTGATGAAAATCCGATAAAACTAACTGATTGTTGTAGATAAAAATGTAATAGATTATCTAATAAAACACATGCTTCTATTGAAATTCAATTTAATTAATTCTTTAACAATTTATTTTTCTCTCTAAATGTATTTAAAAATTCTTAAATTGATTTTAAAAACGGATGTAAGTGGAAGTCGTGTGTTTCGCACACCAGATTTTTAATAGTGTTTTGGTAAAGAGAACCGCTTTTACTCGACTGTAATATAGACAAAATACATTAAAATGTACTATTTACCAATTGAAAACAAACAAATTTACGGGACTATATAACAAAGATCAACTTATCACTAGGATCCATTCACAAGTATAAGAAAGAAGAAATAAAACTTAACTCGCGCAGTAGAAATTACGTCGAAGTTTTTAAGGGCTCAGAGGCACGCCAATCTTAAATATATTTTTCCTAACTAACCCATTTTGATGACCTGATTTCCAGAAAAGGTGTTAAATCATGTTAAATAGCGATTTGGTAACAGAATAACTCTTATCAGGGCATTATTAATGTAAACATTAACTGTACATGTTAATCCTGATTAGATAGGTATGTGGTCAGATATCTGACAACTGTGGTACAAGTTTGTTGCGTATGATATTAATTAGTCCATATCAGAATATTTTTATAAAAGAAATGTCACACTAGGGATGGTTCTATAAACATTTTTAGGCGGTAAATTTTTTTTGATTAGGTGAACTCCCTCGAATTTAACGTTCTTAACAGAACAAGTTAGCAATCTATTATAGCAAAATTAAGGAAATAAAACGATTATTGGTAATATTAGTTCGTTTGTTTATTAAATTAACGCCACTTTATGATACTGTGGATAATCGGAGGATACTACATTGAGAGTCCTAAATTTTACCTATCCAGAATTAATTTGGATAGGGATCCTTAAAGAGTACCTAACATCACACCGGCTTGGGGACAACCTTTTTTTTATGAAAGGACACTATGGCTTTTTTACTACCATTAAAAGATTCTAGGGCCATCTACCAAGTTCGAACCCGCGACCTTGGGCATAGAGTGTGTTGGCCACTACACTACAGGTGACCCCGATTTAGTCGTTATTTAGTATTTTAAATTAGCCATTATTATTATTTTTTTGAGAGGGGCATTTACTCATTCCCACCATCCCAGCACTGGATTGACCACTGTATCACACATGTCATAGAATACGAGCACAACCCAAAGGTTCTTAAGGACACTCGGAGAAAATAGAATTAGTATGTTTTATAAGATAGCCCAAGTTGGCTCTCTTCGCCACTCAAAAAGAGGAATCTGTCCAAAAGTTTTAGCTTTTTAAGCCAAAAGAAGAATAATGCAAAAACTGTAAATATAAAATTGGGTTGAGTTTGATTTAAGAATAGATACAATAAAAAGAATGTATGCTCTTATACCATTCGAAAATCACAACAAATCCTACATGATCTGAATACACTTTCAACGATATTTTTTCTATCATTAGACCATGATAAAGACATCCTTTTAGTAGGTTAAATGATACATGGCTATAAATAGATGTCTATTAACATACTGAATAATACGCGACAATTAGACTAATTCTAATCCATCTTGTGACAATCGAAAACGTATTTAAAAAAAAAAAATTAACAACTTTATTTTCAAGAAGAGGACCTAAAAATGACAGTTTTTGCGAAGTTTAAAACAGGCTGCTCAGAATATAAGCGTAAATTTAAACATTCCCTATTGATCGCTCGTAAAACATACTTGGATTACTTATTAATTTTTTTAATGAATTCTACCAATAACAAAATAAGATTTTTTTCGAACTACGAATTCACATTTTGGTGACCCTCAAGATTACTTTGTAACCGCTCCTTCACTTTAAAAAAAATTTCAGTTATGACATTCAGAGCGTTGACAACTGAGGTCATGCCAATTGACACTTGAAACGTGTCACAACAAAATATTTTCCAAGATAGTTAACGGACCTAGGGGAAGGTCCACAGTTCTGCAGAATAGAGAACTTCCAGATTTTTTTTTTTAAAGGAAAATAAATTCAAAAATTGCCAGTGTGGCACCACAATAAATTTAAATAGTAGATTAGAAGATTTTTGAGCATTTAAACATCAACTGTACGCATTTTAAATCGAATTTCCAATAAATAAAATTGATTTTAACAATAAAGATATTTTTTCCAAAAAAACAAAGCATAAGAAATCAAAATGATTATAAGCTCCTACGTGTGTTCGACACAGCCTTTGTCAGAAATGTTTGGGGATTGATTTTTCTTTCTCTTATTCCGTCCTCACGTTTCAGGGATTTTTTCGGACAGTCATAATCATTGAAGAAGTCTGCGAAAAGTGAGGAGGAGAAACTAGATAGATAAGATTGCCTTTTCTGGACGAAAAAGTAATAATAATATTTGTCTCAACAAAACATAATATAAATTTTATGATATTCTCGTTTTTATAAAAGCAAAGAAAAAAAAAATTAGTACGGACAACACAAGACTTTCACTACCTCGACTTTTAAGTTTCAATTTAAAAACTATAAAATAACTTCAATTTTAAAAATATTCTAAATTGATTTTAATAAAACTAGCATTTATTTTCGTTGGAAACTTATGATTTAGATTAAATCATATAACTACATTAAATTGTTTATCAGTAATAAGTATATTACCTATTCGTCACTTTATATTACCTTTTACAACTTTGTGTATCAGATAATATTTTATCTAAAACTTTCTCTTTCCAACAGCATATTATACGTCTATATTACTGGTTCTTAATATATAAAAAAAAAAAAATACATTTAAAAAATAGTTTTTCGGTTTTATCCTTTATTGGTCATCAAATTCGTCCAACTTAGAAATTTAGCCGTCCTTAATCAATTTCATTAGGATGATATGGTTAATCTTTTGGAATGTACAAAATTAAAGGTACTTTAGAGGAAGAAAATTAAAAAATATCGATATTCAAGCCCTTTCTGACAATTTCAATTAGAATGAAACCTACATGATATTAAAGCCTATCAAATTTTACATTGATATAGGGAGTTTAATCAAAATCCTTAAAACCGTTTTTGAGAAAATCGTAAAATGGTGCAAGATACATGATGTAAAGTGGCTCTTCTGGTCAGCTGACATTTTTTTTTTCTTCCTCGCAAGACTTAACACATACGTAACACACAACCCTTTTTGCGGGACTTGGTCATTTGGACGCAGGTTACCCTAAAACGTGTATTTCCGTCGAAAACTGGAATTCGTAAAAATTCACGATCGCAATACTTTCCCTTTCTACGTATTTCATACATAGGTATGTGAAAGTAACAATGATTTGGAACGATTTCTGGCTATACTTAAAATTTAAAGGAATAATTGATTAAAAACACTATTTCTAACACGAGTAACACTATAGTTTATTTTAAACTTTTCACAATTTAATCGAGGTTTCACGCGGACTCATCTAAAAAAGAAGGAATCAGAAAAAAAAACGCCGATAATTTGAATGATTTTCCCTGATCGGGTTTGTAACAGTCACGTAAAGTAAGTGAAGAAAACTTTCAAGGAAGTAGTACAGCTAAGTGGCGAAACCATTTCAGTAATTTTCTCTTATAAAATAAAGCAATTCTTCTTCAAAAAAGTAGGATACTTTCCTTTTGAATATATACTCACAATAACATTATACGGTTAAAAATTACTATATAAAATTTAAGTACAAAACAATAAGTATATTTGATTTAAAAAATTGAAGCCAATTTTGTAATCCGGTAAAAATATAATGCAAAACCGAATTATCGCCTTCATATAACTGATAATTTTTTAAAATATTTATTGAGATATATTACAATTTGTTTCAAAATGAACAGTAGTAATAGAGATATGAGACCACATTCACACAATATATACAAAAAATAATGATATAGTCAAATTACATAAAGTATAATTTATAAAAAAACAAAAAAAATCTAAAATTAAGATAAATAAAAATGAGAAATAAATTAGCATCATACACACAATCATAACTATCTAGAATATTTACAATCTGCCAAAGGAACCCCAGACTAGGCCTTTCCTTCCACTTGTAGAGGGAAAAGCGGAATCCAAAAGATCCCAACGCATCTAGTTGCGCTAGCTAAAATCAAAGTTACAAGTTATAACCAAATTCCGAATGACTTGTATAATTTCGTTGATTAATAAGGATTAAAAGTAGCACACATTATTCATTATATATAATATATAATATATATAAATATATATTAACGAGAAGATAAAAAAAAAAAAATTAATTTTAAATTAAAAATCGTTATTCCTAAATTAAAGTAAAAGTTATAAACGAATTCGATGCTTGTATATTCGTTTTGATTAATAAGGATTAAGTGCACACATATTCATATAGCGAGAAGATAAAAAAAAAAATTAATTTAACTTTAAAAATCTGGTGCGGGCAACACACGACTTTCACTTACCTCCATTTTTAAAATCAATGAAAGAATTTTCATATACAGTTAGAGATAAAAATACGTGAAATTATTAAGGAATTAATTAAATTAAATTTCTATAGAAATATGTGTTTGATTCAAAAATCTATTATATTATTATCTAAAATAATCAGTTAGTGTTATGTTCATTTCATCACTCTCTATTAACTTTTAAAAGCTTGTGTATGAGATGATAATATTTCTAAAATCTTTAGCTTTCCAACGGTATATCATACATGTATATTACTGCTCTTATGTTCAAAAACGAAAAATTGCATAAAAAAAATATTTTTTCTGTTTTCTCCTTTAGTTGGGTATCGAATTTATTCAATTTATATATTTACCAGTTTTTCATCAGCGTTAACAAGATAATCTAGTTATTATTATTGAATCTACAAAATTAAAGGTACTTTAGGGGAATAAAATTTAAAATATCGGCATTTAAGCCCTGTCAGACCATTTTTATCTAAATAAAACCTACATGATATTAAAGCCCATTAAATTTTACATCGATATAGCGAGTTTAATCAAAATCGTCGGAACCGTTTTTGAGAAAATCGAAAAAAGGTGCAAAATGCATGGTATAAAGTGCCTCTTCTGGTAGGCTCATTTTGATGAAAACAGTTTTGTCACGTCTCGGGCATATAGATGTCTTAAATATGAAATTTCAGTTTCATAGGACTTACCGTTTCCGCCCGGGAGTTACCACCAACACACACACACACACACACACACACACACACACACACACACACACACACACACAACACACAGACCTTTTTTCGGGACTTGGTTATTTGGACTCAGGGGATCCTAAAACGTGTATTTCCGTTGAAAACTGGAATTCGAAAATTTTCACGATCGCAATACTTCCCCTTACTATATATAGTAAGTGAATGTAAAAATCAGTTATTCCTAAAACGATTTTTAGTATCCTGGTTAATATTCTAAACATTAAAAAGTTGATATTTGAGGAGGGTCGATATAAACAATACCTGAATACCTGAACATTCCAACTTTTACTAGCCATATTTTCTGAGATAATAAAGTAGTATTTGCCATAGCAAGAAATAAAATCAGTTAATGGGGCATTGTCAAGATGAATAGAAGAATTATTTTATTAACCATTTTATAAAATTTCAATGAGACCATTTAGTAAAAGAGAGTCTCTATACATATTGTACTCATTTATTATCGTAAAACAACCATACTTAATATGATATGAAATCTGATTATTATTATTAACTAAATAATTATTCATTAAAGTAAGAAAGGAATTATAAACGACAAATGATTATAAAAACGATTAAGTTTATAACAAGACTTCTTTAATGCAAAATACTATTTCACCGCTGATATGAAAATAAATTTAAAAACGAGAAAACCGAATATGAACTAAGGTAGAATGCATTTAATTTAAATTTCAAATCAAATGTAAACAAAATTTTCATGTTTATATTTATGTTGTCTGTATCGAACAAAGTGATCTTTCACCGAGAAGCATGGCGCCTAATTTATGAGAATTGAGGAGGGTACTAAAAAAAATGTTTTTAAATTAAATTGGTAAAAGAAAGAGCATCCTTAATTCGGAACAAGGCTGGTCCAGTTTCTGTAAAACGATTCATAAAATGGAAGACCTCAAGGGGTCAATTTAATGATTTAAAAATATTACATGCAAAGAAAATATAACTAAATCTTTAAATTTATTGATAATATAATTTAAATATGTAAAAGAATATTATTCTATTATCATATATGTTAAAATTGTTTATTACCTATATGATTTAAAATTTTTATCGTGGTTTATTTAAAGACCATTTTTAAACTTTTTCTACATTCTTTTTACTTTCACTTGCCTATATATGAAATTAATAGTAAGGGAAAGTGTTGCGATCGTGAAAATTTTCGAATTCCAGTTTTCAACGGAAATACATGTTTTAGGGTCCCCGTAGTCCAAATATCCAAGTTCCACAAGGTGTTTTTTGTAGAATGTCAAACGTAAAAACGAAAAGTCGTACGAAACTGAAATTTCATATTTGAGCCAACTATACGCCTAAAATGTTACAGCAACTTCTTCAAAATCGGGTGACTGGAAGATCTACTTTTATACCATGCAGTCAGCCCCCTTTGACGATTTCCCCAAAAACAGCTCTAAAGATTTTGAATTAAACTCACTGTATCGATGCAAAATTTAATGGGCTTTAATACGATGTAGGTTTAGTTCTGATTGTAATAGTCTGACAGGGCTTAAACGCTAATATTTTAAATTTTCTTCCTCTGAAGTACTTTTAACTTTGTAGATTTGAATAAATTAACCATATCATTTTATTAGAATTAATAAAAAAAGGACTAATATTTATATATTATGCTGAACCAAGTCGATATCAAACGAAAGGAGAACAGAACAAACATATATATATATATATATATATATATATATATATATATATATATATATATATATATATATATATATAATATATTTATATTTTTGGGCAATATTTGTGTTTTAGAACATAAAAAGAGTAATATAGATGTATAATATAACTTGTAAAGCTAAAGATTTTAGAAAAAATATTGTCTTATACACATAATTGTAAAAGTTAATGGAGAGTGATGGAAATCCGATGAAACTAACTCATTTTCATGGATTATAATAAAGTAGATATTTAATAAAACACATGTTTCTATTGAAATTCAATTTAATTAATTTTTTAACAACTTATTTTCATCTTTAAATGAATTAAACAATACTCAAATTGATTTTAAGAATGGAAGTAAGTGAAAGTCGTGTGTTGCGCGCACCACATTTTTTTATTTTACTTTAATTAAGTCACGATTTTTTTTATTAATAATTCCAATCATTTAATATTTAAGATATTTTCAGACGAATTTTATAGAGTAAAATCAGTTATTCGAAAAAATAAATAATTAAAATAATAATACTATTAAAACATTATATATGTATTATTTCCAAAGTCCTAAAGCAACTTCCGAATTGGAGAGTCCAGGAACAGGAAGTTAGTACAACATTCACTGAAAACAAAGTGGACATTGAGGCGCTTTTTCGTATCTCAAGACAGGATCTAAATAAAAATTATATATTTTTCTTTGTATAAAAGACGAACAAAGATGAAAATTCATGTACTTAAGACCAAAACAATTTGTATAAATTACATTTCTTTGACTTCGACCATGGACTATGTTTCTTAAATTTCTTCAAGTTCTTCAACTGATACTAAACGTACCAACCGACACTTGATCAAAAAGATATTAATTGTTGGAATTTCCATTCGAATTTATTGTACTATCTCTATACTTAAAATAATAAATTAATGGATAAATATTTTGACAGTAAAGTTGAAATTTTCCGAAATATGAAGATGTACTGTACATCAAGTTTCAGATAGAGTGGTAATCAGTTAAGTATTTGATATTTTATTTTTCTGCGACTTGTTTTTAAAAACTGTACTAGTAAAATATGAGAAAAAAGACAATATAAGAGAAAATTTAGGTGGTTAAGCACAGATACGTAAATCTTATAATAATAGAAGACGACTTACATAGACAGTTGAAATAAGCGGTTACAATTAAAAAAGTAACAATAAATGGAACCAGTTTGGTTAGACAAATTATTATAAAACAAAAGGTTATAGTCACAGCTGAACAATTACACGTACGTGATGAAGAATTTCACAGAGTAAATAATACAAATGATAAACGATATACTATGAAATAATAATTTCTATAATGTTAACTTACTTACTTTCCCAATAGCACAAGAGAATACCATACTGGAACTTTGGAAGATTCTACACTTATTCTAACTTAAGAGAATAGCTGAGCTGTTTACCTCATCTGGTTCCATAAACACGGCAATTTCATTTCTTTGACAGATATCACTGAAACAACCCCACACCCTACCGAGAGGACGATCGGACGGAGACTAACTATTAAACCGAAACTAGCCTCTTATCCGGCCCAACACCATCTGGCGGTTATATATAGAAGCAGAAGCGCCTTCCACTCCACCTCCGTCCTTACTTATTTCAAAGGTTCCTTATCCAAGGGGATACAAACACTGAGATATGCTCCATTCAGTTGGATTAGGTCTACTGAGTAAATAGCCGAGTATAACGTTTTATAAATAGATCTTATCAAGCTTTAGATGAATCTGCCTTTCAAAGATGTCATGTGTAACATTCTTTTACGACAGGAAAAGAAATTTCTGTATTATAATCTTATAAGAGGGTCATGAAAATTGGGTTTATCTAGTCGATGACAAGATAAATACGAGAGTGTTCAAATATGAGCTTCTGCTAAAATGCAAAATGGATCTATACTAGCAACAGAAGCACCAAATTTTCGATAAAGCATAAAGGTCGCGTTCAACGATGAAAGTGCTGATAGTGATTGGCATAATAGTACTTCACTATTAACCTATAATGTATAAACGTATTTATTAATTGTGTTTCAAGATTCAAAAAAACAGCAACATTTTTTTTTTTAAAGTAACTTAACTTATACAAGAAAAAGACTAATTTTACTATTTCAAAGGAAATGCCCGATTTTCATATTTTAAGCACTGTTTTAATAATTATTTTTATTCTACGTTTAAGTCGCCATTCTCATTGAAAGGATTCCTAACAATTGACTTATATTGCAACTAGGATAACATTCAAAATCGAAGAAACTACCATTTTTGACTCGATCCTCCATTTTGCATTTTAAGTCTTTATTAAAAATATTAAATAATGACAAAATACTTTTTTTTTTTTAATCAATAAATAGTATTTTGAAAAGCCTTTATTAAAAGTAATTACATCTCAACCCCCTCGCGAAAATACTTTCAGAACTGAAACTATCATAATGCAGTTGGCAATGTGAGGTATAAACGATTTGAGGGCAATGGCACAGCTTTGAGTGGAAGCAAGGGATGGTACATACCACGGTAACTAGAACTTAATTGTTCCAGTTACCGTGGTTCCGACGGCACTTACATAGGAGCGCCAAAATAACCGATTTTGAATATAGAAACAGTTAGAAACTATATTAAAAAAAAAAAAAAAATACTTAGTTAAATTTAATGTCAATATGATGGTTAGTGATTTCATGGGCCAATATAGAGCGGGTAAAGGGGTAGGATTATTGCTTAAAGGATACGGATCCTGTAAAATTAAGAAAACAAATAAAATTATAATAATAAAAAATTAATAATATGGAACAAATGTGTGGTTATAGACAGTTTTCACTTCGAAGCACGTACTTAGTGTTTGGAAAAAAATACTTATATTTCCAACTCACTTGGAACCCTTAACTATTTACGACTTACTTAGACCTCCCATAACGAAAATCCTGCATAAATCCTTGCAATAGTAAACGAAGAGTCAACGGTAAACTTTACTTTCTTTTTTTTTTTTTTTTAATTTGTTAATAAATTGGCATTCAATTTGATATTTTTTACAATGATATCATAACAACAGCTTATCGGGCCGAAAATTATAGGACCACAGCACAAAAGATTAGTTTGTATACGAACTATTTTAAGCTTGCATTTTTGTGGGGCGGGCGTTCTATAGACGGCATATTACATCATGGTTATTAAAAGCTCAATGAGCTCAAGATATTTTAAAATAAGAGAGGTTTAAATAATAAAAATATATATGTGGTAATAAATAAAAACAAATCACAAATTATTTCTTCAAGTAAAAAAATTAAAAATAGTGACAAATCATTTAAAAAAAAAAAAAAAATTCTCTAAAATCGAGATATATAAAAGTGTGAACACTAGGCTGATGAATATTAATCAAAATCTTTACTTCCGTTTATACAGGGTATGTTTGCCTTTTTTTTTTTTTTTTTTTAACTTGGTATATTGATATTGTTTTAAATGTCGATTCACGATATAGTTGAATAATTTATAGTAAAATATTAATTAATATTATCAAGTTGTATTTTATATTAAAATAATCAAGGGAAGGGGGAATGTTCCTCTGAAGAGTTACACGTGCTACGGCACACAGGTGCAGGAAAACCGTATATGTTGAGAGGCCCAGACAATTGGTATTAGGACATTTCTTTCTCACGTCAAACATTGAAAAACATAACACATTGTGTCTATAAAACATAAAAATATAACATATTTTTAATTTTATTATTTCGCCGCTTTAGGCTACTTCAACACTTACTAGACAAACGATCAAGCCTTCCTCTTAACTACAAAAGGCTCATCTACATGACTATTATAAGACCAATCTGGACTTACGGAGTAGAGCTTTGGGGCTCTACTAAACCATCAAATTCTTCCCGCATCCAATCCTTACAATCCAAAATCCTTCGTAAAATCCTCAACGCTCCTTACTTTGTCACGAATAAACTTATTCATAAAGACCTTAATGTTCCCTATGTTACTGATTTGGCCCGGACTAGGTATCAATCCTTTCATGACCAACTCTATTCTCACTCTAACCCACTAGTTTCAATCCTTTCTTCCTCTTCAATTCCGGATAATCCTCCGAGGCGCCTGAAAAGGAAATGGCCCCGGGACCTTCTAGTTTAAAATATTTTTAGAGTGCTGCCATTGGTTAGTGTCTCTACATGTTTTTCATGACAGTTTTGTATATTACCATCACATTTACTAGATGTATTTTTATTTAATACAGTTGTAAATATCAATAAATATGTTTTAAAAAAAAAAATTATTATTTGGTTTTAAATAAGTAGCAAAACAATAGATAAAATTAACACCAACAAGACAAAATAAAATGTATTGTGGTTATTATGGTATAGTTATGGTCTGAAGAACCAACGATTTCAAATTCCCGTTTTGTAAACTGTTAATTTTTATAAGAGGAAAAATCATTAAATTAATATAGTATTTTTTTAAAATTACAATAACTTTCCCCGATCAGACCGATAATTTTAATTTCAAGAAACTTTTTGGGTCGAAACCATAACATATATATATATATATATATATATATATATATATATATATATATATATATATATATATATGTTCGTTTTGATATTAAATCGATATTAAAAAAATAAAACTAGACTTAAATATATGGTGTAAGTTTTAATGGAAAACATTATTTAACTAACAAATATGACTTGTTTCGGAAGTACAAAACTATCTATGAAGCAATGAGGTGAAACTTTTCAAAAATGAAGATATGAGAACATAAAGGATAGTGGGGTGAGTAACTGATATAAGAGAAAAGATAAGTACCTGCCAAGAATAGGGCACTTAGGACTTAGCAATAAAACCTTTATACTTTATCATGTCTTATCTCAACTTGGAAAAGTGGTAATGTACAAGAAACTTTAGTAAATTTAGAAATTTAAACAAATAAATAGGTTTTTAAGGTAAATAATAAATTTACTCATAATAACATGGAGAAATTGATATTTGCATGCCAAACGAAATTTTTTCTGCAACTCACTACGGCAGTTCAGTAACTATGACCTCTAGGCAACAAATGGGATCCATATGGCACGGGGTGGAATCTTTACTGGACACGTTCTGTTTGCATTTTTGAATTTTCTCAAAAAAGAAACTGAATATACGTTTACTTAACCGGACAATCCTCATACGTACTATGATTAGAATTTTTCAGAAGCTACTAATGTTAGAACTGACAATAATTAATGTTACCAAATGGAGCGAGAAAGGAACAAAAAAAGGTTTTGTTTTGATAGGAGACAAAATCTGGAAATATTCAAATGTTAGACCTAAAGTAACTTTACCAGTTTGCCTTTTCGGGGAGGAAAATTTTATTTTAAAAATCTGGTGCGGCCAACACACGATTTTCACTTACCTCCGTTGTTAAAATCGATCAAAGAAATTTCAAATTCAGTCAGAGATAAAAATGAGTGAAACCATTAAAGAATTAATTAAATTTGAATTTCTATAGAAACATATATTTTATTAAATAATCTATTATATTATTATCTAAAATAATCAGTTAGTTTTATCGGCTTTTCATCACTCTTTACTAAATGTTATAAGCTTCTGTATAAGATTATTTTTTTCTTAAATCTTAAGCTTTCCAACGGTATATTATACATCTATATTACTGTTCTTATGTTCAAAAAAAAAAAAAAAAAATTTAAAAACTTTTTTGCAGTTTTCTCCATAAGTTGGATATCGAGTTGGTTCCACTTATATGTTTACCTATTTTTATCAATACATAAGAAGTGCAAAATGTAAGGTATAAAGTGGTTCTTCTGGTTAGCTGATTGTGATGAAAAAGCTTCTGTAACATCTCGGGCGTATAGTTCTTTCAAATATGAAAATTCAGTTTCATTTTCGCGCTGGACTTACCACACACACAGATACATCCAAAAGGTGTATTTCCGTTGAAAACTGGAATTCGAAAATTTTTACGATCGCAATACTTTCTACTATATATTCCATAAATAGTATGGAAAAGTAAAAATTCTATCTTATAAGCAAAGTTGTATAAGGTATTGTAGAGTGATGAAAATTGGATAAAATAATTTATGTTGTGAAGTGAAGCCGTGTGTTGCGCGCACTCGATTTAACAGTGTATATTTCAATTAGCGATTATATATATATATATATTTGTCGGTCATTTCCCACCTGTTAACTATTCCTTCACACCTATTCACGATCCGCCAAAGGTGTTATCTTCAGTGCAAACATTTGGAAATACTCTCAAATATTTGTACAGTTTTGAAAAGAATTATACTCAATTTTTTTATCTTAAATATGCGAAAACACGATCCTAGTCTTTGCTGAGATGGGATGAGTGGTCCTTGAAGGTAGTTGGTTTATGCCAGTGGTTCCCAACCAGTAGTCCTCGGACCCCTGGGGGTCCGAAGATGATGTCCATGAGGTCCGGGAGATGTCACTGGAGAATAACTTTAAATTATCTTGACGTAAATAATTTAAGAAGCCTTGGCTTTTAATAAAAATTAGACATGCTCTACGCAGACAAATTCAACATTCTAACTGATATAATTAACTCAAGCTATGATATGATATAATTAACAGCTAGTGATCACTGACAAGTGACTGCTACTGCAAAATCAAAATCTTAAAATTGCTTATTGTCTAGTATGATGAATAAAATAATCTTAAAGGACAGATGGGTCGTATAAGATAGTGAACAATATTTTAAATGAATATTTGAAGAAATACATGTCTTGTATTACATTTAAATTTTAGGGATTCAATGTTTCGCGGACTGAAGTAAACTCCTAGAGCCTGTTTTTTTTTGTTTTTTTTTTTGTCCATTTCTATTACCCCATTTGGCCGTTTCTATCATACTGAGTTTCGATATTAGTGGTGTTTCTCATGAATCATATGTGATAAGGTGTAGCCCACTAAAAATCTGAAGATATCTCTAATATTTAAGATTTAGATTTTTAGAACTCACACAAGACTAAAACGACAAGAAACTGCTCGAAGATATCGATTACTACAACAATTACTAGACAAACGTTCAAAACTTCCATTATAGTACAAAAGACTCATTTACATCACATTTATCAGACCTATTTGGACATATGGAATCGAGCTTTGGGGCTCTACAAAACCATCTAATTCTTCCCGCATCCAGTCCTTACAATCCAAAATCCTGAATGCCCCTTATTTTGTTACAATTCAACTCCTCCATAATTACCTAAATATCCCATTTGTTGTAGACATAGCCCGTGATAGATACTCCTCTTAACTCCCTGCCTATACAAACCCACTTGTCCGTAACCTATCTTCCTTAGATATCCCTGATAACCGTTCAAGGCGACTGAAAAGAAGGTGGCCTCGGGACCTACTGCCTTAAAATAGTTAGTGAAGTGCTACCACTGGGTAGTTCTTTCTCAAGTCATTTTCATGATTTTTTTTTTTTCATTCCTCGTATTTACTTATTGGGCTCTTTAATACAGTTGTAAATTACTATAAATAAATTTAAAAAATAAAAATATTTTTAGAATTTAGGAGGTCCTTGCCAATGAAATGATAGATTGAAGGGATCCGCGAAATTTTCTTGTTAGGAACCACTGTTTTATGCTATTCCTTCTCTAATTTCTAACTGATACTCTAACTCTACTTTACAAATACAGACTCGATAAGGCACTACCGATAAGAAGCTCTCCTTATCACTATCGACAGCTGAGACATGACTAGACTATACACTGACCTCTAGGGTGAGAGAGGTGACGAGGGGCGGTAGATCGGCGGCAGAGAGAGCCTCCCGGTAGCGGGCCCAAAGACCTGCAGCCTTGCGGTACCTGGTGGCCAGCTCTCCCAGGCCGGCCTCTGCACGGGCCCAAGCAGCCTCCTCCTCCCTCACCTCCGCCCGCAGCCGCTCCCCTACCTCCGCACGCACCACCTTCTCCAGGCTCTGTCCAGCAGACCGCAGCTCTTCCAGGCCGCCTTCTCGCTCTGTCAAGCTCTCCTTCACTCCCTGTAAAAAGGAAGGAAACATCTTATAAACAAATGATTTTAGAGAAAAGAAACGTTAAAAAAATAAATAATAATAAACGCTGAAAATTATTACACAATGGTTTATTATTTCGAAATAACTATATTAGGGTATAGAAGTTAGAATCACTCATAATTACTCCGAGAGATTTGAGGTGCGATCAGGTTTGAAACAGGGTGACTCCCTTTCACCTGTGTTATTTAATATAGCTTTGGAATATGTCATAGAAAAGGTGACAGTGTACTGGGAAAGGTTTAAATATGGGTGATAAAATTCCGGTTTTGGGATACGCCGATGATTTGGTACAAGTGCGTTAATAAAAACTGGTAAAGAAATAAGAATCGAAATAAATACCGATAAGACGAAATATATGACTAGTAGCAGAAACGGCGGCGATCTTGGTGATATTGATATATCAGAGCATACTTTTTAACACGTAGAGAAATTTAAGTATTTAAATTCAATGATAACAAGAAAAAATGAAATCCATGAAGAAATAAAGTCCCGGTTAAAAGCGGGAAATGCATGTTACTTAGCTCGCGGCTTCTGTTTAAAAACTTGAAGGTTAGAATTTATAAAACTATTATTCTTCCGACGGTTCTATTATTATTATTATATTAGGGTATAACTGTTTATAGCTGCTAATCTTTTCGATTTTTCTGTTTATCGCGCTTTACTGATTCTAAAACTCTACACATATTTTTCTATATCTTCAAAAATAACTTAGTTATGGGCGTATTTATGGGTAAAATTTCAATTTTTTCCCTTATTTTTTAAATATAATTATTCACGGCTTTTCTGTTAAAAAACACTGATAAATTTTTTCTCTGTCTTCAAAAAAGAGTTATGGGCGTATATATGGGCAAGATTTCACTTTGTTTTCCTTTTTTGTTAATGTTTATGGCGCTTTACTGATTCTAAAACCTTATTCATGCTGTTCTCTATCTTCAAAATTAACTGAGTTGTGGCCGTATTTATGAGTCAAATTCTAATTTTTCTCTTTTTCTATAATTATTCTCGTTTTTATTGTTAAACATTTGTTTACCCATTTCAAAAATAACTAAGATATTGAATTAAATCACCTTTAATCGGCAGCCATTTAGAAAATAAACAGCTGATATCAACGGCTAGGTGTTAGGATCATCCTTGCAAGCCGTAGTATTTTTAATATAATTAATTTTTTAATATACTTAAAAAAAATTTTAATATAAGTAATTTCCGCGGACGGCGGACGGCAGATAAACGGATTTCTTTTTTTAAATTCGTTAGTCGGGTGTTACGTATCTTGAAACGTAAGCCCTCAAATGTTAAGGGGGAGAGGGTAAACTTTTTTTGGTCGATTACAAAGGTTCATTATTGAAAATAATAAATCAAAATAAATAAACATAAAATAAAAATAAGAAAGCTGAAAGACAATTAAGGATGTTTAGAACTAAGAACTATATTTGATTAAGGGCTGCACTACAAGATGATAGAGACTGACAAGTGTGTGGGACAAGTCAGCTTCAGTAATTACCACACACTTTCAACGTATTATAATTACATAATTATATATATATATATATATATATATATTATTTTTTTTTTTTTTCTTTTTCTAAGCTGCATGGTATTTGGGGTTGAGTATAGAAAAATAGGGGAAGGAATCTGGGATCTCTTTTACTGCATTACATGCATAATAAGAGGGGACTGAGGACAGGAAAATTTTTAGAATAAGGAGCGAATGCAAGTCTGTTCTTGTAGTACATTAAGCCAATAGGGGCTCATAGGGGAAAACTCATCTGGGGCCCCTCTCTCTTTATTGTATCGTATTAACGAAAATAGAGGCACCAGATAGAAGTATAGAGTTAATATCAAGGCGTGCGCAGGATTTTCAGAGAGAGGAACCAGCAGGTTAAAAATTTAATTGTTAATTTTTTAAAAGACTGTCTACATATTCAAAGATACGAAAAATAAGTACGAGCTTAAACGTAACAAAAAAAATTATAACCATACATTATTTTATTGGACACTAATTTAAGATTGAGTTCATATCCCTGACCATTTACCATTTGGTTTAATTTTATGTAATTTGACTTTCCTTTTGTTTTTATGGTAAATATTGTATGAATGCGATCCTGCAGCAATATTATTATTGCACATTGTGACAAATTGTAATATATACGAACAAATAAATTTATATACCTAAAAAAAAAAATATATATATAAAAACAAATTCATAATTTAATATGTTTAAGATATGTCTGAAAACTTTCTTTCTTGTTTCTATATCCAGGCACCAATCGTTTTAAGGTGTTGGCGTTATAAGGATATTTAATCTTACTATTCTTTCAACACCGCAATATACATTAATATTTTTTTATTAAACAATTCATTTTATTCACAAATGTAATAATTATTAGCAATCTAAAATGCATATGTTTTATCATGTAGCCTAACTGTTATAAGCTATTACATTTCAGTATCACATAACCCGCGAGTTAAAGGCACTATAAAATTACACATTGTTTTTAGTCCGTTGCATTACATTTCGGTTCATCTATTTAAACTCTTTGATTATTTACGAAAGATATTCTGTTCTTCACTTAAAATTCAATCTTACTCCTTGAGAATTAGATATGACAATATTGATTGAATGGTCTTACTTCGTCAAATTGCCCAGAATGAAGTGGGAGGGAGCGTTAGGCCAATTTTCTGTGTTCAGTGCAATTGAATTATATTTTAAAGATAATAAAATTGATTATTTTTTTACCCTTTTTCGTGATGTTGTTTAATTAATTACTTTCTTCCCCCTAATTTTTCGTTGACTAGTTCTATAAGTCATATTTTTTCAAGAAACGAAATTATAAACAGGCTCACATCGTTTTAAAGGGAGCGGCGTGGTCAAGTGGGTAGAAGACAAGTCTACTGTTCTTCGGGGCCCATGTCCGGAACTCGGCTGAGGTAGAATTATTTATTCTGTTATTTCGGCTGTGGAGCAACCCTGGAGAATGAATACCCTCCTGGGGCAAACCCAGCCTATATAAAGTGGGTACCCAAAAATTGGGAGAAAAACATGGCGGCTGAGCGTGATCTAGGCCTAATCGCCTCATTGCATGGCCGTTAGCCGCTAAACAGTACGAATCTCTGTAAGTACTAGATGTATGGATTGTAGAGGCACTGGTGCTTTTTTTTTTTTTTTTTTTTCTCCTCATAATGCTTATTAAAATAAAATGGTAAAAATAAAATGAAACTCGTTTCTAAAATGGATACTTCATAGTTGATTATTAGGGAAAAAGAACCATTTGGTAATAATAACTTAGTAATCGACCAAAAAAATTACCCCCATTCAAAATATGAGAGCTTACGTTTTCAAGATGCGTAGATTCCGAATTACGAATGAAAAATATCCGTTTCTCCTAATTAATAAATAAATAAATACCAAAAAATTTGTCAGAGAATTAAATTTTTGACAAAATGAAAAAAAGAATTATTGAAATTGTTTAACAACTAGCTGAGATAAAGCGTTTTGAAACTAACAGTAGTGATATATTATCCTTTGAATTATTGCTTTTCATTTTATTTAATTGCCTATTAACAGCTATATAAACAGTTATAACCTAATATTGTTATTTGGAAATAATAAACCATTGTGTAATAATTTGCAGCGTTTTTCAACTTTATAAACAAAGGAAAATTACCGAATACAGCAAACTTATTCAGGATTACAATAGCGAAGAGAGGAAATGAATATCTGACATTAGCCTATGGTAAACAACACCTTCCTCTCTGATTCCCAGGTTTTGAAAATAAAGAGGAAACCGGCGATTATCAAAGTAAAGGAAAAGGTGTGGAAAATAGTGACAACTGATAAGATTAAACCGGAGGGGTATTAATACTATCAAAGGATAGGCGTTCAACTGTTGAATCGCCGTGCTTAAGCAGTTAGCACGAATATATTTCTCCCGAGTCAGCATATACTCCCAACTAATAGATTTTGTACAGTTTTAGACAAATGAAAACATAAAATAAATATACTATAATTTTATTTCTCTATGATTTTCATCGTCTTTGTTTATGAAGAATCTTCCCAAAAACAGTTATCGTCAGGACTATATCATTTAGATATATATTATATCAAACTATCGATGATAGATTCAATCACTTCAAGAATGATGGACAAAAAGAAAAAAAAAAATCTAAAAAAGCTATCTGTATTTTTTTCGATTGTAGAAACGTTCTTGAGACATTCACGAAAATTAGAAGCGTGCACCCGCGTGCCGTATAATATCATTACTAGGATTAGTATTTCTGACTTAAGGATTAATAAGCTCGATTTCTAACCGAAATATGAAATAGTGACAAATAATTAAGGGAAAGTATTCCGATCGTGAAAATTTTCAAATTCGAGTTTTCACCAGAAATACACGTTTTAAGGTCCCCTGAGTCCAAACGACTAAGTCCAAAAAGTTCTCTGTTGTAGGTGTGTTCGTGTGTGGTAAAACTAACACAAAAACGAAAAATCAAACGAAACAGAAATGTCATATCTGAGACAACTATACGCCCGCGATAATTACAGTTAAACTTTTTTGTCTAAATAAGCTAATTAGAAGAGCTACTTTATATCAATTTGCACTTTTTTACCATTTTCTCAAAAACGGCTTGATAGGCTCTAACGATTTTGATTAAACTCACTATATATTGATGTGTAAAGGGAGCCCGTGGCTGAGTGGCTAGCGCGCTAAAGGTCGTGAGTTCGAATCCCAGTCCAGTTTATAAGGATGTAAATAAATGGAGATTCACTCACAGCCGGGGGCGAGGCTATGTGAGACCCGTCAGCTAAATGGTTGCAACTTGTGATGGGCCAGATGCGTGTGAGGGAGTGAGGTTATAACACACAGCTGGTGGGAGCAAAGAGGTTATGTGAAATGGATTTGTCACTGCCTCAAACATGTTTATATTTTAGTTCTCTTTATATTTAATTGAAGGTCATTTTTATTTATTATTTTATTTTCTGTGATAGTTGTAAGATTATTTTATTTTACAGTGGGAAATCCATTGCGACCTCTCACCAGCTGTTGTTTATCTATCTCGATTATTGTGCGCTCCTCATATTGTCTCTTCTGTGTGCATTTTGTTATTCCTCGCTTTATTTACTCGTTTTTTGCCTTGAGAACAATAAAAGAATAATTAGTCACAATAGTACCAGGCTGTATTCATTTCGCCCTCACCTCCTTTAAAAACTCACAAAATTAGGCGTAGGAAGTGATGACCCTATGACAAAATGTATCGTGAAACGTGAGTGTAACCTCCCAGGAGATTGCACCGGGAGGCCCAGGATCTACAGAGCCGGTCGCGCCACTGGAAAATATATCGATGTAAAATTTAATGGGCTATAATATCACGTAGGTTTCACTCTGATTGATAGAGCTTAAATGCTGATTTTTTTTATTATTTTCTTCCTCTAAAGTACCTTTTATTTTCTAGATTTCAAAAAATGACTATATCATTATATCAGCATTGATAAACAACGGATAAATATACTAGTTGAACAAATTTGATAACCAGCTAAAGGAGAAAAGAGCAAAAATATTAATTTTTTTTTTCCGAACTTATGAATAGTAATAAAGAGGTATAATATACCGTTGGAAAGCTAAAGATTTTAGAAAAAATGTTATCCTATGTACAAAGTTGAGGAAGGTAATGTAAAGTGACGAATAGGGAATAAATTAAAATGATTATTGCACTAACAATTATATATTGTTATGCTATTTAATCTAAAACACATGTTTCCAACAAAATTTAATACAATTATTTAAACCTTTTTGAACTAAATTTTATTTAAAAGTTGTTAAGTTGATTTTAATACCGAGGTAAGTGAAATTCGTGTGCAGCCCGCACCAGATTTTTTGTATAAGCTCCTGCATACCAATTAGGTTTAGCAGATAACCATAAAACTGGTAGCGTTTCGGTATAAAGATGTTTCAGCCCGACTTTATCGAACGCCATACACTACTTTTGTTTACGCATGAGTAAATTTCAAGAACGACTCTTGTATTTATGAAGTATGAGATGATTCGGGTGGCTGTCATAAAAGATTGATATTGAAAAACTATTTATAAAATAACGTTTCGACCAACTTTACGAGTCTTCTTCAGGGTTGGTTCGTTGAAGTACGGAAGCAGAATTGACTCCTGTGTGTGTATGCTCTTGAGGAGAGGGTATGAATTTCTCCGATTTAGAGATCGATTTTCGTGTCTTCGATAAAAAAAATTACTATTGTTTTGCATCGGCATTGGGTTTTTATGATGGGAGAATTTAATATTAGATGTTGCAAGAGGCACATAATTTATACCTCTCCTTTCGTCTCTATGGTGGCTTGATATACATTGTATTCAATCTTTAGAATTATAAGAGTCATACCTTATTATTTTATCAAGCGTAATAAAAAAATAAATGAACAACACTACACAATACGTGTTATCTATATTGCTCTCTATCAAATGTCATTGTGCAAAAACTAAACGACAATATTAATTATCACGCCCGACAGTTATGAGAGCAAGATATTGACAGGAAATGCCTGTTAAGAATGTAAAGGAAATAACTGCATATCCTTTAAACACGTCATTTTTATATTAAAGAATACAATAAATATGCACTCGAACAGAATTTTCCAGTTCTACAAGTTGTTCAATGATGCCTATTGTAACAAATGCAAGGTCAATATGGGTCGGAGATATTTCAATACACACAATGCCAGGTTGAGTCCCTTTTCAGATGCGGAAGCCATATCTCTTGTCACGTCATCGCTGTGGACAGTTATACCTCTCGCTTTCTTTAAAACGTTTTTTTTTTTTTAACTTCACTTTAAACGTATCTAAGTGAGATACCGTTCTATGAATATGAAGGGAAAATATACATTAATATCCTGCGGTTATCACAAGTGAAAGATAAGTCACGTTTCGCAACTGATCTAAGAAAGTGGTTGAGTTAATGTGTCAGTAGTTAAATATACATAACATCACTCTGAGCCTAATAAACGTAACCTAGAACAAAGGAATGGTGAAATGGAGTATCCCACCCACAAATACGAGGAATGTCAAAGATGGTGGCTGGTGACAGTACGGCACTGTGGGATCAAGATGTTTGTTTAATCATTTAACATCACTCAATATTACTGTGGCTAATTGGGCAATGATACGGTGGGATATGTTTTTATTAGTAACTTTTATTTATCCCAACTTCATAAATGTTATTATCTTTAGCTGACTAACTAATTATGTGACTGAATTAGCCCAGACGTACTGGACTTATTCTGCATATTGCTCATTATTCTTATGATAAAAAATGTCCCAACTATTTTCATTTATTTATTCAAAAGTACACCTTAATTTTAAAAAAATTTAAAATACGTTAAACATCATTTTATGGCATAAGGATTGATCATGATCACTTTTCCATAAACCAATCACTTTCTGCACTCCAATAACCTTTAATAATATCCCACATATATCTGTAAAACAGTTCCGTTCTAAAAACTTGCCGGCTTCTTCAAAAATAATTTTAAAATAGTCTACACTTACAAATGATAAGGCTTATTTTAACTTTCTGAGATGAGTTTTGGAGCTTCACCGAAACATTTAATTCTTATCGTATTCAATCTCTTCTTTCCCCTAATCTCATAGCTCCCTATTTTATTACGGAAAAAAAAATCGTCGTCAATATTCGTAATGTAGCGGATTTGACTCGATCCGGATAACTTTCCTTCCATATAAGACTCAGTTTCCACTAGTTTCAAACATTGCTTCTTCTTCGATGTTTTTTTTTTTTCTTTTTTTTTCCCCACCCCTACCTCGCCTTTGAAGGATTAATGCCGAGATAAAAGTCCCCTCCGGAACCGAGAGTTGAACTCGTAATTTTTTTGGTTTCAAAGTATTATATATAAGTATTATAAAGTATTAGGTATGTAACACGGCCTTACATTTTGTTTAATTCGGATAGGGATCTTTAACGAGTAGCAGACATCGCAAATCTAGGGACCACCACTTTACTTTCCCTCCGAAGGAAGGAATAACCAAGGATTTTTTAGTCATTTTAAACACTCCTAGGGTAATCCTCTGGTTTCGAACCCGCAAACCCGCGTATAGAAGGCAGTTATGCTAACCACTGTAGAGAAATCTAATGATATGATTTAAAACATCTGGGAATGGTAATGCCAAGTTACGAATATCATTACGAGGTTAACTGGTAAGAAATTAGAAAACTAAATTGACGTAGGCTTACGTTTATTTGTTTTATTAATTTAAAGTTTTTGTTTGTTTATTTATTTAACGTCACTTTGCTACTATGGCTAATCGGACGATGCTACAGTGGGACTCCTAAATTTTGCCTATCCAGGTTTTATTAGGATAGGGATCTTTAACGAGTACCTGACATCGCACAGGCTCAGGACCACCTTTTAACGTCCCATCCGAAGGACGGCGTAACTAAGGATTTTTACTCCCATTAAAAAATCCTAGGACCACCTGCGGGTTTGAACCCATGACCTTTTGCATAGGAGGCTGTTACGCTAACCACCCAGCTTAATTTAAAGTAAAGCCTCGAATTCTAAGGTTAAAATACTTTTCTTATTAAATTAAGAAAAAAATGGTCGAGTATTGAAAAAGATAGATTATTGAAAATAAGACGGTAGGTTTTTTTTTTTCTTTTTCGAAAATTGCTAAGAACTAATAATCTTAAACGGCTTTATAAGAGCAAATTATAGCCATAAAAAAAAAAAAAATAGGACTCCTAGTAATTTCTAGTAAGAATTATTCTTTAATATAGCAATCCTTTGCCAGCGTGAAGAATAGTAGAAGAAATACCTTCCTACAACATCAGAAAATACTGGTTTTAAACGGTCAAAATTATACGTTAAACACGCTAATTACTATATCATTAAAACGCTTTTGTCAGCAACTGGTGATAATATGTGTAAATGGAGTTAGGTTTAACTCCTGCCGACACAAATGAGTAAAATGTCCGTCTTCTTTTTTTTTTTTTTTTTTTAATTTTTTTTTTTAATTTAACGTTACTTTATGCTACTATGGCTTATCGGACGATGCTACAGTGGGAGTCCTAAATTTTGCCTATCCAGGTTTTATTAGGATAGGGATCTTTAACGAGTACCTGACATCGCACAGGCTCGGGACCACCTTTTAACGTTCCCTCCGAAAGATGGCGTAACTAAGGATTTTTTACCCCCATTAAAAAATCCTAGGACCACCTGCGGATTTGAACCCGTGACCTTTGGATCCGTCTTCTTAAAAGTAAAATTTTCAAGGAAGGATACAAACAAACGACGAAGTTTGCCTCAACTTAAGGAAAATGCGAAAGGTGTCTTCTTAGAATGAAAAAAACAAACAAGCAAAAACTATGATAAATCTACGATAATGACTATAGCTAACAATTTGTTAAATTTTAGACATAAGGTAAACAGAGATTTGTTGACACATTAAACAGTATGAGTAAGCAGAATAAGTAGAATTGAGTAGTAACATTTATTCCTTAAACAACGTAAAGGAAGAACGAACCTTACTCAGTAATAATCTCACATTTTATCTCGATATCTCACTCATTTGACAAAAATGTCAAATCAGGAGCGAAATGTTTCTTTTTTATAGCCACCCAAGTCTGTTTCTAATGCCTTCTCTCTTTCATAACTTGAGTTACCCTTTACTCAGGGGCAGATTAGGACAAGAATGGAACCTCAGCGGTAAACTGTTGGAACTTATAGACAATAAATAAAAAACTAATTTTTTGTTCGATATTTTATACAGTGTTTTTGAAATTTTTTGGGTAATTTTCAAAATCATTAAATTAAAATATTCTAAGTCCGAGAATATTCTTCGAGTCCTTTCCTATCGCTTAGTTTAGAGCCAGTTCAGAGGTATTTTTTGGATTGAGAGAGAGAGAGCCTTTTATATTTTTTGGATGGAAAATTGAATGGGTTTAACATATTTAATGACTTCAATTGAGCATAACAGGACGAGCTATCAAAATATTCTAGGTAACCTATATTGAGGATGTATAGTCTACTTATGAAATAGTCATAGGCAGTCTAAAAATATTTTAATTTTGACGACGTTTCGTCTCAAACTTGACCCTCAGTTGATACTTGTCATTGCTCAGAGACGCCTCGAGACGAGATGATAGCTCACAAGTTTGTGTCGAAACGTCGGAAAAATTAAAAATTATTAAACTGACTCCCGATTATTTCTGCCTATGTATTCTAGGCAAATTATTGCGGTAACTCAAGAATATTGATATTAGAATTTATTTAGGAGTATTATGAATTAGCCATTATTTTTTTTTATGAGATTACTGTGAGTAGGGAGGGAACCATTTGGCGCCGTGTTGATTCCAGTTAAACTAACAAATTTTTATTGTTTTGTTAATCTAAGGTATCATAAATTCTTCTTCTGAACTGTCGGATTATTTCTCATGGTCAGAATGAACATACAAAAATATTTGTATCTGCGATACACAACACTCATACTTCTAATAGATACCTAATTTAAAAAAACAAAAACATTATTCAGAACATTTTGTTCAATTTTTTTGAAAATCTGGTGCGCGCAACACAAGACTTTCACTTACCTTCATTGTTAAAATGAATTTAAGAATTTTTACTTTCACTTACCTATATATAAAATATATAGTAAGGAAAAGTGTTTTGATTGGAATTTCAGTTTTCATTGGAAATACACGTTTTAAGGTCCCCAGAGTCCAAATGACCAAGTCCCGTAAAAAAGTCTGTGTGTCCGTCCGTCCGTGTGTGAGAGGTGTCTAGCACGAAAACTAAAAGTCGTACATTACTGAAATTTCATATTTAAGATAAATATTCGCCCGAGATGTAACAGCAACTTTTTCATCAAAATCCGGTTACCAGAAGAGCTACTTCATACCAAGTATTTAGCACCTTTTTACGATTTTCTCAAAACGATTTTGATTAAACACCCTATGTCAAGCCCTGTCAGACTGTTTCAATCAGAATGAAACCTACATCATAACGAGTTAAATCGAAATAGTAAGAACCGTTTTTGAAAAATCGAAAAAACATATAATCGAAAAGGTATATAATGGTTCTTCTGGTTAACTAGATTTTGATGAAAAAGTTGCTGTAACGTCTCGAGTGTATAGCTGCCTGAAATAAGAAATTTCAATTTCACACAACTGTTCGTTTTCGCCTTAGACTTACCACACACAAACACAGACCTTTTTACGGGACTTGGTCATTTGGACCCAGGCATTTATTTCCGGTGAGAACTCGAATTCGAAAATTTTCAAGAACGCAATACTTTCTCCCATTATATTTTTCAAATAAAGGTAAGAGAAAATAAAACAATTAGTTTAGTTTATATCAAAACACGCTATAAAACAATACACGATGAAATCATCTAATGTGACTAATTGGCCGATAATTTATTATGTTTTCAAGAATTTACAGTTATTTCTGGAAATATAAAATAAACTATTAAGCAATTATTACTGTAATAGACAAGCAATTTGAAACAAACTCCTATTTTTCCCGGTAGAACTATATTAACTTTTATTTTTCAGAACTTCATTTTGATTAATTAAAACGCGGGAATACACACGCGCGCGCGCGCGCAATACGCACACAAACATGTAAAATAATAACAAATAAGGCATAAAAAAAAATAAAAAGACAAAATAATTCAATATGCTACCCAAAAATGAAATTGTTATTTATGTCTACTTTATTATTTATATATTTTTTATAACAATTAAATTTAAAATATTGCAGATACTACACTACTAAGGTAATAATCAAGTTGATTTATCTACATTTAAAGCATCAAAGAGAAACCTAGTACAAACCGAGCACTTATTCAGAGAATGGGATGCTGCGATGTATTCATCTGTAGATAAACATTTTTTTAAGAAACGAAGGTTTTTTGTTTTCACAAATCATTAAAAACTGGACACAGAACTGATGAAAATTATTTTCGCTAACACAAAGTAAAGAAAATCCCAACACGACGCACTGTTAACTGAGCTTATTGCCACTGATAACACTATCACTGTGACCCTATATCTAGCCTAAACTCAACTGAACTAACTCCTCATGTAATCAATATGTACGCTCGCGTTATGCGTTACGTCTTCTTCCACATTCTTATCTTCATTAAACAATTTTAGCGTGTTATAGTTAATACATAAAATTTGTTAGTATTATAAATAAAATAGCAACCTTTTCAGTAAGGATGTTTAATACAACACAGGGACTGAAGGTCCCTTTATTTAAATTTTGATAAAAGTGACGAATGACTATATCATAAACGTTATAAAACGAAAAAAAAAAAATAAAAAACAAATTTAGAAGATTATAAACATTCAGAATATAGTACATAGAAATAAATAACATGGAAACACACCAGAAAGTAATAAGGCAAACAAATATAAGATATACACATTTAAAACAAACGTAGAGAAATAAAAGTGAATAACCTATGATTATTGTTTAGGAATATATTTTGATTGTTAATTTAAAAATAAAAATCTAAATTATTTTTCACAAATCAAAAATATTTCCCATAACTTGGAACAAACACTTATTTTACTTTAAAAATATAAATGCATGTTACATGCATAATAATAATAAGATGGATAAGATCAAAAGTGATTGAACATTTTGAAGTAGATTTATTTTGAAGCAGATGTAAAAACTAACGAAAGGATAAAAATAATAGAATGTCTTGAAGTATATTTACATAAATGTAATTTATTATTGAACGAATTATATAATATTCATTTCTTATTCCGAAATATATAATATTATTCTTCTATTTGTATAAATTGGCTATACATTAAGTATTCTTTAAGTTACTGGGAATAAATAGCATGTTGAAAATTGGCAAGAATGTGTTAATTGCCTCATTCGCCAAATGGCTAGTCAAGAAGAAATTTGTTTTTTTCCGAGTACTTATTTTGGATGTTCTTGTGGCTTAAATTATGATGAAAAATCCAAAATTCAAAAAGTACTGTCAAAAGAAAAATTTCTTTAATTATAGATAAATATAGATTAAGTCAGTTATCCAACTTACTAAAGTTGAAACATCACTGGAATGTATATTTTTTTTAAATGACCATTTACCTATTCTCTAGCTTTATTTTACGTATATGTGTTTCTTATGATTTTGTTCTATATTATTGTAAAAAAAAAGGATTTATTTATTAAAGTCTTATTTAATCACAGAGGATTTATTTATTTAATCACTACTAGATTATTCTACCCATTAATAAAAAAATACCAGAACTAATACTGAAAATAGTTACAAATTTCTAGACAAGTTTACCAGTTTATGTTTGTATACTGAACCATTAACTAGTATTATACCAAATAGTTACGAGTCTTTATCATCTTTTAATCTATAAATAGTTGTCAGCTATTTCTGTCATCTTTATTTATGTTGCTTTCGGATTCCTTTTCTTTGTCTTATGGCTTCCTGTATCCTTTCTCTGAAGGAGCTCAATAAAAACTTTTGTAACCAATAACTACCAAATTATTATAAACAATCACTTTTCAAAGGATAGCTTTACTGATTAAATAACTCTCGCTAAAAGTTTTCAATTTAATTTAAAATTTTATCAGTTTAGTTATTGGGTGAAACCTAATCATACTATTACTTCTTTATAATTGGGAGATGAGGCTTAGATTTACACTTTTTTCATTATTTTGGTTCAAAATGGTGACAAATTAAAAGTTTCTAATATCCACATGCCACCAATAAATGACAATTGTGGAAAAAGGTCATGTATTGGAATTGTTATAACAAAGCTTAAAAAAATATATTAACATAAAAATATATATTCAATTAAAATCATTTTCTTTTTTTATTATTTTTATTTTATTTTATTCTTATTATAATAAACCATAGTGTCATACTGTGATGCTCTGACGCATTGGTTCTTAACTTTGCACTGTCGGGCAACCTGGACTCCGATTGACGGACTTCGTCTTCAGGGTGTTAAATTTCTTGAGAAGCCATTTTCATGATATTATCTGTTTGTTTTAGTCGGGTTGTCCCGACAGGGGTACAACTAGGGTAGTAAGAGAAGAGAAAGGCGAAAACTAAGAAGCAAAAAAAACAATGATATTCGCGTGGTCTTAAAGGCCGTTTCATGACAAAAAAAAAAAAATATATAGTGTAAAAATTAGCAGTTTTCTAAACCATTACTATTGGATTGTCCGAAAAGTTTGCAGAGATTTTTAAAATAAAATTTACCTTTAATTTTTTTCTACTAAAAATGAATCACAAAGCTAATGTTTATTTATATGTCTTTAATCCTCATGGAATTAGCTGTTTACACACTGAATTTGTCTTTATTAAGGCTCAGTAGTGTAGTTTATTGCAAACCAACATGAGTGACAATTCAGTTCATTTTCATCATATTATGCTATTCTTTTTTAAAAAGGGGAAAAACGCAACCCAAACTGCAAGAAAGATTCGTGCTGTGTATGGCAGTGATTCAATTGCTGATAGCACGGTTCAGAAGTGGTTTTCATGGTTTAGATCAGGAGATTTCAATTTGGAAGACCAACTTCAGGCTGGCCAGAGTTCAATGCTTGACATCAAGGATATTATGACGGTCATCGCAAACAATCCATGAATTACTGTCCGTGAGATAGCTGCGGAGTTAAGAGCCTGCAAATCGATCATTTTTGATCATCTAAAGAAGACCGACCGAATACGTCTGTTGTTATGACGTTTGGGTTCGTTGGGTTGGGTTCAGGACTCGGCTTAAAGGTTATTAAGCTTCAGATGGTAGGTTTTACTCTCCTGAAATCGCTTCTTTGAATTTCCATCTTTTCCATTCCCTCGAAAATTTTCTACAATGGAAATCCTACTCTTCAGAAGATGACGTAAAGGACAGTGATTTTTGGAAAAAAGCGATAATGAACATTTCAAGCCATTGGGAAAGGGTTATCGCTAACAGTGGTAACTATTTTGTAGATTAAATAAATAAATTTTAAGCTGTTTATCAATTATAATTTTTGTATAAATTTCTCTACAAACTTTTCGGACAACCCAATCCATAGAATATCAATGATATTCATACAAAATAAATAGTAAATTAGTTTTGATTATCAAGAGAAGTAATTTCGGGAGCCTGTGGCTGTGAGGCTAGCTCGCTAGTCAAGCACAGCAAAAGTTGTGAATTCGAATCCCAGTCCGGGAAAGCCTTTTTCAAGCATATAAGCACCCCCAGGGTATATGAGACCCGTCGGCCAACTGGTGGTAAGTCATAAAAATAGTCGTAGGGAGTGATGACCCTAACCTAAAATATCATCAAGAATCACGGTGTGGAATCTCAGGAAACCATATCGCACGACCAAGGATCTCCAAGGCCTGTAGCGCAAACCGGAAAAGAGAAGTAGTTTTCAAATGTTTATAAAAATTATTTATGCTTTAAATTAATGTAATAAAAAATGCCTACCTGTAGCCTTGTGCTAGCTTTGACAATCCTCGGCAAATCGATTGGCCCTGCATCTATTCTGAGAAGTTCCATCATGTAGTCTGCTTCTCGTACAGTGCTTCTAACTGTTTCCAGTTTAACCCCGTAGTTATCCCAGAGATGAAGCCTGGATAGTATCAATGCAAGAAGATCTTCCGCTCTATTGCTTAGAGATACATGCGATTCCGACAGAACTGCTATTTCTTTTTCTATACTGAGTAAACCTAATCTTGGTTTGATACCAAAAGGCAATCTACTAACTGTTTCTCTCAACCAAGATATTTCCATTCTTTCATCGCACAAGGTCTTCACAACCTCCTGAAAAGAAGAAAAGATTATTTTTTTTTTTTTTTAATATAAAATTAAACAGAAACGTCTAATAACAGGATCATATTTTTTTTACTATAAAAAAAACAAATTGCCAATTATAAAGCAGCCAAAATAAATTCAAGAATAATGATTACGTTTTGAGATACTATAGTATTTTATATAATAGGGGTACTCACTACGTTTGCTATAGCATGCTATTTGTGTTATTTTGCTAAACCCGTTTCTACAGTTATTTCCTGTATAAAATTGATGGTTTTAATAGCACAAATAGCATGCTATAGCAAACGTAGTGAGTACCCCTTATATAATATAATGGTCCATGTTAAAACGACAAAGAGCTTAATTTTCAATTCACTCGAGTGGTCATAATATGTTGAATTCCATGCTTGAAAAGAATTCTTTCAATTAGGTAGGTAAGGGAAAGAAAAATCAGTTCAGCCTATCAATATTAATGTTTCATTGGAATAAACAAATTTTTTGTAGATAAAGGAAAGAAATTGTGAAAATGAAAACAAATAAATTGGCATAGAAGAAAAAAAAACTGCAACTCAACAGCCCATGAAGGGTCTTGGGTTCAATATATATACGCATTATGGTGATTAGGAAGAGATCACGTTCAGCCAGCAGATTTTCCCAACATTTTTGGTATCCACTTTTTAGAAGCTGAGTGTGCCTCAGAAGGGTCTCCATATCTCAGGGTCAACCCCTAGCTGAAATAACAGAATAACTAATTATTCTGTTACAGCTGGCATTCGACCCTAACAGTGGACTAGTGCTCTATTCACTAAACTATGCCGGTCCCTATTGGCATAGAAAAAAATTATATCTTTTAGGAAAGAGGTAGCAACATGATTTACCTATTTCTGAACCATTTGCGCAAACATAATACAAATTAGTATGTCTGATAGAACTGAGTTTTATAAAGTTATTAAGCCTAGATGTCATACAGCGAGACTTCCTTCTGTATAGGTTGTTCCTGATGAGGTCAGCTTAAAAGATCTTAGCGATAGATATGTCTTTTATTAATGGAATAAATCTCAACATGATCATTATAGTGCAGAACTAAATCATCTTCAATGAGTAAGTTACATGTTTTGAGGGATTCTTATCAATTATGGCTTTCACATACTAATGGAGAGATATCAAAGGCGTGTATAGTTTACCTATACAATATTCTCCGAACATGTGAACATAAAACATTCATGCCAGCCAAATTAAATAGTTACTCATCAAGAATACTATATAGTATACCAATTTATGCAACTATTTATTCAATGTAGGATTATTCTTCCAGTATTTTGGCTACATTATAAAATAATGTTTAAATATTTTAAAACAATACACATTCAGTTAATTTAGTCTGTTAGAGTGAAATGATACTTATTATACTTTTTCTTGAATTTTAAAATTCATAATTTAAAAGACAGTTAAATGAGACTGTGTAATACACCTATAGGGGTCGAAATTGTTTTTTGAAAACCTTGCCTCAAAATAGGCTATTATGACCCATCAAACTTAATTCCGAAACCTACCTTTACATTAACAAGTGCCTGCCGAACAACATCTTCACCACCATCTATTGTCGGTTCCCATTGGTCCAGGACTTTAAGAGCTTTGTTCTGAATCCTAGCTATCCTGTTCATACCATTTCGAACGGAAGCAATCCTGTCCCTTAAAGATGCTGCAGCTGAATATTCAACAGAGGATTGTGTTATTAAAATCCTAGCTCGCCCTTGAAGTGATGCAAGCCTCCTACGCTCTGAGGCAGGGCCAAGACCATAGCGCAGCAATTCCTCATCGATATTACTAGCTCCTTCTTTCAATACCTGTTTCATATTTGATTTTAAGATTAATATTGATTATAAGATTCAAAATAAACACGATGACTGATTTCGTTAAATTTTACTGACCTGTAATTTTCCAACATAAAGGTCCAGCTCTTCTTCATTGGATATGTCATGATAGTTATTGAGAGAATCTTCCATTTGTTTCAACCTTGTTTCTATTATTTCTAATCTCTCGCCAGAACTTAAATCTGATGGGATCGCCACTTCGACTTCTTCTAATCTGTTATTTACAATATCCCATCTATGACTCAATTCTTTAAGGATATCAGTCTGCTGTGGTTCATCAGTTACAGGTAAAATTTTCATGGCATTATTAAATCTTGTACAAAGATCACTATAGACCGTTTTTTGAACTTCATGTTCAGCTTTGAGTTCCTAAAAGGGCAAAAGTAGAAAAATAATTCAATTTAATGTTATTTAATAATTGACATGATAAAAATTGTTTTCTAGTAATCAGAAAAATAAATAAAATTTACCCAAAAAGATTGAATGTCTAGAGGGGGAACATAGTTCTTAATAACAATATCAAGCCATCTACTAAGTTTAAGGAAGGAATTTTCATATCCGATCCAAATATCTTTGAATTCTGTCAGCTTCCTAACATTGTCTGAGACTTGCTCTTCAAGATTTGCAACAGTACTTCGCAGGGCTTCACAAGATTCTTCTAATCCACTACAGGATATTAAACCTTGCAAGGTATGTGCAGTTTCAAGGAGTTTCCAAATTCTTGCAGAGTGCAATTCAATATCATTCATGAGGGACTGAAAATATAAATTAATATAAAATCGATCCTATGAATAAATATTAGGGGGACCGGAAAGTAATGTCGTTTTCTTACGCTAAATACAAACACATACATTTTTAACGAGTCTTTATTTTTAATCAATGATGTATTCCCCATCATTGTGAATAACCTTTTGCCATCTAGTGAGTAAATTTTCAATCCCTGATCGATAAAAATTAATTGGTTTTTCGGCAAAATATCTAGAGATGGCATTTTGGATATCATCCAAATTTGCAAATGTTTTGCCACTTAAAAAGTGTTGCAGCGCTCGGAATAAGTGGAAATCCGATGGTGCAACATCGGGCGAATATGGTGGATGAGGCAGCACCTCCCACCCCAATTCATTAATTTTTTCTAGAGTTCGCCTTGCGCAGTGCGGTCTTGCATTGTCATGTTGGAGAATGACGCCTTTTCGGTTGACAATCGCTGGCCACTTTTCAATTAAAGATTGATTGACTCGCTGCAATTGTTCGCTGTAGAGGTCTGCAGTAACAGTTTGTCCAGGTTTCAGTAATTCAAAATGAACAATGCCGCGAATACTCCACCAAACACACAAAAGCGCTTTTTTGGGGTGTAAACCAGGCTTAGCAGTACTCCGAGGGATTTCATTTGGAGAGAGCCACTGCCTTTTGCGTTTTGGGTTATCATACAGGACCCATTTCTCATCTCCTGTGATCAAGCGATCAAAAAACGCTTCTGTGTTGTGTCGTTGAAGCAATAAGTTGCATGTGATTGATCGGTTAGCCTTATTCTGTTCGGACAGATTATGCGGGACCCAAACACCTGCTCTGCTTACTTTCCCAATCTGCTTCAAATGTTCTTGGATGGTCGACCAAGGTTTGTTGAGACTGTTTGACAATTCCTCGATCGTCTGACACGGATTTGCTTCCACTTCCGCCCTTAACACGTCGTTGTCTAACGCTGATGGTCTTCCTGATCGATACGAGTCGGAAAGATCAAAATTACCCGATTTGAACTTGGAAAACCACCTTTGGCATTTACGAATGTCCAGTGCATTTGGATAAACATCGCAAATGTTTTTGGTAGCAACTGTTGCGTTATTTCCCTTGCGAAACTCAAAGAGCATGCAATGCCGGATGTGTACCTCTTCTGGTATTTGGCTGGCCATTTTACCCAAAATTACAAAAAAAAATTGTCATTCAATTGTCTATAAGTAAAGAAATCACTATAACCTCACAATGTCTTTGGTACGCCTCTGAACAAAACAATGAGCTGAGAAATGACAATCAAGTATTGGCATGCGCAGAAACGACATTACTTTCCGGTCCCCCTAATACTAATCATAAAATGAATAGATAAAATGATAATCTAACCTGATAAAGCGATAAATATTGATGATAATCAGATGTTGATACGCCAGATAAATTCGGAACTCTTTCTTGGGCAACTCGAAGCCACCCCCTTTCTTCTGCTAACCCTTGCTCTAATAAAGTCCAACGTGAAGCTCCCAGAGCTAAAGCTACAGCTCTCTCTCCAGCTGATTCCAAAACTTCACTGGCTATATTATGTATCCTACTATGTAATTTTGCATTAGCTGTTCTAGTTTCTTCATCTAAGGAGCTTTCCAAGGACTCCAAAATAGAACGACAATGAGATAAAGAAATGAAGAATTTACGTTCCTTTTGCATTTCATTCTGAAACAATAAAATAAAATAAAAAAATAATTCTTAGATTAATATAAATTTTAATAACTGAAGGATTGAAACCATCAAAGTTAATTCCTAACCTGGCATTATAGTGCTTAATTCATAACCTGGCATTATAGTGCTTAGAAGGCATAATGTATTTTAAAGTAACATTTTACTTTCATATATTAACATTAACATTTTACTATATGAAATATATATTAAGGGAAAGTATTGCGGTCGTGTAAATTTTCGAATTCCAGTTTTCAACGGAAATACACATTTTAGGGTCCCCTGAGTCCAAATGACAAGTCACACGATAAGGTCTGTGTTTATGTGGTAAGCGCAAAAACGATAAGTTGTATAAAACTGATATTTCATATTTTAAGAGCATCTATGTCTTGAGATGTTACAGCAACTTTATACCATGCATTTTGAACGATTTTAAGGTTTTCTCAAAAACGGCTCAAACGATATTGATTAAACTTGCTATATCTATGTAAAATTTAATGGGCTTTGATATGATGTAGGTTTTACTCGGATTTAAATAGACTTCAATGCCGATTGTTTAAATTTGCTTCCTCTAAAGTATCTTCAATTTTGTAGATTCGAAAAAAATTAACCACTTCATGTTGTTAGCACTGATAAAAAACGGCTATGTATACAAGTTGAACGAATTTGATAATCAAATAAAAGAGAAAAGTGCATAAGTATTTTTTAATGTAATTTTTGTTTTATTTTAAAGATGAGAACCATATGTACCGATATATGTATAATATACCGTTGGAAAGCTAAAAATTTTAGAAAAAATAGTATCTTCTACACAAAGTTGTAAAACGTAATGGAGAGTGATGAGAAGCGGATAAAAATAACTGATTGTTTTAGATAATAATATAATAAATTATTTAATAAAACACATGTTTCTGTCAAAAATCAATTTTATTTATTCTTTAAACTTATTTCATCTCTTACGGTATTTAAAAATTCTTAAAATTTATTTTAACAACAGAAGTAAGTGAAAGTCGTATGTTGTGCGCACCACATTTTTTATTAATTTTTAACAACCAAAGAAATTAATCAGTACAATAGATTTTACTTAATAAAGATTAATTTTTTATGGAGTAGTCATCAAACATGCTAATCATGAATAAAAACATTTAATTTTCATTAATTATGATTTTATAAATAACAAAAAAGGGGTTTTAGAGTAATTGAAGTGAATTATTAAATACCTGAAGATCTTGAAGGCTAGGAACTATAACTCTCGATGCGACAATAGTCTTTGCAACTTCAGATACATTTTCCAGTTCCACCAATGTATCTTGATACTCTTGGGCTAAAGCTTGAGACTGAACAAGTGACACCCTTAGTCCACTCAAGAGCTCTTCATTGGCAGAAAGAAGTTGAGAAGAATTGATTAAATCTGCTTGTGTAGGATGTTTCTTAAGCAACAGGGATACTTGTGTTTCATAATCAGCATTCAACACTTCAAGTTTATCCAGTTTT